>CM051521.1:114234613-115484613 GCA_028015205.1 Mytilisepta virgata
TTTTGAATTTTATAGTTAGTAATATGAATGTACAACCTAAATAACCAAGATTTTACGAGTTCTGACACATTAGGTTAAGAATCCATTAATTATCTTCAGTTTCAGAGAAATGCACCCCCAGAATATTATTAATTATTAGAGTTGGTAAAGTTTGACTGCATGATGAATAAATAATAAATGTCTTAATCTCAGATTTGTAATATTGAATGAAAGAGGATAGGTTTTAGTTTAATAAAATACAAAAACATTAACTGATTTTGCTTCTCACAACAAATTGGAGGTAATAAACTGGGACATATGTATTCACACGTGGTGTGTAAAATTGTGACAGGGATAATCAGCCCCTGAAGTGGTAAGTTAAACTGTGGAAAAAAGAAGCGGAAAAGTAAACCTGGTTTTTTTCACATATGTCATGGAATTTTATGCAGAATCTGAAAAGTTAAGTCTTAATTGGATTGAAAGGCTGCATCAGACCTCAATTTTAAGCCAAAGTGGAGTGAAATTGAACCTTTTTAAAGATTTTTTTATGAAAATTTTTGAAATGTTGCTATGGATATTTTTTATTTATTTTATCATGATTGAAACAATGCTAACATAATGGCCTTTCAGAATATATATACATGCATATGAGTATTATTTACTCTGAAGATGACACAATACCGTGACATTTGTAAGCTCACTTCAAATAAAAAATGGTACTATTAATTAATGGAGTCTATCCTTAGTCAATACAAATCCAAAACAATTTCTTCTCTTGCTCTATCATCAATGGCATAAATAAATTCATGTTGAAATTATATGACATAATTTACCACAAGTATACAGATACAGATACAGATATTATGTGTTTTTTTATGGGATGATAATTGTCCTTGTTTTAGTGGATGAATGGACATTGGTATGAAATCTGCTAAAATTCAAAATTCCCATTTATTACATTTTCTATATTTTCTTCCAAGTTGTGGAATTTTAAACCTACTATATAGTATAATCTGGAAACTTCCTCCTATAAACACTGACAGTTAAAAATAAAAATTTTCCTTTATACAATACCCATACTTACAAGGTTATCTGCTAAAAGTTGCATAAATTCTATTACTGTTGCAGACTTTTTAACTTTAAAATTTCTGAAAATATAAAGACTTCCTTATCAAAGCTATCACATATATACACCACATCCCCAATTTCACATCATACGTAGGTACGAAGGGAAATGGTGAGTCAATTCTTCACTTCAAAATCTACATGTATGTCAAAATCATTTTTTTTTTTTTTTTGTAATGTTTTTGACATAAAACTTAAAAATTTCTGTGTGCAGAAGTGACTTCAATCACAGACTGAGTATGAGACTACTTTCAAAACTGGTTTCTCACATTGTTGTGGGGAAAAATTCAACTAAATATTACATCCAAAATTGCAAGATGATACAACAGAATAACAAAATATAGTCCAGTCAAACTAAGTTTTAATCTCAAACTAATTGCAACAGAAAATGTTATAGTTCTAATCTATAGCATTAAGCCCCAAATATACACAGAAAAAAGTCCCATAAATTCTAACTTGAGGAAAACTCAAAATCAGCATTTTTAATATCCTATGGAAATTAACAAATTAACTCTGCAAAAATTAGTCTTTTTTTTTTGTCAGTTTTTGGTTGATTTTCTTAAAATTCATGTAAAGTATGATACTTTGATGGGTTATAAGTTCGTATTTGACTATATTATATAATCTTCTGCTCATGAAATGTACAAAACCGAAGTGTTATGGGTATTTTTATTTTTTTTTGCACATTTTTCATTAAAGAAATTGCAAATTGTGGCTTTGTGACCATTTTGAAAAAATAATGTGAAAACTGGGTATTGTTTATATCTGTAAATTATATTTGTTCAGCATCTACCTTGTTTAAAGAAACTTTAAACCACAAAAAGAAGAATATATGCTTAATCATTTTTATTAAATTTGAGATTCTTTACCTTGACATGTTGAAAAATTTAATAAATGGTCAACTAATGAATTACGAAATCTAGGTTGTAGCTTGATAAAAGATGTGAAAACACCTTTAGAGTTGTTTGTTATACTCTAAAGACGGCTAAAATATCAAGAATCTATACATTCTGCTGAATAGAAGCGGTAAAGTTATAATTTTGTATCAATTTTTATTGACATTTCTGCCCTTTATGCAGAGTTATCTCCCATTTTCAATGCAAATCTCCATAGGAATTTTAAAATTGTAAGTTTTTAGTCTTTCTCAAGTTAGATTTTGTTGGACTTTTTTCTGTGTATATTTGGGGTATAATGATAAAGATTAAAACTTAAAAATCTTCTGTTGCAATTACTTTAAAGTTAGGGTCAAATTTATGATAGATTGACTAGACTAATAGTACAAAAACAGGCCTACCTAAAATTAACTTTATCAGGATCAAAGAGATCATTTCCCTGATGTCCGTTAAAATTGTCATCTGTTACAACCTGGATATTCATATATAAATGTGCTTCTGTTCTCTCCTTTCTCTTTTGTGCCTCTAACCTCCTGTGAATAATAAATAATGTTTAATATGTATAATTATATTATTAATTATCTCTGCAAAAAACAAGAGTGGACACACTACATTTCTATGTGTTTGGGACAGTTATATTCCGTGTGAGACACAGGTGTGAGATTCATGCATCTCACATCACATAACCTACCTTGACGTAACAATGCAAAAAAAATGTCATGTCACAAAGCTAGAATGTCAGAAAACACACATCTTCGCACAAATGGTACAACAACGTCAAAATTTTCATCGCTTCAATTTGAAAACCCCTGGAGCGCAACCTTAAAGATATCTTATTAAAGTTTTGTACCTTTGGTACAAAACCAAAACGCATACAATCTTTTCAAATATGTAATTTATTTTGCACTATGTTGCCTAGTTTAATAGACCGCATTTTCATATCATGTCGGCCATGTTTATTTCTTTAAATATTCGGCCGAGAAATGTGAGAAAAATAATCAGTCATGGTAAAAAATGTGAGACTGGACAAAATCCACCCTCGGGTTCACATTTTTTATCATCAGAAACTCGGCAAGCCTCCTTTCTGACTGGAAAATGTGAACCCTCGGGTGGAATTGTCCCATCTCACATCTTAGACCATGACTGATTAATATAGTCTCGCCTGAGTATGCACACAGACACAAAATAATGATTATCTGATACCTGAAATTGCAAGTCAAAGGAAAATGTGTTAAAAGAAATAGTAATGGTCAGGCGATAATTTTTCTGAAAGATCTCATGCATGTCATTCAAACCTAAAACTGTGCCCAAGACGAGCTGACAGGTCAAGGTCTCAGACAGTCATGAACCCACCAAGCACTATCTTTTGACCAAATATGGTTGGTCTATGTATTGCAGTTGCTGAGAAATGGATATTATCTCAAAACGTGAAACAAGTCAGACAAAGCATGAAATAGAGGTCAAAGGTGAGGTATCAGACATTAAAGTGGTATATACAATGTTCTAAGAACTTCTATCAACCAAATACTGTGGGTCTCATTACAAATGTAGTACAGTTGCTGAGAAATAGACTAAATCATGAAAATGTATATTAAGTCACTCAAGCATGAAATTCAGGTCAAGTTCAGCTGACAGGTGTCAGACTTGCATGTACCCACTAAGAACTATCTATAGACCAAACATGTTAGTTCTATGGATAACCGTTGCTGAAAAATTGACTTTGATGAAAAATGAACTTAACTGCAAAAATGTGATGCAGGTCACTCAAGCATGAAATTCAGGCCATGATCAAAAGGCATGTGTCAGACTGACATGTACCCACCAAGAACTATCTATTGACCAAATATGGTGGGTCTAGGTATTCTAGTTGCTGAGAAATGGACTTAACCAGGAAAATGTGACAAAGTCACTCAAGCATGAAATTGAGGTCAAGGTCCAAAGCCAGGTGTCAGACTGGCATGTACCAACTAAGAACTATCTATAGACCAAATATGGGTGGCCTAGGTATTACAGTTGCTGAGAAATGGATTTAACCACGAAACTTGGACACAGATTTTATGTTTATAAGGTCAGTGAACCATGAAAATAGGTCAGGGTCACAAGACAAGTATACTGTGGGAAACCTTATATGATGAACTATCTGTGGACAATAAATCTTAATTGTAGGTTTTAAGGCGATGTAAAGTAACACCTATATCTCGCCTTCGTGACTTTTCGTCGCAGGCGAGACAAAAATTCCAAAGATCTCAAAAGCTGCTTTTATATGTAATGTATAATCACATGTTGTTACCCCTAATTGAATCAGTATAACTGAATAATTTAACAATATATATAAGAGCATTTAACAAAATAGAGAAATATATATATGTAATCCATTCTAAAAATAAATTCAACATTAAAAATTTTGATAAATAAATAACCGTCTGTTAACAAATTTATTCCTCTCTGGAGTTCATATGTTCTATTGTCATTTGGAGAACAGATAAAAAAAAGACATACCTTTCTTCAGCTAGTCTTTCCACCAATGATTCTGGAATGTCTTTTTCATTCACACTTACTAGAACATCATCTGCAAGCAATAAATTGAACTGTTATAACAATGACAGAGGTAAATTTTATCTTACTGCTGTTATAAACTCATCACTCATAGATCTTGTTCCCCATCAGGTATTGTTAATATAATCATCACTGTAAATGGATAATGAAACCATGAAATTTGTCTGAATTATGACTGTGGTATTCACAATATACATGTATTTAATACTAAGCTTAGTCCGCACTCCAGTATTACACTGGTTCAAAGTAGGATTTTTTATTTGGTGAGTCCTTACTTATCACTTCTGAAAATGGTGCCTCCCACAGGATTTTAATGAGTCCTAAATTAATTTGCCCAGTTAAGTTAGGAGTTTAAATTTGTGTTAAAATCATATTTTACTATATACTGTTAAGTTAGGCTACACAATGCCAACCAATCAAACACATCTATCAAAATCCTGTGTCGTTCAGAAATAAAAACAGTTTTAAATGATAAGATTAATTCAGCATAATAAATATATAGACTTGACAAATACATTTTTATGGAAATCTTACAAAAAAGACATATGATCAATGTGTCCTTAAACATTCTAAAAATATTTCTTTGGTGACGGAGGTAAAGAGTGTAAACTCCATAAATAATTTTTTGTGAAAAATGACCAATACCCAAACCTGGAAAATGTGGAAATAAATCTTCAAATGGCATCATACCTAAAACTTAACCTTGGACTGTAGACTTCACTAAAGATAATAAATTATTAAATATGAATAATGTGATCTCTATTTTTGGGCAAGAAGCCAGATTTAGATTCAATATGTTTCAGAAATCTGACTACATCGCAAATGCAAGGGTACTCCATTTGTTCTTTGCCAACTAATAATTAGATGTCTGAAATTCTAACACAGGGGAAAAAAAACAAGAAATGAGCTGTCAAACTGACAGTATTAAACCAATCCTTCATCATTGCCTGAAACACCTGCTCACCCACTGTCATACATCACAAAATTAATAACCCAATTTTTCTGTTGGAAAACCAGGTTAAAAATACCTTTCCCACATAAATATAGCAATATATATATGAAAACTTACTCATTGAAGATTCTCTTATATACACCAACATATATGCATTTGTACAGTGTTTGACATTCATTTCTTCATCCTGACCACCAAAATTGTTATCAATAGCTTCAGTCTTACTACAGCGTGAAACTACATCATCATCAAATTTACACCACTAAAAAATAAATATAACTGTTAAATAAATCAATAATATACGAGAAGTGGACAAATATATACATTATGAATATAATATACATGTAGTTCAAGAACTGTTTGAAAGTAAAGGCACTGCGAACAATTATAACAGTAACATAAGTTATCTTTACTTACATTTAATTTCACACCCGTGCAAAGGTTAACCAATCATACAAGAATGGCAACTGATTGAAGGTGTTATATTAAAACTTCAGAATAAGAATTACATTTAGTTTGCTACCAATGTTCCTCTAATTCCATGTGCATTTATACATCTCTTGACCCGTTCAATAAATTCTTATATCACCATACGTTGTTTAATTCTCGTGAAATTTCCTGCCAAAAACGTTCGAAAAACCCCTCAGAGTTTTACATTGTCATTAGAGAAAAAGATTCTAAAACTTTTGACATGTTTAGTATGAAATTTATCCTCTCACGATGATTAAATTTTCATTTTTTAAACTGCTCAGACAAGCCTAGCAGTTTAAAAATGAAAATTTAATTTTATCCTCTCTCAATGATTAAATTTAATTTTTGAAACTGCTCAGACAAGCCTAGCAGTTTAAAAATTAATTTGACAAGCCTAGCAGTTTAAAAATGAAAATTTAATTATCTCGAGTGATAAATTTAATAAACAACTGCTCATCATTGTAGAATCTATATAAAATGAATTCACAACTAACACTAGCAAAAATAACTAAAATAAAACTTTAAAATGTTTTGTATGCAAGAATTGGAAGAACATCATGTCAGTCACTTGATTTTTAATTCCAGGCTACTTTTTTTCTTTATCAAATTGCTTTTCCTGTTAATTTTAGCCTTATCCATTTTGAATATGACTACAGGTACAGGTAAATCTGAATGTAAAACCAAATGAGACAAAAATTCTCATCAAAAACAATCTATAAATTGACAGGCAAAAAAAAAACAAACAGTATCACTTATCTGGTAAATGTGAATCACATTTAGCTTGTTGTGTAACAAATTACCTTGCCATCTCCTTTAGGATTAATATATACAACATAATGCCCCCCATGGTTGTCCCCACTATGTACAAGTACTGCATGTAATACATAATTAGCTGGAGTTTTCTCTTTCTTGCTGAGATATTTGTCTAAAATCAATCTTTCAGGAAACTCAAATCTGAAATGTCATAAAAAATAAATATCAAATTTAAACCATCACATTTTTATGGTCCTGACCCATTTCCTTATCCTTCATCAGTGGCTGTGTATTTCTCTCTATTGTTTTATGTATTCACAGTTAATATTTCCCAAAGACAATCTGCAACATTTAAATAGTATAGGCACATATCCCATGTTTAAGGTGATACATCTTCCCCAGACAATTCTTAGATGTAGATGCCCCATGTTTAAGGTGATACATCTTCCCCAGACAATTTGTACATGTAGTTCACAACATTTATACAGTGTAGGAAAATGTCCCATGGTTGACCTCGACAATTTTTTCATTCTATAATTAATTCAATCCAGGAAATAAGATTGAAAACAACATTCTTCAGTCACATTCAGCATGATCATATTAATTTTTCCTGTTGACATATTCCTATGAAATTAATTTCCTATTTACAATTTAATAATAAGACATTATAATAGTCAATTTTCTATGTAAATGTTATTTATTGAATGGCTTCATGTGAATCTGTCCCATTTATCAAATCTGTATTTAGAACTACACCATTGCCATTTTGTTTGTTGACAACTTATTGCAAAGCCAGTAAGAATTGCTTCCCTTTGACCTTATATCTCATATTTGCCATCTAGATTAATTAGTCCCTGATATAAGAAAGGAAGAACAAAAATAATCTTACTTTTCATTAATCTTTACATAGGCATCAGCCATAGGATCATACATAAAGCGTAATAAATGAAGGTGTAGTACTGGAGGGAAACTAACAAATATAACACCCTTCTCTGCTTCCTGTAAAAAGATAACTTCAATCTACAACTGTTATACTAAAAAGTTTGATATGTCAAATTTCCAATAATTGTCCTTCACTGAACAACTTACAATCTAATAAAAATAATAACTGTTATAATAAAAAGTTTGGTAAATAACAATTCCAATGAATTTTGAGTTACACAGTTTCATTGCAATTCAAAACGAAAATTATGTTATTATGCATATTCATTTAATGATTAAATGTCAAAATATCAAAGCATTCAGTTTGTAGACATTATAACACTAACTGACTACTCGAAGGAGTCTTGTAATTGTGAATAGTACTGAAAATTAACTTTATAAGACATCAATAGCCCTGAAACATAAGGCACATATAACAGAATTTGTACAATTTACAAAAATCAAAGATGACATTATCTGAACTAGGAGTTCTGTCTAATGGTATTGCAATGTTTTGAATATATTTGATTATTTGAAGTGCAGAGATTAAAATAAAGAAGTTATATAAATAAAGAATTACCTGTAGTCCATAATCTCCAGCATCATATTTGTTATCTCCCTCTAGAGATTCTTGTTTTACATAGTCATCAAATGATTCATATACTGTAATGGTATATTTGAAGTCAAATCTTATGTGTTGCCTTTTTATTCATACAAGAGCATGTAAATAATTTGAATAAATATATAAGAGGTCACAATCTTTAAATCCCCATTATCTGCAGTTTGTCATATAGTTTTACTATCTATATGATTTTTATGTCACTGAGTCAGTGATTTGAAACTGCCTTTTTGTAATAGAACAACATTTTACTACATGCTAATTTCTGCTTACAGAAATCCCATCTTCTATAATGACATTCAATGATATCAGTAGCTGTGATACATGTATCTACAGACTCAGGTATTGTCATATTTATTGGTTTGATTACAAACTGACTGTACCATGAGTAAATTTATGATAAGAATTATTTCTCTATATTATACTTTGAACTTTTGACTCCATATTAATAGTATTAAAATTGGCAGGATTAAATATTACACAACCAGACCTTTTTTGGAAGTATTTTTACTACAGACGTATTTCATACCATTCTTTTTTCCTTTGAGATTAAGTTGAATATCATAAAATGCCTCCTCCTTCTGAGAACAATAATCTACATGTTTACATCTGATGTATGACTGAAAAAAATAAAAAGTCAGTATATAAAATGTTGCTTTTCAAATATGAAAAAAAACATCTAAAATTTCAATTAAAGAAAACTCTTTCAACCCTACCATGTTTGTTAAATTTTAAGGTATCTGGACCATAAATGATTCTTTCACATTTCCCGGATGTTCCAAACAATTTAATAACAATGAATTTGATAATTATCGGAAAACCTCAGATATTCAATATATCTAACTTATTTTAAAGAATGAGTATACAAACAATTGTACATTGTATTTCAACTTGAGAATGATATGTAGAGAATAATACATGGCAAAATCTGTATCACATGCCGTATCACCCTGAGATTCCAATATCAACCACAGGGATGATATTGGTCAGTGACACGACATGCAATATGGATTTTTACAAATTTTGTACACTTTATCATATATTTTAACAATACTTTGTTGCAATTAATGTGGGTTTAAGATATCCTCTGCTAAGATATCCATAGTTTATTTGCTCCTACATATCGTGTTTGGGCTCCTGTTCAACATGTACAAATTTTCCTCTGCTGAAGTTAATTAAGGAACCTGCTAGAGAAGTTCCGTATGAAACGAGTGGACACACTAGATGTCTCGCCTTAGTATGCACATGGACACAGAATAAAGATTATCCGATATCTGATATTGCAAAAGAAACAGTAATGGTCAGGCAACATTTGACATGAAAAATCACATGCATGTCATTCACGCCTAAAACTGTGTCAAAGATCAGATGACAGGTCTCTGGTCTGGTATGTACCCACCAAAAACTATCTATAGAACAACAAGAGTGGACACACTACATGTCTCGCCTGAGTATGCTCATGGATACAGAATAATGATTATCTGATACCAGACATTGCAAGTCAAAGGAAAATGCGTTAAAAGAAATAGTGATGGTAGTGGTGATAATTTTTCTTAAAAAATCTAAATGCATGTCATTCAAGCCTAAAACTCTGTCCAAGGCGAGCTGACAGGTCTCAGACTGGTATGTACCCAACAAAAAACTATTTATAGACCAAAAATGGTGAGTCTATACAATACATTTATAACATTTGTTGAGAAATGGACTTATTTGTAGAAATGGGACAAGAGTCACTCAAGCCTAAAATTGAGGTCAATTTGGATATAGGTATTACAGCTATAGAAATAGACAACTAGATGTACTGTGAGCAAAGCTCACAAAGGATACCCCCAGCTTTGCCTTGCCCAGGGTAAAGTTTCATAAGATATTTGCATCAATTTAAGCATACTCATGGTTGTCCTTACTACTCCAAAACATGATATATCTGTTCATGTTTCGAATGGCTGATGTTGCTTGGGAAGTACAGGTACAGCCAGTAAAGATTTTTCTTCACATCTTTGGATGATGTACTTCCTTTCTGTAAAGTTTTGTTGAAATCCATTGAGCGGTCTAGGAGGAGTTGCGCTTACGAGGTTCATATATAATGTATAAGCCCAAAAAAATAGAAGTCCAATTATCTCCCTTGTGTGATATTGGAAAGCAAAGATTTTTCTTCATGCACATCTTTGGATGATGTACTTCCTTTCTGTAAAGTTTCGTTGAAATCCATTGAGCGGTCTAGGAGGAGTTGCGCTTACAAGATATATGGACAGGCGGACAGACAGACGGACGGGCAAGGTGATTCCTATATACCCACCCAAACTTTGTTTGCGGGGGGTATGATCATAAAAATGTGACTCAAGTCTAATATTCAAGTAAAGGTCTCAGACAGCCATATATCCAACGAGCACTATCTATAGACCAAATATGTTTGGTCTATGAACTGCAGTTGCTGAGAAATGGATATTATCCCAAAACATGAAACAAGTCAGTCAAGCATGAAATAGAGGTCAAATGTAAGGTGTAAGGTGTCAGATGTTAAAGTGGTATATACTAATAACTTCTATTAACCAAATTCTGTGGGTATAGTTACAAATGTAGTACAGTTGCTGAGAAATAGACTAAATCATGAAAATGTATATTAAGTCACTTGAGCATGAAATTCATGTCAAGTCCACCTGACAGGTGTTAGACTGGCTTGTATCTACTAAGAACTATCTACAGACCAAATATGAAGGGCACAAGACACTCTGGCAAAGTTTATACCATAAGGAATCTGTGGACCAAAAATCTTAATTGTAGGTATTATGTGTACAAAGTTATAAAGGTTTTACAAAAGTTTACCCTGCCGCCACCGAAGAGTAATATAAATATCTCACCTTTGTGACTTTTCGTGATAGGCGAGACAAAAATCAGGGGTTCAAATTGGGGTGTGATACAGGTTGAGTCATGAGATAAACGGAGTGTGATCTAGGTTTAGTCATGCAATAAGGGTTGACTGAGAATGTAATATGGATGCAAAATGACTGTATTTAGTAATAAATATATGATAAATCTAGCTAATTCATTCTTTAATCTTTTAGTTAAAATTATTTTTGGTCAAAGGAAATATAATTTACAGTCATGACCTACTTTGGTCAGGATACCTTAATTCAAGAAACCATTTACAGCTCTTCCAGGTCGTCTGAAGCACAACAGTAACATAATTTTTTTCTAACCTGTCTAATCCTATTTCATTCATAATTTTGTAATTGCCGACTTTCTTTTTTTTTCTTGTTCAGATTGTGTTAATACTGTCTAGATTTACAAAAACCTCAGTAAGACCTACTACAAATAAGAATGAGTATTTCAGTATTTAATCTACTTACCAACATTTTACCTTCAAACAAACGAGGTATTGTACCATCTACTACAGTTCCCTTCATTTTACTCTCCATATTCTCTAACAACTACAAACAGTTCTTAAATCATTATTTATTTATATTAAGTCAACTTTTGATATACCATTTACTTTTGTCAAAGATTTACTTTTATACAGCATGACTATAAATCATATTCTGTGACACAATTTTGATCCACAAGGAATACATGTATGCAATATTCTGGAATTAACAGTTGTTCTCAAAGCCGAAAATGTTGAAATCCAAAACAGTTACCGGTGTGACCAAGAGGTAAGGCCAAAAAGCCACCAAGAAGATAGAATCGTAGGCAAAATATTCTAACACTGCATACAACCTATAAATTTATTCCAAAACTCTAAATTTCTGGATTTTTATTTTACGTACCACTCGACACAGTTCTTGAACATCATGTTGCATGAATGTGTCCAAAGTTTCCCATCTGAAATATTGAACAAAAACAACTAAATAACAATTTGTGTTTTTTATTTTTTAACTGATATCATTTACAATGTCATTCCAATACATGTACAATGAATATCATAAAATCACTTATAAATACTGTAGGTCCAATATACTTCAGAATCTGGAAATTATGATGGAATTTACTGTTCATTATAAAATATACAAAAAATTGTATTTGGTAACGGTCCCAATTTTTAGCTCAAACTCCAATATCTTTATCAGGCAATCAGAATATGCAACTCAACATAAAGTAAGGTAATAATCAATGCTTCTGGTCACTTGACCAAAACTATTTATGTGAGGAAAAAAAAAAAAAAATAGGATTCTTAAATTGTTTACTGATTCATAAATATATACAAACTGCATAATTAGAACTGACAGAAGTATGATGTTTCCATAAAATGTATGCACAAAAGTCCATACCCAAATGATTTGGTTAGTTTTTTTGTTCCTACAGGTTTATCACCAAACTGAAGTTCATAGAAAACTCTCTGTAAGGATAATGGTACACTCTTCCCAGGATCATCACTTTCTGTTGGCATCAGATAAGTAGCCTGGAAAGATTACGGTCAAATAACATTTTTCTTCATGACCCTCATCAGATATCAATGCTTGCAGAGATGACATAGGATTTATAAATGAAAAATGAAATCAATAAGGTAGCAGTTTTAAAATTAAGAACAAACATTTTACAAAACAATTTTACTTTCTCCATGTTACATGTAGTAGTAATATATATTCTGATATACATGTAACTTGTACAGATGGTAAATGTTTTTAAAATTTAAAACAGAAGAAGAGCAAAGACATTTATACCTTTCTAAGTCTGTTGGTAAAATAAAGTGTCTGCAAGAGGGAATTCATGTAACATGTTGCACCCTGGTTCTTCAATCCAACAAAACCTGTATGTTTCTTGGAATCCCAACTAAAAAAAATAAACATTTTATTTTCTCAAGCCTAACAAAAAAATTCATAAACAAGATAAATACACCATTATCAAAAAATTTATATTTCCATATTCAGTGAAAAAAACAGCAACATGAATATGTTTAATGGTGAAATTGTAATCTCATATTGATAATTTCACTGAATTGAAACAAAAATTGGGATATATCTGCAACCTTTATATATTCAGACAGCTTTAATGCAGAATCTTTCATGAAACAACTAAATGTCTATATATAAGAAATACCTGACACCATGTGGTGCATCAGCTTTTACATGAACCTCTATTGTAATTTTATCATCCTTCACATAACCTTTGGCTGGATCCATTATTTCCTGTCAAAATGACACACTGCTTGTTTAAATTTCTAAATAAATGTATTTTATTTCTGCAAGATTAATACAAATTACTATATGTTCAGTAAGAATTCCGGATATATCCAGTTCATCTTTATACGACCGCAAATCGCAGAGCCGCAAATACTTGTGGTCGTATTATGGTACAATCCTGTCATTGTCGTCAGCGTCCGTAGACAGTTAATGAGAATTATATTAGTCCATGTAACCCGTGAAAACATCAACTCTGTCTAACGTTTAAAAGACGTTGCTTTCAGAATTGGCACAATTTATTCCCGCCATTTCAAATTGTTATGCCTTTTCTTCCAAATATCTTTTTCCAGTACGGTGACCCCACATTTTAATTTTTTTTATTTTGTTTAATAAACAAAAATGAATATTCTATGTAATTCTCATCAAAAATACATTGGTCAATTTTTTACAATACTGAATTTTAAAATAGATATTTTACCATAAAAAAGGCGGGAAAATGTTTATAGCAGCATATCGTTATCATTTGTCCCTCAGAAGATGATAATACCAATAAAGTAATTTCTACAAACAATATGGTTAACAAAACAAACAAATTTCATGTGATTAGGACTTTTAAAAAATATTAAACTGTAAATAACTACAAGTTCCGATTTCTAAATTCTGTGAAAAAGATGGCGTTATAAATCGAAAACAAGGTCAGTGACCCCATTTTTTTATTGGCTGATTTTAAAGCTTTTACTTAGGCTAAAGTGAAAATAAAATTTAAAGAAGATATTAGATCTGAATAAAGGGATTTGTCTTTAACCAGTCACCCATGCATAAAATGTAGGTCAGGGTGATCCAATTTTTATATGAACCTTTGCTATTTTCCAAGACACATCCACTGGTGAAATATCATACTTATACTTATACTTATACTTATAACTCTGTTGGTCGAAGATATAATCAAAATTTAATCATTTACTACCACTGAAAAAACTATATCTCAGTTATATCAAGCAGATTATTACAAAATTCCATCTGTGTGTTTTACTTACATTCCAAGACAAAAAGTGACTATATCCCCAATCGTTCTCTTTGCTGTAAAATAAATGCTGTATTTCTGAAAAAAAGGTTGTTTATATTTTAAATGCACAAACATAAATTTGGCGTTATGTAAACCTTTAGATTTTAATGAACCCTTATAATTTAATTTTGAAGTTAAAGGACAAATCGTAATGATTGCCATTTACATGTAAAAGTCAAGCATGAGACAAAAGAAGCCAGAACAGACCTCTGAGGATTGACTGAGGAAGACAGCCAAATAGTGAGCCACTGTTAATATCAAGATATTTTTCACAACTTCTGCTATATCCAAGTTCACTATGTGGGGAAATAGGTTGGACCCCTGTACACTATTTGAGAAATGAATTCTTATTTTTCTATGGTGAAACATCATATGTTACATCATGCTTACATCTAATTATGGTCTTTGGATATTTTGTGAAATACAAACCTGATTATTTAGTTAAAAAATACATGAAGAAAAAGATATGCTTACTTCTGATGAATGGTTCTGTATCATTAAAAGTTAATATCTTTATTGAAGCCATGGCACTACAAGACCAGGATCTGAAAAGGAAACCAAATGCATTTTATATATAGATATTTATTTATACAAGTATAACAAAGTTTAAAAAAATACACCTTATTATATACAATCCATGAAACTTTTATCTACAATGACGTTTATATGCCCATATGAACTTGAACAACAGTAGCACTATTGTCTAAGGTACGATCATGCTTTGTTATACACATAAAATGGACTTGCACATAACTTGTTAAGGTGATAAAAATATCATTAGCCAGCCATCAGTGATTGTATATGGAATCATTAATTCTCAATGAAGAACATCTGTAGGATCATATTTCAGAATTCCTGGGCCTCAAACATTAAAGCGTTCTTTGTTTAAAATTGTTGTGCTATCTAATTATATCTGGGGATGAATTTCAATCAAATTTTCTTTTCGTTTTCCTTTTGAGGATGAGTAAAATTTGTGGCCAATGTAACAACAATTCTTTCCTTCAAGTTGTCAACTTAATAAAATAACAATCAAAAGATACTAATATTAGATATAGTAAATTTATACTATGCTGTATACAATGCATTTCAAGGAGTTACCTCTCATCAATAGCATTAAAACCGAAAAATTTGGAAGACCAAAAACCAAACTTATATTAAACAAGAAGTACTCAACCAAAAATATCGAAATAGGAGGCAAAATTTCAGCTAAGGAGATCTACCATGTGCAATAAAAGGAATGAACCCTTAGTATTACTATTATTTTTGAATTTTGCTAAATACTGGTAATTTCTGTTTCGCAAAATAGGTACCCTCTATTGAAGATGTCAATAAAAAACGACTAAGTTCCAAAGTTTGAAAAAATGGGAAATAATTCCTGAAATAATTCCATAAAGTGAGGTGCACATCTTCAATATATATAGAAACATTCTATGAAGTTTCAATGATGCGTGTGAAAAACTGTAGGAGTTGATTTCGCAAAATAGGTACCCATTTTCCTGACATTCACCATACTATAACCTGGATTTGCACTCTGTGCAACCCGGCCAAAAATTGATTATTTATGTTTCTGATACCCCTTCTGACAAACCTAATTGAAGAAACTTTATACAACTGTCCGTATTTCTAAATAACTGACATAAGTCAAACCATGTGGTGGCAATAGAAAACTAGAAATTGTGTCACCCTAAAATCCATATAAAACAAAAAACTTAATCTTGGTTCCAAAGAAATGAACCTAAATGCAAAACTTAACAAGTCACTCAAGCATTAAAATGTAGGTCATAATGACCCAATTATTATATGACTGCTTATTACTACCCAATGCACATCCACTGATGAAGTTTCATTGATACACTATGCTTAGTTCCAAAGAAATGAACCTAAATGCAAACTTAACCAAAGTTGCTCAAGCATAAAATGTAGGTCATAATGACCCAATTATTATACGACTGCTAATTACTACCCAAGACACATCCACTGATGAAGTTTTATTGATATACTATGCTTAGTTCCAAAAAAATGAACCTAAATACAAAACTTAACCACATAGTTCGGACGGACAAGGGTAACTATATATGCCCCATCCACATTCATGGACAGGGCATAAAAATTAAATAAATAGGAATAGCATAAAAATGTCTTACGTTGAATCTGATTCCCCATTACATTGAAGAAATAACCCTAAAGTCTTCTGATTGTGTCTTTCAGGATTCTGACTCCACCTTGGCATGGCAAGAATTTTCCTTAAAAAGAAAAGATTCACTTTATAGTATCTAATCTGTAGAAATATACCATAAAGTAATAATGTATACACAAACATTGTATTGTACAATAAACAAAGGTTAAATTTTATTTATATTGTTCATGAAAATCTGTCAACTGCAGAGACAATAAAATGGAGGTATAAATATTGTGTATGTAAATGGGTTTGTTTAGTTGGGGTTTTATGCCATTTTCAGCACATTTGGCTATTTCACAGCGGCCAGTTTTTATAGGTGGAGGAAGCCGGAGTACCCAGAGAGAACCACCCACCTTCGGTAGGAAAACTGGCAATCCTTGTCAATTAAGATCGGAATCGAACACACCCCGCCACAGGTGAGATTCGAACTCACAACCTCATCGTTGACAGACTAGTAGTCATTAGTAGTTATGACAAACTACCTACACCACTAGGCCACCGAGGCCCCTATGTAAATGTGTAAAATTCATTTTAAGTAAGGCTTACACATGGAAATGAAATGCAAGGGATAAACATTTATGTATATTAAAAAAAAACATGTAAAAACTTATAAACTGAAAAATGAATAAGCATTGGAGATTAAACAGGTGAGATATTTGCAACTATCTGTACTAGCCATGAAATTCTTACTTGTAGAACTAGACAGTCTACCACATACCAGGTTGTCTCTAAAGGCACTGTTTTAGGTGCCAGTATGTATTCAAACAACATCTATAACTGTTTAACTGATCAGAAGGCATGGTCATGTTTATCATTTGTCACTTATTTACATCTACATATGGCAAAACTTAAAATTACCATAATGACTTATAGAAACAGGACTGTCAACTGTAGCTTTAAATGATAAATTTCTATAAGTATTTGATACATGTATGCTTTGATTTTAAATTAATTGGGTAAATATATTATTTTTTGTGTAAAATATAGATTTGCACAGCTTATCAGAGACTCTAAGGACACATCTCCCTTCTGTACAGCTTTTTATTTTAAAGGTCTTATATTTTTTCACTTTTCGGTCATATTTTGTATTCTGGTTCCTTGCTTTGGATTTCCACATGATCATTGCTGGTCAAACATAAACTATTGTAGTTTACACATACAATTGTATCACACAAGGTCATTAAAAGTAAACTTTATATGAATATCAATCCAAACACAACATTGTTTCTAAATGCTGAGAAACAAAGATTTTGAAATAAACAAGAGACTCCAAAGAGCCTGAATCGCCCACCTGTTACTTTTTGTGTAGATCTTGCACCAATGACTATTTTTGCTATTTAATGTATACTGTTGCATTTTTAGCCTAAATATTGACTTATACAGTTAAATAATGGGGTCCTGAATCTATATATGGTTGCTAAGTTTAAACATATTTTATTGCTCAAAAACAAATGGATTAGACATATATGGTTGCTATGGACTTTTTCAATGACATGAGTCTTGACCTTTCTTTCTGACTTGTACAGGTAAATTATAGGGTCCTTAACCAAAATATACATGTATATGGTTGCTATGGACTTTTTCATTGGATGCTATGGACTTTGCTTAACCCTTGACCCTCAATTTTACTTGTACCGACTACCATTTAATTTATTTCAAGTTGTGCTCTTAACATCTGTGACAATATGTCAGACCATCATTTTTACTGATAATTACTGTTTACATGTAAATAATCTTTAAAGGGCAAAAACTCCTATAAGGGGTCAATTGACAATTTTGGTCATGTTGACTTATTTGTAGATCTTACTTTGCTGAAAATTTTTGGTGTTTACAGTTTGTCCTTATCTTTAATAATATTCAAGTTCATAACCTAAAACTGCAAAATTTCCTTAAAATTAACAATGCAGGGGCAATGACCCGAAAATGGGTTGACTGATTCGTCTGAAAATTCCATGACAGGAAGATGTTGACCTCATAAACACTTTTACTTATAGTCAGTTCTGCTCTAACTGCTTTCATTTTTGAGGTATAAGTGAAAAAGTGCATTTTTCACCTGTTTTCTATTTTTAGCCATGGCAGCCATGTTTCTCTATGGACAAAAAAAACATTAACTTTAAAGTAGATACCCTAAGAATCTTTCAGCCTAAGTTTGGCTGAAATTTATTCAATAGTTTCAGAGGAGAAGATTTTTGAAAGTTTACAGAGAAAAATTTTTAAAATTGTCTTTAAAGGGCAAAAACTCATAAAAGGGGTCAATTGACAATTTTGGTCATGTTGACTTGTTTGTACATCTTACTTTGTTGAACATTTTTTCTGTTTTCAGTTTGTCTTTATTTACAATAATATTCAAGATAATAACCTAAAACTGCAAAATTTAAAATTAACAATTCAGGAGCAATCACCCAACAAAGGGTTGAATGATTTGTCTGAAAATTTCATCTTGACCTGATGTACATTTTTACACTGTGTCAGTTTTACTCTTAATGCTTTAGTTTTTGAGATATAAGCCAAAAACTGCTGTTTATCCTCTATGTCCTATTTTTAGCCATGGGGCCATGTTTCTTGATGGACAATAAAATAAAACATAAAATTTATTCTAGATACCCTAAGGATCATTTAGACTAAGTATGGCTGTAATAGGTCAGTGGTTTCAGAGGAGAAGAACTTTGAAAAAGTTTACGACGGATGCCAAGTGATGGCAAAAGCTCACGTCCTTTTAGGACAGGTGAGCTAAAAATGTATACTGATTTACCAAGGAAGATTCCGAACCATACATGGCGCACTCAATATACTATCCTTTAATTTACTGATATTTTCTATTGTGTAACTGAATGTAGCTTCTGCTCTGCTTTCATCTGTAAAATAAATATGTTAGGTATGTCATGTTGTAAATCGTGATTCAATTTTCTCCCAGTGAATCACACTGCCTTATGTTTCATCAACTTGCATTTATAAATTCACTTTTCAGAATTTTTTTTTTCAGAGGGAGTATATTTTTCTAAGATTCTTTGATATTATGCTCTCAAGAGGCTGTATATCACTCACCTGGATTTAACTTTTCACCTTGAGCAGGCCTAAAAAGTTTAAGTGTTGCAGTTAATTTCGCTGGTTTTTCTATAGGGTTCTATGATAAACTAAGTTTCAGCCATTGCAGCCATCTTGGTTGACAGTGCAGGTCAATGGACACATTTCTAAAAGAGAACCATTTAAGGACCATTACTGCTAATTCTTGTTCCAACTGGCTAGGTGGTTTCAGATAAGATTTTTAAATGAATTTTCCCATAGGGTCCTATGTTAAACTTCGACTGTGGCAGCCATCTTGGTTGACAATCCGGGTCATTTTGTGAACTAATGTCTAATGGTAACGAAGAGGTCACACTTCCGGTTTTGGAGACCGATGCCGTAGGAACGATTTGCAGAGTTCGTGAATACCTCAAATTTTCTGTCATATATATAATATAGAACTGACAGAATGCAAAATTCTGCAGGTTCTACAAAAAAACTGGGTCCTACAATATGCGAAACTTTTAACAACAAAAGATGATTAGGCCATGTTCATTGTTAAGGTAAAACTGGAACATCAACAGCAAACCTGAAAATAAACTGCGCCAAATTTGGTGATACTAAAAAAAACTATTTTTTAGGAAATTAGAATAAAATGCTCCGCTGGGCCAGCTAGATACGACCACAGATGTCGAACCCTGAATAGTTGGGGCAATTATGAACACAACATTCAAGCTTGATACAATACTGAATTTGGATTGTGAATAAATATTTGACACAGCATAGGTTTCTGACACAGAATGAATGTTGTCTAAGAACTTAAAAATTTTTAATTTACCTATTCAAACCATATCAGTATTATTTGTTTTTATATATAAATCAGAAATAACCAATTTAAAATTTAAAATTTGGCACACATATCAATTTCTTGCTATTGCACAATACTGTACAATTGAAAATTTCTTCAAATATTTGACACATAATAGGTTTCTGACACAGAATAACTGAAATAAGAACTTAGAATTGGTCATATGATTTGAATTTATATTCAATTTTTTGCTTTTGTGTAATACAATATGCTGTGGAGAATTGCCCCCTCCCCCCCCCAAAAAAAATAATTTACCCCCTTTTTAGCTTTAATTTTGGACCCCGATTTGGACCTTAATGTAGACCAATTTGAAAACGGGACCAAAAAATAAGAATCTAAATGCACGGTTAGATTCGGCATATCAAAGAACCCCAATAGTTCAATTTTCGATGAAATCAAACAAAGTTTAATTTTGGACCCCGATTTGGACCAACTTGAAAACTGGGCCTATAATAAAAAAACTAAGTACATGTTTAGATTCAGCATATCAAAGAACCCAAAGAATTCAATTTTTGTTAAAATCAAACTAAGTTTAATTTTGGACCCTTTGGACCTTAATGTAGACCAATTTGAAAACGGGACCAAAAATTAAGAATCTAAATGCACAGTTAGATTCGGCATATCAAAGAACCCCAATAGTTAAATTTTCAATGAAATCAAACAAAGTTTAATTTTGGACCCTTTTGGCCCCTAATTCCTAAACTGTTGGGACCAAAACTCCAAAAATCAATCCCAACCTTCCTTTTGTGGTCATAAACCTTGTGTTTAAATTTCATAGATTTCTATTAACTTATACTAAAGTTATAGTGCGAAAACCAAATGTCTTCGGACAACGACGCAGACGACGGACGACGACGACGACGACAACGACGACGCCAACGTCATACCAATACACGACCGCAAAAATTTTGCGGTCGTATAAAAAACTGATGGAAAATTAGGTTTTTTTGTTGTTATGGGATCGTTGTTCCAGTAGATTGATTTGTGTAATGAATGGTAAAGAAAACATGGCGAAATTAAAGCCCATACTTTCACAGTTTTTACTTCATTAGTTTTTCTCGAATTCATTATCAATATTAATGAAAATTGCCATTTTAAATCCATAAACAACAACGATGACAAACTTCAAACAAGCCGCCATGTTTTGACATGTGGGCAACATGCGGTCGTAATCCGGATTTGGAACAGAACCTAAAGAGAATCTTCATTTGATTTGTTTCTTTCATCTTCGTATAAGATCAATGTCAATTAAATTTATAGGTTAAGGAAAAGAAATTGTGAACTCAGGGAAGTAGAATATGTTTCATTTTGTAATATTAATTTAAATTTCATCCTCGTGTCCAACTCAAAACCAGAAGCGTAGTTAAAACAAAAATTGTTGGTACACTTGTATCAATGCATTATCTCAATACCTTAAAAACATAACAAATTTAAAAACAAAATTGAAAAGATATATATTAAATAAAATGAAACCAAAATATAATGAAATTTGGAAAAAAGACATTTTTGATGACAACAGAAACAAAACGTATGGTAATAAACTAAGAACATATAGACAATTTGAAAATCATTTTAATGGTTCAATTGAAAGATATTTGTTCCATGGTATACCCAAGGAAAGAAATTTAGTCACAAAATTTAGAATAAGTGCCCATAAACTTGAAATTGAAATACATAGATATCAAGGTATAAAAGCAGAAAATAGAATTTGAAAGTTATATAAAAAAAGACGTAGAAGATGAAATTTATTTTCTGCTGAAATGTTACAAAATTATAGAGAAAATTTACTTTGTGATTTGGAACACCAATATCATAATCTTAAGAATATTGATAATCAATCTAAATTAATTTGGCTAATGTCATGCAAAGAAAAACATGTTATTAAACAATTATTTTCTCTATTATACACACTAAACAGTGCAAAAGAATATTTATTATCAAATAGAGAGACATAATATATCTATACTTGTTCATTAATTTGTATTATTAATAATTATACCTATTTATGCATGTCTTTTACTATAGAGACTGGATACACATGTTAATTTTTTTGGGTCACTGTACTTGATGAAACCCCACCTTCACAATATTTTCAGCATTTATTATTATTAAAACTGTACTGTAATTATCTTGATACTTTGGAACTGTAATTAAGTTGTAAAATCTGCTCAAATTTGGACGTCAAATTGACAAAATAAAAGATATTCTATTCTATACCGAATTTTATTTTGTTGTTACTATCTGAACCTAACTTCCAGGTACAAAAAATCATTGAATTTGTTAAAAATTTTGTATTTATAACATTCATGTTTTGGATGAATAAACTTATTTGTTTTGAGGAATGGAAGACTCGATGATGACAAAAACTTATTTAGTTCATGAATCAATTTGAAAGTTCCATCTTCACAACAATCCCAAATTGAAAAATACATTTTTCCACAAAATTCTAAAGCTGACGAACAGTCAGACAATCGGGGCCGGCACAAGACTCTTAAATACCAGACCTTATGAAATGTAGGTGATTGGGACCGACAGGACCGACGATTTGCAATGTTTCCAAAAAACAAATCCAATAAATATTCAGAATGCAGATTACAACCACTTGTTGCCTTCATGTCAAAACATGGCAGGTTGTATGAAGTTTTATCATTGTCGTTTTGTTTGGATTTAAAATAGTAATTTTCATGAAATATTGATGATCAATTCATAAAAAAACAAATGAAGCAACAATATGGAGTTTCTTTTCTTGTTACCTTTACCAATCATTGAACAAGCTAATAATAATAATAATAATGTACTTTATTCTAAGAGGGTTACACAGTTAGCTAAAATAACTAATCTTCCCTGAGGCCCTCTAAGACATGAGTTACAGAATATACACTCAAAATTCATGGCATGCACATTTAACAATAACATTTATGATAACAAAGAATAGTAATAAACATATTAATAGTGATTTTTACAAAATTCTATAACCATACGGTTTAACTCAAAATGATACGTCACCATTTGTTTTCTGATTCTCATTATCATTTGTACCATTTAACAGGTATTTATTTTATTACATTGAAGGTGGTGATTTATCATAATTTCCAGTAAAAACTAGATGTACTGTGAGCAAAGCTCACAAAGGATACCCCCCGCTTTGCCTTGCCAAGAGTAAAGTTTCATAAGATATTTGCATCAATTTAAGCATACTCATGGTTGCCTTTACTACTCCAAAACATGATATATCTGTTCATGTTTCGAATGGCTGATGTAACTTGGGAAGTATAGGTACAGCAAAAATTTTTATTTTTTTTTTAAATTGAACCTGAAACATATACCAATACAGATCTAGAATTAAGAGTATTAGTTATAAAATAGAAGTCCAATTATCTCCCTTGTGTGATATTGGAAAGCAAAAATTTTTCTTCATGCACATCTTTGGATGATGTACTTCCTTTGTGTAAAGTTTTGTTGAAATCCATAGAGTGGTCTAGGAGGAGTTGCGCTTACGAGGTTCATATAATGTATAAGCCAAAAAAAATACAAGTCGAATTATCTCCCTTGTGTGATATCGGAGATTTTTCTTCATGCACATCTTTGGATGATGTATTTCCTTTCTGTAAAGTTTCGTTGAAATCCATTGAGCGGTCTAGGAGGAGTTGCGCTTACGAGGTTCATATATAATGTATAAGCCAAAAAAATAGAAGTCCAATTATCTCCCTTGTGTGATATCAGAAAGCAAAGATTTTTCTTCATGCACATCTTTGGATGATGTACTGCCTTTCTGTAAAGTTTTGTTGAAATCCATTGAGCGGTCTAGGAGGAGTTGCGCTTACAAG
The DNA here is from genome assembly GCA_028015205.1 of Mytilisepta virgata. Taxonomy (NCBI): domain Eukaryota; kingdom Metazoa; phylum Mollusca; class Bivalvia; order Mytilida; family Mytilidae; genus Mytilisepta; species Mytilisepta virgata. Next base: position 114,258,943 of record CM051521.1, read on the forward strand.
ATATATGGACAGACGGACAGACGGACGGACAAGGTGATTCCTATATACCCCCCCAAACTTTGTTTGCGGGGGGTATAATAAATTCGATATTTTCATTCAGTGAAATAACAGTTTTTATTTAACGTCGTCAAGGATATTACTATCAAGTGACGTTTGTGACGCCAAAAGATTCTGGAAGGGATCTAAGGAAAATATGACACTTTTTAAGCATTTTTTGTCTATTTTATCAATGTAATAAACAGTATAACTAATTCAAGAATTTAAATATAAAAAATATTCAACTCGTGATCGGAAAACACTAATAATTCCCTCATGCGCTGCACGACATTCGTGAATTACTGTGTTTTTCGGTCACTCATTGAATATTTTGCGATATTCAAATTCTTGAATTAGTTATCCTATAAATATTATCTTTGAAACCACTTGTAGTGTGCAAGTTTCTATTAATAGAGACTGGTAAGCTGTTCCATAATACTGTAATTTTTGTACAATTACGTTTTTGGAACGTTTAAATCCCCATTGGCAGCATTTCTGAGTAAGGATTGGAATTTGAAATGTAAATTTATCTACTAAGTATGTTGGGGCTTCCTTTCTTAGGGTTTTAAAAATCAAAACACTTTTGTGGTATTTAATTCTTTTATCCACAGACATCCATTTATTTTTTTTAAACAAGGGTTCAGAGTGCAAGAGAAGATCAACATCTAGTATTATTCTTGCAGCTCTTTTTGTAATTTATAGATTCTGTTAAGGTGGTACCCAACACCTTGACTAAAATAAAATTGGCTCGTTTAATTTTCATAAAATTTTAAGGAAATATTTACTTTGACCTGTTGACATAAATGTTGATTTTTTTTAGTAAATAGAATTTCAAACTTTGCGGGAATAATTTCATTGAATATATAGCAGTTTGGCAAACATCAATTTTGATCAGAGAGAAGCTTAATGTCTCTTTACTTATTAAATTTGATTAAAACGCTCTGGTGATTTTTAAGAGTTATCTCCCTGTAGTGTTGGGTACCACCTTAAGATTATTTGTATTACAATTTCCCAAAACTACAACACAGTAATCAATTAATGGTAAAATTTATCTGTTGTAATGAAGTTTTCTACACTCCAGATTAAAGCTGAGCTATTGGAAGTCAACAACAAATTTTCTCAGAAATAGATGTTTTTTTGGCATAACGATGATAGAATGTACTCTGTCACCTCTATTAAAGTACATGTAATTTACACTACCTTCATCCATATCTTCATCTTGGTTGGTAGCTCCCTTTTCATCATCAATGTCTCCATTGACAGGCATCATGTTGGCATCCTCTCCCCTCTCCTGGTCCTCCTCTGAAACAACATAACCTAAAGCCATTGTCATTTATGGACGATATAGTAACTGAGAATTACGTACAATCATATGCCAAAAATACTGTTTCTCTTTGGGTTAAGGTCAAATCCGATATGCATTTGTGTTTTTTTTTCAAACTGAATAGTTTGTTATAACATACAGGCTTGTAGTGGAATCAGGCCTACAAATGTACATGTATAACAGTGTAGGCATAATTCCCCAGTCTCAAGAGTCTTTTTTAAATATTCAGAATGTTTTAAAACACAGTCATCATATTTTTAATCCCAAACAATGTTTGAATACTTGTAAGTGATCTGATAGTTCAAATTATATAAACTTATAAACAGACAGACCAGCATGGCAAATGTGGAAGCTCAAAAATAAAAAGGTTGCCAGTCTACAGCAAGGAGACAAAGAGTTGAAATCATGCGACTCATTTCATTCAGAGGTGACTTTCACGTATTAATTTTATTCATACATGTACATGCTACAGTACCCGCTAGTAGTCCTTTGTTAATATATATCTATCATTGTCATTTTGCTTAGTTTCTTCTGTTACCTTTTTTAATATCAGACTCAGACATCTTTTGAACAGAGTTTTACTGTGTGTATCGCTGTGTGTTTGTTTATTCCACATTGGCTAAATGTATAAGGGGAGGCTTGAGATCTCACAAAACATGTTTAAGGTAGGAGGTACCTAATTGGGCTATATTTCAGATTTTTATAAAATTTGGCATTGAACTAGAGTACCTTGAACTGCATCTGAATATAAAAAAAATAATGTACCATAGTTCCCTTTAATACTTTCCCAAAATATGGTGTTTCAGGTTTTGGGAGACAGACGGGTAAATAAAAAAATGCACACAGTTATCGTTCCAAAAAATCAAATATTTAGACATTAAATTATGATTTCTCAAAATTCAGTCCCTAAAATTTTTTTTTAAAATGATACATTATTGCCATTATAATTCTCCTTTTATTGAAAAAAAATTTATTTGTGGTTACCAGATTCGTTTTATTAGTATATTAGATTGATTACTGTATGAGGAGTGAAAATAAGAGTCAAAAAGCCAAAATAAGTATAACATTGCCACGATGTCGCGATTAAAATGTAGATTTTTAGTGTTTTTACAGACAGGACCTATAGTTGAATGATTTCCTCAACAAAACCAAAGCTGGTGACAATATCTTTATTTAGTATCATTGAAACGAAAAAGTTGAAAACAATATAATATCGTTTTTTTTTAGAAAATCCTAGGGATTAGATTTTGAAAAATGACGATTTAAAGTGAAATTATTTTTTTTGGCAGTTTTTATAGGACATCTACAGTAAATGCCCTTTATTTCAATGAATTTAAATCAACCTTATGAAAGAAATATAAAAGCTAAATACAAATTTTTTTCATTCTTTAGATGCAGTTTTCGACTGTTCTAGCTGCATGTAAAATTTCATGAAAGTCCGTAATTTAGCGGATTTAGGTACCTCTTACTTAACCCGCCGCATTTTTGCACCTGTCACGAACCTCTAGCCTGTGTTAGTCCTGTGTTTTTTTTTTGAATTTTGGTTCATTTGTATGTTTCGGAGTTTAATGAACTAGTATGCATTATTGTTTAGGGGCCAGCTTAAGCCCACTTCCAGGTGCAGGATTTTCTCGCTGCATTAAAACCCCATTGGTAGCCTTGAGCTGTTTTCTCCTGTTTGGTCAGATTGTTGTCTCTTTGACACATTCCCTGTTTCCATTCTCTGTTTACTATTCTACTTTTAAGTTTTTAAAGATTTTCTTTCTTTCCATTAAAATGATGTGGAAGTACAACATGTATGTGCTTCCATGCCTAAGAGTAACTGTAAGCTGTGATTCAAGATCCAATTTTCTATCCATAGTAGTTCAAAAGATTTCACTAATTACCGGGTAACTAGATACCTTTTCACTCATAATTCTGGCCTCAGGGCAAATATCAATATTCTGAAACCATTGACACCAAAAACTTTTATAGTGCTAATCACATATTAATTTTAATGATCATATTTCTAAATGTGTAAGAGTTTTTCACTTTGTGGCCCCACTCAGGATTTGCCCACAGGGTATTGCGGATAAATTTGATGCCTTTGGTCAAGTTTGTGTATATTTTCGTTTCCGATTCAAGTTTCAACTTTCTATCCCAAGTAGGTTAAAAGATTTCACAGATTTTTTGCCCTTAATTCTGCCTGAAGGCATCAAGGGTTTGATTTAGAGATCAATCTGCTTGCACAGGTACTTGCGATGTAAAGTCCGCTTGCAATTGTGACACTTTAAAACAAGAAACTGACAGTTTCCCTTGGCAAAACAAGTACATAACAAGAGGCTCCCAAGAGCCTGAATCGCTCGCCTGTTATGTTTTGTGTAGATCTCGCATCAATGATTATTTTTGCTATTTAATGCATACCGTTTCATTTTGTGCCTAAATTTTGACTTGTACAGCTAAAATATAGAATCCTGAACCCAAATATATATGGCTGCTAGGACTTTTTCATCGTTTGTTATGGAATTTTTCAATGACCTTGACTGTTGACCTTTCTTTTTTACTTGTATAGGTAAATTATAGGGTTCTTAACCCACATATATATGGTCGCTATGGACTTTTTCATCGGTTGCTATGGACTTTTTCAATGACCTTGACCCACCATTTTACTTGTACAGCTACCATTTAATTTATTTCATTTTATGCTCAACATTTTTGCTGTTTACATAAAATTATTCAAGTTAATAACCTAAAACTATAAAATTTCCTTAAAATTAACAATTCAGGGGCAACAACCAGAAAATGGGTTGACCGATTCGTTTGAAAATTTCTTGGCAGGTAGATCTTAACCTCATAAACATTTTTACTTATTGTCAGTTTTGCTCTAACTGCTTTAGATTTTGAGATATGAGCCAAAAAGTACATTTTTCACCTATGTTCTATTTTTAGCCATGGTAACCATGCTTCTAGAGGCACAAAAAAATAAAACATAATCTTTATGCTAGATACCCTAAGGATTTTTCAGCCTACGTTTGGCTGAAATTGATCCCATAGTTTCATAGAAGATTTTTGAAAGTTTACAAAGATGACGAAAAAAATGGGAAAAATTGTCTTTAAAGGGAACTTCCTATAAGGGGTCAATTAACGATTTTGGTCATGTTGACTTATTTGAAGATCTAATTTTGTTGAACATTTTTGTTGTTTGTAGTTTGTCTTTATCCAGGGGTCACCAAACTGGGCGATTAGTCGCCCTGTGTTTTTAAGTAAGGCGCCTCCGAACAACGTACGTAATCAGCTGCGTCTGAAGACCGTTATTTTCATAAACAATCTTGAGCCGCCATTTTTTCTTGGAGATCAAAGGGGAAGGGGAAAGAAACAACAAAAAATAACCTAGAAAAGACGGCAATCGGAATTCTTGTGATTTTTCATTGGTCACGGTGTTTTTTACCCACCGGTAACAAGATGTAGACCTTATTTAAAAATAAATTTAGCAGATTTTGACATATCTATGCACAAATGGAAATTTTGTCAGTACATGTATTGATTATTAAGGTGTTCAAGCAACATGAATGGGAGGATTTTAAGAGTATTTTTGAGAAAAAATAATAGTAAAGATTATAGATAAATAAATATTAAAAAATATAATGGCAATAATAATTAAGTTGTGTCAAAAGGTACAAATATTTTTGCTCATATCTGTAACAGAAATTTTTTTCCAAGTTCGGAGCACCACTGCATAATTTCATTTTTTTTTTATTTATTTCAAATTATATTCCTCAGTATTTAAAGGCAGCACATGATTTTAATTAAACTTTAACAATAGTACAATAGGCCTACCATGGTCAAAATCATGCAGCGATGTACATTAAAAAAGTGGTGTCTGAGTCCTGGGACTGGGACTCATCATGAAAAATTCTTAGTGAGAACCCTGTTTAGTCATATATTTATTAGTAAGTAAGTAAGTAAGTAAGTAAATTCTTTATTTAAAGAGGGTAACACAGTTAGTTTACAAAACTAATCTTCCCTGAGGCCCTCATGAACACAACATATTAAACAAAACAAAACACATAAAATTGAATATTACAATGTGTACTCATACTACAGTACCATAGACAATTTGATCATAATAACATATATATTGTACAAAACATTGGTATGGTTCGAGACACTGTCTAGCCATGATCTTATTTATGTAAAAAGTTCTTTATTTTTGTTTTAAAAAGATTTTTGTTTGCTACATTATACACCTGTTATTTTCAAGTGTGGTGAGCCCTCTTTATCTATAATAATATTCAAGATAATAACCTAAAACTGCAAAATTTCCTTAAAATTAACAATTTCATGGCAGGTAGATCTTGACCTGATGACATTTTTATCACATGTCAGTTTTGCTCTAAAGGCTTCAGTTTTTGAGATATTATAAGCCAATAAATTGCTTAGCTGAGCGCAGCTGGATACGACCGCAGAGGTCCAACCCTGAAGAGTTGGGGCAAAAATGGACACAATATTTGCGCTTGATACAGGTCTGAAATTGAATTGTAATTAAATATTTGACACATAATAGGTTTCTGACACAGAATAACTGTAGTCAAAGAACTTAGAATTGGTCATATGATTTGAATTTTTATTCAATTTTTTGCTTTTTGTGCAATACAATATGCTGTTGCAAATTGAACCCCCTCCCCCAAAAAATAAATTAAATTTTACCGCTTTTTTTGCTTTTGTGTAATACACTATTCTATTGCGTATTGACCCCCCCAAAAAAACAAAACTTATTGTACCCCCCCCCCCCCCCAGCCCTTTTTTGCCAAAAAAAAATGTTTGAAGAAATTTTCTTTTTAATTTCTGAAATCTGAAATGAGAAAAAATTGTCCCCCCTCCCCACAATTTCTTATTTACCCCCTAAATTTTCACCCCCCCCCCCCACCTTTCCCTTTTCCCCCAAAAAAAAATTCTTTCCCTGAAGGTCATAATCCCTATTCAAATTTCTCATGGCGTTTGCAAACATAATTACCCATTTAAGTACATCATTGAAGTCTTAAAATAGAAAATGATATATGGCTAAAATTAATATTAATTAATAGTAACTTCTAAAAATAAATTGACAGCTATAAATCACCCCAAGACAATCTACATTTCTTTATAGATAATTGAATCATACACAATATTTTACTTTAAATGTGTTTGGATTACCTCCCTTACACCAAGATAATATCAGATTTCTATTTACTTATACTAAAGTTATTCTGCAAAAACCAAGAAAAAAGCTTATTTGGGCCCTTTTTAGCCCCTAATTCCTAAACTTTTGGGATCAAAACTCCCAAAAATGGTTATGAACCTTGTGTTAAAATTTCATAGATTTCTATTTACTTATACTAGAGTTATTGTGCGAAAACCAAGAAAAATGCTTATTGGGCCCCTTTTTGGCCCCTAATTCTTAAACTGTTGGGACCAAAACTCCAAAAATCAATCCCAACCTTCCTTTTGTGGTCATAAACCTTGTGTTTAAATTTCATAGATTTCTATTAACTTATACTAAAGTTATAGTGTGAAAACCAAATGTCTTCAGACGACGACGACGCCAACGTCATACCAATATACGACCGCAAAAATTTTGCGGTCGTATAAAACTGCAGTTTACCCCTTATGTTCCATGTTTAGTCATGGCGGCCATGTTTCTCGACATTTAAGAAAATAAAACACCAACTTCATACTAAATGCCCTAAGGATCATTCCAGTTAAGTTTGGCTGAAAATAGTTCAGTAGTTTCAGAGAAGATCTTTGAAAAAGTTTACGAGGGATGGGTGACGGATGCCAAGTGTTAGCAAAAACTTACGTCCTTTTAGGATAGGTGAGCTAAAAACAGTATGTTGGGTTTTATTGATACATAAGTGTCTTCTAGCTATTCCAAGATTTTAAATTTAGCTATTCTATCTATTCGGATGAAGGACATTTTAGCAAATTTTTTAAAGACGTGAGTTGACATATTAGCAAAACTGTAGAAAAACTGGTTACCTGTAAAAATTCAATGGACATTTTAGCGTAACATTCTTACAGACAACTTTTATTATTTTTTGTCAGAAAAAACATTGTCAACAGTGAGAAGATTAATGACTATTATCAAAAGACCCTCCAAGATTATTTGATGCGCTTTACAAGATCAGCAGGAGGAGGAGCTGCAACCAAACGATCTGAAAAGTGTCACAAAAGCTGTGTATAGAAAAAGAATAAAGACACATCCTCGTTTGTCCAAGTCTCTGTTAGAAACACACGAGGTTCTCCAAAAGATGAACTTCCAAACTAATAAATTTGAATGATTTTTTACAGCTGAATGGCCCAAGACCCAACAAAACTCTCCCGCTAAAAAATGCCCACATGCTATTTTAAATTCACTAAATTGTCCTGCGCCAATCTATTCCAACATGGTGAGAACAATAGGTATGTTGTTTTAGTACTTAGCACTAGCTTGGTAACAAGTGATGATAATAAATGGTCTTAAGGGTTAAATTATTAGATAGGTGTTGCAATCATTTTGTATCAGAATCCATAATCAAAAATTTTAAGGAAAAAAAGAAAAAAAATTATTAAATTGATTTCTTTTATCTCCTATTTACATTTTTGGCACTTAAGGATTACCCGGTAAGTTGTGAAGACAAGATTACAGAATGACAAACTGACGCCTCCTACAGTTTGGTGATGCAGCCTCACATCTTCACTTGGACTCATGATTGACTTTAACATTATCTTTTTGTATAATATTTTAGTGCTTAAGGATGATCACTGGTCTAATAGGAAATAAATAGGATTCAAAGTAGGTGTTTTAGTTTGAGAGAACATATGAATAGTAAATAAAGAAGCAAGAAAAAAATATAGTGCTCGTTTTAGAGCTATAAGGCCTTGAAAATTTGCAGGAAATGGGTTTTCTCTGGATTTTTCATCGTCTTTGCATTGACAAATTCAGTCTCTCAAAATGTGTGAGAAAATAAAAAGGATTTCAAAAGATTTTGTCAAATACCATTTTAAGGTATATATGATTGAATTATAAAAGAACAAGAGGCTCACCAGAGCCTGTATCGCTCACCTGGAGTCTGGTTTTCATTGGACAATTAATCAACTATTTGACCAAGTTTGTTGCAATTGGTTCAATTGTTCAGGGAAAATTTGTTGAAGATTTATTTTTCATAAGATTTAATGTTAAAATATGTTCCCTGATGGTGGTAGTCCTGGCAGGAATTGACCAGGAATAAGGGTGAACCTTAAATAAATGTAACAGAACCTGACCTCAAATTACACAAACCAATAACTCCTAAATAGAATTTGGAATTCCCTTCAAAATTTCAGGGTAGGTAGATCTCAACATGGCAAACATTTTTCAATTTACATTTCACTTCTATCTCAAATAGTTTTGGAGATAAATGCAAAAATGTTAAAATTTTAAAATTTTAAAAATTTGACAAGGGCAATAACTCCTAAATGGGTTTTGGGATTTCCTTTAAAATTTCAGGGTATGTAGATCTCAACATGGCAAACATTTTTCAAATTTACATTTCACTTCTATCTCAAATAGTTTTGGAGATAAATGACGAAAAATGTTAAAATTATGAAAATTTGACGAAAAAAGGACAATAACTCCTAAATGGGTTTTGGAATTTCCTTCAAAATTTCAGGGTAGGTAGATCTTGTCATGCTGATCAAATTTACCCCATGTCAGATTTTCGATATCTGTAACGGTTTTTGAGTTATTAGCAAAAAACAGCAATTTACCCCTATGTTCTATTTTTAGTAACAGCGGCCATGTTTTTCGACGAATCAAAAATCCCCACATCAGTTCTATGCAGGGTACCCTAAGCAACAATCTTACCAAGTTTCATATGATTTTGAATAGTAGTTTCAGAGAAGAAGATTTTTGAAATAATAACATAAAAAAAGCCAAAAATGTGAAAAAAGGGCAATAACTCCTAAATGGGTTTTGGAATTTCCTTCAAAATTTCAGGGTAGGTAGATCTTGTCATGCTGATCAATTTTATCCCTGTCAGATTTTCGATATCTGTAACGGTTTTTGAGTTATTAGCAAAAAACAGCAATTTACCCCTATGTTCTATTTATAGTAACGACAGCCATGTTTTTCGACATTTCAAAAATTTTAAACGATAGAAATTTTCTAGATGCCCTAAAGAACAATTCTGCAAAGTTAGGTTGAAGTCGGTCCAGTAGTTTAGGACGAGTTAACGTTTGAAAAAGTTTACAGACGACGACGACGGACGCCAAGTGATGGCAATAGCTCACATGGCCTATGGCCAGGTGAGCTAAAAAGTGGGGGTTCATGGGCAAAGTATTTCATGTTTAAGAAATGGATAAAACCTGAGGATTCCGAAAATCTGACAAAAAGACCAAAACATGAACAGCGAGCATCCTTAATTGATTCTTTATGTTTTCCTTGTATGATGTTGCAATATTTGTTTAATATGTATATCTTGTTAAATTATATTGCATTTAATTCTGAGCAACCTCTCCTTTTTATTAATTAGTAAACAAGATTAAGTTTAATTGGCCTTAACTTATCCCCATATGCTTTTGTTTTTATAACGCAACACCCTTAATCCCCTTGTTTGCACAAGTTTTCTTGCTAGACCAACACAAAATTTTACCCTTTTACCTTTATTTTTCCAAATGTGGAATAGGTAGAGCGAACTGATACATTTATGTGAATAAAAATGAATTCTAACTTTGCATCCATGATACAGCAAATATGCCAAATACTATTATTGTAACTTTGCAGTTTTCTTTATCACTACGTCATTAACACTTTGACCGCAACATTTTTAACTGAGGATGACGTTGTGTAAGGGGAAAACCATTTACCGTATGTACCGAATCTGGGTATTTTTCTTGACGGTTCAATACAAGATACGTTGGCTGCTTACAATATGAACGATATGGTTATTTTTATTTACTAAGTTTCAGAACTGGGACAAACTTTTTATATGCCATTGATATTTAAGCCATGATTTCAAAGATTAATCGAAGCTTATATTGGTCGGGAGTCGATGCACACTATCTCTTATGAAGATCAGCGGCGCGTCATGCGGACATGGAACTCGAGAGACTTGAAAAAATTTCTTTAATGGATCGTACTAAAACGTATCGTAAATCTATTGAAATATAGCAATGCGTACCGTTTGTCAAAATAGTGTATTGTTACACCCCTAACGTTGTGTGTGCAGCATGAACTTTCCCGACGCTACCACGGTGACAGGTTTTAATTGTAAATTTCTTTCTGGAGATTTGAAGTATAGGACTATACAAAATATACATTTTATTTATGTATCTGAAAGATCACAATGAAAGAAAATCCAGGCCACCACCATATATTGTCATAAAATATAAAGTTTATTTGTATTCCGTTTCTACCCGTTTCTAAGGCTTGTACAAATAAACTTTATATTTTCTGACAAAGTACATATATTGTATATATACCTGTCTGCAAACAGTGGACACATATGTTCTTACCACAGCCAAAAGGTTAAGGTACTTTTTGTACTTGATTCTCTTAAAATAGTCTGTGCTTATAACTGCAGGAATTGTGTAAAGTCAATATACTGTACTGTAGTGTCATTGAGCAGTGTATATACTTGGGTCTCACTGTATTGCGGTACTTATTTGTTCAAGATGGCGTTAAAATTACCTGGGTAGCGATGCAGGACGCGACGGCCATACTTCCACTTCATCCATAGGACGTATTGGCCATACCTTGAAAAGACTTATCGGCCATACTTTGTGAAGACGTGTCGTCCAAGTTTTTTTTTCGGAAATAAATTTTATTTATAAAGTATTGTGGTATATACATGTTGATGGTTATTATAATTTGTAAATGTATTGTATTGTGCTGTTATGTTATAACCACAATGGAATAAATACTTAAAGTATGGCCGATACATCTGTACAAGGTATGGACGATGTGGCGGTATGGCCGATACGTCCAATGGACGACGTGGAAGTGTGGCCATCGCGTCTCAAAAGCCTTGGTAGCGTGATACAGTGGGATCAGAGTATAAATTTTGGCAAAGTATACATGTAGTGATGTACACCTGAACAGAAAATAAATAATAACTGGGAAAATATTGACTCATCTACTATGACACACCAGTTTTAACATGGTTTTCCATCTCAACATCATGCTCTGCATTTTCAATCGCAAGTGATTTTCCGTCTTTCACATGGTTCATTGCGGTGTGGTTAGAAGTGACCGTTTTGTTGCGATCTCGCCCTGTGGTTGACGGACTTTTTGGCGGAACGGTCACTTTCTGTTTGCTAACAACCCGCCCTATGTCTGCAATGTTATCCCCACTAAGGGGGAACCACAAAAGGCATATTCTTACAATAAAAAGTTATGATATACAGTGTATATCATATGCCGATTTTGCGAATGAAAATAAACAAGATGGCGGTGTACAATGAGGGAACCTGGGATAGCTATTTGTAATTCTACTTTTTAGTTCAAATTATGATTTACCGTTGTTGCCGCTCACTTTCGCCGTCATTTTTAGCATCTGCAGATTAATTGTTTGGCACAGGATGACACCACATGGCAAGGGCGGGTGATTTGCTTTTTCTCACTATTTCCGGCGCGTGATTTCGTTACAATTCGGTTATTTTCGTCATAATTGTTTTTATTAGGTATGCGCATGTGCGTTTCTACTTCCGGTACGTTAAGAAGTTGACTGCACTGCCAGCAAAAAAAGGGATGATATAATTAATACAATAAACTGGAAAGACTTCTTATTTCACTCTGTAGTAAACATGTCCAGAGAAGAAAATGAAGATGGAAGTTTATCTCCAGACCACTGGATGAACAGCTTTGAGGAGGAGTGTCTGGAAGAACTTGATTCTGAGCCCAATATGGAGGAATGTCTCCGAAGTCAAAGGGAATACACACAACAAAAACTTTGGTTACAGTTTCAAAATTCAGCAACATCCGTAGCACAGTTGTATAAAGGTAATTATCGTTACAAGAATGAATTACATAAGTAACTGTTACAATTACATGGTCATTGTCTTGATCTTGAATGACTTGGTCACACTGGAATGTATTGTATAATTTTACTAATATGAAACAGGTTTGATCTGGAGAGCTATCAAATTGAAATGTTTTCATTACATTTTAATATGTAGGATATCATGACATCCGTACATCAGTATATTTTCATTTAAGCAAATAAAAAAAATAATTGTCAGTTTCCCCGGTATCAGGTCAATTCGCGCACTTATGTTGGACAACTCGCCCACTCTGATCAAGAACAACTGTCATTGACTTTCTATGGAATAAAACAAAGGAATGTGATATATATTATTATAATATTTATTCAAATAGCAATGCAAGCTTTAACAAGAAGGCATATGTTAACTTCAGCCATGGTTTTGGAAGAATGACCAACGGAGGAAGGTGCTGCAATTTTATGATATTTTGCAGGGCGTTGATACTGTTCACAAAGCGTGTGCGCTTGCTGTGTTTATCTTTGATGAAAATTTGTCTTTTTATCTCCCGACAGCGGTTTCTGTTAACATATTTTTTTTCGATTATTGTGTTGATAAATTGTTTTTCAATAAATTTTTAATGGTAAATATAATTTTCATATGGGTTAATTATTTCATTTTTATCAGAGGGCGAGTTGTCCAAATACACAGTGATACAGTAGGTGAGTTGTCCAATGCTGTGGGCAAGTTGTCTCACTAATCCGAGTGGGAGAGTGGACTTGCATTGGTTTCCCCTAACCTGACTGGGGTACAGTCATTATGGGTAATTCTGCACATCGTCCTGTTCGGCGTATTAACATGAAAATGATTTGGTTGCGCCTAATTAAATGCTGCACTGAATTTCCCGTCAACATAGTATATGATGGCAGTATTGTGATCAGCAAATTGGCTTGTGATTAGATTTTTTAAATTTTTACTCCACAAGTTCTCAAGCTTAAATCTCTTTTGTGTTTGAAATGTATATTCTTTGCCTTGTAGATTTATTTTTAATTTGAAGTAGACAAAAATGGTGGTAAAAAAAGCTTGCATAGCAACATCTGCAAATTTCATTGGTCATGGGCAAACACAAAGATAGATTTAAACAAAATTAATATTTCAATATTATGCAAAGTTGTGCTACAATAAATGGAAAGCAGTTAATAGTAATTCAAGCAAGGGAAATATACAGAACATGAACTATGAAATGCAGAGATATTTTGAGAAATTCTTACCACTGAAACAAAAAATAAGCCTAGTACCTACCTACCCAGGGACTGCGCCTCGCTTCACCAATGTTTCAATATTATTCAATACAGAATTTTATAGTTGGCGATATTTCCTGCAACAGAATATTTCGATCTTTTTTTAAAAAAAACTCTGGCACTTATTTGGGAACATTTTAAAATGGTGACTAAGAAACATCTTAGTCAGTAAGTTATATATAATTATCTGTGACAATTGAACAGTTTACATCAGGCTAATAAACACAGCATGTGTTTCGACAGTAAACCAACACATCTCAATAACTCACAGTGTTGAGATCGTTTACACTTGACTGCTCAATTGATTGACCCCCCTCTGAGGACAATTCAATTTATACACTATGGTAATATTTATATTATCCAAATTTGTATTAGATAATTTCATTAGTCATGAAATTAAATATGCATGCTTTTTAACACCTTTAAAAGCATTATATCATAAAATTTCCAATCTGCAAAGATTGTGTTGTCACTTCCGGTTTAACATCAACAAACACATGTGGAACAATCAATGTTTTATTAGGCTTGCCATCAAAACATAGGTCATTTCAGATGAAAGTTAACTGTCATTAAAACTATTTCATCAAAAATACTTTTAGGTCATGTTATTTCAAATAGTAATGAATAAAAGAACAATCATGTATGTTTCAAAAAGGCCTTAAAGGAGGAGAGTGACTTGTCGAACAAATTTTGAAACTGGCGACAAAAATGATGCTTTTTTTGACGACAGGTTTTTGAATGCCAGCGCAACTCTTACTATCCAGCCATTATAATGGCTGTCACCAACAGCAAACAAAGATATTTTTAGGCTTGGCCTAAGGGGCTCTAAATTACCTAGTAGAGTATTACATGTATTACAGACTTTTGTTTCTTAGGTTCTTTTATGGGTGTTGATTGGCAAATTGAATCCATGTGAGAAATACAGGCTCGTGGGAGCCTCTAGTTCAATTCATTAATGTATTTTATTTGTATTAAGTGTTTCAATACATACACCATAAGTAGATGTGCTTTTTAAAATTCTGATTTTTTCAAAATTTGAGGCCATAGGGGGGGATTTCAAAAAATGATGAATTTAAGCTTGTAACCTTACAATGTAACTTTTTTATCCCCTTGGTCCGTCCCACCTTATAAAGGTCCACTGTAAGTCATATAGGTATAGTATTTCACCAGTGGATACCTCTTTGAAAATAATGAAGGTTTCTAAAAAATTGGATCACACTGACCTACATTTTATGCATGGGTGACTCTTGTTATGTTTTGAGTTAAGGTCCAGTTCTAAGACATTGTAAGTCGTATAAGAATAATATTTCACCAGTAGATGCGTCTTGGAAAATAACAAAGGTTCCTATAAAAATTGGATCACTCTGACCTACATTTTATCCATAAGTGACTCTGGTTAAGGTCCAGTTCTAAGACACCATAAGTTATATAGGTATAATATTTCACCAGTAGATGCGTCTTGGAAAATAAAACAACAATTTTTTGAAAAAAAAATATTATCTTACATGTATGTTGTAAAATATCTAAGTCTTACATGTATGTTGAAAACAGGTGAAAATACGAGAGAGGGGATTAGCTGTCGTTTATAACTATTCCAGCTACTCATTCATTTTTTGTTGGATTTAGTGATTTAATTTCTTCATAAAATGATTGCATGGCGCCTGTAAATGGGCAATGCGGTTTTAGATGTTGGAATTTGATTAAGCATCCCAGCTTAATGTGGAGGTTGTGGGGATCACTGTCGATTCTGACAGTATTTTTCTAGTTTATGATGATTTTGACAGGTTTAATCCTGAACTACTCTGAGCCAGAATTTGAAGTTAGGAAGATGTGAGCATATATTAGACAACTTTGGAAATGCTTGTACCGGTAATAGAAATAGAAAAGTAGTTGAACAAAAGGAGACCTTCTTGGTACAAATTTTGTGGAACTGCTCAGGACTGTTATGGAAACATAGGGAAGAATATTAATTTAATATAATAATATTTTTTGTTGTGTAAGACTTTATTATTCATTCATATAAATCTGTATTTTTTAGATCGTATTCAAGGACATTCTCTGTGGATACCTTTTCAGAATGCTGCATCTTCAGTGACTCATTTATACAAAGGTTAGTTCATTATGAATTGGGTTTGGTACTGACTGAGTCTGTCTCCACGAATATGATATCATGAATTATTGTAATGTTTCAATGGTTTTTGTCTGATCCGTGATAAATGTTGCCAAATGTGAGATGTAGGTATTACTTTCCGGTGGTGGTGGGTATAAAATGTTTTTAGCTCACCTGTCCTAATAGGATGTGAGCTTTTGCCATGACTTGGGGTCCATCGTTCGCCGTAAACTATTTCAAAGATCTTCTCCAAAACGACTTAACCAATTATAGCCATACTTACATGTAGTCTAAATGATCCTTAGGGTATCTAGATTAAAGCTGGTGTTTTATTTTCTTGTCCGTCAAGAAATATGGCCGCCATAGCTAAAAATAGCACATTCGGATAAACTGCAGTTTTGGCTTATTTATCAAAACTAAAGCATTTAGAGCAAAATTGATAGGGTAAAAATGTTAGTAAGGTCAATACTTACCTGCCATAAAATTTTCAGACGAATCAGTCAACTGTTTGTTGGATTATTGTCCCTGAATTGTTAATTTTGAGGAAATTTTTCAGTTTTAGGTTATTATCTTGAATATTATTATAGATAAAGACAAATTGTAAACAGCAAAAATGTTCAACAAAGTAAGATCATCATGACCAAAATCATTGATTGACCCCTTATAGGAGTTTTTGTCCTTTAAAGACAATTTTTCACATTTTTTGTCATCTTTGTGAGTAAAGTCAAGAAATACCAAAGGGATATTTGAAGGAGGTAAATATCGAAAAAACTGACAAACTCCGGAGAACAATGAAGACAAGACTTTCAAAAATCTTTTCCTCTGAAACTACAGGATCAATTTCAGCCAAACTTAGGCTGAAAGTAGCTTAGGGTATCTAGTACAAATTTTGTGTTTTATTTTCTTGTCCATTGAGAAACATGGCAGCCATGGCTAAAAATAGAACATAGGTGAAAAATGCACTTTTTGGCTCATATCTAAAGCAGTTAGAGAAAAGCTGACAAGAAGTAAAAATGTTTATGAGGTCATGATCTACCTACATGTACCATGAAATTTTCATACGAACCTGTCAACCCATTTTCGGGTTATTGTCCCTGAATTGTTAATTTTAAGGAAATTTTACACTTTTAGGTTATTAACTTCAGTTTATTACAGATAAGAGACAAACTGTACACAACAAAAATGTTCAGTAAAGTACATGTAAGATCAACAAATAAGTCAACATGACCAAAATCGTCAATTGACATCTTGTAGGAGTTTTTGCCCTTGAAAGATTACATGTAAACAGTAAATATGAGTAAAAATAATGGCCTGACATTGTCACAGATGTCTAGAGCATAACTTGAAATAAATTAAATGGTATCTTTACAAGTAAAATGGAGGGTCAAGGTCATTGAAAAGTCCATAGCAACAAATAAAAAGGTCCCTAGCAACCATATATATTTTGGTTAAGGACCCTATAATTGATGTGTTAAAGTCAAGAAGAAAGGTCAAGAGTCAAAGACATTGAAAAATTCCATAGCAACCGATTGAAAAGTCCTTATCAACCAGATATATTTGGGTTCAGGACGTTACAGTTTACCTGTTTAAGTCAAAATAGAAGGTCAAGAGTCAAGGCCATTATAAAAGTCCATAGAAACTATGAAAAAGTCCCTAGCAATCATGAACAGTCAATTCTCGTTATGTCAAATCCATTGGGACCTCAAAATCTATTTCGGCTTAACCGAAAATTAAAGATATCAGTAGTAAATCTGTATAGTTACTGCTGTTGAGTGTCCAAACAGAGAATTCAAGTTACCTGGAATTTCGATTTAAATGTGTTCAAGATAACGAGAGTCAACTGTATATTTGGGTTCAGGATTTTATATTTTAGCTGTACAAGTCAATATTTAGCCGAAAAATGCGACAGTATACATGTACATTAAATAGCAAAAATAATCATTGATGCAAGATCTACACAAAAAATAAAAGATGAGCGATTCACACTCTTTGGGAGCCACTTTTGTTTTACATATTAAACTTTGTTCTTGTGAAAGTAAATCTGGTTAACAACATAAAAAGATGCTGTGTATTTTTTGAAAATTTAGTGATTAACATTTTGTTGATCTCAGACATTTTAACTTTTATGGATGGCGAAGTCTTGTAAGAAACACCTGACCGTCAATAGATTTTCTTGTTTTTTCAGAGGGTTGTGTCTTGGATTGTGGGTGTAACCTTTGAGCTGTCCATATTTGAACTAAGAATCTGATACTGGACCAGTCGGTAGAATATCAAAATCGGATATGAATCAATAGCTTTTGTACATAATTATTGAAAATACCCCATGGTTGGTCTAAAACCATCAAAAAATAGAGAAATAAAACCGATATGAAGTTGGCCATAATCCATCAATTTTCTATTATAATTGAATATTGGTACCAAGCTTTTGTTTTCACTTGTTTTATAGAAAAATCTTGGACATGTTACATACAATGTATATATATATTAACGGTAAAAACAAAGATTTATATTTTATAGATAGTGTAGATTCCCTAGATACTTGTGTTGATGTTGGAATTCAAAAAGGAAAACAACACAGAACTAGAGACATTATATCATGGGTGAAAAAAAGAAGACGACACATTCGTAGAGAGGATCTGATTGCATTCCTCTGTGGAAAAAACCCCCCAAACAGACATCGTGCTAGACATAACCATCATAGTAGAAATCTGGAGAGGTCCCATTCTCCAAGAGTCAATAATGTTGAATCTATCCAACCAAACTCTGAACCTGATCTGCAAGCTTTTAGGGAAGCTATTGCATTACAAGGTAATATAGCAGTTTTGGTTGAGATAATGTTCTGACCGTACAGTACCTAGTCTTTTTTATAAGTAATTCAAATAAAAATTGAAAGATTATTTTCTCTTTCCAGTTTTGCAATGGTTGAGCTGTTCTATCTAAGCAAATTGCAGCTCCAAACAAACGATCAATTTAAATGGTGTAAATGTAATTAATTCATAGACAAATTTGGTTGAAACTCATTAATATTTCATTATGACTTAGATTTAGAAAAAAATCAAAATTCTGCAATGTTTACTACACATTGCAGTTTCAAATATTTTTCTTTGCTTATACCTTGATGACTGAAAATATGCTTCTGGTTTCGTCCTATGACTAATTGTATCTCTACAAAAATCTGGATAGATATATTACTAAACAATGTCCATGGAAAAAATGTGTACCAATTGCACCCTTTTCACAATTATATCTTTGAATACAAGCCCAAATTTTCGAAAATCAAAATTCTAAAACCTTACTGCACATCTGCATACATTCTATGACAATACTATGTAGGAATAAAATGCATGAATGAAAAATGAAAGAAGAGATTTGGTCATCAACTTATAGTTCCCAATTTTCAAAATTTTACCCATTCAGACCAAAAGTTTTAAAAATCCAGATTCTAAAAAAGATATTGCGCATCTACATACAGTATGTGATAAAACTATATAGAAATTGAATGCATAAAATGAGAGGAGTTTTGGTCACAAGCTTAAATTCACAATGCCCGAATTTTTGAAAATCAAAAACCTAAAACCTTATATCGCATCTACATACAGTATTTGACAATACTGTATAGAAGTTAAATGCATGGAGTTAAAAATAAACAAGAAATCTGTATACTGTGCAAGCTTAAATTGAGAGTTTTTCAAAAATCGACCCCTGTGGGCCCCTTGTTTAGAAAATCAAAATTCTAAACTACAGGTGGAATTGGGGCACACAGTGGTCTAATTTCAGAAAACTGTCAATATAAGCTTGTGACCTAAACTCCTCTTTCATTTTATAATTTTATACAGTATTGTCATGCACTATATGCAGATCTGCAATAAGGTTTTAGAATTTTGTGATTTTTATACGACCGCAAAATTTTTGCGGTCGTATATTGGTATGACGTTGGCGTCGTCGTCGTCGTCCGTCGTCTGCGTCGTCGTCCGAAGACATTTGGTTTTCGCACTATAACTTTAGTATAAGTTAATAGAAATCTATGAAATTTAAACACAAGGTTTATGACCACAAAAGGAAGGTTGGGATTGATTTTGGGAGTTTTGGTCCCAACAGTTTAAGAATCAGGGGCCAAAAAAGGGCCCAATAAGCATTTTTCTTGGTTTTCGCACAATAACTCTAGTATAAGTAAATAGAAATCTATGAAATTTTAACACAAGGTTTATGACCACAAAAGGAAGGTTGGGATTGTTTTTGGGAGTTTTGGTCCCAACAGTTTAGGAAGTAGGGGCTAAAAAAGGGCCCAAATAAGCATTTTTCTTGGTTTTTGCACAATAACTTTAGTATAAGTAAATAGAAATCTATGAAATTTAAACACAAGGTTTATGACCACAAAAGGAAGGTTGGGATTGATTTTTGGAGTTTTGGTCCCAACAGTTTAGGAATTAGGGGCCAAAAGGGTCCAAAATTAAACTTTGTTTGATTTCATCGAAAATTGAACTATTGGGGTTCTTTGATATGCCGAATCTAACCGTGCCTTTAGATTCTTAATTTTTGGTCCCGTTTTCAAATTGGTCTACATTAAGGTCCAAAGGGTCCAAAATTAAACTTAGTTTGATTTTAACAAAAATTGAATTCTTGGGGTTCTTTCATATGCTGAATCTAAACATGTACTTAGTTTTTATACGACCGCAAAATTTTTGCGGTCGTATATTGGTATGACGTTGGCGTCGTCGTCGTCGTCGTTGTCGTCGTCGTCTGCGGCGTCGTCCGAAGACATTTGGTTTTCGCACTATAACTTTAGTATAAGTTAATAGAAATCTATGAAATTTAAACACAAGGTTTATGACCACAAAAGGAAGGTTGGGATTGATTTTGGGAGTTTTGGTCCCAACAGTTTAAGAATCAGGGGCCAAAAAAGGGCCCAATAAGCATTTTTCTAGGTTTTCGCACAATAACTCTAGTATAAGTAAATAGAAATCTATGAAATTTTAACACAAGGTTTATGACCACAAAAGGAAGGTTGGGATTGTTTTTGGGAGTTTTGGTCCCAACAGTTTAGGAATTAGGGGCTAAAAAAGGGCCCAAATAAGCATTTTTCTTGGTTTTTGCACAATAACTTTAGTATAAGTAAATAGAAATCTATGAAATTTAAACACAAGGTTTATGACCACAAAAGGAAGGTTGGGATTGATTTTTGGAGTTTTGGTCCCAACAGTTTAGGAATTAGGGGCCAAAAGGGTCCAAAATTAAACTTTGTTTGATTTCATTGAAAATTTAACTATTGGGGTTCTTTGATATGCCGAATCTAACCGTGCATTTAGGATCTTAATTTTTGGTCCCGTTTTCAAATTGGTCTACATTAAGGTCCAAAGGGTCCAAAATTAAACTTAGTTTGATTTTAACAAAAATTGAATTCTTTGGGTTCTTTCATATGCTGAATCTAAACATGTACTTAGTTTTTTTATTATGGGCCCAGTTTTCAAGTTGGTCCAAATCGGGGTCCAAAATTAAACTTTGTTTGATTTCATCGAAAATTGAACTATTGGGGTTCTTTGATATGCCGAATCTAACCGTGCATTTAGATTCTTAATTTTTGGTCCCGTTTTCAAATTGGTCTACATTAAGGTCCAAAGGGTCCAAAATTAAACTTAGTTTGATTTTAACAAAAATTGAATTCTTTGGGTTCTTTGATATGCTGAATCTAAACATGTACTTAGTTTTTTTTATTATGGGCCCAGTTTTCAAGTTGGTCCAAATCGGGGTCCAAAATTAAACTTTGTTTGATTTCATCGAAAATTGAACTATTGGGGTTCTTTGATATGCCGAATCTAACCGTGCATTTAGATTCTTAATTTTTGGTCCCGTTTTCAAATTGGTCTACATTAAGGTCCAAAGGGTCCAAAATTAAACTTAGTTCGATTTTAACAAAAATTGAATTCTTGGGGTTCTTTGATATGCTGAATCTAAACATGTACTTAGTTTTTTTATTATGGGCTGAGTTTTCAAGTTGGTCCAAATCGGGGTCCAAAATTAAACTTTGTTTGATTTCATCGAAAATTGACTTATTGGGGTTCTTTGATATGCCGAATCTAACCGTGCATTTAGATTCTTAATTTTTGGTCCCGTTTTCAAATTGGTCTACATTAAGGTCCAAAGTGTCCAAAATTAAACTTAGTTTGATTTTAACAAAAATTGAATTCTTGGGGTTCTTTGATATGCTGAATCTAAACATGTACTTTTTTTTTTTTATTATGGGCCCAGTTTTCAAGTTGGTCCAAATCGGGGTCCAAAATTAAAGCTAAAAAAGGGGTAAATTTTTTTTTTTTTTTTTTGGGGGGGGGGGAATTCTCCACAGCATATTGTATTGCACAAGAAGCAAAAAATTGAATATAAATTCAAATCATATGACCAATTCTAAGTTCTTTATTTCAGTTATTCTAAGTCAGAAACCTATTATGTGTCAAATATTTGAAGAAATTTTCAATTGCACAGTATTGTGCAATAGCAAGAAATTGATATGTGTGCTCTGCTATCAAAACCTTATTATTAACAAATTCCATGACTATGATGTCATTTTCTTATTTTAGTATGTTATGGTGTATTTAAATGGGCTGTTATGGTTGCAAAGTATAAAGAAATGGGGGGAGGGGATTGAAAACAAAATTTAGAGGGGGGGGAGTAAATGAGAAATTGGGGAGGGGTAATTTTTTTCTCATTTCATATTTCATAAATTAAAAAGAAAATTTCAAATTTTTTTAGCAAAAAAAGGGGGGGGGTTACATTAAATTTTATTTTATTTTTTTTTTTTTTGGGAGGGGGGGGGGGGGGGGGGGGTCAATGTGCAACTTCATAGTGTATTGCACAAAAGCTAAAAAAAGGGGTAAATTATTATTTTTTTTTGGGGGGGGGGCAATTCTCCACAGCATATTGTATTGCACAAGAAGCAAAAAATTGAATATAAATTCAACTCATATGACCAATTCTAAGTTCTTTGATTTCAGTTATTCTGTGTCAGAAACAATAAATTTTATTGTTTTTTGTTTTTTTTTTGGGAGGGGGGTCAATGTGCAACTTCATAGTGTATTGCACAAAAGCTAAAAAAAGGGGTAAATTATTATTTTTTTTTTGGGGGGGGGGGCAATTCTCCACAGCATATTGTATTACACAAAAGCAAAAAATTGAATATAAATTCAAATCATATGACCAATTTTAAGTTCTTTGATTTCAGTTATTCTGTGTCAGAAACCTATTATGTGTCAAATATTTGAAGAAATTTTCAATTACACAGTATTGCGCAATAGCAAGAAATTGATATGTGTGCCCAATTTTAAATTTTAAATTGGTTATTTCTGATTTATATATAAAAACAAATAATACTGATATGGTTTGAATAGGTAAATTAAAAAATTTTAAGTTCTTAGACAACATTCATTCTGTGTCAGAAACCTATGCTGTGTCAAATATTTATTCACAATCCAAATTCAGTATTGTATCAAGCTTGAATGTTGTGTTCATAATTGCCCCAACTATTCAGGGTTCGACATCTGCGGTCGTATCTAGCTGCGCCCAGCGGAGCATTTTTTTTAAATCGGGGACCACAGGGGTCGAATTTTGAAAAAACAGTCAATTAAAGCTTGTAACCTTAACTCCTTTCATTTTACAATTTATGCATTTTATTTCAATACGATATTGTCTTACACCATATGCAGATGTGCAATAAGGTTTTAGAATTTTCAAGTTTAGCTTGTGACCTTCACTTCACTTTCATTTTGCAATTTATTCATTTTGCTTAATATTGTCCTTCACTGTATTTAGTTGCACAATAAGGATTTAGAATATTGATTTTTAAACTGGGACTCACTCAGGTCAAATTTTAAAAATTGTCAGTTTAAGCTTTGAACTAAGATTTTTTCATTTTTCATTAGGTTTATTGATTTAATGTCTTTATAGAATGACTGCATACTTTTTTTGAATGGGAATAGGGTTTTATATTTTCGACTATAGGTAAGTGGCCCAACTACTTACAGGGGATGCGGGGATCACTGTCGATTCCGACAATACAGATTTCTAGTGATCATTGTTATTTTGCTTAGTTTCTTCTGTTACATTTTCTAGCATTAGACTCTTTTGAACTGAGTTTAACTTAGTGTATCGCTGTATGTTTGTTTTATCCACATTGTCTAGAGGTATGGGTGAGGGTTGAGATCTCACAAAACATGTTTAATCCTGCTGCATTTTTGCGCCTGTCCAATGTCAGGAAGTCCTAGCCTTTGTTAATTTTGGTTCATTTGTATGTTTCGGAGTTTAGTGTGGCATCCATTTTGCTGAACTAGTGTGAATTATTGTATATGGGCCAGCTGAAACCCGCTTCCAGGTGTGGGATTTTCTAGCTGCTTTGAAGACCCATTGGGCGGCATTGGGCTGTTTTGTGCTCTTTGGTCGGGTTGTTGTCTCTTTGACACATTCCCTGTTTCCATTCTCCATTCTAAATCTCCAAACAGAGGTTTGGGGAATTACTGTTTTTGCTCCATTTCATTTCCTTTCTTCTGAGCTATGAACTTGTTGGAAGCAGATCTCAAAACCATTCAAGCGAACTTAATGAAACTTTGTACAAAAATAAGTGGCCATGCCTAGTTGTGCATAAAGATTTTGGAATTTTCAAAATGGCCACAGTTTTCGGGACTTTCTGACACCTGTCTCCGAAACCTTAATTTTAATTTCATGCTTGAGTGACTTGGGTCACATTTTGGCGATCAAGTCCATTTCTTAGCAACTATAATACCTAGCCCCACAATATTTGATCTATAGATAGTTCAGTCTGATAACTATCTTTGGACCTTGACCTCAATTGCATGCATGAGTGATTTTATCAGTCTGACACCTGTCTCGGGACCTTGACTTCAATTTCATGCTTGAGTGACTTGTGTTAGCAACTATAGTACCTAGTCTCATTATATTTGGTATATAGATAGTTCTTGTTGGGTAAATTCCAGTCTGACACCTATCTCCCCACCTTGACCTGAATTTTATGCTTGAATCACATTTTCTCTATAAGGTCCATTTTACAGCATTTGTAATACCTAGACCCATTGTATTATAGCTATAGATAGTTCTTGTTTGGTACATGCCCGTCTGACACCTGTCGCCAAACCTTGGCTTAAATGTCATGTTTCAGTGATTTGCAATACATTTTCAAATTAAGTTGGTATTTGTTTGACAGAAGATCTTAGTGGTATATACCAATCTGACGTCGGACACCTGGTGATTAAGTCAATTTCTCAGCAACTGTAATGCGTAGACAAACCTTATTTGGTCTATACTTACATGTAGTTTTTGGTGGGTACATGCCTGTCTTGAGTGACCTGTATCACATTTCATGATTTTAAGTCCGTTTCTCTCTAGCTGTGATACCTATATCCACCATATATGGTCTGTAGATACCTCTTGGCAAGTAGGTGTCAGTGTGACATCTGACTTTGACCTCAATTTAATGTTTGAGTGACTCTCATCACATAAGTGCATGATGTTATATTTAGACCCACCATTTTTGGTCTACAGATGCATAACAGGTCGGGATCTGTCAGCTGACCTTTGACACAAATTTAAAGCTTGAGTGAGATGCATCAGAATTTTCAGACAAATTTCACCTGATTATACCAGTAACTATTTCTTTTAATGCATTTTCCTCTGATTTAAAATGTTAGGTATCAGATAATCTTTATTCTGTGTCAATGTGCATACTGAGATGAGACATTTAGTGTGTCCACGCTTTTGTAATTAGAATTTTGTTTTTGAATAGCCTTATATTTCCTTTTAAATGTTCTGAATGTGGTAAGATTTAGTGTACAGTTGAATCATGTTTAATAATACTGCTATAGGTTCCAACTTAAACCAGGATTTGATCATTTTTAATAACATGTAGAAAGTAATTCCTGTCTTATAAGAAGAAGGAAATCATTCCTGTAGCAATAATATTACAAATTTTCCACATTGGTGTTCAAAATTCAGGTAAACAAATGTATAGGATACAGAATTGTACTGAAAATTCAGAATAAGAATCGCTTACACATTTAAAATAAGGCATTTTGTACATTAGTTACAATGTATTGCCTAGGAGAGTAATTGAATGGCATTTTATCAAATTTATTATTCAGAGCAAAGTGTTACTATTATAAATACTGTTCAGGTTCATTTATCCCACATTATTTCAACAATAAAATATTAGTTTTACATGAAGCAACTCAGAAGGCAGTACATATCCATACTTACAACAATAAATGAGAATTATTGATATATTGTTATTTTAATTATTTTCATGAGTTTTGTGGATTGACATTTGTAGGATATATACATGTAAATTCATGGATTTTCATTTCAAAGAAAAGGTTGTGGAATACATAATTTTGTGATTGTTAAATTGGAAATCAAGCACTTGTAATTTCCTATTTATTGTATAGTGCAGATTTACTGTCAAAATCAATAGTGTTTTTCTACTGATCACATTATGAGAATATAGTTTGTAATAGAATAACTGTTTATTTACAAAAGTTAATAGATTCTACATATTTTACAGGTTTAAATGGTGCTATGTCAAACATCAGTGTTGGATATAAAGGACATTCTGGGGCATCAAACTCTCAACCGATTGCTAGTAGGAACAATAGCTTAGAAGATCTAAATAAATTTATTTTGGATGAATTTGCTAGAAACTATGATCCATCAAGAAAAAGAACTTCCTCTCCTGATCATGTTATAATGGACTCACCGACAAGAAAGAAGAGTCGCTTGTTCTAAACACATTTTCAATTTTGTGTATAACTATTTGTTTATATGCAGAAAAAAAGACACACCAGGAAAAATATCGGAATACAAGTATTTTTTCTTGATGATATTATAATCTAAGTTGGATAATGTTCTCCATAAGGTCTCTTGGCTTTAAAATACTGGTTCATTATTATATGACAACTTATTTATTTCAAAATATTGTCATAAATGTGGTAAAGTGGTATGCCAAGTTACTGGTGTTTTGAATTCCTTTTATACAAATTCTCTATTTCATATGAAATCAGGTATAATGCTCTAGTCCTCTTGCATTATGTGTGAAAAAAAAACAGTGTAATTTATATTGATCATTATTCCTTTAACACATATAAAAAATGTAGATTTCTTGGACTATTTCAGTATTTTATAAATTTGAATAACAGTTCATTTTTTATAACTCAATTTAGGGGTTGTCTACCTTATATAAAAAATGAATTAGCTGTTAATGAAACATCAAACAGATGTTGAATATTCTGATTAGAAACTGAGAGTACATTTGAACATACAGTGTGGATTCATGCTCACTATAGGTTTATACAATTTTTCCATCTTTTTCCCCTAAATATTTTATTTATTGTATGAAAGAAATATGTTAACTTCTTTCTTGAAATTAAAACTAATATCTACTTCATTTCAGAACTGTGACCTATTTTTTTTTCCAGAGATATACCCCTTGAAAATTGACAAATTTCATAGAATGAGTCTTTTCAATATATTTCAAACTCATGGATATTCTATCCACATCCCTTTTTACTATTTAATAATTTTTTGCACATCAGTGACTTGCATGTATATAGCTACTTGGTCTTGATTGTTAGATACAGACTTTAAGATCAAGTCACATTACTGTCATTACTTTTCTGATCATGTTACGTTGAAATACACATTTAAATATCCTTTTAAAGTATCATTTATGACCTTTCATGTTTATTGATATAAGAATAATAGGTTCTCACAAGAGTTCAAAATGAAGATTTTCCAGTTCTTCATTTTTGAATGAGTGTAAGTACCTAATTCTTCCGTAAAAACAGGGGTTTTAGGCCTGGCACACCTATGTATTTTCAGTATGAACAATCTAAAAGGTATAGTGACGTTACGTTTGATTGGTCAAGAGTCACAATAAACGAATGTATTAACGATTCTCATTGGACATCATACCGAGTTAAGACGAGCGCATGTGAACTAGTCTCTTCCCCTTCGTCAACTCGAAAACGGCCATTTACGGAAGAATAATGAAGTATAACTTTTAGAAGGAAGTAATTAATTTTTCAATGATTAATTAAACAAATTGCCCTTCTCTCTGTCATGTATGTGTGTTGTATGAAGAATTGATAGCTACCGTGTGAGAAAAGCTTATGTTGCTCAGTTTCTACATGAAAGTTTCATTCACTGAACCAACTTAAATGTGTTCATTCTAACATTGTCTTTCCGATGAAATTGATATGTAATAAATGAATTCATTGTTATAATGGGTTTTTTTTTACTAGAAAGTAGATATTTTAGAATTATGCCTTCATATTTTAAAGAAGCAACAGAATGTGTTTTGTTTTTATTAATGCATAAGATTTTTTTCTATTCAGTTTCTCTTCAATTTAAAAGAAAAATATATTTGTACCCATTCATATAAGTGTTTGAATTTTTTGTTTTATCGCATATTGTTTAAAGACCTATTTGTAATCAAAATTGAATTTTGATTGAGAACAATTTAACATACTGTAACAGTAAGGTATATCTGAACTATTATCTTATAATATGTAATATTATAACAGTTGTTTATTGTAATATTAGTCAGATATATTAGTATTTATTGATTTGGGTTGTATAATCATATGAAAATTGATAGCTTCATTTTTAAACTGTTTTGATATAACTACATGTATAAAATGATACCATGAATAGGTCAATGAATGTGTATGTACTGAATTGTGGATATAAAATTTGATTTGATACTTACTCTTGTAAGATTTTGATTGTAAACTTTACCTGCTATATTTCAATGGTTATTTCTTTAGCACGTTCTCAGAGCATTTACTTGTGTTTTATGTGGACATTTCACAGTATTGTTATAATTTATGCTAGTGGTGTGCCAGTTCACCATGGATTTTTCTTTCAGTAACATTTTTCTCACTATTCAAATTACCATTAATTAGAAATAGTTAATGATAATTGTTCACACAGTATAGTAGAACTATACACATTGTTTCGACGAAGAAAGACAAATGATGACACACTTTTAAGCTCTTGTCCTGAATTCAATAAATTATTTTACATGCCCTAAATCATGATTGTTTTAAAACCCTTTGAGATTTTTTTTTCAATACATTAAACATGTTGCCCACCTATGATCTCCAATAAACATCCAATTTATGGTGCATTTGACATTTGACAGTTTTTTAGACATTATGAGGTGGTTGAAAACTTGAAATACATTATAGGTTACAAGATCAAGTTTTGCAAGTTGTATAGGATAGAATATTATGTGAAGGCACAGTATTTTAAATTACCCATGGTAAACATGAATGCAAGCAGTTGAGTTCAATTTGTAAAAAAAAAAATGAATTTGTTTTTGAATTGACGGTTGTTTAAGCAGAAAAAGATTCTAATTGATATTTAAAGGTGATGAGAGAAAATAATATTTTTCCCAGTGTGCTAGAAAACTGTTTAAATCTTTGTACTTACAGTAAATACCATAATAAATGATAATACATTTGTGTGTGTGTGTGTGTGTGTGTGTGTGTGTGTGTGTGTGTGTGTGTGTGTGTGTGTGTGTGTGTGTGTGTGACATTGTATTTGATATTATTGATGTTACAAGGATATGTGTAGAATAGAGGCAGGAGATAACATTTACTACATGATTGGTCAACAATACAATGTATTACACTTTATAAACCACTAAAGCTGATTTCTACAAGTTGTAAAAAATCTAAATTAGGTATTTGCCATGACTTTTTTCCATATCTGACTAGGAGTTCATCTTGAAGAACTGAAATGAAAATGCCCAAGTCTTTTCACCAGTATTTATCTCTTTCTTGGTAAATGCATATGTAAAGGTTCAAAAAGAAATGTGTTGAATATGTGCTAGAAAGTACCATAGGTATGGAATATGTGCTTTTACATTGAATTTACTTTTCAAGGCATTTACCTATAGGGTAAATCTCCTGGTCATAATTTTAATAATTTTACAAAATAACATAAAAGGTACAGATTAAAGTGGCACCAACAAAAATATTCAAATAATTTAATTTCCCTGAATTTTTTTTGTACTTATTTAATATATACATATATATTGTAAAGGAAATATCATTAACCAAACAATATTTGACACTTGAGCACTTAAACTTTTCAGCAGCCTGTCATTTTAAATTGTGGCATAATTTTTAATTGATTCATGATTACAGTTAAAATTTTTTATTAACAAATCTTGAATATTTTTAGGCCTTTCTGCAAAATATCTGATGTGTGAATTTTCATTGGCTGTACTTGTCACAATATCATAACATAAAAGTTAATTATGCACAGTAGAAATCTGGGAGTGCCACCTTAAGTTAATAGATGTAAGCTTGTTATAATCCAGCCAGATATAGGTGAAAGTTCAAAATATTAAATTTTATTTTAAAAAAAAACGGTCAATAGGAACATTTATTTTATGTTAAATACAGAAATTTGTTTCTTTATGGTCATATGCAACAGAACATTTTTGGGGTAATTGAGAAATTTCATGTTTCTTTTGCGTATATTTACATTTGTTAATTACTGCAAGTCATTCATATGAATTCATTAAAGCTGTAAGCCAGATCAGTTGTTATTATTGAAACAGCATGGAGGATGGTATGTTGGCTTTCCTTATCGTGTAAAGTATCTTCGAGGCATGCTTATGAAGTGCAAACAGTCTTTGCAATGTTTCAAATTCAATTGTTCCAAGCAATTGCTATTTCACAGTTAATTATTTAATATATGGTTGCTGGGTAGTTTACCCAAAAATATTTTTATTTTATATTATTATTGCCATTAAACATCTTAACACAGACCTTTATTCCTATTAAGTATTGAAACCATCCAGGAAAGATTTCTGAAATCTATTGTTGTTAATTCTATAAATCTGTGATGTCTGAGGAAATAATAAAGCTATTTATAGTGTATTGAGAAACATGTTATACCAACTTATATTAATCCCTCGCCACTTGCCCCTGTAGCGGCATTTTAGCCTCTCTTTTATCAGTATCTATAGTCTTTACTGGTATTAAGAGTCTGCAGGTATTACTCTCCCCAAACCTACAACTTTTTGTCCCCATCGTTTATTCTTGAGATCATTTTCACAGATATGGTCACAAGGCATAGTAGATTGATGTCCGAAATTTCATCCCAAATGGGAATAGAACCACGACCACTACACTACAGATCTATGATCTAGAACTATAGAATTTTCATATCAAAGCACAGAAATGAAGCAATATTCATTTTCAGTGTCCTGGTCTCTATTTAACCTACTGTGTCTCTAAATAAATGTCTAAGAGCATTTACCTAATTGCTCAGACATTTATTATGAAGAGAAAAACAATTTTTCATTCCTTAAGGGTTAACATCACTTTCCAAGGGCCATGTGAGCTTATGCCATCACTTGTCGTCCGTCGTCGTCGTCCGTCATTGGCGTCGTCCTCGTAAACTATTTCAAGAATCTTCTCTGAAACTACTGAGCAAAATACCTTGAAACTTTAACTGAATGTTCTTTTGGGTGTCTTGTTTATAAATTGAATCCGGAGTTTTGATCTATCGATAAACATGGCCACTGTTGCTAAAATTAGAACATAGGGGTCAAATGCAGTTTTTGGCTTATATCTCAAAAACCAAAGCATTTGGAGCAAAACTGACATGGGGTAAAAATTTTCAACAGGTTAAGATCTACCAGCCATGAAATTTTCAGATGAATAGGACAACCCTTTGTTGGGTTGTTGCCACCTAATTGTAAATTTTAAGGAAATTTTGCAGTTTTAGGTTATCTTGAATATAATAATAGATAAAGACAAAGTGTAAACAACAAAACTGTTCAGCAAAGTAAGATTTACAAATAAGTCAACATGACCAAAATCGTCAATTGACCCCTTATAGGAGTTTTTGCCCTTGAAAGATTATTTACATGTAAACAGAAAGTAATGGTCCGACATAGTCAGATGTTTAGGGCGTTACTTGAAATAAATTAAATGGTAGCAGTACAAGTTAAATGGAGCGTCAAGATCATTGAAAATTTCCAGAGCAACCGATGAAAAAGTCCCTAGCAACCATATATATTTGGATTAAGGACCTTATAATTTACCTGTACAAGTCAAAAAGAAAGGTCAAGGGTTAAGGTCATTGAAAACGTCCATAGCAACCATATATATTTGGGTTCAGGACCCTACAATTTACCTGTTCAAGTCAAAATGGAAGGTCAAGAGTCAAGAGTCAATGCCATTGAAAAAGTCCATAGCAACCATATCTATTTGGGTTCAGGATTCTATTTTAGATGTACAGGTAAATTTTAAGGAGAAAATTGTGAATGTATACATTAAATAACAAAAATAATCATTGATCAAGATCTACTGGTAACACAAAAGATAACAGGTGAGCGATTCAAGCTCTTGGGAGCCTCTTGTTATTGGTTGGTGAAGCCACACCAATTGGCCATATAAGACAACTAAACACCAAAAACGATGTCATATTTAATGAACAGTAATGTATTGCTATAACCAATGCATTAAAAAAATTACATGTAAGAAAATGTAAAAATAATAACATTTTGGATGCATATTTAAAAGACCTTGTTTACCCAATATGGAACAAAAACTGCCTTTTCCATTCATCTTAATACTGAACATTACAAAAGACAACTTTCTGATACATTTATTTCCGTGAAAACTTTTCATGACACAATGTTCAATGACATGATTTCCCCGAACTGATCTCATGTCAATTAGGGAAATTCATTCAAAAATTGAAAATTACAGAAAATTGTTTATTGTGTGTTCATTATAGTAAAAAAGGTTATTTTTAAGGAATTTATCCATGTTTAAACTCGGGCGATTCACTTACGCAGTTTGTGAGTGATAAGCCTGATTACACATTGATAAATTCCATAAAAATAACCTTTATTACTTATAATTCCAAAGTAACGCAGAAATATGATGTTTTCCATTTGAAAGTAACATTTTCCTCATGCACTATATTGCATGCGTACATATTCATATGCACAACTTCATGAAAGGAATTTATTGAGTTATAAACCTTTTTCCGGAAGTTGCTGTTAGCCAATGAAATTACTGCATTTGATGTTTTGAAAACAAAATTGGAATTATTAATATTTAATCAAGTTTCACAATAAAGAATTAAGAACATTCTCCCATTATATATATTTGGAAACATGATCATTTTTTACTGTTTTAATCAAAAGCCTATTAAACAGGTTAAACATATTAGAAAACAAATTTGGAACAATTTGTAGCATCAATAATGCCTTGTAACTTAAACTATTATAATACTATATATTCAACTACAATGTACATGTAGATCAATAATGGCAGAACTGAAGAAATTCACAGTACAAACAAGAACTAACACATCAAAATATCTTGCATGCTTAATCACTGTGTATATTGTAATGTAGTGAAGATTAAATAAACGCGAGATTAAGGTCAGGTGTCATTACTATCGTCATTAAATAATCTGGTCCATGGACCCTTCATAAAGAACAAAAAGCCTTTCAATTATTGTTATAGAGAAACAGTCTTAATAATGAAAAACTTGATGTGAATCACTGTATCATCAAAACTATGTCCATATGTTAGACTGACATGGCCCTTAAGGATGATCGCTGGTCTAATAGGAAATAAATAGGATTTGAAATAGGTGTTTTAGGTTGAGAGAACATATGAATAGTAAACAAATAGGAAAGAAAAAATTATAGGTTCATGTGCTTATTTTAGAGCTATTAGGTCTTGAAAATTTGCAGGAAATGGGTTTTCTCAGGATTTTTCATTGTCTTTGCATTGGCAACTTCAATCTCTCAAAAATGTTCAACAAAATAAAAAGGATTTCATAAGATTTTATCAAATACCATTTTAAGGTATATATGTTTGAATTATAAATGAAAAAGTGGGGATTCATGGGCAAAACATTTCATGTTTAAGAAATGGATAAAACCAGAGTTTTCTGAAAATCTGATAAAAAGATCAAAACATGACCAGCGAGCATCCTTAAATGAAGCATCCTTAGACCAAATATCCATTGATAGGAAAGCTGACACGTCAACAGACAAACCGAAGTATTGTACCTTCTAAAATATAAAGCTTTCGGACATCTTGTTAATGTCACCACTGCAAAGTAACACCTGTATCGGCAAACTTTTGTAGCATGCAAGACAGTAATTTTAAACACTTCACAGTTTTCTAAGACTATAAATCATGACCAAACCAATTTCTTCTCGGAAAAGAGTATTTTCATTTAATAAATATCAACTTGTTCTTTAAATTTTTTTTCAAATTGTCATTGAATTTTCAAGAAATTAGCTTTTAGTTTGACCAATATTTGCATTGAATTCATTAGTATTATATGATCCCTGAATTCATCATACACTGACTGTTAACATATCAAGTTAAATTATCATATCCTAAATACATGTATAATACATTGCATAAAGCAGAATATCTTTTGCCTACACTATAGCAATGGCAATTTCTACAACCCTACAGAAAGTGGACGAAAATAAATATGTTCCAAGAGAATCTGGATATAGTATCTAAACACTCCAACAATGACTATGATCCCAACACCAAAAGTATATAATAATATATATGTAACTTCAAAACCCTTAGCCGCAATACAATACATCTGTTTTAAGCCTGTACTTACGATGTTTATACAACCCAGAAAGCGTGTCTCAAAAGAAAGGTAAAGTCCAACCCACTTTATACATCATACATCATATCAATATGATTGGATGCTATGTCACAATGACAAATTGAAAATTTATATAAGTTCATGGTAATTTCAATAGTCACGTATACACGTTTAAAGATTCCCACACACAGGTGTGCTGTTACGACTGCTTTATTCAACACGTGAATAACTTAATGGAAAACTGCGTTGATGGCATTCTACCAACCCTTTTCAGCAATAAAAATTCATAAAGGACTAGATGTTAATCCACAACAAGCCGGGGCTACTACGTCAACACCAAAAAACTAATTCCAAGTCGCGGGAATGAATTCATAAGTCTTTGTTACCGAGGAAAGCTGACTGAATACTGCATTGTTAGATTTGATTCTGTTTTTGATGTTTGAAATATGTATGTATCTATGTATGTCTTCAACCTTTTCCAGTATAACTGCTTAATAATAAAGAATATCATCACAGAAAAAAGGTGCCATGACTTAAGTAATTTTTGTTGTGTTTTTATCCCCGTGGTATCTACTTTGAATTAAAATTTTTATGTTTCAGAATGTATTCTTAATACATTTCATTACTTCATTTATTTATGGGGCCTTTCAATAAGTTACGACCATCAAAACCTTTTTAGATTGACAACAAGTTTTAAATGTAAATATTGAAATGTGATGTATTGCATGGTCCATTGAAATGGTTTTCACACAAATTATTTTTCAAATTGTCAGAAATTAAAATATCTGATGAAAAATTGATAGATATGTTTATTCATAACAATATATTTTAAGGCTTAAGTTTAAATTCTGAGTGAAATGTTTAGGAATTTGTTATACTATAAAAGATTTCTTGAATATTAGCAATGAAAGAATAATCACTTTTGACAAAATATGAAATTCTACTCACATATTGTTAGAAAGAATAGAAAAAAAAGCGAAATCACTGGTATTTAAAAAACTTTTGTATCAAATATATCTCTTGATCAGCTACATGTGCAAATATGTACCAATTCATTGAAATTCAAATTTTTTTATACTAATTAAATTGGGCATTAAATTTGCACATACACATACACAAACATAACATACACATACACCAACATATTCATGAAAATATTATGGTATCAATAACTGCTCATAACGGTTAGTGTGTATAGTAAAGCAGTCATAACAGCAGACATGAGCGTGGGAATTTATATGTGTTACGTGACTACTGATATTGACCATGAACTTGTATACAATTTCAACTGGCCACTGTGACAAAGCGTCCAATCGTACTACATGTTTTACAATGTATTAGAGGGTGGGACTTGATCTTTGAGACACACTTTCTGGATTGTATAAACATCGAAGTAAAGGCTTAAAACAGATGCATTTTAAATAGAGTGAACCACACATAAAATATACACAGATACAAAATTCCAAACCACCACACAATATATGATATATATATATTACATTACAAAAACTGTGAAGTGTTTATATTACATCATTCGTAGTATCTCCATAAATATTTACTGACCAAAGAGATCGCTTAAACTATGAAACAATTGAATGCATAGACATGGTATTGGATTAACAACGATCTGAAAATAGAATTAAAGACAAATACAACTTAATGAACATACAGGCAATATAGTTATATGTAACACGTCTCTATTCACTTGATTTAAAAATATAGAGTACAAACAGATTTGAAACAGAAACAACTCATAAAAGCTGTATTACGTGTGAAATCTCTATTTGAAGTGCTTGGAGTATGATCTGAAGAAATATTATGTTACATATGGAAGGGTGGCAATTTGTTTTGTGATACTGACAGTGAGGCAGTTCAAATAACAAAGCTGATAGTCAATTTCAGAAAACAAATTGCCATTCTTTTTATCAGTACTTTTTTCGTCTGGAATTTTAATATGTATCTTATAAAATGTTGCAGACGAAAACAGAAGAAGAATATAGCAATATGACGTGAACGTTGACACTAACCTGATAATTATATTATCTTTACCAGTCCATATTTACTGTACTCATCAAATATATTTGTATCACTGACATGAGTATTAATCATCAAGAACAATTATTATTGCATACCACTGAAAAATTAAGGAATTGCAATTTGCTCAAAGCAGGTCAAATGGTATTTTATATTTTGTGATGATGATTCTTCCTGTCCAATTTTGTGGTATTGAAGGTCTATTTCAGATACTGGACCAGTGGATTGAATTATATCCTTTTAATAACTTTTAAACGCAGTGTTGACTTGCGTGATCATT
This sequence comes from Mytilisepta virgata, assembly GCA_028015205.1. Taxonomy (NCBI): domain Eukaryota; kingdom Metazoa; phylum Mollusca; class Bivalvia; order Mytilida; family Mytilidae; genus Mytilisepta; species Mytilisepta virgata. Next base: position 114,295,656 of record CM051521.1, read on the forward strand.
TACAGAGTTTACACAGTAGTGAACAATCAGGTACTATTACTTTATAATTTTGAATGAAAGCATTGTGTCAGATTTTATAAAAATTTCAAAATAATTGGTAGGTAATTATAATATTTCCTCAATTTCCTGACTACTAGAAGTAAAGATTGCAACTAATGCAAAACTCATCCTTTTTTGTGATCACCTGATCATAGGTCCTACAATGCATTAAACAATAATTACCGATGATGATGGCAATATCACCATATACCACCAGTCCATGTGTCAGTAATTATTATATTACTTGCTTAGATGATTTAACAATGCCATATAATTTTTGAAGCAAAGAAACAAACCTCTTGATGCTAAAAGCATGTCACCCATTACAAAAAAAAATTCACAGTTCGCAAGAAGTTATCTCCTAAAGTAGACAATTTTATTGTTCAAAAGTCTACAACAAACTAAATGAGATTTTTTCTAAAATATTTTAACTGTAGATCATTACATGGAATGAACTTTTACAAAAATGAATAAAAAATATCCATAATTGATGACTTATATATATCTTCAAGATCTCATTAGTTATACATCTACTGCAGCACTTTTAAGGATAATGACACATACATTAAGGACAAAATTTGTATGATTGATAAATGTATGAAAATGTATGTAATATTTCAATTATCTATAACAATAATATAGAGACAGCAATATTGGTAACATTTAAAAAATTAAACTTTTCAATGTTTAGATAATATAAACTATTCAATGTCCAATTTTGGTATTTAAAGTGAGTTTTATTTAGATAACATAATTTTAAAATGTTCTTCAAATGTTAATACCGTGTTGCCACCACATCCAAAATATCGTTTAAAATATTCTAAAGTTTTTTGAAGGCTTGTAAAAACTACAAACTTGAAATACATACTTTTCTTTACGTCTATAGTCATAAACTAAAATTCTGAAAACTACAAACACTGAAAAACTAAAGTGAAGTCACAATATTATTTATTTTGTACAAATATACTGACCAAAACTCTCAATTTTAAACCTGCTTCAAATGCATTCAGTCTATATCCATGGTAAAATATGGATATTTTAATTCAAACGTAACAAACAACAGAGTTACATAGAATATAATTTTTGTATTGACAAATAAATTGTACAGACATGATTTTGAAAACCAGGAAAAAAGATACTTTGGCAAGTATAATAGAGAACCGTAATGGCCAAATCCAGACTAAAAAAACGCAGAGAAAAATAATGTCTGTACATGTATCACATCTCTTTTATAGTTGTGTTCAGGAATTATTTAGCTCAACACTTAGTAATTTTTATATATTCATTTTACTTCTACATTTACAATTTTGTAAAGTCCATAATTTTTCATGATTAATTCCTTGAAATTTTTACCTGTCATAAATGTCCACTTTGTTAACACAGAAAAGAAATTTAAGATATGTATTTCAAATTTTTTTGGAAAATAAAAGAAGTAATTAATATAACAAAACAAACTCTTACACAAAATAACAGATATATTCTACAAAACTATCATTAATGAGATCATATGTTTGTAACGTACATGTATAAAACATGTTTACATACATCTAAAAGCAGACAAATACTAAAAAAACAAATTTAAAGTGCAACAAACACAAAACAAGACACATTATAACATAAAACAAGTAATTAGCAGTATTAGTTAAAATAATCAGTTATAAAAATAAGATGCATAAATGTTGAAAAAAAGTATTAGAGTTCAAAACAATTTCAGCATATTCATATATACACTTATTGTGTATGCATTAATTGCATAAATTACATAAAAAAATTACAACGAAGAAAACAATAAATAAAAATCAAACACCAAACATTTGTATAGGGAATATATATCTGAGCATAAAAAGGGCTTTAACAGAAAATTAAAATTTTATCATACATATAAATAAGGAAAACAAGCTAACATTTCAGTAAAATCTTAGCAGTCCCTACATAACAAATAGACTAATCTATCATTATAGGCATGGAGGAGTCTATTGTACACCAAAGGGTAATTATTGTTCTGCCTCTGGTTCCTCTACCTCACCATAGCATTCCTCTGCCAAGGCAAAATATTTGTTTGCCAAGCGACCTTTCATGGCTGCCATTGCTGCCTCTGCAGCTTCATTGTACAAATCACCTGCAAAGAAAACATACTGTTTTTATTTCTTACATCAACAAAAAAACTTCTCAGGAATTAACCTGCTTTACCATGACCTCCTCATGATTCTGTCTATTTAGCTTTTGTGATCACAACATAAGTTGAGGTAATTAGAAAGGACAGCTATCCCTGCAGTCTCTTTATGTTGCATCTCTGCAGTTACAAATGCCACAGTACTTTCACAATGATACATGCATGTCTGAACATGAATTTTACACAGATCAACTTTCAATCTGTTTTTGGCCCCATATTTCTCCTGGGTCATGACAGATCTTTCCAATAAAAGACAAAGCTCACCTAGATGCACCCTTACAGCAAGTAATATGATTGTAGGTCGCTTGGTATCAGAGAACTGAAATCGGATGTAAATAAGTCAATGAAGCGTAATAAGTAGGTCAGAGTGATCTTATTTTGGTGGGAGGCTGTGTTACTCCCCAAGATACACCCTGAAATCTAGTTATATGACTGTAGGTCCCTGGTACCAGAGAACTGAATTCAGATGTAAAACAACCGAAGTCAATGAAGTGCAATAAGTAGATCAGAGTGACCTAATTTTGGTGGGAGGCTGTATTACTCCTCTAGATGCAACCTCACACCAAGTAATATGATTGGAGGTCACTTTGTATGTTACAACTGATTTTTGACATAAAACTTTGACCTCCATCTGATGTCATATGGTCAGTCTCTTCAAAGTGCACCTGCACACAAAAATAGATGACCCTATGTCAACTAGTAACTGAGAACTGGCTGTGGACGTGCACACGGACACGAACATGGATGCCGGGGGTACCCATTAGTCCCCCTCAACTTCGTTGAGGCGAACTAATTATGTTGTTTTCTTCAAACTTTGACCTTTTTCCCATAACACATTGAACAACAACCAGTACCTTGATGTATATCATTTCAGAACTCTACAACCAAATACCTTTTCACAATACAACACTACTCTTTTTGCAACAAATTTGGGGCTTTAAAATTTATATCGTGGCAAATACAGTGTGTGAGAGTACTGTATAGAAAAAAATAAATCTATTTAACAAAACAAGAGGATCCTAGGAGCCTGTATCGCTCACCTGGATTCAATTTGCCAATCAACACCCATAAAAACACCTAAGAACAAACGTCCGTATAATTGGACATATAATTCTGAAAGAGGACACTCTAATAACCATGGCTGCCAAGTCTGGTTCCAATCGGCTAAATGCTTTCATTCAAGAAGATATTTAAATGAATTTTCCCATAGGATCCCATGTTAAACTAAATAAGGCTGTGGCGGCCATCGTGGTCGATCGTCCAAGTCATCGGACACAATTCTGAAAGAGGACCATGTAAGGACCATTGCTGCTAAATTTGGTTCCAATTGGCTCAGTAGTTTCAGACAAGAAGATTTTTAAATGAATTTCCCATAGGGTCCCATGTTAAATTAAGTAGTGCTGTGACAGCCATCTTGGTTGTTCGTCCGGGTCATCAAACAAAGTTCTTAAAGAGGACCATCTAAAGACCATTGCAACCAAGTCTGGTTCCAATTGGCCATGTAGATTTTTGAAATTCATCCCTTCCTTTTTTCTATTTTTAGTAACAGCAGCCATGACGGTTGGAAGTCAGGGATGCCAACATAATTTTGGAAGGGGGCAATCCAAGGACCATTCTACCAAAGTTTGGTCCCAATTGGCCAATCTTTTAAATCAACCAATGAGAAACAAGACTTGCCCATGACGGCCATGTCTGTTGCCCGAAATGAGGAAACTTTATAAAGAACATCCCACAGATGCTTCTTGTCAAGTTTCGTTCCATTAGGCCAACCAATTTCAGAGGAGAATATTTTTTTTAAACAGCAAATCAGAAACAAGAAATGCCCATGGCGGCCATATTTGTACTCCAAACAGGACAAAATGAGGAATCTTTAAAATGTGTGAGTCTTCCAAGGAAGACATGTGTCACCTGCGAACCTCAATTTTTACAAAAGATATTAAAATTTTCTAAAAAGGAAATATATATGCACACCTTTGCATTAATGTTAATGCAAAGAGAAAGTTTCATCAAATTGCTTTGAGCGGTTATGGAGTAGTTGAGGATGGAGTTTTGACCCCCCCCCCCCTTTTTTTTTCAAAAATGTCAATTTTTACAAAAAAAATTTTTTAAATTTTCTAAAAATGAAATATATATGCACACATGTGCATTAAGGTTAATACACAGAGAAAGTTTCATCAAATTGGTTTGAGTGGTTATGGAGTAGTTGAGGATAGAAGTCCCTCCCCTTTTTTTTCCATAAATGTCATTTTGTTTTTAAATTTTCAAAAAATGAAATATATATGCACACCTGTGCATTAAGGTTAATGCACAGAGAAAGTTTCATCAAATTCCTTTGAGTGGTTATGGAGTAGTTGAGGATAGAAGAAAAGTGTGAGGACACAAGACAACAGATAGTGATCCCTATGTGTCGACCATGTGTTCCGCAGGCGACACAATAAAGGAGCTCCCATATATGCTTTCTCTTAACTTTTGATCCATTTGGCCAAGCAGTTTCAGAGGAGAAGATTTCTGAACACTCAGCCAATCAGAAACAACAATTGCCAATGGCATCCATGTTTTTTTCCCAATCAAGATAATATGAGGATTATTTGTAGAGATCCTCACAAACATCATTCCTGCAAAGCTTAGTTCTAATTGGCCCAGTGGTTTCAGAGTAAGATCTTTAAAGGAAAATTTTACACCGAAGACAAAAGACGATAAACGCCAAGTGATGGCAATAGCTCACATGGCCTTTTAGGCCAGGTGAGCTAAAAAGAGAAAGTAAAGGCCACAAGTATTCTGTATGAAATTTGCCTCTATTGAAATCATAATTCAAAGACTTTATTGTACATCTAGGTATAATGCAGTAGTGGGTACTGTGTGTCCCACATACTTTGGCAACTGATTTTTTATTTATAAAAACCAAAGATTATGAAAGTTCTGTACATTTCAAATGACCTGAAGGTACATCCCAAAGGTCAACATGGTTCAAACTTTTGGAAACAAAACATGTACATATTCAGCAACATCGCATTTGTTTGTTGTGACATCATACTTCACATAAAAATCAACAAAATGCACACAAAAAAATTGGAAAATCACTCTTGTAAAATATCTGAGACATTTCAGCAGAAACAAAATGCATAAACAAAACAAAAAAGGATTATTCACAATTTTGGCCAAAATCAAATTCTTAAACATCATAGCACATCTACATGACGATGTCATATAGAAATAAATTGCATAAATTGAGAACTGAAAATGGAGTGCTGATGAAAAGCTAAAATTCACACTCTTAGTTCCAAAATTTTTCTCTTTTGCCCAAAGTTTGAAAATCAAAATTCTAAAACCTTACTGTGCATGTACATAAAATGTATTATATAGAAATAATTGAAACTAGAGGCTCCCATGAGCCTGTATCGCTCAACTGGAAATCATTTGCAGAATAAATTGTTTGACTATGTCCATCTTGACTGGCAATCTGGAACATTGCTGTCAAGTTCCAACTGGTTCACTGATTTTGCCAAATTGTTCACTGGTTTTAAACAAGAAGATATTTCAGTGAATTTTCCCATAAGGTCCAATATTAAAATATTTTTTGGTTATGGTGGCCATCTTGGATGACTACCACCTAAGGACCATTGCTGCCAAATTTTGTTTCAGTTGACTTTGTGGTTTCAGACTACAAGTTCTTTAAGTAAATCTCCTATAGGCTCCTATGTTAAACTATGTTTGGCTCTGGTGGCCATCTTGGATGGCGGGTAGCGTTATCAGATACAATTCTGAAAGAGTAGCACTTGAGGAGTGTTGTTGCCAACTTTTGTTCCGATTGGGCCACAGGTTTCAGTGGAGAAGTTCTTTAAAGGAAAGTTTATGACAATGACGACGACAAGATGAAGAAGGCCAAGTGATGGCAATAGCTCACATGGCCCTTTGGGCCAGGTTAGTTAAAAAGAATGATTTTAGGTCACAAGGAAAGTGTGATGGATGGCTGGATAGACGCCAAGAGGGAATGACAATACACTCAAACTTTCTTTGAAAAGTGCAGGTATGAAAATGAACTTATTTACATCTTTGATAGGATTTTTATTCAAACCAGACACTGGCGTGATTATTAATGATTCTTCAATCAATTTAAAATACCTGCTGTGCTAGGATCCTTGTCCAATCCATGCCCACCCTGTCTGTATAATTCTGCCTGTTTAGCTTGGATCTGATACAGTGGATCATTAATGGTACTGTCATATTCCCCTCCTTCATCTTGGTTTTCAGTTGTAGCTGCTAAATTGTAATAATGTATTGCATCTTCCCATGATATGCTCCTGAAATGGAATTCATAATACCAAATCATGACTGTCAATTATGAAAATCTTATATATGAACAGCTTCTGTCCAACAAGTTTGAGTTCCATTCCATACTTCTTAGATTTCCATTACTATCAATGAGGGGGCCTCAGTGGCCGAGTGGTCTAGGTAGTTCATCATGACTACTAATGATCACTAGCCTGTCAACACTGAGATTGTGAGTTCGAATCTCACCTGTGGAAGGGTGTGTTAGACTCCAATCTAATTTGACAAGGATTTCCAATTTTCCTACCGAAGGTCGATGGTTCTCTCCGGGTTCTCCGGCTTCCTCCACCAATAAAAAGTGGCCACTGTGAAATAGCCAAAATGTGCTGAAAACTGCATAAAACCCCAACTAAACAAACAAACAATCAATGATGTACTGTGATTCCTAGACAAATTAACTATTTCTACTTTTTGGTATGAATGAAATGTCAGACAACCTTAAGTCAATTGGGACAAATTGTGTTAATGTAAAATCATTATATACATACAAATTTTCATGAGCAAATTTAAAATTTCAGTTTACTACACAAGGTAAACATTATTTACTTATAATAACAGAAAATTATAAATCTTAATTATAAATCAATGAATTTAAGTATCCTTGAAACAAACATTTTTAATGAACTTTTATTAAATTTTGAAATTACAAAAAAAACTGTTTTATGACCTCAGACTTTACAAACTGAAGTTACACTATTCATAACAAATATTGTTTAGCACAGAATCTATCATTTTAATACATCTTGTTTAAACCAAATGAATTAGTGTAAGCTGATCATATGGTTGTCTAGAAAAGATGGAATTACAACCTTTGGTGAAAAGATGATTGCTTACCTGTGACTGCTCAGACCATCCCCAGTTTCAAATGCTTTAGCCATATATAACATAGCACCTCTATCTCCAGCCTCTGCTGCTTGTATCATGTATTCAATACCCTGGTCTTTATTTTCATCTGATTGCTGAAGAAACAAATTAAAAATACAAGACTATACATGCATCTTGGATTGATAGTCTTACAACTTTAATTATCAGGTAACTACAAAAAAAGCTTGATCTACAAATTAAATAAACTGCTGCACCTTATGCACATGATACGCAGCAACAGCTATGAAATTGTGAAGGAATAGGAAAATATAGATTTTTTAAGCAAATTGTCATGTTACTTTTATAATGGCTTAACATATCTAATTATAACACTGTAACAACTAGATGTACTGTGAGCAAAGCTCACAAAGGATACCCCCCACTTTGAAGTCCAATTATCTCCCTTGTGTGATATCGGAAAGCAAAGATTTTTCTTCATGCACATCTTTGGATGATGTACTTCCTTTCTGTAAAGTTTCGTTGAAATCCATTGAGCAATCTAGGAGGAGTTGCGCTTACAAGATATATGGACAGACGGAAAGACGGACAGACAGACAGACAGACGGACGGACAAGGTGATTCCTATATACCCCCCCAAACTTTGTTTGCGGGGGGTATAACTAGATGTACTGAGAGCAAAGCTCACAAAGGATACCCCCCGCTTTGAACTCCAATTATCTCCCTTGTGTGATATCAGAAAGCAAAGATTTTTCTTCATGCACATCTTTGGATGATATACTTCCTTTCTGTAAAGTTTCGTTGAAATCCATTGAGCTGTCTAGGAGGAGTTGCGCTTACGAGGTTCATATATAATGTATAAGCCAAAAAAAATAGAAGTCCAATTATCTCCCTTCTGTGATATCGGAAAGCAAAGATTTTTCTTCATGCACATCTCTGGATGATGTACTTCCTTGCTGTAAAGTTTCGTTGAAATCCATTGAGCGGTCTAGGGGGAGTTGCGCTTACAAGGTTCATATATAATGTATAAGCCCAAAAAAATAGAAGTCCAATTATCTCCATTGTGTGATATCGGAAAGCAAAGATTTTTCTTCATGCACATCTTTGGATGATGTACTTCCTTTCTGTAAAGTTTCGTTGAAATCAATTGAGCGGTCTAGGATGAGTTGCGCTTACGAGGTTCATATATAATGTATAAGCCAAAAAAAATAGAAGTCCAATTATCTCCCTTGTGTGATATCGGAAAGCAAAGATTTTTCTTCATGCACATCTTTGGATTATGTACTTCCTTTCTGTAAAGTTTCGTTGAAATCCACTGAGCGGTCTAGGAGGAGTTGCGCTTACAAGATATATGGACAGACGGACAGACGGACGGACAAGGTGATTCCTATATACCCCCCCAAACTTTGTTTGCGGCGGGTATAATAAACTAAATATCATCATTGTGTAAGCAGGAAATTTTATACTAACAATCATATGACCATTCAAAATTCTCATATGAATTTGATAATAGTTACAAATCCTCATTTGAAGATGGTATAGTTGAAAAATATCCTTCCTCAGACCACCATTTGTAAGAATGTGTTGCAATTTGGAGAAAATTGGTCAAGACGAACTGGAGTTAGTGTATGACATGTGAAAAATTGCTTAATTTTGGACAATACAAGTCCCATATCACTAGAACGACAAAATGTATACAAACCCTCAGACCACCCTTTGTAAGAATGTGTTAAAGTTTGGAGCAATAGTTCAAGGCATACCGTAGTGCGCGACATGTGAAAAATTGCTAATACATGTATTCAGACAATCTAAGTCTCATAACTCTGGAACGACAAAAGTGAAAATCATCAAAAAGTATACAAAACCCCCAGACAACCATTTGTAAGAATGTGTAAAAGTTTGAGTTAGTGGGCGCCATGTGAAAAGTTGCTTATACATGTATTTAGACAATCTAACAGTCCCATAACTCTGGAACGACAAAACTGAAATTGGTCAAAAAGTATTATATGTAATAATGTGTTAAATTTTGAAGAAAATCAGTCAAGTCGTACTTTCGTTGATTGGTGTACAAAAATGTGTTTATTTACCATTTACCATTTAGTCCATTGGACACCCAAATGACCCTTTGTAATTTGTTGAATGTTCAGATCTTTTATATGTTTTAGTGATCAAGGCTTATTAGCTGAAACTTTGAGCCTTTCATCATTTACCCTTTATTGCTGTTTTTATTTTTGGTTACTTTTTGTGCTTGATTTATTAACTTTTAACCAATTCAACACTGACCCTTTATTGTTTGTTTATTTACTATACTAATGGTTTTGCAATTTTTTAAATTCTTCTATTTCAATCTTACATCAATAATTAAAGAAAATTAAAGTATTTTAGCAAAAGGAAATTTTATTTATTGAATCTGATAGATCAAACCTTAATATTGGCATAAATATTTTGATATGAAATTATCAATATAAATTGAATTCTGAGACTGATTTTTCCAACAAACAATGGGTACTAACATCTACCCTGTTCCTCTTAATTTGCTTCTATACTCAGATGAAGCAGATTACATTGTCGCACTATAAATAAAAAATAAACTAGTCCTGTATTACAATTTCAATTTCTATAAGATAGATGAAGTTATTAATACAGTATTTCTATTGAAAACAAATGTGTTAATTTGCCATAATTTCAATAAGTACAATAGCAACAGGTGTTAATATGTGAAATTAACATATTCTTCAGTAGGTGGCCATTTTCAGTGTGAGACGACCCGATGAAGATTGGTTTACATGACCTCATCTCCCACTGCATGCGGCTTCATCTTCCACCGCTTTTAGACCGATTAAATTGTGTCGTTCACAAATGCACATACTTTTTGACAAATTAGGTATAACATTATCTTACTTTGTCGACTGTGCTCATTGAATGTACCTAGATATAGGAAACTTAAAAATCAAATACTTAGGGAAGATATAGATACTTATACACGTTCAAAAGTGAAGAACTGGAAAATTTTCAGCTCGTTTTTAAATTCAGCATCTCCACTTTGGAAAGACATGAATTTTAAAAATTCGTTGAAGATTTTCCAGTCTTCACTCTGAACATGTGTAAGAACCTATTAGTCCCTATTACAGACTTGCCACCTCCTAGGCTTTCTGATTCCTTGCTTCTGAAAGGAAGTTTTTGTAGATCCCCACACTCAAAAAAAAGAACTCTTTTTTAAATCTAGTCAATTTTTTTTCTAAGTTGCCTTTACAATGCATCCAGGGGCAGCTTGTATATAATCGCAGTTATAATTTCATGTTTTTTTTGTGCTCTTTTATGTCGTTTCTGTCTATTGGATGGTGTTAATTGTTTGGTATGTCACTGTTGACCTTTCCTGTTTTCAGTATTATTTATTTATTAGTACACCTGACAGTAGATGTAAAACCGAATATAAAATTACCTCAACAATACAATTAACAAGAACATCTCGATCTAGATTCAAATATAACTTAGCCATAGTAACAATGGCTTCAAGTTCTCCCAATTCTGCTGCATGTTCTTCATGAAATATGGCTGCCTCCCAATCTATTTTATCATCAGATTTATCCTCTCCTATAATAAATCTTCCTATCTCATGATATTTAGCCATCTCATGGTGTACCTGCAGGAAAAGTAATTGAGAAAATCTGAAAAATCTTGCTGAAAATTTTCTGAACCTTTCAACCATAAATTACATTCTTTTTAGGGTGAGATCTAATCTGGTAACTATAACAGTTTTGTCCCAGACTTTGTTTTAAGGACAAAATATGGTGAAGACAGCTTTGATGAAACAAAAATCTCTTCTTTAAATGTAAACTTAGTTTACAGTAGTATAAAAACAATAAACAAGAGTGGACACACTACATATCTCGCCTGATTATGCACATGGACACAGAATAATGATTATCTGATAAATGACATTTTGCAAGTCAAAGGAAAATGTGTTAAAAGAAATTGAGGTCATGGTCAAAAGGCAGGTGTCATACTGACATGTATCCTCTAAGAACTATCTATGAACCAAGTCTGGTGGGTCTAGGTATTAAAGTTGCTGAGAAATGGACCTAATCTCGAAAATTTGACTCAAGCATGAAATTGAGGTCAAGGTCCCAAGACAGGTGTCAGACTGGCATGTACCCACTAAGAACTATCTACAGAACAAATATGTGCAAAGTTATTAAAGTTTTACAAAAGTTTACACTTCCGCCGCCAGGAAAGTAATACCTATATCTCGTGTCTGCAACTTTTCGTCGCAGGCGAGACAAAAACCACGACAAAGTCTTACTTTTATTATGTATAAAATAATACACAAAGCCTTACTTTTCCCAGGATGGAATCTCCAATTTTCAGATTCTGTAGTTTCCTTAAATCTTTTTCTAATGCAACACAGGATGGTCTAGCTCTTTGTGCTGCCATTTTAGTGAACATTGCTTTCTCTTCCTGATAATGAAGATACAAGATAATAATTTACTTTTTAACAATCCCTATCCATCTAAAAATAAAGGTAAAATCAACTAGTAGCTAGGACAGTCCTAAACAACAGCTAATGCCCTCTCACGTATTTTCACTTGTTTTGAACATAAGGCTTAGACATTTTACAACATAAGACAATATTTGTTATTTTCCAAGACGAATCCACTGGTTAAATATTATTCCTATATGACATAGTTTCTTGGAACTGGACCTTAATGCAAAACTTAACCAGTCACTCATGCATAAAATGTAGGTCAAGGTGATCCAATTTTTATACGGACCTTCGTTATTTTCCAAGACTCACCCACTAGTGAAATATTATACCTATATGACATACAGTGTCTTAGAACTGGACCTTAATGCAAAACTTCAACAGAGTCACACATGCATAATATGTAGGTGAGGGTGATCCAGTTTTTATAGGGACCTTTGTTATTTTTCAAGACCCATCCACTGGTGAAATATTATACCTACATGACTTAGTCTTGGAACTGGACCTGAACACAAAACTTAGACTCCCCCATGCATAAAATGTAGGTCAGAGTGATCCAGTTTTTATACGGACCTTTGTCATTTTCAAGACCCATGTACTGGTGAAATATTATACCTATATGACTTGCGTCTTAGTTCTGGACCTTTATAAGGTGGGACGAACTGACGAAAAACAGATGAACCAAATGCTATATCCCCTCCCCAACTCCGAGGGGATGATAATCATACTTTGCAATTTGACTGCATTTGTTCGTGTATGTCATAAGCCTCCCATCACACTCTCCACTTAACGTAATTCTTGAATATTCCACATAGTAAAATTTTAAACAAGAGGCTCAGTGGGCTGAGCCTGTATCGCTCACCTGGCAGTCACAAACTTTTAATTTGACAGACTAGATTGATTTCTGGAAACTTTGTAAATGATTTTCTATAAATGCTTCGTACCAAGTATAAGTTCATTGGCCAAACGGTTTCAGAGAAGAAGTTTTAAATTTCAACTGATCAGAACATATAAAGGTTTCTGGTGGCAATTTTGTTTCACGGACTAGAAAGATTTATGCAAAGTTTGTAAAGGACCTTCCATAGATGCTCCATACCAAAAATCAGTTCATTTGGCTTTACGGTTTCAGAGGAGAAGAACTTTTAAATTTCGACCAATCAGAACATGTAAATGCTCATGACAGCCATTTTGTTTCACGGACTGTGAAGATTTATTCAAATTTCCTAAAGGACCTTCCTAAATTGCCCATACCAAAAATCTCATCATCAACATTCACTAAGGATACCATGTTTACTTTAAAAACCAAATATTGTTGAAATCCGAGCAAGTGTAAAAAATGGCGGGAAAATGGCAGCCATTTTAAAAATGGCTGTCCAAAACAAACTTTCATCATCACCATTCAACTCGGGATACCATGTTTACCATGAAAGTAGCTTTCATCTTCATTTTCTTTCTATAAATCAGGAAAAAATAGCAAAAAACAGCATTTTGACCCCTATGTTCTATTTTTAGTAAGGGCGGGCATGTTTTTCCACCAATCAAAAATCCAAGCATTAACTTTTTGCAGGACACCCTAAGGAACATTCTTACCAAGTTTCATTTGATTTTGAATAGTAGCTTCAGAGAAGAAGATTTTTGAAATAATAACATAAAAAAGCCAAAAATGTCAAAAAAGGGCAATAACTCTAACATCAGTCGACAGATTTTCACAAAAATAAGCACACAGGTAGCTCTCATCATGCTGAAGACTTTCAACCTGCCAGAATTTGACGTAACCTATTACTTTTTGAGATATTTGCAAAAAACTGTTGTTTGACCCCTATGTTCTATTTTTAGTAACAGTGGCCATGTTTTTGACGGATCAAAAATCGAAGCATAAACTTTGTGCAGGATACCCTAAGGAACAATCATGCTAAGTTTTATCCAAATCCATTAAGTAGTTTCAGAGGAGAAGATGTTTGAAAAATTGTTAACGACGACGGACGCCAAGTGATGAGAAAAGCTCACATGACCTTTCAGGTCAGGTGAGCTAAAAATTAAAATTTCTTACCAACAACTATTAAAGTAAGATGTATTAAACTATTTTCTCAAAACTGAAATTCCTTTAAGCCTTAAAATGAAAAAATTACTAAAAATTATAAATTTCACATTAACAGTAATACTAAAATAATGCAGTTATCTTAAATCTTACAAATAAACAGTTGTAAAATAGAAAGAAACAGTGCTTTAGTGAATTAGTGGGAGCACTCCTTAAGCAAAAACTTATTTACATATTACTGTTTAAAATAATGTCTTTATGCAAAACTCATATACGTGTTCAACAACAGTACAGTGAAGCAGTAACAGCTATTAAAATGATACTTTTTTTCTTCTTAGAAATTTAAAATGAGCCATCCCTCTACCTGTAGCAATAATGGCTAACATTCTTTCGTATAATTGCTTTCTCTTTCAATGGGACAGAAATGGTTGAGCTGGACACTTAGACAAAGGTAGTACACAATCAACATCACAGATGACAGACATGAAATATCTACAAAATGCTGTAACCTCTTTCAATGGGACAGAAATGGTTGAACTGGACACACTGACATAGGTAGTACACAATCAACATCACAGATGACAGACATGAAAATATACACAAAGTGCTGTAACCACTGCAAGTAACATACTCATTATAAAGCATGGTTTGGCCAACCCAAATTATTTCCTTTTCCAGTAGCATAAATTTGTGTATACTTCGTATATTATTTTATGAAATGATTCATTGCTTTGAAATTCCTCCTTTTACTTTTAATTAAACAGAAATTATTTTTCCTAAAGAAAAATTAATAATAATTTAACATGAATATTAAATAATAATCTATTCAAAGACTTCTTATGCAAATTTATCTTATAATTATCCCCGGGATAAGGAGTCAAACTTTTCAACATGCTTCAACCTAAAATGTGATTTTATTATTTGTAAGAGCTACTTTATGAAATCTTGGACTTTAACATATCACAAATTAAAAACTTACACAACTCTAGTAAGATTCTATCTTGCATACAGAAAACAATTTCTGGGCACACTAATTATGCTTGCATTAGGGGATTCAAATGTTTTACACTTGCACTCAAGATATCATTGCATGTATATGCATTCATTTTACAGGAAAAATATGCATAGATATAATTCATAATATATAACTTCATGTGATCTACGATGATTGTAAATGTGATGAAAGCAAATATTTAATATATCACTTATTTTTTTTTTACATTTGCTTGATTTTGATATCATAAATATTAATATGCAAATGCAACAAAAAGGTTAGAGAAGAAATTCAGAGAAAACATCTATTAGGTGTAGAAAGTGATTATTCAGGAAGAACAAATGAAGAACTGAACTTTGTTGTGTACAGACTACCAATATAATGTATAACATGTCAAATGTTAGTTCTTGATTTTATGAAGAGAATTGCACACGTCACGGAGGTCAAATTTTATTGTTTATGTAAAATATTTGTCAATTAATGTACATTATATCTTAGTCCTGCAATATAGAGTTATCTTTTTACTTTCGTTTCGCACCATTCACTATTTTGGTCTTAATTTAAAAGGCAACTAAAACTAGACAAAGAGATATACATGTATATGGTGTCAAAATATGGTACTGGGTACAAATCAAAGTTCAGTCTTTAGAATTGTCCATCGAAATGTGTATACAAACTGCCATATTACCTTTTCATGTGCATTAGAGTTCTCCTTTAAAACATCCAGATATATATTGGTAAGGCCCAAATATATATTTTTAACAACCTTTAAGTCAAAATAAACAGTCTGAGTACAAAGGTCTATGCCATAAATTCTAAGATTCTCATTCCAACTTTTTGGTAGAGGGAGTTTTTACTTTTTTTTAACTGCTTTTTTCATACTTTAAATTAAACATTTGACAAAAAATAACATGACAAAAATATGCAGGGTGGTAAAAGCAGTGGGGACACAGGATGAGATTCTAAGAATTCTGATCTTTTACAATAGATTTTGCTGTTAAGTCTTCTTTTAAGTATATTTTTAATCACATAAGATTTATCTCCCCTTAACTAAATACCAATGATAGTAATCTGATTTTATGGGATAATTAAGTCATCAAATTTAGCCCATATGTCAATATTAATAAATCTACTTTAACAGGTTTGTATAGAACAATTTCTACATAAATAATTTTTCATCTAAATTTTGTAAAAAACTTGTGTTCAGGTTCATTAGTCACGATTCATTTTTCATGATGTTGCAATGGTAAGTTTCAAAGACTAATAGCTTTATTTTGCAATGACTAAGCATTGATTGAAAAACAGTATATCTATACATTGATTAAGCTTTGATAAACAAAAGGTTAGGAAAGTCAGTAATCTTATCAAAAATAATTACTGCAACTAATCGGAATTTTTCAGAGTTAAGAAATCAGTCAACCCCCTAGTTCTGATATTTTGTGACAGTAATAGCAAAGATCTATTGTACATAGATCGGCTGAAATTCATTAAATGTTAGTAGGTCATATACATAGTAAATTGTCAGAGCCTTTTTTTTTGGTTCACATTTTTAATACTTTAAAAACACGATATGTAATTACTTGTATGAGAAACTGCCATTATTTTGATTTAATTAAATGATACACCAGAAGGAACTGCACTACAACATATTTTTATCATATGGCTATTCAATTATAAAAGTGCACTAAAGAAAGATTTAACGTAGATATACAAAAGGACAACAAAAAGTTACGTAAAAAATGTCTCTTACATCTGCAGTCATTGAAGCCTGACTATCTGTATCACTTGTACATCTGTACCGTACATGATTAGGAATAACTGGACTATCTATAGACATAGGGTCATCGTCAAATCCAGGACTAGGACTGTCAATGGCAGAATCACTGATATTTGATGACATTGATCGCTGTCGCAGAAACTCTGTGATGTCAATACTCATATCAGCTGGTGACCTTGACAAAGATGTTACATGCTCCTCTGTTCCCCTTACTCTTGTCATCATGATGGATTTTCTCTGAAAAAAAATTTGACAGGCCTAAACAATTTCTAGAATAAGGGAACAACCAATGACTAACTGATAATTTGGTTTAGGTTTAGGTATAAACCAACTGGAAATGTGAAAGGAAAGGTGTTTCTCTTGATTATTAATAGATTTTATCTGGTTTCTCTTGATTATTTATAGATTTTATCTGAAAAAGCAAATTATTCCATGATGATGTTTAAATATGTTTGTAATGGAGCCAAAAAAGAAAAATGTGAATTGACAAAAATAAAGTTTGAGAAGATAAAACCATTCAAATTTTCAGCCAAATTATAACAGTATTTGTTAGATTTCTTATTGAGTGTAATTTGTTGATACCACCCTATATCTATGTAAAGTTTCAATAACTTTAACAACAGAAAAAAATAATTTGCACCATTCCTTTGTTTGAAAGTTTTTAAATTTTTGGATTCTCAGTCAAGAATTTATCCAAAATATACTTTTTTTCCACTGTAAATTATATAATGATGGAACATGATCCACCAGAATAAGTTTTAATTTTTGTTTAATAGATGGTTGATTTGCTACAAGGATGGAGTTATCATGTACAATAAATCTCAATAATCTTTTTAAAAGTCTTACCTGGTTTCTTAAGAAATCTTTATGCATTTTCAGTTCTGATGTGGCCAAATCAAACTCTGTAAGGTCAAGGCTATGACATATCTCATTACACACATGTGAATGGAAAAACAATGCCATTCCCTTAGCTCCTAGATTCCCATCTCCATAGTCAGTACCCTCAATAGTGTGAATCTGGGGGTCAGTATATAGGTCACCAACTCCCTGTATGTCAACCACAATCAGCTGATGAGCAGATCTCTCAAATGTAAAATGACTCAATGCCTGAAAATTAAGCCATCAATTTAAATATTTTGTAAATTAAATCAATTAATCAAATGATCAAATAAACAATTTACTGCTAACTTTACAAATGATCAGCTTGATGTTAACTTCTTTTTACATTGTCTGATTCAGATATACAACTTTTGGACAAGAATTGTACAAATGCTTTAACTGAAAAATATACAACTCAATATAGCATATTTCTTAGAATATTCATTCCACATTGTTATGTATAAATTTCATGTTAAGCTGATGTGCTCCAAATGAGTCTCCACTTCTCCCTAATCTGTTTTGGAGGAAGTAGTCATGTACACTTCTCCCAAAAACCTATTTTTTTGGCTTTTTTACTTTTTCAGTAATTTTTTCAAGATTCTCTGCATGCAACAATTAATGTGTTTACCAGTCTTTTTGTCCTGGCATGATTCATTACTTAAATGCCTTTAAATTTTCCGTTCAAAATTTGACAAACTTTACCAAACATTTCTAAGGCTCTTCCTTTTGATGCAGAGGTAACCCTTAGCTGACTTTGGATACCTGTTTGTTTTAATTGTTTTGGTTTTTGATAGTTGTGCTTATTCATTCATCATTATATCTTTAACCGGATTTCCAACATTTTAATCTCGAGAACTGCTGATTTGTCAATCAACGAAATGGCCATACAGTGCATCAAATTTAATTCGGTATTTTGTGATATATTTTTTTATTAGAAAACATAAATATAAATTCACCTGAGGAGTGTAACGAAGTGAGTCTTCTACAAATCCTGAGTTAGAATTATACTTGACATAGTTGCCCTCTATGTAATGTTCTAGGTGATATAATGGTGAACCTTTCCTGTCCTTAAACTCCAATATATACATCTGGATCATGTCAACCTGGAATTAAATATTGTAACAATAAAAAATTCATATCTATTCAAGGATTGTACTTCAAAATTTTACAATTGTACTTTCCAGGTATTAGTACATCTGATACCTGATTGACATATCACTTTTGTTATTATCATTCACACTGTCTTATATTTTTTCACATTTGACAGATTAGTGTGTTTTCTCTAATGTAATATGTTTTAGAGCATTGAAAACTTTCTCAATAAAATTGTAAATACATGTATTATTAATTCTCCTATTTTACATGCAATTTTCAAATTTAACCTTTTTAGGTGGATTATATCTGTTATATTCCTCAGCCCAGACTTTAGCATCCATCTGTAACTTGACATCTTGAAAGTAAACATCTCTGTCGACGTCTTCAATATAACGTTTGGATACATAGTTCATAGTATGTTTCCAGTCTTGTGAATGTGCTGATGAAAATGTTGACAACTTCTTTCTGTAAGTACAAATGAAAAATGCGATTGACAGTGCCGTTTATTTTATGCAGGTACTTCTTGCAAGTAAAAACAAGTACGTGCAGTTAGATTTTTAAACATTTTCTGTGACCTATTCTACATAACCAGATCATTCTGTAACATGCCCTTGTTACAATCAAATACATTGTTATATCTCTCCTCTCCGAGGACTCCATCACAAAGCTTTGTCAAGCACGTTTGAAATAACCACTGCATACAACGGATACAAATTTTCAGAACAAATCAGAAGCTATTTCATCCAGTGCACCAGACTTTTCTATTTTTGATTAATCAAATGGTTAATCAGATATTCACTAATTAAAATTGTGCTAAGTTAGAACACTCTGCACAGAATGTTATCAGAACCGTGTAAAATTACACTTGTTCTATTTTTAAAAACAGAGGTTGGATCGGATGCACTTTTGAGATTAATGATATAAATGACATAAATACTTGATTAAATTTTATTTTAATTAAGATATATGGCTAACCATTCACGACCAATAGGCTGATGATGTTAAGTTTAGCAAATCAGTTACACTACTGTCTTATTATATGTAATAGTATATATGCACCTTAAAATTTATTGTGAATTTCCATTAATGGACAGTCTTGCTGACATTATGTCAAACAATTTGAACAGTATTTTTTTCTGTAAGAAAATGATATCAACAGCATGTAGGCACATACATCAACAAGATAACAGGGAGGAGAGATATAGTATTCGTTTCGAATACATTTTTCTCTAGTTATTTCATATTTTACTTCTTGCTATATAAAGTTTGTAGCGTGAGTACCAACAGACGAGAATTTCTACAGATTTACAAAACCTTAAAATTTATTGTGAATTTCCATTAATGGACGGCTTTGCCGGCAATGTCAAACAATTTGAACATTTTTTTTTTTCTGTGAGAAAATGATATCAACAGCACGTAGGCACATACATGTACAATAGGGAGGAGAGATATAGTATTTTCGTTTCAAATACATTTTGCTCTGGTTAATTAATGTATTACTTCTTGATATATAAAGTTTGTAGCTTGAGTACCAACAGATGAGAATTTACAAAATCTTATATAAAAGTTATGTTTGTATTACAATAAATACATACACTATGCAGGGTTTTGTTGGCCAAAAACATTTCAAATTAAATCTATAGAAAGAGAACACTTAGCTAACTTATTTATATATTTTTTTGGCTACAATCAGAGATAAAAAAATCTTATATGCAACCAGTGAGATCAATTTTTATAAATCTTAATAAACTTGGTGAAATAATCTCAAAGTTAACAATTCTATCATGACAGAAATAGGTTTTCTTGCTCTACCCTCCTTTTGAAAATTTAAAATTTATTACTGACTAAGATAGATATAAATATCATAAAATCAATGGTATTAATATGTATTGAAATAAAAATCAACCTAAAAAAGTTTAAAAATTGTAAAGTCTGTTGCAGCAATACTGAGTCATGTAATAGAGTCAATAAACAGATGATAATTACATTAGATTAAAATCAGTTACACTACCAAATACAATGTTTGTGGGAATTTTAGATATGACTAAGGTACAATATGTTACCAGACTGTACTAAGAGGTCTGTATAATCCATCAGCGTGTGATGTAAGAATTGCACATGCTTTATTAACATTCCATCTACACATGATGTGACTTAGGAAAACCTCTATATTGCCATGACAAAAAACAGCAAAGTTACACAATTTGGAATTTACAATAATTACTGCAATTTTTTTTACTTGTACAATGAGTTTTCAAGAAAGGAAAATATTGCTTCTCTGAATTTCAAGTGTATCTTGGTAAAATTCAAGGCTTAACATATTACTGTCTTGTAGAAATTACTTGTTCATATTTTATTACACTTTTCAAAAATACAGCCAAATTTTCTTTAAAAATCTAAAAAGTCCAAGATTTGTGAAAAGTTAACACTAACAGATGCCAAGGTATCGTTATAGCTCACAAGGGATTTTTGGTCTAGGTTAGTAAAGAAGAATGAGTTATTACTATTTCAGTCCATGTGTGAAACTAATATTGTAAAATTTACTGTTGTAATATGTTAAATATTGGAGTCTGTGGATTTTGAATCATTTGGTTACTGATTAGGCTTACCAAAGATTTTCTCTTGAGCACTACTTTATAAGTGCAACAAAAAAAGTACCATGTAAGTTTACTGAAATGTTTGAACTGATATGTTTTCACATGTGTACATATGTTAAGACAAGCTTTTCTATACTGCACTTCATTTGGGAAATAATTTCATACAAATACGGTCCAACTATGATAAAATATGCAACAGACCATGGCTCAGATTAATAAATTCTTAATTTTACCAGCCTCCTAACTTTCCTAATATTCTGAGATAAAGAAGTCCATCTTTTTTTCATTTTGAATCTTTGAGAATTTTATAATTCACCTGGATCAGTGAAACTATCAAAATTTGTTTACCCTTCAAAATTTATGTAAGCCAAAATGCTCTGGCATTTAAAAAAGTCACTTGTCATTTAAGTAAATAGATGTTTTTTTTTTTTACAATTCAGAACTAATATTTTATGGAAACTAGGTAATCTAGAACCAATGTAAACATAATCCTGTTTCATAAAGTTATTATTAGGTATTATTAAATATTTCAGATTAAATATCTTTATTAGCCTTATTATTAACATTGATAATCCGATATATAATGTTGGATTAATATGGTACCATATGATTAAACAATTTTACTGTTTTGTATGTAATTGTAAATTCTGCTGAATTTCTACAACCATTGCATAATTTTTAAAAGTAACCCAATATATAGATATGGATTGTAATGTCTGACATGTTATAATCCCCAAGTTATAATCATTATTCAATCAACATTCATAAATATTCCACTTACAAGCAGGATGAAAGGATCTCCTGCAAATTTTCCAATATATATTCTAGACATTTCAAGAACAAAATCTTTTCAAAACAATCAAAAAGATTTCTGAGGTGTAAATTTTCTATAACTGAGCTATGATCATAAATCATTACAGGTAAACTGTCTACCTGACGGCATAAATAATGCAAAATAATAATTATTTCTCACTTTCTGTTACAATCATGTTGGTTAAATGCCTGACATAGTGGAGATAGACAGACTGTAAACATAAATATCATTACAGAATATGACCTTGGTAGAAAACATGCAAATCAACACGTTTACATTTAAAGGACTATGAGCTTAGTTTAACTGACCCTTCTCAACTATCTATAATATACCTATAATTGTGGTTTATTTATAGCATGATAATACTTATACTGATTTTTATGTTCTCTTGGTGTTCAATGAACAAGAAAGTCACTGATATAATAGCTTTCATTTTGCTCTGACATCATAAAGTACACATATATTTGGTTTGCCTTTAAGATTCCATTTTCAGTAACCAAACATTCACCACTTTGAGCTTCATTTTTTTTTGGCTAAGTAGAATCAATGAAGATATATGAAACCTGACTACTACCTATAAAGAGGTACATGTACATGTAACCCCTCATTCAAGAATGACCTTGATGTTCTACCCATTATGACACACCTTTTCTGGTGTTTGGGAACAGGACCAATATTTTCATATACTTTGTTGTGCTGTCCATCTATACATGTACTGTTTGTTTTATCTTGAACCTTGTGGGTTTAGAATGGAAATAATAAAGTTATATGGTATGTGTTATTCAAAGTGAAATAACTTTGTGACCTTGATCTTGCAGGCATATAATAAAGTAATGCATACAAGAATTCTAATGAATAAGTAGCATCCAAGCTACATGTGTAGCTGCCAGTGTCAAATTTTTTAAAAATATTCAAGTTCCACAAAATGGATCAAACCAGTCAGTTAGCTCTGGTGAATGAAATATAACCTGCAATAGTAAAAGATTGACATAGCTGAGTGATTTTAAAGAAACTATTTTTTATTGTGTTACAACCACTGTCATCATGCATGTTCCGATAGTTATAATTCTTGGGATATAGTTGAATACAAAGAATGTAAATATATGCTGGTTACTACAGAAAATCTGACCTTGGTAGAAAACATGCAGATCAACATGTTTACATTTACAGGAAGGTGACCTAAGATTAAACTGACCAAGAAATTTAATGAATTTATTTACAGTATTACACAGTCTGTTACATGTTTATTGATATAACAGTCATACATGTTTTTGTACATGTATGCATTCTGCAATGTTACAAATAAAAATATAGTGTTTTTATGTGCAAAAAAGACTATATCACTTTGCACAACTTTTTATATCTATAGTCACATTCTTAAATATATAATCATGTGATCCCCAATTAAAGGATCTTCAGATGGGAGCTACTTTGAATACTCTGAACCTATATATAACCATAGTTGCACTTTTTATATACATGTATAAAAGTAACCTTTAGCAAATGTTCTTGATGATCTCTGCATCTGGATGTCTTAATTAAATAAACTCATGAGGAGTACTACCAGTATATCTAAGTGCATATCCTTATTGAAAATATAAAAGAAATTAGTTTTTTCTTTTTCGTTAATCAAATGTTGTACTCTATATAAGGAAGCACTGATTTCTCTACAAATATTTGTAAAAATATGGAAATTCACATAACCTTGGAATTGGTAAATCCAATATATCGTGATATACTCAAACACAATAAATTGATCATTAAATCTAGTTTCTTCATCACATAATTGCAATTTATACAATATATCTGATCTATAGCTAAAGGATATAATAGATAAAATTATATTCTATATATTCCAAATATAGATGACCTTTAATCTGTTATGACTGAATATACAATATTGGTAATCATGAATATACCTTGTTGTTAATTGGTTTTTATAGTGTATTTTATAACCAGAGTGTCAGGATAGATAATGGGAAGGTTTGGGTATCCATAAAACCGGTTTAACCCCACCACTGTGCAGTGTCTGTACCAAGTCGGACTCTCTGTTGTGTTCATGTTTGTGTTTTGTGCTCTTTAATGTTATTTTTGTCCAGAGATCTGTTAGGTGGGTTGCTTTGATTGATTGGTATGTCATTCTTGACCTTTCCTGTTATCCATTTTGTTGTTTATGTATTCATGCATGTAGCAATATTCTATGACACCAATATTCTGATACACAGGATGTGTACTTTTCCTTGTTTTAAGATTCATCAGTTATATTCAAGGCCTAAATTGTTGAACACCAAAACAACAACCTAATATGCTGAAAGAGAAATATAAAATGCTAAAATGACCAAAAATAAGATAATTCCAAAACAATTTAAGGACAGAGTTATCCGAGAGGCAGTTTCTTGTGCATTTCTGAAAAAAAACTTCAGGATACGTTTACCACAGAATGGAACTTGCACCAAAACATACTGCAGCTTTTAAGGTTATGGGTAGTCAGATGCGTAAGAATTTTTTCTATCCCCTGAGGAGGCTGTGATATAAGGATGGATGGTAACAATAATATACCCATACTTTCATTCACATGTACAGGAATAATCAATAAACTTTTATTTCTCATGAAGCACTATCAATACAGAGTTTACAGCCAATATTGATCAATCACTCTCTTCCTCCAGCTAACAAGCTTTGTCAGAACTTGTTGATACCTGTTATCAAAACTGATTGCTTTATTATTACTTTAAAAATGAGTTTTATCATGCAAAGAAAAACTACATAATTCAAAAGCTAGAAGAAATTCAAAGGACTGTATAAATGAACAAATTTTATCTACTACCTGAATCCTAAACACTTCAGGGAAAAGGAGGGGGTATGGTCTAGTGTTTGGGATTAAACAGCTAAAAATCTTGTCTACTGGCATGTACAGATGTGCATGTATATATATGACTGATCATTTTGTCTCCAAATTACATTTAACACTTATTTGTTTAAAGAATATCTTAAAATGATAAATAGGGTTTTAAAATTTATAACCTTTCTCTAAACTGACATTAAATTTGCATATTACATGTAATGAATTTTGATAGAAACAGGTTGTTACATAAAAATAGTCATAAATGAAAGAAAGTGTAAAAATTGTTCCACTGTGGAAGTTGAAGACAAAGAACATTTTCTAACCAGGTGTGAAAAGTATACTAATGAGAGGAAAGAACTATTTAAATATATCACCAAAAGTCCCCCCTTTCACAAATTTATCAGACAAAAGTTATATTCTCAATTGTGAAGATGCCATGAGTATTATACTTTAGATAATCATGGTTTATTTATTTATATTGAATGTTTTGTCCATAATTTTCTGTCAATAAAGTTACTTCTTCACTTTCAATGTTTTTTTGTTACTCTGTTAATCATTGCCCCATTGAGGCCCCTTAATTGGTTAATAAACATTATCTTATCTGTAAAAGGTACAAAACATTTATCTGCATTAGAAGGTGAATGACCGAAACTGTAAAAACAAGGTGCACCAATTACCAATCAATTCACAACATATACATGTATTTGAAATGACTGATGATTTTTTTTGTAATCAAATAAAAACTGTACTTTATTGACCTTATACAAAATGTACAATTTAGGTGCATGGATTTTATTTACATATCCAATACAACCATTAAACACTTTTACACCTTGTATAAACATGTGAACTTAATGTCTCACGTATTAACTTACAATATTTTGCTGGTTAAAATTGTCACTAAACACTGTAAAATATTGTTGGTTATCTTTGAAGATTATTTTAATACAGCTGTAATATTACAGATTACACAACTGATTCAGAAAGCTCTACCTAAGACTAAACAATATATTAAATTGTGTAATAAAAAAACTTTTGAAATCTAAAAAGAGACCAGGGCCTTCTATAATATGAAAGAATGGACATGTTACATTTATTCTTCACAAAATATTCCTACATACATGTACATGTAAATGTGAAAAAAAAAAGTTTAGACAAAGGAACAACCGCAGGTATTCAATATCAAACTTTCGTCCAGTAAACATATCAACACTGGCATTTTGCTGTAGGACAGAAAACAATCAGTGTTTCTTCTGTTATGATGGAATAACAAAAAGATACACATTATTGGGTGAATGAGCTTTATAGTCGCATGGATTCCAAATGTTGTTTGTTTGGTCCATATGAAACACTGAAATTATCACACACTATGACTGAACATTGCCAATCTGGAAAAAATAACACCTCTGGCCAAGGTTTCCAGATTCATCAGTTTACTTCGGCACATACAGCAAATCAACAAAGGTTCTGTGACTAGCAGCATTGATATTTAGGGAGTTTCTTGTGAAAAGGGGGGTGATGGCGGACTTATTATTAAATGTTATATTTCCCTTAATCACTTGTTAATCTTAACACTTGTTCATTTTTCTGTTGTTATTTTTTATGAAATATATTTGAAGTTGATCATTTTTTTTTTACTGAAATCAAAACATTTAAAATAAATACAAAATGTGAACAACAACAATTCAATCAACATACAAACCATGAGGTATTCAGTATAATAAAAAACATACTGCCCTTGGTTGAGGGTGTTATTGCGGATTTTCACTCTCTCAAAAAAAAATTATCACCTCCAACTGTGTCTCGGGTGATAATGTTTTTCCTTGAATGATAATCCACCATAACACCCTCATTCAAGGGCAGTATGTTTATAATATACATGTAGTATTATCAAAAACTATACTTACGTTCTGAAGCATTGCCTCATAGCTCCTCTAGTGAAAGCCTAAAAAATAAAACAAGTTTCTGATGCAAAATATTGTTTTTCTTATATACCAGTACTAAATGTTGGAATATACAGCTTAAGCTCATAATAATATCATTTATCAAAACAAAAGGCAACTCTGTTTTCAATTACTTCTTTTAAATGTATTTAGAACAGCAAGACATCAAACTTTAATATGTTGATCTTCATCAATAAGTTATATGGAAATATGCAACAACTTTTGGTCACTTGACCGGCAAGAGATTGATAATCACAATTTTGATTTGAATGGTTGTTTGAGGGTGTATAAAATACAAAATTCTCCAAATTGATTTAAAAATTTGTTCCAGATATCCAGCATTATTTGAGTTAAATCAACAAAGATACTGATGTTATATAAATTTACCTTATTTTCCATCTTAACCTGAACTTGATCAGTACACCAGACTTTTTTGTGTGGATGGTATCTATGACGAATACAGATTTCTGCTTTAACCTCGTCAATGTGAAATTTAGCCCATGGATCATGTTCATGAACCTGTTTTGCTCTATTTAAAGCTTTCATCCAGTTAACTTTTGCCCTATTAGCAGTAAAGTTTTTGTTGATTTCTATTCTTATACTGGGTGCATTTGCAAGAGCTTTTGATAAACGTCTCTGTCGAAGTGTCATTAAAGCCTTTGGTTTCTCTTCTGTTTCACTCTCTGACTCCCTTTCATCTGAGGCCTCACTGCCTTTACTGTCCTCATCAACATCAATATCCTCCTCATCTTCAAACATTGGGAAGATAATAACCTCCCTTTCACTATCAACTGATGATGACAAAGACATCGTTTACAACAAATGAAAGATCAATTTAAACAAACTAAAATTCCTATCATTAGGTGTTCCTCCCAATCTGTACTTTCTCATGTTTAGTAGAAGTGTTAACTGTACGCCATTTTGCTGAAATTATAAAACTCATTTCTAAGACATGTTTTGTACATTTATAAAAATATTTCAGAATTGTCTTATTCTACTAATAACAGGTCACCTTTTAATCTGTTGCCAAGAATGATGACACAGATAATTTGGGGGGGGGGGGTCTTTTTATAAACATTAGACATTTTATTTTACCAATCATGGGCCCTTGTCAGGCAAGATACATAATCATAATACAATAATTATTATATAACATGACAGAATAAGAATTTTCAGTGAAAATGCACAATACACAAAGATATAAAATAAACCAAGAGCCAATTTTGAACAAGCACCGTTTGAATCAGGAATAATTCTCTGTATAACCTATAAAGAAAAAGCCAGACACATCTTTTTACTCAAACTCCAACTGTTGTAGATGATATTTATATGTTTTTCGTGTACTAAATTGGGTTAAAAAATCATATTTAGTGTTTATTGTTAAAAAATAAAACATTTTTGCTTTTTTGTTAGCAGAAGAGGAGAGGAAGTGTTGTAATAGACTGTTTACAGTTTCAATGTGTACAGAATAAGAAAAGTTTACATCAGTTAATTAATCCATTTCAGAACATTGTAGAGGTGTTGTAGCCGAAACTTAACTAAAAAGAGTTAAAAGATTTACTGAATTAATTGATACTTTTGTCCAGTATACATCAGAGAAGATGACAATTATAGATTACATTGACATTTACAAAAGCACTTTTAAGGGCTAATCATATATTTTATTTCCGATTAAAGGGCCCTAAAAGGGCAATATTAAAAAGAAGAGAAAGAGCATTCATTGATAGAGTTCACTATTTTCCTAATAAAAAAGGATTTTTCCCCAGTATCATAACAAATGTCTGACTCGATCAATGGTCGATAATTTTTTCTTTTAATGTCTTTAAGGATATATTTTTACATAAATACAAAAAACCCATTCATAATCAACAAATATCGTTTACAACAGTTTGAGTATATTTGGGACTAAGTAAAAAGACGTGTCCGAAAATGCCTACCTACAGAACCAAGTTTTTTACAGAGTAACCTGAAAATTTCTTTTTAATATTCTTTTTTTTTGGGGGGGGGGGGGGGGGGGGGGTTTCATTATCAGTAATACTAAACCCTTTTGAAATTTTAATGAGCCACCATAAAATTCTACTATTGTGACATGTCTCACATACTCTGGCAACTGACTTATTTTTTAAAAACTCTGTATTTCATTACTATAGATCTGTACATTTAAATAACAATTCAGTAGGTCTTAAAAGTCAGCATGGATCAAATTTTCAGATACAGAACATGCACATATTCTGAAACGTCACATTTAATTGTGATGACGCCGTATATGATGCAAAAATCAATGAAATGCACACAAATATGGGTAAATCTGCTCTATTAAAATATTTGGGACATTTCAGCAGTGGAAAAGATCAATCATTTTAACTATTCGAAACAAAAGGAAGTGTAATACCTCTTACTTTCATTTATAAGAAACATTGGAAATATTCCCAAAAAACCACTTGCAGTTTGAAAAAGACACACAGTAGAATCAAATCCCAAATGGGATTACAATAGGTCAGTACTCAGGGGGGGGGGTCACTTCCAATATATGATGAGGTAGGGATGAGCCGCTGGAATAGGTACCTTTTTCACGCTTCGTAATATATGATAAGGTTGTGCAATTGAGATGAAAATATGCGATAAGGATAGGAATTACTGATGGGATTATGTGATAAGGTCAATATGTTGCATCTAAATAAAATATTCAGTCTGACAGTTTATGTGTATAATCAATCATTGCAGTATAAATCAAACATTGTTTTTCTTGAAAATAAAGAATTTCTGTTCATTATAATCGTTTTGATCCAAATATATGAAAAGGTATACTTTTCGGCATAAATATATATGAATAGGTATACTTTTCTGCTAAAAATATGGGATAAGGTATACATTTTTGAGATTTTTAATATATGATAAGGGTGCGGGTCCTGGTGTGCCAGCTGCTCACCCCTACCAAAAAACATATTGAGTGACCTCCCCCCCCCCCCCCCCCCCCCCCCAGGGTCAGTAAGTATGGTATACTATAATCTCAGGGTATAATACTTTTACATTTTTACTACTCTATTTATCTATGTTTCTAAACCGGTCCATATAATGTTATATGGACCACCTCGTTTTGGCGAGATCGATTAAATTCGATTAAATCCCAGAAAAGTATAATATTAATATAACAAAAAGTTCATGATACTTTGGGTCAAATGTCAGCATATGGACAGGTTGGTCGCCCTCAAAAAATTATATGGACCTCAGCTTCGCTTTGGTCCATATAATTTTTATCGGGCGACCAACCGGCTCATATACCGGCATTACTGCCATATGACCCTCAGTGTCATGAACTATTTGTTAATTATACTATCCTGAACAAATATTTCTGAAATATTACTTTTAATCATAAATGGACAAAAACTAAGAGCCTATTGTTGATAGACAGAAAATAAAAAACATAAACAAAAGGAAGTAAAAACATTATAATTCTATAAAATATTTAACCACATGCGTATAAGGAAGTCTCATTCTCAGTGCATTTTATTTTTAAAGTATTTGCAACTCCGGGAATTTGTCAGTTTTTAATTATTTTACAACACTTACCGTGATCTTGTTTAACAAATACTTCATCTAAGATTCACAAATAAATCTTCAAATAAGATGACGTTCACTAATCATAAACTTTTAAGATAAAATTCGATATTTATCAAGTTGTTACCAAACGCAAGTGATTTGTCCTATGTTGTTTACGTGCAGTAACTGAAGAAGGTCAATGCCATTCGAGGGTATTGCCGAAAGGTCCCGAATAGTTTCTATCAAACGAGTTTTCCAAGGGGTTTCCCATTAGTTACGCAAAAAGGTCAGTTGTTCGCAATTCAGTCCAATTCAGTAACGGTTTTTTTAATGGTCCCATGCTATGTTTAATTTACAAATACAAATAGTTTATTGGCACAAACTCATTTACAATAAATGGCAAAGGCCCATTATTACAATATGATGTAACATAATAATTCCAGAAATCAAATCAAATTACATTGTTTCTAGTTTCAAGGCAATTATATATAAAGGAGGAAGATAATTTAAGGACCAAAGCAGATTCATTATTTAAAATTATTTTGAGTCTGTTGCAGTAATTTTTTGGAAGATTTTTTCTTAATTTATTTAATTTGAACATAAATTCTGTTCGTTGTGTGGTAAATCCATCACACTTCAGTAAAAATGTACTTCATTTTCAATTTGGTTTGTTTTACAAAATTTGCAGAATCTTTTATCCCTAGGAATATTGAGATATCTTCCTCTTTCAATCATAAGTTGATGTGCACTTATGCGTAGCTTGCATATAGCAGATCTGTCACATCTATAAATTAATAAGGTGGACGCGTTGACCCATGTTATATACACTCCTGAAAAAACTTAGAGAATTACAGATAATTGAATTTTGATCCTGTAGACACTGATCTTGAATTCTTTGTTTTATGTTATTTAAATGTGGTTTTAATGAAAAATTTAAATCCGTTATGAGAACCCTAGCTTTTGTAGCCAGTAAGAACTTGATTTGATTAAACGATGGGTTTGTGTTTTTAGTTTCACAAAATATATCATACACTAAAGTTTTATCTGATGAAATTATATGATCTAAATAGCTTAAGTTAGAAAACATAATTTTAGCTTTCACTGGGAGCCTTGCAAGTTCAGCTCTACAGGCATCATTTGAAGACTTGCAATGACATGTGTTACATCCATTGAAATTCTACATTAATGCCACAGAATTGGCTCACTACAATGCATTTTTTCACAATATTTTGAAAAAAGTTATTTTCAAGAAAAGAAAAAGATATTTGGGACAAATCCCCCGGGACAATCGTTAAGTTCCCCGGGTCGTGGAAACTTTTTTTTATTCGACAAGCATGAAATAAAACTAAATATAATCCAAGTCCAGCCCTGGCCTCTGATTCGATCATTTTTTAGAAGAAAAAAAAATCTAAAAAATGAGTCACTGAGGCCAGGACTGAACTAAATATAATCTATACTCGAGTATTATTAAATTGTTTGTTTATTCTGCATTGTTTTCATCTTTCTTTTTATTTATTAATTTTCACTGTTTGATGAATGAGTATTTCTCACCAGAAAGCAACTACTAATATAGTTGCACCGAAAAACCAGAATATTCTGATCCTCATTGTTTAAAATCCACCAAAATTTGTCTTTATCACTTAATAATGAAAAATTATTACATACTTAAGTAATGTCACGAACAAAGTTTTTAACCTATCAAAACTGTACAATGGACACTCTAAAAGAAAATGAAATTCATCTTCTATTTTAGACATATTATATTGTCGTCATTAATATGTAAATTGTAATTTTATCATTAACCCTTAGCAAATAAATACGTTTAAAGTAAACAACAGGCAAAAACACTGGTCAAGAAAGTAATGAAAATACCACGAATGACGGTTCACGCTTTACGGAAATTATGAAAGTCACATGGGGCCTCGGTGGCCGAATGGTCTAGGTAGTTCGTCATAACTACTAATGACCACTAGCCTGTCGAGTTCGAATCTCACCTCTTGCTCTTCACTGCTCATTGCTGCTCAGTGCTACTCATCTCTTGCTCCCTGCTGCTCTTCATTGGTCATATCTTTCTCCGTGCTGCTCATCGCTACTCATGACTATAATCACGTTCTCATTTCGGTTTTTGCTGTTACTTGTCGCTGTTTTCGCTGCTGCTGCTGCTTGTTGCTGTTTGTCATCGCTACTCATCTCTTGCTCATCGCTGTTCTTCTGTTGCCCCATGCTGCTCATCGCTACTCATCTCTTGCTCCCTGCTGCTCTTCGTTGGTAGTCTCTTGCTCCTTCCTTTCTCTATGCTGCTCTTTGCTGCTCATGACTATACTCACGTGCTCATTTCGGTTTTTTGGTGCTACTTGTCGCTGTTTTCGCTGCTGCTGCTGCTTGTTGCTGTTTGTCATCGCTACTCATCTCTTGCTCATCGCTGTTCTTCTGTTGCCCCATGCTGCTCATCGCTACTCATCTCTTGCTCCCTGCTGCTCTTCGTTGGTAGTCTCTTGCTCCTTCCTTTCTCTATGCTGCTCTTTGCTGCTCATGACTATACTCACGTGCTCATTTCGGTTTTTTGGTGCTACTTGTCGCTGTTTTCGCTGCTGCTGCTGCTTGTTGCTGTTTGTCATCGCTACTCATCTCTAGCTCATCGCTGTTCTTCTGTTGCCCCATGCTGCTCATCGCTACCCATCTCTTGCTCCCTGCTGCTCTTCGTTGGTAGTTTCTTGCTCCATCCTTTCTCTGTGTCGCTCTTTGCTGCTCATCGCTACTCATGACTATACTCACGTGCTCATTTCGGTTTTTTTGGTGCCACTTGTCGCTGTTTGCGCTGCTGCTGCTGCTGCTGCTGCTCCTGCTGCTTGTTGCTGTTCGTTATCGCTGCTCTTCTCTTGCTCCCCGCTGTTACACTCTTGCTTCGTGCTGTTCATCGCTACACATATCTTGCTTCCTACTGCTCTTTGTTGGTAGTCTCTTGTTCCTTCCTTTCTCTATGCATCTCTTTGCTGCTCATCGCTACTCATGACTATACTCACGTGCTCATTTCGGTTTTTTGGTGCTACTTGTCGATGTTTTCGCTGCTGCTGCTCCTGCTGCTTGTTGCTGTTCGTCATCGCTGCTCTTCTCTTGCTGCTTGTTGCTGTTCGTCATCGCTGCTCTTCTTTTGCTCATCGCTGTTCTTCTCTTGCTCCCTGCTGCTCTTCGTTGGTAGTCTCTTGCTCTGTCATTTCTCTATGCTGCTCTTTGCTGCTCATCGCTACACATGACTATACACACGTGCTCATTTCGTTTTTTTTTGCTGCTGCTTCTGCTGCGTGTTGCTGTTTGTCATCGCTGCTCTTTTCTTGCTCATCGCTGTTCTTCTCTTGCTTCGTGCTGATCTTCGCTGCTCGACTGTTTTGTGCTGCTCTTCGCTGCTCTTCTCTTGTTCCGTGCTGCTCATATCTGTTCTGCACTGTACTCATTTTCCTCTTCTTTTGCTCCATGCTGCTCACCCCTGCTCAGCACCATGCTTGACTTCGACATAACTGTAAGAGTATCAGTAGAGACTCGATGCGACACCCTTACCCAATACAGACAGATGACAGACCCAGAGACGACTGAGAAGCGCGGGAAAAGCATGCGCAGACGAGACTTCCGTAAACAAATAATAAGAAAATGGCGGTAAAACACATCACATCCGGTTGCGCATGCGTGCAATCCACTCCAGTTCCGCCTGCACATGCGCAGACGACACGTCTGGGTCCTAGCACGTGATTTACGTCACTTCCGTAAACAAATGATGGAAAATGGCGGGTAAACACATCACTTCCGATTGCGCATCAGCGTAATCAACTTCCGGTTCCGGTCATACATGCGCAGACGACCCATACGAATCCTAGCTCGTGACTGACGTCACATCCGTAAACAAGAAAAATGGAAATGGTAACGGCCATCTTGGCCCGGATTTCGGATCGGCACAAAAAACATAAAGTTTGTGGAGGACATGTAAGGATCATTCCTGCACTATAACAGTTAAATTGCTTTTGTAGTTTCAGAGAAGATTTTTAAAATTTTAGCCAATCAGAGTGCATAAATGGCACTGGCAGCCATGTTGAATTTTGGATCAGAACCACAAACAAACTTTGAAGAGGACCATCCAATGTACATCCCCACTAAGTTTGGTTTCGCTGACCGAGTGGTCTAGGTATAGTTCGTCATGACTAATAATGAGCACTAGAATGTCAACAATGAGGCTGTGAGTTCGAATCTCACATGTGGCGGGGTGTGTTCGACACCGATCTTAATTGACAAGGATTGCCAATTCTCCTACCTAACGTCGGTCGGCTTCCTCCACCAATAAAAACTTGCCGCCTCGACATAGCCAAATGTGCTGAAAACGGGGTAAAACCCCAACTAAGCAAACAAACAAACAAACAAACGAGTTTAATTTCTCAGTCCTTGTAGAATAGGCGAGTTATCTTGATAAAAACGGAGGAAACATCCTTACTTCCGCCTCTGTGTTTGTCTTCTTGCTCTGTCTTTTGGTTTGGATTTAGGCAGATGTACTTGCATTTTACTTTGCTATCTTCGAAGATGTCCCGACTTTTCTCTTGAGGCTCACAGTGATACCTATTTTTACCCCGCTCTGAACTGTGATGTGCACATCTCATGCATTCTTGGCACATGAGGAGATTAGCTTGAACTTACATTCCAGCTCCTTTCTTCTTACAGGGGTGATCTGAGGCGGATCACCCCTGCTAGATCACCTAGTTCTTTGTTACATTTTAAGTTGGCGGGAACAATTTACTCACGAATAAGGGAGTAAACATTTGATTTTTAGGGGAAGCTCACATCGAGCAAGTGTTAATTTTACCTATATAAACATTATGTTATGGGTTACAATGGGGTATAAAATATATAATATATATAAAAGTAAATCTATAACGTATAATAGTACTGACATCTTTACTTACAATTTTTTTATTATTTACCCCGAAATGAGCTCGGATGTAAAATAGTTATCCATCTCGGACTTGGTGCGTCTGTATAAGATCACCCTCGGGCCTCCGGAATAATTTAGCTGTGTCGACAAGTCTCTTTGATCTTTGATCTGTTCACATTTTAAGCATTGATGTTCATATTGGTCATATTCTTTTTAAAGATGTGGAAAGTCTATATTAACTCACTTTCTGCCTTGGTTTTTGTGTCATGCACTTAAGTTTCCCAAACCTAATGATATTTGTCCCCGAATTTTCGAAGGAAATTCGGAGATATTGTAATTGTCTTCGTCGGTCTATCACACTTCCTTGTGACATCAACTCCTATCTCCTTCACTTTTGGGCTTAGGGATTAATTTTTTTGTATAGAACGGGTGGATACTACTTGTACATGCAAAATAAGCTAGGT
Source organism: Mytilisepta virgata (assembly GCA_028015205.1). Classification (NCBI taxonomy): domain Eukaryota; kingdom Metazoa; phylum Mollusca; class Bivalvia; order Mytilida; family Mytilidae; genus Mytilisepta; species Mytilisepta virgata. The sequence continues at coordinate 114,331,400 of CM051521.1, forward strand.
TTGAACTTGGATTTTCTTAACTTGATGCCCATGGAGGTCAAACTTCGTAAATTATGAATTTCAGCTTGTCAAGTAAACCCCTCTTTCACTTTTCAGTTTATGCATATTTTTTTTTAAAGAATTGTCATACACTATACAGATGCACAATACGGTTTTCAAACATTGGAGCCCACAGAGGTCGAATTTAATTTATAAAATTGTGAATTTAAGCCTGTTACAAACTCCTCTTTCATTTTTCAATTTATTCATTTTATTTCTTTACAGTATTGTCGGTACACCAGAGATGGGACCACAGGGGTCAAAATTCGAAAATTGTGAATTTAAGCTTGTGACCTTACCTTTTTCATTTTTCATTGGGTTTAGTGATTTAAGTTCTTCATAGAATGATTGCATAATATCTGTGAATGTGCAATAAGGTTTTAGCTTTTTAACTTTTGGCAACTGCCCTCAACTAATGGCTGAGAGGGGGTTGCGGGGATCACTGTAATGATTAAGACAGGAGCTATCTAGTCAAAATATGCATTTTATTTCCTTAGTGTTATCATACACATGTAGATCATTGTCGGAAACTCACGACCGTGTTGCATAGCTTTTAAGCGCGACCGGCCGCGCGAGTTTCCGAGGTGCGCAATAAGGTTTAAGAATTTTGATTTTCAAAACGTAGGGTCCACAGGGGTCAAACTTTAAAAATTGTTAAACTATAAACCTTTGACGTTAACTCCCTCTTACTTTTCAATTTATGCACAGTCGGACTGCACAATAATGGGGTCCTACTTAAATACGCCTACAAGTGCAAAATTCGCCTGAAGGTTTAATATCGTATTTTAAGTAAAAATAGTGTTGGATTTTTAAATTAAATGTTATTTCAAGTGTATATGTCATGTTTTTATGAAGTTTATTGTTATTTTTGAAGTTAAATGACAATAAAAAACGTTCGTTAATCACGATTGAGCATGCGCATTTTAGTTGCCTTGACAATTAATTAACGGTCGTTTATTGCATCATTGCAAATTGTGATTTAGGTATTCATTTTATATAAATATTCATCCATATCTATTAATTTTATCCTTTTTGTTATAAATATTTTTAAACAATAGACATAGTATTGTTTCCTTCTGCGGGCGTACGATCGGTCAGTATACTGACAAAAAAGGACGGAGGACTATTCTGACTCCATAAGCACATAAAAAAGTGAAAAAATGTATTTATTCAACTTATATTTATTTATTTTTATTTATTTTATTGTTAAATTCAACCATTTAAACCTGCAGGCGTATTTAAGTAGAACCGCAATGTTTTAGCATTTTGAATTTCAAAACTTGGGGCCCTCAGAAGTCGAAAATTTATTTAGCTAGTGAATAGACTGGTACCCGTCCGTTATTTTACAAGTATATGACGAAGCTCATACTGAATGTTACGGCGGGGATCAACATAGCTAGTGAACTCTTTTAAAAAAAAATCATTGGGTTTGGTGATTTCATTTCTTTAAACATGTGTAAAATAATTGCATACTACTTGTAGACTGACAATATTACTTTTTAAAATTGTCCCCAACTACTTGAGGGGATTATGGAATCACTGTCGATTCCGACAGTAGCATCATTTCAAGGTAATTGCGCTCAAGAAAGGCCGGTTTATGAGAGTATCTTTAAACATCTAGGATAAGAGTTGTATTAAAACAATATTCAGAGTATAGTTAGGACACGGGATTAGAAATGATGAGATAATGGGGTGCCTAATTTTCCCCACCTTTCAAGACGGTGGTGACGTTATTCCGGACTATAGATAGATAGATAGATACTTTATTTCCAAATTAGGGCCCCAGGAGGGCATATTACAGAACACATAATTTTATACATTCACAATCATTGACAAATGGGAGACAACTCCCTCCTACAACACACAACTCATATAATGTTCAACACAATTAAATATGTACCAATATGCATGAACATCACTTATAAAAGCAAATAAAATGATTTGATTTACAGAACCTGCTCACGGTACACGCACACCAAGGTGAGTAATATTACCAGTAAACATAAATTTTGCAGTATACATATATAAATATATATATATATATTGCCAATGGCATAACAGTGACAAAACTGCATGAAGCACCAAGAGTCAATGCTGTAATGACCAGGTCATACTTGTACTTCATGCAGGAATGGCATATGTCATATCAATGGACAAAGTTTCTTATGTACTACAATTTTAGGGTGTAGTAAAGGATTACAAGGTTTTAATCTGCACACATATCGAAACATTCCAAAATTACAAAAAACACCAAGAGACTATGCTTAAAGCATAAAGTCCTACCTGTATTTTATGCAAAATTGGAAAGCCACCTCAGACATGCATACAGATACAATCCAAACCAAGTATGACTACCACCCAGTATCATGTATAAATGCACAAATATATTTGAGTAATGAGGGATCTTCAGTATTCATCATCCAAATAAACTTATCTTTATTATTTAATGTGTGAAAATTTTTACAGGACTTTGTAATATTGTTTACTAACTTTTCCCTCTCAAGTAAGTGTTTACTACATTTCAACATATAATGAATTTCATCCTCTACCTCACCTAATGTGCACCGAGAACAAATTCTGTCTTGTCTGAGCATACCCTGGTACCTACCACATTCAGTGGAATTATGCTTGCACAAGCATCTCGCCCCACCCTTCTGCAGCATATAGTTCGTATTGGTAGTAGAGGAGGGGTGTTTACTCGTAGTTCACCGAATTATAGGCTACCTACTCCCCATTTTTAGTTTGTTCACGACTTTCCTCGCTGATCATGTCGTCCATACTATTTACTCTCGTCTCGCTGGAAATGGCTACTGCTGCAGAAGAGCCGGACGACCATTCTAATGAAGGTGCGATTCCACTAATTATTTAAGTTTCATATAAATGCATCCCTATTGATTCTTAAATTATGTAATATAACGAATATATTACCCACGGATAAGGAATAACGATTGAAAAAGGATTTGTTTTAGAATGAAGTAAGAAAATAAATTGAACAAGCTTTGAAACTATAGGACATGTGTAGTACCACCTGCGGTTGACTTTTACCTACCAATTTTTGTGACGATTGGGAGAAAATGAGCCGGAAAGGTTTTTATTTTTCTTAACAAATATTAAAGAACCTTTATGATTACGCTCACATACCCCACTTATGGGGTATAATAATGAATTCTTACGTAGAAACTGAAAAATTGAAGCTCATCTCCATTGAATTGCCACATAAGCCCTTAATTGGTAAATATTTTTATACCATTTTCTCAAGAGAATTGAAATGTTGCTATGGTAACTCTATTTCTGTGGTCAATTTCCGTTTATTTTTTGGTGTTTGAAGCACTGCCTGTATTTTGCCATTTCTGAATATATATAGACATTTATGAATATTATTAATTCTGAAACTGCCCCATGATCAGGAAATCTGTGAGGCCACTTAAACTGACTAATTTCACATCTGAACATGTAGTCTAGCCTAATGGCAATCCCTTTAAACGAATCCCGTTTTCTATTTACTCACGATACATGGATTAAATCTGCTGTTTTTATGTTATTTTTTGTCCGGTTTTCTGTCTATTGGGTGCATGGCATTGATTGATTGGTGTATTATTGTTGATCTTCCCTGTTACTATTTAACATACCTACATAAGATGCTGAGATTCTGCCTTAAACACAATCATTCCAAATTCTTATTTGAAAGATTGACATTTTCTGCTTATTGAAATATCTGTATAATATTTCATGATGAATTTACTAAAAATCACATGCCAGCCACTGCAAGTATTAAAATTGAAAAAAAAATCCAATCTGATACTGAAATATATCATTTGGTAGTTTCTCTTACTTCTAGTTACTTTCGCCAAATTGTGTGACTTATAGATACAATAAACACTTCCATGATATAAAAAGGACCACCATTGTTTATTGGAGGTGAAAATTCAATTTTTCAAATGACCCAATTTCATAAAGCTTACCAAGACATAATGAACAATTTATTTACAATGTATAATCTAGATATGGTGTGCAAGTACATAATATATAAGCTATTATTCCATCAACATTTGATTAAAAAGTCCAATACTGAACAAATTGTTTTAAACAGTATTAAGATGAAACATATTTTTTTTACAATCTGCAGTTTGTAATATAATGGTATATTTGGGAATTCCTCTGTGTATTTGATACTCTGTGTTATGAAATAATTTTTTTTGGGACAAAAAAAATGTTTCTATAATATCCCAAGTATGCTGCTTCCTGATTAATCTTAAAACAGGATCTTGTCTCACTGCTCACTGACACACATCCCACATCCTAACATTCACCAAATGAAATACAAAATATACATTCTGATCATAGTGTATTTCTTGAGAGTTGAATAAGTAGACCATTCAATATTTTGTGTTCACAAAAATCACACAATTTTTTTATAGATTTAGAATGATACTCTCACACACAAAAATGAACACAGACATAAACAAAAAAGTAATATATCAAAGGTTTTTGTCAAGCCTATAATCTGTAGAGATATTAAAGATTTCTTCATACAACAATATGCAAATGTACAATGAAAAAATTGTATTATAAATCTATTTCAAGTTCAACAAAATTCAATTGGAAAACTAGTCTTGGGTAAAAAAATTCTGGCCATTTCCGTTGTTTCACGTTGGCTTAATTCAAAGCTATAATGACACTCTTCTCCTCTGGATGGAGCAAATTTCCCTTCCGACCCATTATGTTTATATTGAAATGATAGTAATGATACAAATGATGTCATTTGAGGTCAAAGGTACACATGTGGTGTCAAACTGTGAACAGATCATTTTATGACTGAAAAAAGATAACCTGAGGTTTATATTGATTAAAATATTTGAATTTCTACAGCCAAAGCGAAAGTAGAATAAAATGCTCCGCTGGGCGCAGCTAGATACGACCGCAGATGTCGAACCCTGAATAGTTGGGGAAATTATGAACACAACATTCAAGCTTGATACAATACTGAATTTGGATTGTGAATAAATATTTGACACAGCATAGGTTTCTGACACAGAATGAATGTTGTCTAAGAACTTAAAAATTTTTAATTTACCTATTCAAACCATATCAGTATTATTTGTTTTTATATATAAATCAGAAATAACCAATTTAAAATTTAAAATTGGGCACATATATCAATTTCTTGCTATTGCGCAATACTGTGCAATTGAAAATTTCTTCAAATATTTGACACATAATAGGTTTCTGACACAGAATATCAAAGAACTTAGAATTGGTCATATGATTTCAATTTATATTCAATTTTTTGCTTCTTGTGCAATACAATATGCTGTAGAGAATTGCAACCCCCCCCCCAAAAAAAATAATAATTTACCCCTTTTTTTAGCTTTTGTGCAATACACTATGAAGTTGCACATTGACCCCCCCTCCCAAAAAAAAACAAAAAACAATAAAATTTATTGTAACCCCCCCCCCTTTTTTTTGCTAAAAAAAAATTGAAATTTTCTTTTTAATTTATGAAATATGAAATGAGAAAAAAATTATCCCCTCCCCAATTTCTCATTTACCCCCCCCCCCCTTAAATTTTTGTTTTCAACACCCCCCCCCCCCCCCCCCCCCCATTTCTTTATACTTTGCAACCATAACAGCCCATTTAAATACACCATAACATATTAAAATAGAAAACGACATCTTAGTCATGGATGACAAATTTTAAATATACATAACTTAAAAGCAGTTTAGATGAGATAAACAAAAAAGCTTCATCAGCACATTTTATATTGGCAAATTTCCAATGGAATTTGTTAATAATAAAGTTTTGATAACAGGGCACACATATAAATTTCTTGCTATTGCACAATACTGTGCAATTGAAAATTTCTTCAAATATTTGACACATAATAGGTTTCTGACACAGAATAACTGAAATAAAGAACTTAGAATTGGTCATATGATTTGAATTTATATTCAATTTTTTGCTTCTGGTGCAATACAATATGCTGTGGAGAACTAAGTTTAATTTTGGACCCTTTGGACCTTAATGTAGACCAATTTGAAAACGGGACCAACAATTAAGAATCTAAATGCACGGTTAGATTCGGCATATCAAAGAACCCCAATAGTTCAATTTTCGATGAAATCAAACAAAGCTTAATTTTGGACCCCGATTTGGACCAACTTGAAAACTGGGCCCATAATAAAAAAACTAAGTACATGTTTAGATTCAGCATATCAAAGAACCCCAAGAATTCAATTTTTGTTAAAATCAAACTAAGTTTAATTTTGGACCCTTTGGACCTTAATGTAGACCAATTTGAAAACGGGACCAAAAATTAAGAATCTAAATGCACGGTTAGATTCGGCATATCAAAGAACCCCAATAGTTCAATTTTCGATGAAATCAAACAAAGTTTAATTTTGGACCCCGATTTGGACCAACTTGAAAACTGGGCCCATAATAAAAAAAACTAAGTACATGTTTGGATTCAGCATATCAAAGAACCCCAAGAATTCAATTTTTGTTAAAATCAAACTAAGTTTAATTTTGGACCCTTTGGACCTTAATGTAGACCAATTTGAAAACGGGACCAAAAATTAAGAATCTAAATGCACGGTTAGATTCGGCATATCAAAGAACCCCAATAGTTCAATTTTCGATGAAATCAAACAAAGTTTAATTTTGGACCCTTTTGGCCCCTAATTCCTAAACTGTTGGGACCGAACTCCCAAAATCAATCCCAACCTTCCTTTTGTGGTCATAAACCTTGTGTTTAAATTTCATAGATTTCTATTTACTTATACTAAAGTTATTGTGCAAAAACCATGAAAAATGCTTATTTGGGCCCTTTTTTAGCCCCTAATTCCTAAACTGTTGGGACCAAAACTCCCAAAAACAATCCCAACCTTCCTTTTGTGGTCATAAACCTTGTGTTAAAATTTCATAGATTTCTATTTACTTATACTAGAGTTATTGTGCGAAAACCAAGAAAAATGCTTATTCGGCCCTTTTTTAGCCCCTAATTCTTAAACTGTTGGGACCAAAACTCCCAAAATCAATCCCAACCTTCCTTTTGTGGTCATAAACCTTGTGTTTAAATTTCATAGATTTCTATTAACTTATACTAAAGTTATAGTGCGAAAACCAAATGTCTTCGGACGACGACGACGACGACGACGACGCCAACGTCATACCAATAGTAGTAAGTAAGTAAGTAAGTAAATTCTTTATTTATCGAGGGTTACTCAATTAGACTTAATCTAATTGAATAAAAAAATTTTGCGGTCGTATAAAAACACCAAAGCCATTTTTTTTACGATTACTTTTGACCTGTATTACATTATTTAGAATATACATGAAACTAAAAAAAATTAAAATACAAGAAAGGTTTACAAAAATCTCTTCAGCTAATTATGCCATTTATTTTTAATTAGTTGGTTTACGGATCCGCCGACCCGATTTTGCCGATTTGAAGAAAAAAAATAAAATTGAAAATTTTGGTTTTTTATTACCGTCGACCCTCTGAAATCAGCCATCCCAAAAATAAAAATAAATTAAAATCCTTTTTGTATCAAAATTTCATAGAAGATTATATTCCAATTCGTCTAAAAATAGATTATCCATCAATAAAATACTTGTAAACATGATCCCCCCCCCAAAAAAATCTATTTATAGACGTTAGTTGATGCCAATTTCCGAAACACGTTTTATGAAACGAATTTCTTAATAGAATCCATGCCACTTTTAAGTTCGTTTTGTATGAAAATCTTGATTCCGTAAGATATCGAATCCACTCATTTAATGTTGTACAACTTGTAGTTGACGAGTCGGTCCCTTAAAAGGGGAACGGTCTACTGAACAACACCTTTCAAGATAGATGTTCTGATATTTGGGTTTCAAAAGAGGGAATTAACTGATCATTTGCAACCTTTGTACATTTGGCAATATAACCAAGATTGTTCAAAAGTACATGATTTTCCCTCTTTTTTTTTCTTTTTTTTCCCGACCGACCCTATTTTTTTAAAAAAAAAATCCGTAAACCAATTAAATAAAAATAAAAGGCCTTACCATCTTCTTGTATTTAACATAAATTATTTCAACAAATGTGGTATCCCACACTTTAGGAGTGATGGTCAGCATTTATCATCCTAAAAGTTTCAGTAAAATTATTAAACTCTCACCTCTAAAACTCATAACATTCCTTAATATTATTTGATAATTTTCAAAATATCAGCCCTAATCAAGAAAAATGTCAACCTTGACCATTTTGGATTGATTAGTTTTATGTTTGAATCATGTGTATATTTATAATCAAGTGCAACTATAAACCCAAATACAACAGTAAATATGATTAAATGATATGGCAATATATTTATGTTAACAGAATGAATCTTCTTATTTCAACAAAAAATAAAATTCATTCAAGTAAGTAGTCAAATTTCTACCAAGAAGAATACTGGTAGATGTATAACCCAATTCTTCATAGTTTTCCAACTGTTTTAAAAATAAAAACCTGTAAAAAAAATTATATTGATTTTATGGTTTATCACAGAAACTGAAAAATAGTAAAGCATTCTAAAATACAAGTTCAAAATTTTCAAAATCTCTATGTCTTTTCTGAGCAGAATTTCTTAAAGGGTCGAATAATCTGTTTTTAACAAGAAGTGTAAGTACCGTGGTAATCTCTCCCCGTAAACCCTGACATAAACAATCATGCCCCTAATATACTTCATTTAGAACTGATGAAGAAGGGGCAAACTAATGATTTTTGATCAGTCAACCACTTCTGAAATGAATGAAACCATTTTTGACTGGACTGATCCTGTGATATTTGAGTGATGCAGTGATCATCAATGAGTCATCATGCACAGAAAGCAGCCATTTAAGAAAGAATGTAACTTCACTATAAAATTAACACAATGATTCACCACAGATGTAATTGTAATCATGTCGATCAAAATTAATCAAGTAATTTGGAAGTACCACACTTACTCTAATTATTGGACACTAAAATACACCTATTTTTCAGGAAAATTGGAAAATCTTCAAAAATTTAGAGTTTTTGACTTTCCATCCACATCGTTGTCATTTTTTGACTCCACAAGACCTGGTCAATGTACTTTAAGAATAGGCAATCGAAATAATGGGTCTTATTTGTGGTATTTTTATTTCATTTTGCTTTCATGAATTTATCTTTTTGTACCTTTAAATTAATAGTTGTTTTAATGTTGAAGACAAAAACAGTAGCAAACTTCAAACGACCTGCCATGCTGTTGACTAATATGCAACACGTGATCTGGATTCAGAGAATCTCACAAAATAGTGTCGAAAATCAACTACTTAAAAAAGTCTCATCACTTAAAGAAGAATGCAATTTACCCCATATATCCTTTCATTTTTATTTTTGTGGTTGTTCACTGTTCCTTGCTAATAGATAAAAATGTGACATACAAGATAAATTTTTATTTCCCTTTGTGACACGTTATTTTTTGCATTGTCCGTGTACATACCCCCTATCACCCCCACTCTCATTATTTTAGCAACCAGTTATTAATAGTAATGCATACATTAGTATGATTTCCTTGCTGGACCAGTATACAAACTCATTAAGGACTGTGGAGATGACATACCAGATGGACCACCACCAGATGCCTGATTTTTCTTTTTACCTTGTCGGGGCATTGATGCCAAATTGGGTTTCTTAAACAGGAAGTCATCATTTGCAAAACCTGCAATTACATGAAATAATTCATATCAATGTATAAATATATGATAGAGAATAATACATCGCAAAATCTGTATCACCCCGAGTCTAAACAATCACTGGTTATTTATAAATGGTGTATAATAAAAGATGCATAAAATATATACAATCTACTTGTTATTCATAAAGGTGAGTTATATCCATTACATTTATATACTAATTATTTTTCTTGTTAGGTCGGAAACAAAAAAATTTGCTTTGATATGTTGTTTGCATCGGGGGAATATGTTTTGAAACAAAAAGGTATTCAATTTTACATTTTTCATGTCAGACCACATTTCTCACCATCTTGGAGCCTTGGGCCAGTTTTTCTTTCAATATACCCCTCCCCCTTTTCAAGAATTCCCTAAAATTTTAAAATTTTAATTCCTGGAAGAGTGAGAACAGGACGATTTTGTTTGGAACAGCTATTTTTTTCCCATTTCATTCAATCACCATTTTTAAGGCAATACTGTCTGCCTTATTTACATTTTTTGTGCACAATAACTGGTATTTTACACATTTGGTGTGACAAGAACTATTTTAAGGTGACTTAAGTAGATCATTATTTCTTCTTCTGTATCTTCCAATTTTCTAGTTTTAGAATTTTTGTCTACCCCAGAAATATTACTTGGTTGTCCCTTTATACTCCATAATATTGGTACTCAATATTCATAATTAGCAACATTTATCTTATCCTACATTACCCTGTTGATCTGCATCTAGATAGTCATCGTATGTTCTCTTCATTGGTTGTTCAGTAAAGGTCCTTTTTGGTTTACTCATCTCACTGTATCCCAACATCTCACTCATCCCTGATGATCCTTTACTTCTGTATATATCAGGGTAAGCTACTGGTTCATTTCTGTCAATACTAAGACTATTTTGTCCTCTGCTTTGTCTTATGTCATATGAATCTTCATCATAACCAAACCTCTCAATCCGCCTATCTTGACCATAGTCATCATATTTCTCCCTCATACCAGTGGTCCCATAATCACCTCTCATGTCTTGACCATAATCACCTCTCCTTCTCGTGTCTTGACCATAATCACCTCTCCGTCTCGTGTCTTGACCATAATCATCATCATAACCATCTCCTCTCTGTCGAAATCTATCACTGCTACCTCTCATGTCATCTGTTCCAAGATGATAATTTTTTCCTGCACCAAATTCTCTATCAGCTTGTATTGATAAATCCTCTTCATTGTAATTTCCTGCTAGTCTTACAAGTCGATGATTGGCTGGTGTATCAAACTTCCTACCATCAGATGCAGAATTTCTCATTCCTGATTCAAAGTCCATATCCATCAGACTAGCTATCTGGCCACCTTTAGATGAGTTTCTGTTTCTGTTTATTCCTTGCCCTCCTGACATTGGCTTTTCATCTCTTTGTCTGCCAATATTACCCCTGCCACATTATAAATATTTAAACATAGGAATGAATGGAATGGGGGTATGGCTAAAATGTTATGACATCAACTTGAAACAAGAGGCTCAGAGGGCTGAGCCTGTATCGCTCACCTGAGAGTCACAAACTTTTGATTTGATTTGATGGACAAGACTGATTTCTGGAAACTTTGTAAATGACCTTCCATAGATGCTTCATACCAAGTATAAGTTGGCCAAACAGTTTCAAAGGAGAATAATTTAAAAATTTGACCAATGAGAACATATAAAGGCTTCTGGTGGCCATTTTGTTTCAAAGACTATGATAATTGTAAAGGCCTTTCATAGATACTCCATACCAAAATTTAGTTCAATTGGCTTTACGGTTTTAGAGGAGAAGAAGTTTTAAATTTCAACCAATCAGAACATGTAATGCTCATGGCAGCCATTTTGTTTCATGGACCAGGATGATTTATGCAAATTTTGTAAAGGACCTTCCATAGATGCTTCATACCAAAAATCAGTTCATTTGGCTTTACGGTTTCAGAGGGAAGAAGTTTTAAATCTGGACCAATCAGAACATGTAAATGCTAATGGTGGCCATTTTGTTTCATGGACCGGGATGATTTATGCAAACTTTGTAAAGGACCTTCCATAGATGCTTCATACCAAAAATCAGTTCATTTGGCTTTACGGTTTCAGAGGGAAGAAGTTTTAAATCTGGACCAATCAGAACATGTAAATGCTAATGGTGGCCATTTTGTTTCATGGCAAACTTTGTAAAGGACCTTCCATAGAAGCTTCAGGCCAAGTTTCAGTTCAATAGATCCAGGGGTTTTAGAGGAGAAGATGAAAATGTAAAAGTTTACAGACGGACGGACGACAGATGACGATGGATGCCAAGTGATGGCAAAAGCTCACATGTCCTTTTAGGACAGGTGAGCTAAAAATATATAACATAAATGACATCATATTTAATAAAATGCTCCGCTGGGTGCAGCTAGATACGACCGCAGATGTCGAACCCTGAATAGTTGGGGCAATTATGAACACAACATTCAAGCTTGATACAATACTGAATTTGGATTGTGAATAAATATTTGACACAGCATAGGTTTCTGACACAGAATGAATGTTGTCTAAGAACTTAAAAATTTTTAATTTACCTATTCAAACCATATCAGTATTATTTGTTTTTATATATAAATCAGAAATAACCAATTTAAAATTTAAAATTGGGCACACATATCAATTTCTTGCTATTGCGCAATACTGTGCAATTGAAGATTTCTTGCTATTGCGCAATACTGTGCAATTGAAAATTTCTTGAAATATTTGACACATAATAGGTTTCTGACACAGAATAACTGAAATCAAAGAACTTAGAATTGTAACCCCCCCTTTTTTTGCTAAAAAAATTTTGAAATTTTCTTTTTAATTTATGAAATATGAAATGAGAAAAAAATTGCCCCCTCCCCAATTTCTCATTTACCCTCCCAAAATTTTGTTTTCAACCCCCCCCCCCCCCCCCCCCCATTTCTTTATACTTTGCAACCATAACAGCCCATTTAAATACACCATAACATATTAAAATAGAAAATGACATCATAGTTATGGATGGCAATATTTTAAATATACATAATTTAAAAGCAGTTTAGATGAGATAAACAAAAAAGCTTCATCAGCACATTTTATATTGGCAAATTTCCAATGAAGTTCATTAAACTAGAGTTATTGGCAAATTTCCAATGGAATTTGTTAATAATAAAGTTTTGATAACAGGGCACACATATCAATTTCTTGCTAATGTGCAATACTGTGCAATTGAAGATTTCTTGCTATTGCACAATACTGTGCAATTGAAAATTTCTTGAAATATTTGACACATAATAGGTTTCTGACACAGAATAACTGAAATCAAAAAACTTAGAATTGGTCATATGATTTGAATTTATATTCAATTTTTTGCTTCTTGTGCAATACAATATGCTGTGGAGAATTGCCCCCCCCCCAAAAAAAAACAAAATAATTTACCCCTTTTTTAGCTTTAATTTTTCACCCATAATAAAAAAACTAAGTACATGTTTAGATTCAGCATATCAAAGAACCGCAAGAATTCAATTTTTGTTAAAATCAAACTAAGTTTAATTTTGGACCCTTTGGACCTTAATGTACACCAATTTGAAAACGGGACCAAAAATTAAGAATCTAAATGCATGGTTAGATTCGGCATATCAAAGAACCCCAATAGTTCAATTTTCGATGAAATCAAACAAAGTTTAATTTTGGACCCTTTTGGCCCCTAATTCCTAAACTGTTGGGACCAAAACTCCAAAAATCAACCCCAACCTTCCTTCTGTGGTCATAAACCTTGTGTTAAAATTTCATAGATTTCTATTTACTTATACTAGAATTATTGTGCAAAAACCAAGAAAAATGCTTATTTGGGCCCTTTTTTAGCCCCTAATTCTTAAACTGTTGGGACCAAAACTCCCAAAATCAATCCCAACCTTCCTTTTGTGGTCATAAACCTTGTGTTTAAATTTCCTAGATTTCTATTAACTTATACTAAAGTTATAGAGCGAAAACCAAATGTCTTTGGACGACGACGCCGAGGCCGACGACGACGCCAAGGTCATACCAATATACGACCGCAAAAATTTTGCGGTCGTATAAAAATGCCCAAAGGGTGGTCCTTAGATTTCCCATTATGAAGGCTTGTACTTTTTAATTTGTTAACTAGAGTTCAAAGAATTTTGAAGTATTTTTTGAGGTAATACATATACAGCAAAAGAATAACGAAGCAACAATAATGCTTTTTGCTGGGGTAGCAGGCAATTTTTCTTGGTATTTGGGACTGATTTTTGACTGGCACTGTAAAACGGAGTTGGAATAGGTAGGGTCGGATAATTTAGCCATCTGTAGTGACATTAGCCTACTCTTTTTGAAAAGTACAGAAGGGGTCTTTGGCATGCAAAGAGTGTGGCATTTTCCAAACACGTTATCCACTATGGTCCACAGTCAGGATTTATGTATTATGACCCAACAAACCCCCCAAAAATATTGATTTGTACAGCTAAAATACAGAATCCTGAAGCCAAATTTATCTGGTTGTATTTTTCTTTGTTTGCTATGGACTTTTAATGACCTTTTTGACTTCTGACCTTACTTTTTGACGTGTAGGGGTAAATTATAAGGTCCTTAACACAAATATATATGGTTGCTAGGGACTTTTTCATCAGTTGCTATAGATTTTTTCAATGACATTGACCCTTCATTTTACGTGTATAGCTACCATTTAATTTATTTCAAGTTATGCTCTAAACATCTGTGACAATATGTCATACCAATATTTTTACTGATTACTGTTTACATGTAAATAATCTTTCAAGGACAAAAACTCCTATAAGGGGTCAATAAACGATTTTGGTCATGTTGACTTATTTGTAGATATTATTTTGCTGGACATTTTTGCTGATTACAGTTTGTCTTTATCTATAATAATAATAAAGTTAATAACCTAAAACTGTAAAAATTTATTTAAAATTAACAATTCAGGGGCAATAACCAGAAAATGGGTTGACTGACTTGTCTGAAAATTTCATGGCAGGTAGATCTTGACCTCATAATCATTTTTTCTTCTTGTCAATTTTGCTTTAACTTCTTTAGTTTTTGAAATTCAAGCCAAAAAGTGCATTTTTCACCCATGTTCTATTTTTAGCCATGGCAGCCATGTCCTCAATGCACAAGAAAATAAAACAAACTTTATACTAGAGACCATAAGAATCTTTCAGCCAAATTTTGGCCGAAACTGATCCTGTTGTTTCAGATGAGAAATTTTTGAAAGTTTACAAAGATGAAGAAAACTAGAGGCTCTCACCTGGATTTAACTTTTCACCTTGAAACTAAGCACGGCTGTGGCGGCCATCTTGGTTCACAGCCTACAAAATCGGACATATTTCTGAAAGAGAACCTCCTAAGGACCATTGCTGCCAAGTCTGGTTCCAATTGGTCAAGTGGTTTCAGACGAAGATTTTTCAATGAATTTTTCCATAAGGCCCTATGTTAAACTAAGTTCGGTTGTGGTGGCCATCTTGGTTGAGTCCAGGACATCGGACACAGTTCTGGAAGATGATCATCTAAGGACCATTGCTACCAAGTCTAGCTCTAATTGGCTTAGTGGTTTCAGACAAGATTTTTAAATGAATTTTCCTATCGGGTCCTATCTGAAGCTTTACGGCTGTGGTGGCCATCTTGGTTAACAGTCTGGGTCCTCAGACATAATTCTGAAAGAGAACCTCCTAAGGAAGATTATTGCCAAGTTTGGCTCAAATTGTCCTTGTAGTTTCATAGAAGATTTTTGAAATTCACCCCCCCCTCCCTTTTTCTATTTTTAGTAACAGCAGCCATGTGGATTGGAGGTCGGGGATGCCAGACATAAATTTGCAAGGGGGCCACCCAAGGACCATTCCACCAAAGTTTGGTCTCAATTGGCCCAGTGGTTTCAGAGGAGATCTTTAAAGGAAAGTTTGCGCTGGATGCAATCTTGAAACGGCAAAAACTCCTATAAGGGGTAAATCAATGATTTTGATCATGTTAACTTATTTGTAGATATTACTTTGTTGAACATTTTTTCAGTTAACAGTTTGTCTTTATCTATGATAATATTCAAGATAATAATAACATAAAACTGCAAAATTTCCTTAAAATGAACAATTCAGGGGCAATAACCCAACAAAGGGTTGACCGACTCGTCTGAAAATTTTATGGCAGGTAGAAATTGACCTGATGAACATTTTTACCCACGTCAGTTTTGCTCTTAATGCATTTTTGAGATACAAGCCAAAAACTACAGTTTACCCCCCTATGTTCCACTAGTAAGGATTAATCCACTTAATTTTGGCCGAAAATGGTACAGTAGTTTCAGATGATTTTCGAAAAAAGTTTACAACGGACAGACGGATGGCGACGGATGCCAAGTGATAGCAAAAACTCACATGCTTTTAGGACAGGTAATCTAAAATGCTAAATATTCAAAGATCAGATATCAATAGTTCAAGCAAGTTCTAAATTTACCATTAAATATTGTTTAAATTGTTTAGAATTACATTTAATTGCAGTATATGTACTACAATTCTTATCATTATATACCAAAATAAAAGAACCTTTGTGAGCATGCTCACATACCCCATTGTCACTGGGCAAACAAAAATCTCACCAGATTCCTAAGTTCAAAGACTCATAATTCCTACAAAAGTCAACTTATATAAAAATCTTGTGGATATGCACATCACATAGTATGTCCTCATTATCTACAGTTTCATGAAATTCTGTTGTTTGGTTTCAGATAAGTTGTGGTCACAAACTGTTGCAGTAAAATATTTAGGCCAAAATTCTAAGTTCAAATGGGCATAACTCCTAGAAAAAACATTTAATCATAATTTCCTGTCAATATGTACATCTATACAGTATTTCCTTAGTATCTACAAATTTATATGAAATTCTGTTGTGTGGTTTCAGATGAGTTATGCTGACAAACTGTTGCATTAGTATATTTAGGCCAAAATACTAAATTCAAAGGGGCACTACTCCAGGAAAAAAACATTGAATCATAATTTCCTGTTATGAAAGTTCCTTGAAATTCTGTTGTGTGGTTTCAGAGGAGTTGCACTAATAACAATAGGACTGACAGGCCGGTCAAAAACATTAAAGCCAATGCAACTTTGTTGCATAAGGTATAATAATTTTTGTTTTCTTGTGTACCCAGAAATTACCTGAAGGAACAAGTATAAAAATAAATCATGCTAGACATTGCATGCTTGTTATGGTTTCCAACCTACATACTATTCATAAAAGTCTTACCTTGGAATTTTTTACCTTCATCCCCACTTGTATTTACAGTAATACAGAAATGCTTTGTCACATTGGTCTATTTAATTTTAGCAAATTGTATCTTGTACATTGTGCCTTTATTACAAGGAGGGAATTTTATACACATACCAGTGGTTTAAAAAGTCTTGGTCAATGAAGAATCACATTTGAAGGACACGTATTCCTTCCTCCATAATGAAGAAGTCTTTAATCAGAAGTCACTGACTTAAAAGACTGCATTTATAGTATTAAATAATTCATCAAGAGGTCATCACAATACGATTACAATAACAGACATGTACATCAGTAACATGAAATGACCTTTGTTTTGTGATTATTCTAGTCTAGATTAAGTCATAAGCATCAAATGGCCTTTGATAAAAAGCAATAAAATAAACAAGAGAATAAAGTGACCTTTAACAAAAATGAATGAACGAACTATGTTTTATATTTTTTCATTGAAACATCAAATTTCTGTAACCTTTACACATATATGTTCAGTGGTATGTTATATACAGACCATTCCTTCAGCCCAGTATTTTTTCCTGATGAACTATTTATATGGATTTACAGATTAAATATCTATTCCATGTATTCAGGTAAAATACAATGTAAAATCCATAGGATTCACTGCTGAATGAACAGTGAGGTTACAGAAATCTTACTGCCTTACCGAGTCTCTCTTGCATAATAGCAGCTGGACTATTGTTAAGTCCATTCATTTCAATCTTTGAAATTGTATTGGTTGGTATAATGGAATTTACACCACCTTCAATACAATTAGGTACATCATGACAGCCAGTTTACTAGTGGAAGAACACCAAAACTGGAAAACTGTCATGAGTTGGATTCAAGATCACAAACTCAAGTGTTGACAAGCTAGGCAATGATTTGATCTTAAATTATTTCAAATCAGGACTTCCATTTCATCCATAATTTCTGGGGAAAAAGTTAGTTTTCGCTTAGTCACTGTTAGTCATTTATCTAAATTATCATGAGTCACATGACAAAAGTAAAGTAAAATAAAGGCATAGTCAAATACCCACAAGCCCAAAACTTGTAAAATGGCAATATCAATTTCATTTTCTGTCAGTAAGGGTTTGATTATAATCTTAATATGCATATATTTACATTTGACTATCAACTGTATCAAGTGCTGACTCAAATAAGTCCACGACTGAATCCTTCTGTTCATTGGGCCCACTGTAACGATAGAAATCCATGTCAAATGTCACGAATGGACGAACAAATTCTACAGTTCATAATATAATTGGTGCAATTTTATACAATAAAACTTCAGTTATTCATACTCAGAAACAAAATAAAACAGCTCATGTTTCTGTGCAGTTTTGGTCATTTTAGTTCTAAATGGAAATTTTGTTGAAAGACTTACCTAAGGTAATTATAAATACGAAATTGTTTGAAACACTTTTAACATTCACAAAACTGAAGTTCCAATGTACATGTATATCAAAATCTTACAAATAGGTAGCAGTTGCTGTGTTAAGCCAGAACAAGACAAAAGAACCCCTCTTTAGTGTACTGAACATGCCTTATTCTATGCAATGGTCCTTGAGTCTGCAAGAATTGCATATGACAAACAGCATACTCTTACAGCTTCTTGACAATGGCATTCATCATGTTAGTTTCTTGTATAACATTACGTAAACTGACAGTTGATTTGATGAAATACAGTTCTTATTACATGTAAATACAGTGGATTTTCCAGAGTACTTTTATAACTGCATGTACACAGTAAAAAGGTTGGGTACAATCCAAATTGCATGTAAATACAGTAACTTGCCTGGAGTAGTGTTCCCATGTACTTCAAGCATAAAACAAAAGACAACAGTTGCTTATCAGTGTTGCAATACAGTTTCAATTAGAGGTGTCAAACAGGCAACCAGATGGTTTTCTGTTTTGGAATATGAAAAGTGGATTAAAATTCCACTAGCTCACTTCATAAATGAAGCAACTGCACTTAACAAGTGATAATTGCAATGACTTGGTGGTAACAAATGCAACATGTAATGATCCTTGCCAAGACATGACTAAGATCATTAATACTTGGTTTTTGTTAAAAGAATTACTGAAAAAGCTTTATTGATGAAACCTTTGCAAATCATGATTAAGATGGTTTAATCTGATAGCATTATTTCTAAAAGCATCTTAAACTGAGTCAGTATCTATCCATTTTAAACAATGGAAACTGACAAAATGTACATATGAAGCTGTATGTGGTAAAATGTGTGACCTTGAATTAAAAGACCAACAAAGTATCTTTTACTGATATTCTGTGGTTCAATATTCAAATGTAAATATCTAATCAGCTGATAAGTTGCAGCAGATGAAAGAAATTCATTCAAACATGTTGCATAGCTTTGAATTGGTTTCAATTCAAAACATGGCTTTATGTGACAACTTTTGTATACCATTATCTATATCAGTTTGTGTAAGAACTAACTGCTAATAACTTACACGACTTTCATATTAGTAATAAATATAAAAGCCTTTCTGATAAGAAATATCCTGGACAGCTTTACACAAAATATGTCAGCTATCTAAAATTTTTTATTTGTTAAAACTAGTTACTTATTATGTCAATTTTTTCAGTTACTTTTGAAAATTTATCCATATTAACTAGGTGGAAAAATTATTTTTAGAACCAGCACACCTTCCATTTAACAGAAGTTGATAGCTTACAACTGCTACCAGGTACAAATCAAAACAAAAATATTCTCATTAATTTTATTACAGCATTTAAAAAATACAACAAAACACGAATAAAAGATGATTTTCATGGTATTAATGAACATGAATGATTATTACCACTGTGACTACTTAATGCATATATTTTGAAGAGGAAATAATGCTACATTCACCAACACAGTAATTTAACCTCATAATATATACATGTACGTAACTTGAAACCACATAAAGCATTAGGTTTAAGTAATAAATAAATAGTTACTCTTTCTTGACTTCATCTATATCTACTCAATGTCAAGAGTATGTATTGTCAGTTTTTACATACATTTACTGTGTCTGATAAAATGTTTTATTTCAAAATAAAAAAAAAAAAAAATCCTTTTGTATTTTTTGCCCCAATGTTTCAAGACATTTAAACCCCCCTTATACATAAAAATTCTACCCTACTAACTGTTCATAAAATAGGTATGATATGAAAACCTTATTCTTAAACACAGAGCATCATTTACAAAGAAATTGACGAAACTGATGAAAATACTCCATGATGCTATTGATATCAATGATATTTTATTTCCATAGGAAACTGTCATTACACTGATCCTCCATGATAAAAATGTCTGTAAAGCCAAGGATAGACCTCAGTACCTTCCAAATGATCCTCTTCTATTTCCACCCTGCAAAAATAATTAGGTTGTTGTAATATATTTTGCCAAAAAATTAACCTAATGAATGAAATAAAAATCGCTTATGGAAATTTGAAATTAAACCATTCAGTGTCGTAATTATAAGCTGATGTGCAAGAAAAATGTGATTTTTGTTGTAAGATGAAGGATTCAGTATTTGATACCAATATTTGTGGTTTTTTTTTTTGTGATTCCAGCAAAGCTACAAATTTCCAGATTTAACAACATGTGAATTTCATTATTTGTGACTGGTTTAAAATAAACAAGACCAAAACCAGGGCTGGACCTGCATTGCAGCATGTAATTCATTGATCGGCAAACAGGATGTGGATGCATGACAGATCCAAAAATTGCTTAAATGCTACAACTCAACATTATCAACCTGCATTGTACTATACAAGAGGACTGTTGTGGTGAAATACCATTGATATATTATAATAGGTTTCATAGAAATGAACCTAAAGGCAAACCTTAAAGTCACTGAAGCATGAAATGTAGGTCATAGCGACCCAACTGTTGCTGAAAAGTGTTGTACTATATAAGAGGACTGTAGTGGTGAATTATCATTGATATACATGTACTACTATAGGTTTCTGAGAAATGGAGCTAAACGCAAAACTTAACCGAATCGAGATGAACGTACGGACAAGTGCAAATCTATATGCCCCAGCCACATTTGTGGCTGGGCATAAAAAATCTTCATTATAAAGGAAAGCCAAGCACACTTATCAAAGTGTATATCCTATTTTCCCTGCCCCTGTATGACATTCAGCTTTCTATAAACCATCTTTGCAATACACTCAACTTAGCCAAGGAAAATAATCCATCCACTTTAATTCAAACACATGTATTACCAAAAAAAATAAACCTACCATTAAGCTCTGTGGCTGCCGACGCCCTGAAAGAGACAGAATTTCAGCTATTACTTGTGCATGTACTTAGTTTGCATTCAGATTTATAAACCTGTTTCCAAAGTCAACAAACTGGTGAGCTTTTTTGTGAGCTGCAGTTGCCAATGAGAAACGGAATAAAATCTCAAAGATTCCAAGGTTTCAATAATTCTATAACCATTACAGCCAATATTTCTCGATTAAAGTGTCATAATAGTTTGACTTATATGAATTAATAGTTAATCATTTTGACAAGACCTCATTTTAACACTGGTGTTTAATAAATAAACAAAAAACTAAGTATGTTGCGAAACAGCTCATGCGAGGATAGAAAGAAAAATAAATGGAAATGGTGAGATGTCAAAGGGGCACAAAACGACTGAAATGTATGAAATATGCAAGTCGAACAAAACCCAAATATAAAAACGTAAAAAAACAACAATGAAACTAAAAATCTAAAAATACCGAACGTTTTGACTAACATGGTCTTGATCACGAGCACGTAAAAAATAAAAATAACAAGAGGCTCCCAAGCGCCTGAATCGCTCACCTGTTATATTTTGTGTAGCTTTGCATCAATGATTATTTTTGCTATTTAATGTATACCATCACAATTTTTTTTAATATTGACCTGTACACATAAAATACAGAATCCTGAACCCAAAAAGATATGGTTGCTAGGGTCTTTTTCATCAGTTGCTATGGACTTTTTAATGGCATTAACTTCAACAGGTAAATTTTATGGTCCTGAACCGAAATATATATACAGTTGCTATGGACTTTTTCAATGGCCTTGATTCTCGACTTGTACAGGTAAATTATAAAGTCCTTAACCCAAATATATATGGTTGCTAGGGACTTTTTCATCCGTTGCTAGGAACTTTTTTATTGGTTGCTATGGATCTTGTCAATGACCTTGACCTTTGACCCCCCCCCCCATTTTACTTGTACAGCTACCAATTAAGTTATTTCAAGTTAATATGCTCTAAAAATCTGTGACAAGATGTCAGACCATTATTTTCTGTTTACATGTAAATAATCTTTCAAGGGCAAAAACTCCTATAAGGGTTCAATTGACAATTTTGGTCATGTTTAACTTATTTGTAGATCTTACTTTGCTGAACATTTTTGCTGTTTACAGTTTGTCTTTATCTATAATATTATTCAAGCTAATAACCTACAACTGCGAAATTTCCTTAAAATAAACAATTCAGGGGCAATAACCCAAAAATGGGATGACCGATTCGTCATGGCAGGTAGATGTTGACTTTATAAACAATTTTACTTCTTGTCATTTTTGTTGTAACTGCTTTAGTTTTTGAGATATGGGCCAAAAAGTGCATTTTCACCTATGTTCTATTTTTAGCCATGGCAGCCATGTTTCTCGACGGACAAGAAAATAAAACATAAAATTTATACTAGATATAATGATCTTTCAGCCTAAGTTTGGCTGAAATTGATTCAGTAGTTTCAGAGAAGAAGATTTTTAAAAGTTCACAAAGATGATGAAAAAAATGCGAAAAATTGTCTTTAAAGGGCAAAAACTCCTATAAGGGGTCAATTGACGATTTTTGTCATGTTGACTTACTTTGCTGAACAATTAACAATTCAGGGGCAATAACCCAACAAAGGGTTGACCGATTCACCTGAAAATTTCATAGCAGTAGATATTGACCTGATGACCATTTTTATTACTGTCAGTTTTGCTCTAAATACTTTAGTTTTTGAGATATAAGCCAAAAACTGAAGTTTACCCCAAATGTTCTATTTTTTGCTATGGCGGCCATGTTTCTTGACGGACAAGAAAATAAAACACAGACTTTATTCTAGATACCGTAAGAATCATTCAGACTAAGTATGGCTGTAATTGGTTCAGTGGTTTCAGAGGAGAAGCTCTTTGAAAAAGTTTACGACGGACGCCAAGTAATGGCAAAAGCTCGCGTCCTTTTAGGACAGTGAGCTAATAAAATGCTCCGCTGGGCGCAGCTAGATACGACCGCAGATGTCGAACCCTGAATAGTTGGGGAAATTATGAACACAACATTCAAGCTTGATACAATACTGAATTTGGATTGTGAATAAATATTTGACACAGCATAGGTTTCTGACACAGAATGAATGTTGTCTAAGAACTTAAAAATTTTTAATTTACCTATTCAAACCATATCAGTATTATTTGTTTTTATATATAAATCAGAAATAACCAATTTAAAATTTAAAATTGGGCACACATATCAATTTCTTGCTATTGCGCAATACTGTGTAATTGAAAATTTCTTCAAATATTTGACACATAATAGGTTTCTGACACAGAACTGAAATCAAAGAACTTAAAATTGGTCATATGATTTGAATTTATATTCAATTTTTTGTTTTTGTGTAATACAATATACTGTGGAGAATTGCCCCCCCCCAAAAAAAAAAATAATAATTTACCCCTTTTTTTAGCTTTTGTGCAATACACTATGAAGTTGCACATTGACCCCCTCCCAAAAAAAAACAAAAAACAATAAAATTTATTGTAACCCCCCCCCCTTTTTTTTGCTAAAAAAAATTTGAAATTTTCTTTTTAATTTATGAAATATGAAATGAGAAAAAATTACCCCCTCCCCAATTTCTCATTTACCCCCCCCCCCCCCCAAATTTTGTTTTCAACCCCCCCCCCCATTTCTTTATACTTTGCAACCATAACAGCCCATTTAAATACACCATAACATATTAAAATAGAAAATGACATCATAGTCATGGATGGCAAATTTTAAATATACATATTAAAAGCAGTTTAGATAAGATAAACAAAAAAGCTTCATCAGCACATTTTATATTGGCAAATTTCCAATGGAATTTGTTAATAATAAAGTTTTGATAACAGGGCACACATATCAATTTCTTGCTATTGCGCAATACTGTGCAATTGAAAATTTCTTCAAATATTTGACACATAATAGGTTTCTGACACAGAATAACTGAAATAAAGAACTTAGAATTGGTCATATGATTTGAATTTATATTCAATTTTTTGCTTTTGTGTAATACAATATGCTGTGGAGAATTGCCCCCTCCCCCCCCAAAAAAAAATAATTTACCCCCTTTTTAGCTTTAATTTTGGACCCCGATTTGGACCAACTTGAAAACTCGGCCCATAATAAAAAAACTAAGTACATGTTTAGATTCAGCATATCAAAGAACCCAAAGAATTGAATTTTTGTTAAAATCAAACTAAGTTTAATTTTGGACCCTTTGGACCTTAATGTAGACCAATTTGAAAACGGGACCAAAAATTAAGAATCTAAATGCACGGTTAGATTCGGCATATCAAAGAACCCCAATAGTTCAATTTTCGATGAAATCAAACAAAGTTTAATTTTGGACCCCGATTTGGACCAACTTGAAAACTGGGCCCATAATAAAAAAACTAAGTACATGTTTAGATTCAGCATATCAAAGAACCCAAAGAATTCAATTTTTGTTAAAATCAAACTAAGTTTAATTTTGGACCCTTTGGACCTTAATGTAGACCAATTTGAAAACGGGACCAAAAATTAAGAATCTAAATGCACGGTTAGATTCGGCATATCAAAGAACCCCAATAGTTCAATTTTCGATGAAATCAAACAAAGTTTAATTTTGGACCCCGATTTGGACCAACTTGAAAACTGGGCCCATAATAAAAAAACTAAGTACATGTTTAGATTCAGCATATCAAAGAACCCAAAGAATTTAATTTTTGTTAAAATCAAACTAGGTTTAATTTTGGACCCTTTGGACCTTAATGTAGACCAATTTGAAAACGGGACCAAAAATTAAGATCCTAAATGCACGGTTAGATTAGGCATATCAAAGAACCCCAATAGTTAAATTTTCAATGAAATCAAACAAAGTTTAATTTTGGACCCTTTTGGCCCCTAATTCCTAAACTGTTGGGACCAAAACTCCAACTAGAGGCTCTCAAGAGCCTGTGTCGCTCACCTGTATCTAATGTGATTTTGGAAATTATGTAAAATTATATAATGATTGAGACCAAGATTGGTTTAATTTGACACAGTATTTAAAATTAAAAACAGGTCATCTTAGTGTAGTCTTACAATAGCTACTGAAGACATCTTATCATTATTATTTTTGAATATGTGGTCAAGTTGTGACCATTCAGAATTTTTTTTACAATTTTCTGATAGACTTCTAAACATCTTGGATGATGGATCGGCAACAAAGTAACAACACTTGGTCAGCACCTCATAAGGAACATTCATGCTATGTTTTGTTACATTCCATTCAGTGGTTCTCTAAAAGAAGTCATTTGTATGCATTTCCCATAGGGTCCAATGTTAAACTTAGTCCCCCGCTGGCGGCCATCTTGGATGATGGATCGGCTACAAAGAAACAATGCTTGGTCAGCACCTCATAAGGAACATTCATGCCAGATTTAGTTTCATTCCATTCAGTGGTTCTCTAAAAGAAGTCATTTGTATGCATTTCCCATAGGGTCCTATGTTAAACTAAGTTCCCCGCTGGCGGCCATCTTGGATGATGGATCAGCTACAAAGTAACAACACTTGGTCAGCACTTCATAAGGAATATTCATGCCATGTTTGGTTTCATTCCATTAAGTGGGTCACTAAAAGAAGTCATTTGTATGCATTTCCCATAGGGTTCTATGTTAAACTAAGTCCCCTGCTGGCGGCCATCTTGGATTATGGATCGGCAACAAAGTAACAACACTTGGTCAGCACCTCATAAGGAACATTCATGCCATGTTTGGTTTCATTCCATTCAACGGTTCTCTAAAAGAAGTCATTTGTATGCATTTCCCATAGGGTCCTATGTTAAACTAAGTCCCCCTCTGGCGCCCATCTTGGATGATGGATCGGCTACAAAGTAACAACACTTGGTCAGCACCTCATAAGGAACACTCATGCCAGATTTAGTTTCATTCCATTCAGTGGTTCTCTAAAAGAAGTCATTTGTATGCATTTCCCATAGGGTCCTATGTTAAACTAAGTTCCCCGCTGGCGGCCATCTTGGATGATGGATCAGCTACAAAGTAACAACACTTGGTCAGCACTTCATAAGGAATATTCATGCCATGTTTGGTTTCATTCCATTAAGTGGGTCACTAAAAGAAGTCATTTGTATGCATTTCCCATAGGGTTCTATGTTAAACTAAGTCCCCCGCTGGCGGCCATCTTGGATTATGGATCGGCAACAAAGTAACAACACTTGGTCAGCACCTCATATGGAACATTCATGCCATGTTTGGTTTCATTCCATTCAACGGTTCTCTAAAAGAAGTTATTTGTATGCATTTCCCATAGGGTCCTATGTTAAACTAAGTCCCCCTCTGGCGCCCATCTTGGATGATGGATCGGCTACAAAGTAACAACACTTGGTCAGCACCTCATAAGGAACACTCATGCCAGATTAATTTTCATTCCATTCAGTGGTTCTCTAAAAGAAGTCATTTGTATGCATTTCCCATAGGGTCCTATGTTAAACTAAGTTCCCCGCTGGCGGCCATCTTGGATGATGGATCAGCTACAAAGTAACAACACTTGGTCAGCACTTCATAGGGAATATTCATGCCATGTTTGGTTTCATTCCATTAAGTGGGTCACTAAAAGAAGTCATTTGTATGCATTTCCCATTGGGTTCTATGTTAAACTAAGTCCCCCGCTGGCGACCATCTTGGATTATGGATCTGCTACAAAGTAACAACACTTGGTCAGCACCTCATAAGGAACATTCATGCCATGTTTGGTTTCATTCCATTCAACGGTTCTCTAAAAGAAGTCATTTGTATGCATTTCCCATAGGGTCCTATGTTAAACTAAGTCCCTCGCTGGCGGCCATCTTGGATGATGGATCGGCTACAAAGTAACAACACTTGGTCAGCACCTCATAAGGTACATTCATGCCAGATTTAGTTTCATTCCATTCAGTGGTTCTCTAAAAGAAGTCATTTGTATGCATTTCCCATAGGGTCCTATGTTAAACTAAGTTCCCCGCTGGCGGCCATCTTGGATGATGGATCGGCTACAAAGTAACAACACTTGGTCAGCACCTCATAAGGAACATTCATGCCAGTTTTAGTTTCATTCCATTCAGTGGTTCTCTAAAAGAAGTCATTTGTATGCATTTCCCATAGGGTCCTATGTTAAACTAAGTTCCCCGCTGGCGGCCATCTTGGATGATGGATCGGCTACAAAGTAACAACACTTGGTCAGCACCTCATAAGGAACATTCATGCCATGTTTGGTTTCATTCCATTCAGTGGTTCTCTAGAAGAAGTTCAAAATGTAAAATGTTAACGACGACGCCGGACGACGACGGACGACGGACGCCAAGTGATGAGAAAAGCTCACTTGACCCTTCGGGTCAGGTGAGCTAAAAATCAATCCCAACCTTCCTTTTGTGGTCATAAACCTTGTGTTTAAATTTCATAGATTTCTATTTACTTATACTAAAGTTATTGTGCAAAAACCAAGAAAAATGCTTATTTTGGCCCTTTTTTAGCCCCTAATTCCTAAACTGTTGGGACCAAAACTCCCAAAAACAATCCCAACCTTCCTTTTGTGGTCATAAACCTTGTGTTAAAATTTCATAGATTTCTATTTACTTATACTAGAGTTATTGTGCGAAAACCTAGAAAAATGCTTATTGGGCCCTTTTTTGGCCCCTGATTCTTAAACTGTTGGGACCAAAACTCCCAAAATCAATCCCAACCTTCCTTTTGTGGTCATAAACCTTGTGTTTAAATTTCATAGATTTCTATTAACTTATACTAAAGTTATAGTGCGAAAACCAAAGGTCTTCGGACGACGCCGCAGACGACGGACGACGACGCAGACGACGACGACGCCAACGTCATACCAATATACGACCGCAAAAATTTTGCGGTCGTATAAAAAGGTGTTGACTTTTTGAAACCAGCAAGTCTGGTTTCAAAGAGTCAACAACTTTTTATTTTTATTTTTTACTTGCTTGTGATCAAGACGATATTGGTCGAAACGTTGGATATTTTTAACTTTTCAGTTTGATTGTTGTTTTTTTACGATTTTATATTTGGTTTTGTTCAACTTAGGTATTTCATACATTTTAGTCGTTTTATGCCCCTTTTGACAGCTCACAATTTCCATTTATTTTTCTTGTTATCTATTGTCAAATAAATGAACTTTTCCTGGTTGCTTACTTTCGGTTGTAAAAATTAATACGACTTTGATGCGACTTTGTAACCGAAATTTACATTTTCATTGGTCAAACTGCAAGAAGTGAGATTTGCATGAGTTTCACCAAAATATTAATATCCTATTGGCAGAAATGAAAAAAGATGTGTCTATGCAACAACCCTAAAAACCTAAAGGTAAATTTTAAAAGCTATTAATCCGGAGAAATCAATATACATGTAAAAGCATACTTCTTTTACAGATAAAAGACCTTGATATATAAACTGATCCAGATCCTAGAAAACTTACCTCCCATATTCCCCATGCTGCCCATGTTTCCCATGTTGCGACCTTGTCCATATCCACTTTCATAATCGTCAAATCCAAAGTCGTTTCCATAGTCATCATATCCCATTCCATAGTTACCAGCTGACATAGATCTCTGTCCTCCCATTCTGTTACCCATTCCCATTCTACCCATGTTTCCACTTTCCATCCCCATGCCCATGCCATCTCCACCCATGTTCTGATTCATTTTCATCATAGCCATCATCTGATTCATCATTAAGTTAGGACTCACCTAAAATCAAACAAAATATTAATTATACAGTAAAGTTTTAATTCATCTGAGTTGTGTTCAACACTTTTTCTTTATTATTTTTTATCTTAATAATTGGCTTCTATTACTCAAATCTTACTGAACTTCATTCCTGATAAAACCCTTAATGCCCTTCTTTTTAAATCATACTACAATGTATTTAATCATTTCAATAACAGATGTAACTTGTATGTTATGGATCAAAATACTGTCTAACATAGTTTTTTTTATAGTCAGTGTAGTTCAAATTTATTTTGTAATTGATATTCTAGAGAATTATTCATTTCTACAATTGATTGTATTTGTTCCAGCTCTAACATCTAATCTATAAAATAGAAGGATTTCTTACTGATCCCAGTATGTTTTGGTTTCTTCACTTCATTGTTTAAATTTTAATGTGTTAATTGTGAATGATGCTTAATTTCATGAAATAAAAAGACAAAATGGTAACAAGTTATGTAATTATCGATTGATCTCATACTATCCATAGATATAACTCAGATAAAGAAAATACTGAAAAAATAATATTTTCTTACCAATTTTTGTTTTTGTAATGAAAGAAGATTATATGCTAAAAAGGGCTATAATACAATCTATTAAAATCTGTTAAATGTTCTGTATGTTGAATAACACAAAAATTGAGTGCTCTCTCAAATGGAGTTTTGAAAAATATGAAATATAACTAGAGGCTGAGAGGGCGAAATGAGGAAACTTTGTAAAGAACCTCCTATAGATGTTTCGTGTCAAGTTTCGTTCCATTTGGCCAAGCGACTAAGAGAAGAAAATTGTTTTATATCAGCCAATCAAATGAAAGAACTGCCCATGGCGTCCATATCTGTAGTCCAATTGGGATGAAATAAGGACATTTAATAAAGGACCTCCCATTTATGCTTCTTGTCAAGTTTCGTTCCATTTGGCCTAGTGATTTAAGGAGATTTTTTCATCAGACAATCAGAAACAAGAATTACCCATGGTGGCAAATATTCTTAGTCCAATCTGGACAAAATGAGGATACTTTGTACAGAACCTCCTACAGATGCTTTCTGCCAGGTTTAATTCCATTTGGCCAAGCAGTTTTTTTTTTTTCAAATCAACCAATGAGAAACAAGAATTGCCCATGACACCATGCTTGTTGCCCAATCTGAACGAAATGAGGAAACTTTGTAAACAACCTCCAATACATGTGTGACAGTAGTCACTTTTCGTTTACTTATGCTTTTATTGGGAAGGTTAATTTGCCCCCCCCCCCCCCTTTTTATTATGCTCTACTTTGGCTGTAATTGTGTCATGTCCGGATATTCTGTTTACATCCCACCGGATCACTTCCGGTTATCCGGCTAAGTGATCCGGCACTCCTGCCGGTTCATGACGTCACTCAGAGCAATATATTCGCCATCTTGTGGGACTTGAACCAACGACAACGTCAACAAAGCTTTAAAATTACCTAACTATTCGAATATTACATTCCTTACATGGGTAAGGTCACAACCTACATGTTAAGTAAACAAAAGGAAGACGCTACATTTTAAAATATTTACAAAACTTATGTAACCTAGAAACATGTAATAAAATATCGAATATTACACGATTCGAATCATTCGTTTTATCCAGAACCTGGGAATCAAACGGAACAACGACCCGTTCCGATCACATTGGGGGCTCGTCCGGGATAAACGAAAATACGGAAATAGAAGTAAAATCTAACCTAAAATAAAATAAAGCAATTTCACAAAGTTAACGGGGAGATGTCTTCCGCTAGAAAAATGTTTGAAAACTTTGGGTATGGCGTACGGCGTTTGTTTAGTCCAAGTTTTGTCACCCATAATCATGAAAATCTAAACGAAATAAATGATTCAACAGGCGTTGAAAGTGTTACAACTGGAAATAAATGTGTTGAAATGGTAGACATGAACACAAATAAAAACAAAGACTTACCGCAAAACAGAATACAAAGTCCAAATCCTTTTAGTCCGATTGACACTGACAGAAGCAATAGCCATAATCATTTGTCCGAGATGAATGTCAAATATCAGAAGTATCCTGACACAAAAACGTATGACAATAAATACACGGAACAGACAGATGTTTTAGCGGAGACCCACACTTTGTGTACTCCCGTCGTCAACGTTGAACGTGGAAATTTGTCCAAAAATCCAAAACAGGAACGGTTTCCTGACACCCAGTTGAATTCACTGACACATTACGATGATAATGAAATTGTTCAACAGGCAAAACTACCAACAAATCAGGCAATGTTGTCTGAATTCCACATACACGCACCCGCTGCACACTTTCAACGTGACATTGAAAATGACGAGTTAAACTCTCATAAACAGTTTCCTGTTACACCAATGAATCCTATGAATAAACAAATTGTTCTTGACATTCATGATAAATACAATATGCCGTCAGAACAGACAATATTGTCTAAAAGTCGCGATACACATCCATTATACACACACACTTCTAAACGTTGCGGTGACGTTGTGTATTCAACGTCAAATTCAAACCACGTGACATCGGAATGTTTCCGAGGCTCTATAGGGGTGCGCCAAAATCAATATGAAATTAATATGGCAAATAATACTGACATTCGGGAAGGCCCGAACGAAATATCACAAAAATCGCATTATGAACACGGTGAGCAATCTGATCAGCGCTCATTTGAAACTGAAAATCAGATCACAGCAAATATTGTGATCAAAGACAATCGTTTTGATTTTGTAAATCAAAAAGCAACAATCGACAATTTGAAACGCCAAAAAGGCACAAATGGAACGTTTATGTCTGACAATGCTCCAAAAGTATGGAGAGATCAAAATCACACCGCATATATGCATCCTATCAATCGAAACCAGCTGTTCCATTCACCACAAAGTCAAAACACAAATGGCAGTTTAACTGATCAACACCTTTCTCCATATGGAGAAACATACAACGTGGCCAATGTAAGGTCTTCACGGTACCAAAATGAAAAACAAACAAACAACAAATCTGGATGTAACCCTGCAAATCAATATTACGACAATGCTCCAAACCAAACACCTCTCACTTCTTCGTTTCCATTTCAATATCAGAGTCAAGATAAATATGGATCATGGGATCCGTCATACAAACAAGATGTTTGTCCAGTCAACAATAATACACACAACGCTTATAGTTGTCCGATCACAAATTCTTCATACAACCACTTTGGTTGTTCACCTAACGTTAGTAAAAATATGGATCAATTGTCTAATACGGAACCTCAACATCTACCCGTATGGGTAGGAAATTTGAGTCAGGCCAATCAAACACTGCCTAGCTTAGAACGCCCACCAAGACGTAAAGAGAAGGAACCAGACACATATAATGGCATTAGCGTAGAATGGCCAGATTTTATGTGCCATTTTGAACAGGTGGCTCAGTGGAACAATTGGACAGATCGGGAGAAAGCAGCCCAACTTGCCATATGTTTGAGAGGCAATGCTCAGCGTGTATTGAGTGAACTTGCATATGAGGACATCCAAGTATATGATAGGCTGAAGTTAGCCTTAACACAGCGTTTCTGTCCTCCTGAACGAGAAACAGCCTATCGCTGCGAGTTTAGGTCAAGAAGGAGGAATCGCAATGAATCAGTGACGGAATACGGATACTGCTTAAAAAGGCTAGCAAGCAGAGCCTTCCCACAAATTCCACTTGGAATGTTAGAGTCTCTTATAATAGAACAATATGTCACAGGTTTAGGAAACCCAGAACTCAAACGCTATGTTCAATTTTCACACCCTACAAGCATGGACAAGGCTATTTCTTTGGCCGTTGAATTTGAAGCCTTTGAAGGAGCTCAAAACACACAATACCGTAAACCAAAATTTGATGAACCAACAGGCAATGTATATGCATTGCACAATTCGGGCACAAAGTCAGTCACACAAATACCAGACATACAAGAATTAGCTAAATCAGTAAAGACAATACAACAGACACTGGAAAATATAACAAGAGCTCAAGTTTCGGCTCCTAATCAAAATCACACTCGACTAAATAACAAAAGACCAATTACATGTTACAACTGTCAACAAGAAGGTCATATTAGTAGGCAATGTCCCCAGTTACAACGTCCTAGACAAAACGAACAAACTAACAGACGACAGAACAACCAAGGTAGAACTAGACAGACACATCAAAATAATCAAACTCAAATACAGAATAGTCATCCAAACTCCAACGGGCTGTACTCAGGGTCGACAGTCCAGTCCAAATAAATGAAACAAACAGACCGCCCGTTATACGCCTATCAGCAATTTCACAAAATTGCTGGTTCACAAGTGTTGAAATAAAAGATATAGATTTTGAAATGTTAATTGACACCGGTAGTTCGGTAACTATTATATCCAAAGAAAAATATGATGAAATTAAATGTACATTGCACGAAGTCACTTCAACACTAGTCACAGCTGATGGGGAACCATTGAAAGTATTTGGCACTGCCGAACTTCCGATTATTCTTGGTGGAAAAACATTTATAAACTCTGTTGTTGTAGCAGAATTAGGGGGAATGCCAGGAATTCTTGGCCTTGATTTTCTTGGGAAAAACGAATTTTTGATTGACACGAGCAAAGGGAGGATGTCCTCCTCACACATAAACGTACAGCTTTTCAAACACAATAAAATAGACACAAGATGTGCAAGGGTACATCTGACAGAAACTATTCATATACCAGCAAAAAGTGAAATGTTTGTTCATGGAGAAATTAGAGGTCATTATACCGGTAAACAAGATGGCTGCTTAGAGCCACTAGAAAAGTTCAGAGGTGGAGAAAATCTTATACTTCCAAAAGCTGTCACAAACACAAGTAATCCAAAAGTTGTTTTTTCCATAATGAATCCAACACCAAATCCAAAAATACTGAAGAAAAATATACAAGTTGCCACACTGCACCCGGTTGAACAGATATTTTTATCTGAAATAAGAAATGACGTAAAACATCCCCCTGCTGAACAGATGATTTCATCTGAAACCAAGAATCCAAACAAAAGAGACACATTTCGTCTCAAAAACCAAATTTCATCCATACAATCAAAAACGATTGAGCTTCCTCAACACTTACAAACACTAGTGAAAAATTCATCAGATGAGCTGACAGACAGTCAGCGCGAACAACTGATACAAGTTATAGCAGACTATGCCGACATATTCGTTGGCCCAGATGGCAAATTAGGCCAAACAGACATTATCGAGCATACTATCGATACTGGTGATGCCAAACCGATTAAGATACCACCGCGAAGACTACCTGTCCATATGCGAGAGATAGCAGAACAAGAGATCCAGACAATGTTAGACCAAGATGTTATCGAACCAAGTTCATCTCCTTGGGCTGCTCCGATTGTGCTGGTGAAGAAGAAGGATGGCTCCACACGCTTCTGTGTGGATTACAGACGGCTTAATTCTGTCACGAAGAAAGACGCGTATCCTTTACCTCTCATTGGGGAGGCCCTTGACTCTTTAGGTGGAGCAAACTACTTCTGTGTGATGGACTTAGCCAGCGGATTTTGGCAGCTGAAAGTAAGTGAAAAAGACAGACCCAAAACCGCTTTCGCCACTCATAAAGGATTATTCCAATTCAAACGCATGCCATTTGGCATGGCTAATAGTCCAGCCAGTTTCGAGCGTTTGATGGAGATAACGCTTAACGGTCTTCAGTTTGAGAGATGCCTGGTTTATCTAGACGATGTCATCGTTTTCGGCAACACGTTTGAACAAACTTTACAGAATCTGAATACAGTTTTCGATAGATTTAAAACTGCAAACTTAAAGCTCAAACCAAAGAAGTGTGCACTCTTTAAGGAGGAAGTATCGTACTTAGGACATGTTGTCTCGAAACACGGAGTGAAATGTGACTCATCAAAACTAGACACTATCAAAAACTGGCCAACACCAGAAAATGTATCAGATGTTCGTTCCTTCCTAGGTCTTGCATCATATTACAGAAAATACATCGAAAACTTCTCTACACTCTCTTTTCCACTCACACAACTAACAAAGAAAAACCAGCGATTTCACTGGTCCGTCGAATGTGAGCACGCATTCAACAAACTCAAGTCCTTGCTTATATCCGCTCCTATACTAGCTTATCCTCTGCGAAATGAACCTTTTATTCTGGACACAGATGCAAGCGCCTTTGGAATTGGAGCTATCCTTTCACAAGTCCAAAATGGTCAGGAGAGAGTCATTGCTTATGCCAGCAAGACCCTTTCAAAATCCCAAATGAGCTACTGCACTACATATCGAGAACTCTTGGCCGTAGTTATCTTCGTAAAACAATTCAAGCATTACCTTTACGGTAAACGCTTTCTTCTCAGAACCGACCATTCTTCTCTAACATGGTTAAAGAATTTTAAAGAGCCAGAAGGCATGGTTGCACGATGGATATCCACTCTTGAAACCTATGATTTCGAAATCAAACACAGAAAAGGTTCTTTGCATGGAAATGCTGACGGTCTTTCAAGGAGACCCCGTCGCGGATGCAAACGAGAGAATTGCGTACAATGTGGCCAAAATAATCCCCAGGAGAGTTGTGTATCCGCCATAACAAGATCAAGCAGCAGAACTTCATCCAACCCTGTGGTTGGCCCGGCTGTATCTGGCCCTGTTGGTCAGCCAAATCAATCCAATTGGATTGAACAATGGACCGACGATGAGATACGACTATACCAAGAACAAGATCCTGTATTAAAAACCGCAATTGAAAGAATAGAAACATCAAATGGGAAGAAACCTACATTCCAGACATCAAACCAAGATTTATGCACTATCCTGAGACAGTGGCAACTATTAGTCGTCAAAGATGATATTCTTTACAGGAGATGGTTTAATAATGACGACACTTATAAATTACAACTAGTAGCACCAGTGAAATTACGGAATGAGATACTTCATCTATTACACGACTGCAAAATATCAGGCCATTTTGGGCGTGACAAAACACTTTCTCGTGTACGATCAAGATTTTATTGGCCAGGTATGACAAACGATGTAAAGCGGTGGTGTAACACATGCACTTTGTGCCAGCGACGAAAACCTGGTCCAGGAGTAGGGAAGTCACCAATGGAGCACGTAACTGTCAATGGTCCACTCGATTGTATTGCGATTGACATCATGGGTCCACTTCCTGTTACCGACCACGGAAACCAATATATAATGGTTGTTTCTGATTATTTTTCGAAGTGGACGGAGGCCTATGCTCTTGAAAATCATCGTGCACAAACCGTTGCAGACAAGCTGGTGACCGAATTTATATGTCGTTTTGGAAGCCCAAATCGTGTCCATACAGATCAAGGGCCTGAATTCGAATCCCATCTTTTTGCTCACATGTGCAAACTACTTGACATCTCAAAATCCAGAACAACTCCTTACCATCCCCAGTCTGACGGGATGGTAGAACGCTTCAATCGGACCTTACAACAAGTTCTCGCCATGTTCGTTTCTGATAACAAAGACGATTGGGACGATCACCTGCCGTTTGTCACCATGGCTTACCGTTCTTGCATTCAAGACAGCACCAAATGTAGTCCAAATTTAGTTATGTTAGGACACGAAATTGCACTTCCTCTGGACATTATGTCTGGCTCACATCAAACGCACACATTACCACAGTGTCCCATCTTATATGTAGAGTGGCTAAAATCTGCAATGCAAAGAGCTTTCGACGTAACCTATGAAAATTTAAAAGTTAGCTTCCAAAAACAGAAAAAGTACTACGATGTCAAACTAAAACATAGAACATTTGAAGTTGGCGACCAGGTACTACGCTGGTACCCTCCTCAGGCTAACCAAAAACTTGGTTTGGGTTGGGTCGGGCCGTATACTGTCCGCAGAAAGCTCTCGGATATAACGTATGAAATAAAAGAATGCCAAAGTCATAAAACAAAAGTGGTCCATGGGGACCATCTAAAACTATTACAAACAAGACCTATTCAAACTAATGACTCCGATGAAAATCTTAACACTCACCTAGATGAACCAGAAAATCGTCCTGTCGATGATGCTACACTAGCCACGCCAAAATACACAAGACATGGAAGACTTATAAAACCACCTAACAAGTTTTCACCATAAATAAACAATCTCTACTTAGAGATAATTTATTCTTAACAAAGGGGGGATGTATACATATATATGTCATTTATTCTTTCACACAAGATACAATATACATGGTTATAATTATGATATAGAGTAATGTTACTCTTGAGTCTAACTTATGAATTGTTGAAAAGCATACATACAGTTTAGTCCACATTGAATGCATGTGCATTCTTGAATTTGTATTTACGAAATAAATACCATAATTTGCAACAGTATACATATAGTGTGTCGATGTTAATGCAAGAGTTGTTGCAAAAATGTAAATGTCAAGGGTCCAGACCACATGTGAAACAAATACAGAGAACAATTGATGCACAATTTACAAAATAAATTGAATCAGACATCTACGTTACTGTATTATGATGATTATATGATGCCATATTTGTACACACAAAAAAAAAAAAAAAAAAAAAAAAAAAATATCGACTAACTGTTATCTGGCTGCATTGGCCAGCATATGAATTGTGCAAACAGACATTCTAAGCATGACGCAATTGTACATTTACAGTATACATAAACATGACATAAATAACGTAAGTCCTATGTTTAGGATTATTTATTCAAATTGGTAATTGTCATTCCAGAAATGGCTGAGCTAGAACTCCATGCAGATGGTGATTTTGAATTTGAGAAGGAAAATAAAATAGAATTCTTCTATGGTCCAAACATGGCCTGTCCAATTGAGGAATGCCATGGCATCAAATTCAGTAGCAAACAACATTATCAGAGGCACTGGGACTGTAAACATATGCCTAGAACAGTGACATACTATTGTTCCATGCCACGCTGTATCGCTTCATGTGGGAG
This sequence comes from Mytilisepta virgata, assembly GCA_028015205.1. Lineage (NCBI taxonomy): Eukaryota > Metazoa > Mollusca > Bivalvia > Mytilida > Mytilidae > Mytilisepta > Mytilisepta virgata. Next base: position 114,369,396 of record CM051521.1, read on the forward strand.
AAAAGCAGACTTGAAGGTCCACCTCAAGAGACAACATGACTTAGTAGACTTTCCTGCAGCTTGTGGAAATGATGACAGCCCACTCAACAGGGTCCTCAAGAGGTGTAGACGAGAGGAGGTGGACAATGAACGCTTCATAGATCCAGGCTTCTTTGCATACTTTGGAAGGTCGCATCCTAGGAAGTCAACTACAACGTCTGTACCTACTTCAGCTTCATCATCAACTCCTGCATCCTGCTCTTCACCAACTATGAAGATCATTGTTCCACCTGTAATGCCTAGTCCATCACGTTCATCTTCACAGCCAGCAAAAAGACCGCCACTCCTACCTCTGCCAGATGTACAACCAAACAGCACACCATTCACCATGACTTCCAGAATCTCAGTTGAACAGTACCGCTCCAGGAAACCATCTAAAAGTGCCTCTGCTATAGAACCAGAAAATGCCCACTTTGGGCATGTAGCTCCTTTAGATGCCCACTTTGGGCATGTTGCCTCTGTAGATTCCCACTCTGGGAATTCCTCATCCTTAGATGCCCCTGTTAGGCATGTTGTACCAGATGTTACCTACTTGTCTTTTCCTGTGGAAACCAGTCAAGTACTTCTGCCTACTCCAATGACTTATAGCACAGTTACAGCTTCCAATAATTTTGTTGTGTCGTCTGATAGCAACACTGAGATGCAGATCCCGTCTAGTCATGTCATCACATCTACCGCCACCACTGACTCATCATCTCAGACTTCATCTTTTGATCTTCCATCGCTCTCTCTGCCAGATATACCTACGAGTCAGCCTGAGTTAGAAGGATACCTCCGTTGGCTGTGTAATACGATGGATTACTTAGGACGTGTTAGAGAATCAGCTAAACGGCAGTTGGAGGAAATGCGCAATAGTAACCAACAGAGGGAACGCGAGAGGATTCGGAACATAGAGCTAGAAAACAGGGAACTAAGAAGACAGATCGCCGAACTCAGATACCGTGAGGAACTTTTCTCTTCAGCTAAGAATCTTTTAGATTTATAAACTATTCGTAATTTTCCGTGAACTGAGACTCTGAACTGTTTTACAATGATTACATCTTTGGATATTGAACCTGGTACTGGACTTTACCCTTTCTGAATTATGTCGGACTTTGAACATTGATGGACATTAAATTGTTGTTTATTGTTATATATTTTATAGATATATCTATTTTGTTTTATGTTGATAGTGTTATGTATTTATGCATTTATTTTCAGCTGATGACTATACAGTATATTGAATTATTGCCTTGAATTTTCAGCTGATGAAATGCCATGCTGAGATGATACCTTTGTTATGTATATATTGTTGTTTTATTCATATGATGCATATTTCTTACAGGACATATAGAGGCTTGTATATATATAGCTTATTATATTGTTGTTGTTGATATATTTATTATTGTTGATTGATATTCATACTCATGCATGCTTCTCGCTCCTTTTTGAGACTAATGTGCATTGCACATTAGGTCTTAAGAAGGGGGGAGTGTGACAGTAGTCACTTTTCGTTTACTTATGCTTTTATTGGGAAGGTTAATTTGCCCCCCCCCCCCTTTTTATTATGCTCTACTTTGGCTGTAATTGTGTCATGTCCGGATATTCTGTTTACATCCCACCGGATCACTTCCGGTTATCCGGCTAAGTGATCCGGCACTCCTGCCGGTTCATGACGTCACTCAGAGCAATATATTCGCCATCTTGTGGGACTTGAACCAACGACAACGTCAACAAAGCTTTAAAATTACCTAACTATTCGAATATTACATTCTTTACATGGGTAAGGTCACAACCTACATGTTAAGTAAACAAAAGGAAGACGCTACATTTTAAAATATTTACAAAACTTATGTAACCTAGAAACATGTAATAAAATATCGAATATTACACGATTCGAATCATTCGTTTTATCCAGAACCTGGGAATCAAACGGAACAACGACCCGTTCCGATCACACATGCTTCCTGTCAAGTTTAGTTCCATTTGGCCAGGTGCTTTCAGAGGAGAAGATTTTTTAATAGCCAATTAGAAACAAGAACTGCCCATTGCGGCCATATTTGTAGTCTGATCGGAATGAAATGAGGAAACTTTATAAAGGACCCCCCCATATAGGCTTCCTGTCAAGTTTTGTTCCAATTGGCCCAGCAGTTTCAGAAGACAAGATTTTTGAAAACTCAGCCAATCCGAAACAACAATTGCACATGGTGGCCATGTTTGTTGTCCAATCAAGACGAAATGAGCAAACTTTAAAAAGGACCTTACACCTTGTACTACCTGCCAAGTTTAATTCAAATTGATCCAGCGGTTTCAGAGGAGAAGATCAAAATGTGAAAAATTAACAGACCGACGGAAGACAGATGCCAAGTGATGACAAAAGCTCACATGGCCTTTGGCCAGGTGAGCTAAAAACCTGTGAATATATTCATCAGAAAACCTTAACCTTGAATGAACTTACACCACCCTGATTCATTCCACCCATTCCCATTCTTCCACCCATTCCCATTCTTCCACCACTTAATGCTCCCATCTGTCTTGCTTGATTGAATTTTTGCTTCACTGCCAAGTTACGGTTGAATGATTTTCCAGCACCACCAGGTTTTCTTGGCTGATTCTGGTTCCTTTTCTGACCTTCTTTGGATCTGCGCTCTTGTTCTTTCTTCTTCTTTTCTCTCTCCTCTTTTTCATCCTCCTCATCTTCTAAAAACAGAAATAACAAAATTTTCAATTAATGAATTTTTCATACAACATTGTACAAGTTTCCACTATATATTAATATATCAGTACTCAATTACTGAATCTTATCTGAAACAAAAGTACAAGAGTGGACACAGTACATGTCTCACCTGAGTATAATTTGTAACGGACACAGAATAATGATTATCTGATACCCAACATTTTGCAAGTCAAAGGAAAACGTGTTAAAATAAATTGAGGTCAAGGTCAAAAGCCAGGTGTCATACTGACATGTATCCACTAAGAACTATCTATTGACCAAATATGGTGGGTCTAGGTAGTAACGTTGCTGAAAAATGGACCAAATCTTGAAAATGTGACAAAGTCCAGGGTTTTAGCTAGGATTCTGAGACCATTAGTCACTTTTGCGGACAAGAAAAATGGGGACAAATTCTTCATGTTCTATCGATGTAACTTATTCCAGTTCTTTTTTGTACATATGATGGAGAACAAATATAACATTGAATATTAATACATATTTTTATTATTTATTTTTCAGCACTGGTACATATAACATGATAATCATAATAAAAATGTTTAATATTGCCATTTAATTTTTTAATATTTATTTATCTATAATCTTTACTATTATTTTTTCTCAAACATACTCTTAAAATCCTCCCATTGACCTTGTTTTAACACCTTAATAATCAATATTGACAAAATTTCCAATTGTAATGTAAGTCAAAGTCTGCTAAATTCATTTTTAAATGAGGTCTACGCACATTGTTACCGGTCGGTAAAAAACACTGTGGCCAATGAAATATCACGAGAATTCCGATTGCCGCCATTTTCTATCTTAATTTTTTGTAGTTTCTTTCCCCGTTCCCTTTGATCTCCAAGAAAAAAATGGCGGCTCGAGATCTTTTATGAAAATTATGGTCTTCGGACGCAGCTGATTAGATTTAAATGGGTCCCAGGGACGCATGAGATTGAAGGATGACACGTCCAGTCCAATTTCAGCGCGTCCAGGACACTTGTACGCGCCTTAACGAATTTTTTTTGGCGATTTTGAAATTTCAAGTGACGAATTGCATACGGAAAACATTCGCCACTTTCAAGAATCATTCGTCAATGGCGAAAGTGACGAGCGCTAGCTAAATCTCTGAAGTCAGTCAAGCATGCAATTGAGGTCAAAGTCAGGAGACACGTGTCAAACTTGCATGTACTTGCATATCTTTCGACACTGGAAATGAATGTTATGACTATCAGAGTGGCATACAAAAGACTACAAATGCTAAAGGCTAAACAGTCTGCTTATGTGATAAAATATTGAAGCTTCAATGTAGCCTGAATGCCTTTCTGGTACAACCGGCCAAAGTTACAAACCCTAAAGTTTAAGATGGTACTGTCGATCCAATTTAGCATGTATGGTAGACATGTAAGGTTTATTCTATTCAAAGCAGACTACTCTATCAACATCAGAAGTGGAAGCAGAGATAAATCTCATTAGAATATTTAACTAATTTTGCTGGAAAAAACTTTTCTAAATGCGGCCATCTTGGATAAAATTATACAACTTTTTAGAGAATTTTGAATGGTCATAGCTTTTGAATGGCTGGACGGATTTTCAAAATCTTGGTACCGTTGTATTCGTCCTGGATTGATCTATCAATTGAAATGATAAAATAATGCATAATTTTTGCAACAAAATATGCCTGACCTCCCTACATGTACATAATGATCATCTGTCTCAAAGGATAATATTGTTAAGAAATAAAACAATTCTATATATTATCTTTATAAATGTACATAATGATCATAATGTGTCAAAGATTTTTTGTCTTCATCTTACCTTTCTTTCCACCAACCAAATATTTGTTATATAGATTACATTTGACCTCTCCAATCTCTACTGTATCCCCATTTTCATTATAACATGCCTTTGCTGCCTTCTTGGAACGGAACTCTAAAAGCGCAGCCCTAAAATAAAAAGTTTTTTCTTTACATGTATGTATCTTTCACAATCTTTCAAGTCCAGTTACTGGCACACTATCATTGAATAAATATATAATGCAACACAGTTAATATACTTGTGACATAAAAATTTTAAGTCTCCTTTACACAGAGGTTAATTTTCATGACATGGATATCTTAACAGTGATTTGCTGTATTGAGTTGTCTTTTTTGTCATGTTAGAACATTGTTAATTAAATATTAATACATACAGCAGGGATCCTCGCAACGCATCTACATGCACGTATTTTTTAGTCTGGACCCAGCAATTTTAGTTCATATGCGACCCTGTACACATCTAGGTACGCAGGCGGGTTCCGATCATGTCATGTCTGTTTCTGATAGGAAACAATGTAAATGGCGGCAACGAAAATTTACCTGTGATAAACCAGGCAGTTCTAAATTAAAAGATGTGGATGATGTTTTTATGAGAATAAAAGTGCAGAACAAAGAGGAAAGAGGATAATTATTGAAAAATTATCAGTTTATATTATCATTATACTCACTTTTAACACGCTTTCTCCATTTGACCTCTTTTTAGACCTTTTTAATGTTTCATGATTGCATTGATGAATTAAAATATAAAATTTTTTTCAAGCTTCAGTCAGACATATTAGGGAAGTCAATTTTAAAATGTTAATTTTCTTTCACCTTGTTATATAGATTTATTAATTTGGTTGGGTGATTAAAAATATTTAAAAAATTAAACAATTTGAAATAAGTCAAAAATGGCTTTGAATTAATAATAACAAGATTTCTATACGTAGCCATATGTCCCCTGCCGCAAAGAAAAGACGAAGCCCCACAAGATATACAAAATGTGTGTTATTCAAATGATGGCACTGTATGGATGCCAACATATAATAAAAAAATTGCAGTACAATACAAATAAAAATTTGCATCCACAAAGTGTTCCTGTAGTGACACAAAAAATTAAAGTCCCATAACTCCCATAAAATTTGTCAAATCAAAATCATGGTGCGAAAGTATCAAGTACATATGTTGACTAACAATCCTAAAAAATTTGAATGAAATCTGATCAGCGGTCTCAGAGGAGTTGCACTGACAAAGTGTTCCTATAGCGTTGAATGCAGAAAAAATTCCCATAACTCCTATTAAATTTGTCAAATCAAAATCATGGTGCGACATGATCAAGTATATATGGTGACTAACAGTCCTACAAAATTTTAAAGAAATCCGATCAGCGGTTTCAGACATCACAAATAACTGTGAAGGACGGAAAACGGACAAATGGACGCAGACCATTACTAGGTTCCTCCGTCCAATGTGGAGGAGGACAATAAATATTTAACAAGGATCAGGCATGTACTGAGAGCAACATGATCCAAAATTTTGGCTCTTGCACGTTAGTGTAATCAACATCACAATGTAAGTGGTGATTTCACATATTCTGGATTCACACGACTCACCAATTTCAAAAGTGATAGAGTCCAGGACTCACCAAGAAAAAATATTGTGAGGAACCCTGTACAGCAGTCTTGTTTTTTACTACATGTCTTATTCAAGATGATTTTTTATATAAATCTAATCAAAATCCTTCTTAACAGTCAATTTTTTTCACCACAGCAATCCAGACCTTTTCACCCTTCTTGATTGTAGTAGTTTGGACACCCAGTTGAGTGTAGTTTTGCCATGTTAGTAGTAGTTTATAAATTTCACTTCAGAAACCGTAACTGACATTTATTTAAAGTAGAATGTAACTATGGGTTTTAATACATTTAAATACCAGCATACACATGTACATGTAGCAATTGGTCACAGTATTTATAATTGAATGTCTTAACTCAATACTTCATTCCTTACTTTTGACATATTCCTATTTCATATTTGGGGATAAAAGTGTTACATCAAGGGCTTAATCTTTAAAACGCTTTAATAATCATCAAAACTCTTAATTGTCTTAAGGATTTTACACAAAAACAAATTTTTTATTTTTTTATCACGGCAAACATAGTAACTTGATTACAAACAGTAGGTCATAGTTAATAGCTCAAAATCGTAGAAACTAAGGCGAAAACGTAGAAGTAAACAGTTCTAGAAATCAAATGATAATCTATCTTGCATATGTTTACAACTATACTACATCAATAAGATGTTAAAATTTTCTTAAATTTAAGAAAACATATAAATTACAAGTATGGCAAACTTAATCACCTGTAATTTACTAGATAACATGCTATATCCGCCAATCAGCAAGGTCGTACTTGTAATTCATAATACTTATATAGGATATAGCATGCAGAAAAATCCTCAAAATTTATATCTCGGTAATGAATATGATTGGTCAAGAGAAGCTATATGAAATATAACTTCACCTTGAAGTTCAATACAATAATTGTGTTTATGCCTATGTGTCTAAACATAAAACATTGTGGGAATTTTTAGGGATCTTCTATGGTAAGAAATGTTTTACTTTTGAAAACAAATTCTTCAGAACTGTTTCATTTATTGTCCTTACCAAATTTTCTCAAGAATGGACCACTATGATGACATTATAAACTTGTATTTACAGTTTATGCAGACACAAGTTTCGAGCAGATGTATCTTCCACAGTATTCATCAATAGGTAAAGGACAGCAAGAATACAGCACTTCTTTTCCACAATTTATATGGAAATAGGGTTGGCTCTATGATTTAAAGTTAACAGTGGTCTCTGTTGTTATCCAAACCATCTGCCTTGGATCTGAAGTCATAGCTGTGTTTTTTTATTAGGTAAAAAATTAAAAAGACACATCTGAAGTCGTGCTGGGTATAATTTTACCAAGGCACTTGCATAATAAACCCAAGCCATCCAGCTCTTAGTGACAACCATATGGATGACAGGTAATGTATGGACATCTATAACAATGGACAATAGATAAATCAATATTGAGTGATATGGACTTACCCCACATTATTCCCTTCATCATCAAGGGGGATAATGCAAATTGGGCAATCAAACATTGCTCTAAGAACTTCTTCAGTAGTTTCAGGTGGTAAATCATAAAGAAACAACACTTTGTCAAATTGAAGTGCTGAAAATAAAAATCTATATAACAATCTGGATTCAAATATCCATTTGCTTTCAGTTATAGAGCCAGCAATGTTAACACTGACAGCATCAACATTAACTTACGGCATTTCAGCGTTATAATCATTAAAGCTGATCTTCTCAACAAACCTTAGACTAAGTTTTGATGATTGAAGTCAGCTCAATTTTAATATTTTCTAAGGAGAAACCAGGCATGATTTAAGACATCTATGTTCATCATTTAAAAAACATGTGAAAGTTCCAGGGTTTAATAAACAATATCAGCAGACAAAATGCCACAGAAAACATTTTCATATGGTTGCAGCTAGACAGCTGAATCATAGTGTCAGCAGTTTAAAAACACTGTTTTGACAGAATAAAGTTCAGGGGTTTGACCTTTAAGGAGATATCATAAGGATTACCATTAACACTGACGTGTAAAACAGACCGGTAATTCAAATCCAATGGAACAAAATTAAGTTTTCTATATACTGTTCCAGTTTATTTAGAGCAGATCCAGAATTATTTTCAATAAAGGTGAAAAACCTACCTATACAATGTTAAACTAAAATGTCATATCACCTCTTTGAATTTGGATCTAATCTATATGTAGTCATGTTTATTAAACAAATTGGGACAGTGCAGTAATTTTCTTCCAGGATTATGGGAAACTATTCACAATATCACCGATTTATGACATTAAATCCAGGTCATAAAATATGTATTCTGAACAAAATATGCATCAGACGCACACACATTTTGTCCTCATTAAAGGGTGATATTTTGTGTTTAAGAAAGGGTTGATCTTGTTCAAATCAGGTTTACAATTTTAATATAACTTGCTGTTCTCTACAGCTACAAGTGAGACAACTTACTTCCTGATGGAGCAGGACCTACTCCCTGTTTTCTCAACTCATACCCTGAAAATATAAAATTAAATAGATTTAAGAATATTGAATTCAATCATTCCTCAGTTATAGTAAAATTGTTTTGAAAAGATCATTCATGTATTAATATCCAATGATCTCCACTGAAAAGTGTGAATAAACTGTCAGAACAAAAACAATAAACAGCTGCGCCATGAGCGCATGATACGCCCATCGTCCAGAAAATTAAATTTCACCAATTAACATATAGACCCTTTGATTTTGTTCCTTATTTTTGATGAACAATTAACATCCCACTCTGGAACAGAAAATCGAAATTTCATAAAAAAGTATAAAGACCTTTAGACTATCACAACAAACAACGGGTTTGAAGTAAATCTGACAATGCATTCTTAAGATACAGAGTGACATGTGAAAAATCCCCCCTTTTTTAATGAACAAAATTCCACAACTCCAAAATTAGAACGAATAAAATCCATAACCATCCAAAGTGTGAAGAATTGAGAGTTTTCAACGATTTTTCAACAAATAAAGTTCCATAACTCCGAAATATCAATATGGAAATTTATTAAAACTAGAGGCTCTCAAGAGCCTGTATCGCTCACCTGGATTTAACTTTTCACCTTGAGCAGGACTAAAAATTTAAGTGTTGCAGTAAATTTGGCTGGTTTTTCTATGGGGTTCTATGTTAAACTAAGTTCAGCTGTGGCAGCCATCTTGGTTGACAGTCCAGGTCAATGGACACATTTTAAAAAGAGAACCATCTAAGGACCATTACAGCTAAGTCTTGTTCCAACTGGCTAAATTGTTTCAGACAAGAAGATTTTTAAATGAATTTTCCCATAGGACCTTATATTTAACTAAGTTCGGCCGTGGCGGCAATTTTGGTTGACAATCCAGGTGATCTGACATCATTCTGAAAGAGGACCATCTAAGGACCAATGCTGCCAACTTTAGTTCCAATGGGCTCAGTAGTTTCAGACGAAAACATTTTTGAGTGAATTTCCCATAGGGTCCTGAGTTAAACTAAGTTTGGCTGTCGTGGCCATCTTGGTTCACAGTCCAAGAAATCCAACACATTTCTGAAAGAGGACCTCCTAAGAACCACTGCTGCCAAGTTTGGTTCCAATATGTCAAGTGGTTTCAGACAAGAAGATTTTTCAATGAATTTCCCATAGGGCCCTATGTTAAACTAAGTTCGGCTGTGGTGACCATCTTGGTTAACAGTCCGGGTCATTTGACATATTTCTGAAAAAGAACCTCCTAAGGACCATTACTGCCAAGTTTGGTTCCAATTGGCCTTGTAGTTTCATAGAAGAAGATTTTTGAAATTCACCCCCCCCCCCCCCTTTTTCTATTTTTAGTAACAGCAGCCATGTCGGTTGAAAGTCGGGAATGCCAGACATATTTTTTGAAGGGGACCACCCAAGGACCATTCAAATCAAAGTTTGGTCCCAATTGGCCCAGTGGTTTCAGAGGAAATGATCTTTAAAGGAAAGTTTACGTCGGATGCCATCTTTAAAGGGGAAAAACTCCTATAAGGGGTCAGTCAATGATTTTGGTCATCTTGACTTATTTGTAGATCTTACTTTGTTGAACACTTTTGCTGTTTACAGTTTGCCTTTATCTATAATAATATTCCAGATAATAACTTCAAACTGCAAAATTTCCTTAAAATTAACAATTCGGGGGCAATAACCCAACTAAGGGTTGACCGATTCGTCTGAAAATTTCATGGCAAGTAGATCTTGACCTGATGAACATTTTTACCCCATGTCAGTTTTGCTCTAAATGCTTTAGTTTTTGAGATAAAAGCCAAAAACTACAGTTTACCCCCACGTTCTATTTTTAGCCATGTCGGCCATGTTGGTTGGCAGACGGGGTCATCGGACACATTTTTTAAACTAGATACCCTAATGATGCTTTTGGCAAAGTTTGGTTCCATTTGGCCCAGTAGTTTCAGAGGAGAAGATTTTTGTAAAAGTTAACAGACGACGGACGCCAAGTGATGAGAAAAGCTCACTTGACCCTTTGGGTCAGGTGAGCTAAAAACAAAAGGGAGCTTATATCAATAGACATAAACAAGTCACCAAAGTTTCATGAAAATTGCTCAAAGCATTTAAGAGTTATAGTGCAAAAAGTGGAAAATCCCCCTTTTTTATGAATAAAGTCCCATAACTCCAAAACATAAAATCAGGAATTTATAAAAATCAAAAGGGAGCTTACGTCAATAGATATACAATGTAAACAATTCATCAAAGTTTCAGGAAAGTTTTTGAGTTATTGTCCAAAAAGTGGATGGACAACAGTATACCATAATACGTCCCGTCTTTAAAGACAGGCGTATAAAAACTTATAAAAATATGAAAAATATGCTTCTTTCATACATACATTTATCATTCCAAATTTCTGTAATTTATTATCATTTTGGAATTCTACTTTTATACCTGAGAGGAAAACAAACTCTAATTCTTCAATTTCTTGTTTACTTGCCGCTTTAAACTGACATAAAGATTAGTATTGCAACATACCTAACAGACAGGCCATACTTCTGGAGCACTGTATTTTTACTTCCTTATTAGCATACTGAAACCTGGCTAATTTCCTTAAAACATCAACAGCAAACCTTTCTTTAATTGGTAAGAAATTTAGGTGAATGGTTCTGAAAGTAAAAAATTATGAAACATTTATTAAAACAATAAATTTGCAAATATCGTCTTGAGATAACTGATAAACATGCCTTAGAGCACATACAGTCCATTTTCAGATTCTCACCAACGGGGGATGTATTAAAATATAAAACCTATAAATCAATTTAAATTGCCTTCAATATATCACTTACACATTTTCAACCAGAGGCTCCCACGAGCCTGTATTGCTCACCTGATAGTGCATTGCCTATTACATATAGCGACCAGTTCCCACAGAGTTAAAAGTTCAGGTGTGGTAGCCATCTTGGTTGATAGTTTGTGTCAACGGACATAATTCTGAATGAGGATCATCTAAGGACCATTGCTGCTAAGTTTGGTTCCAACCTCTCGGTAATTTCAGACAAGAAGACTTTTTAATGAATTTTCCATAGGGTCCTTTGTTAAACTATGTTCGGCTATGGCGGCCATCTCTGGTGACAGTCCAGGTTAGCCGACACAATTCTGAAAGAGGACAATCTAAGGACCATTGCTGCCAAGTCTTGTTTCAGACAAGAATATTATTTAATGAATTTTTCCATAGGGTCCTATGTTAAACTTAGTTCAGCTTTGGTGGCCATCTTTGTTGACATTCCGGATCAACAGACATAATTTTGAAAGAGGACCACCTACGAACCATTTCTGTAAAGTTTGGTTCTAATTGGCCAACTGGTTTCAGAAAAGATTTTTTAAATGAATTTCCAATAGGGTACTATGTTAAACTACGTTGGGCTGTGGCGGCCATCTTGGTTTACATTCTGGGTCATCAGACACAATTCTGACAGAGAACCATTTAAGGCAAATTTCTGCCAAGTTTGTTCCATAGTTTCACACAAGATTTTTTAACGAATTTTCCCATAGGGTCCTATGTTAAACTAAGTTGGGCTGTGGCAGCCATCTTGGATGATCGTTGGGTCATTGGACATAATTCTGAAAGAAGGCCATCTAAGGACCATTGCTGCTTAGTTTGGCTCCAATTGGCCCTGTAGTTTCAGACAAGAAGAGTTTTAAATGAATTTCCCATAAGGTCATATGTTAAATTAAGTTTGGCTGTGGTAGCCATCTTGGTTGATCGTCCGGGTCATCAAAAAAAAAATTCTGAAAGAGGACCATTGCTGCCAAATCTGGTTCAAATTGGCCATACACAGTCAATTCTCGTTATGTCAAACTTGCTTGAGTCAAATTTTTTATATGGTCCCAAATGTTTTTCAGTGTGACTCCTTTTTAGTCGAATTTGCACGAGTCTAATACTCTTCTATCCAAAAATAAATTTTGAGTCCCAAATTATAAAAACAAAGAACATTTTATTTGTTATGTCAAATACTCTTCATCAAAACTTCACCTTGCGGATTTATCGTATTCAAAGGTAAGTTTATTTCCGGTAATTGACAATTGGTGTCTATTGATTTATAAAGAATTCACACTGATTGTAAAAACAATTTACCTTGAGTAGATTAATTAGTGTCAATTTGCCTACAAAGGTTTTTAATCAACAAGTTAATCATCTATCGTTTTCACAGATTCACTAACAACCAATCGTACTGATTTGCATTTGGGATACTCATATTGATCAATATTAATACCACGTCCGGATTCCGGAAACAAGCTTTGCTTTAATCAGGAACCAGAAAATCATTGGCCCCCGTTCGGAACATCTTGTTGAAGTTATATTTTATTGTAAACAATGGACAGACACGTAAAATATCAGCAAAAAAATACCACATCCACAAAACAGTGGGAAAAATCCATAAATCTGAAATCCAACGAAAAGACAAGCATATAAACTTTTCAAAATGAGTTTGTTTTCCATAGGTGAAATATTATTTCGTGGAGTTCATGGGTTAGGACTAGTACTTTTCTTGCACTCATAACTAAGGGCTACCAGTTTGCTGCCACAGACTGGTAAATTTGACCTGGGCTAGTAAGTGTGTGAAGAAAATTTTAACCCCTGCATTCCATCAAAGTTGGGTCTCATTTGCCTCAGTTGTTTCAGAGGAGAAAATCTTGAATTATATTTTTATTAACTAGAGGCTCTCAGGAGCCTGTATCGCTCACCCGGACTATGTCAATATTGACTGGCAACCTGGAACATTGCTGTCAAGTTCAAATTGGCTCAATGGTTTCAAACAAGATCTTTCAATCAACTTTCCCATTAGGTCCTATGTTAAACTATGTTTGGATCTGGTGGCCATCTTGGGTGATGAGCAAGGTAATAGGATATAATTCTGAAAGAGGACCAACTAAGGACCATTGCTGCCAAGTTTTGTTCCAATTAGCCCAGTGGTTTCAGAGAAGAAGATCTTTAAATTAAAGTTTACGACAACGACGACGGACGCCAAGTGATGACAATAGTTTACATGACCCTTTTGGCTAAGTGAGCTAAAAAAAAAGGTGGTTTTGTAAAGGATAGAGAAGGGAAACTGTTATGGAAATTTCTTTCTACTTCTCTTTTTTTTCTAACTTTCCATTGTTAAGCTAGTTTACTTATGTCTGGTAAATGCTATGCATCTATTGTACTTACCCTCTCTTTGATGAAAAGTCAATCTGGGTGTTAACAGACTTATGTAATACAGGCTGCAGTTCTCTGGATAATAAATCTCTTATCTGGACATTGGTTACTTTTACTGGACCTCGCAATACTGTAAATATTAAAATGAAGAAAACTGAGATTATTTCAAATTAAAACCAGAAATTGTGTCTGTAAGACATGGATGTCCCGTCTTAAATGTAGGTCATCATGTATGAATGCTCAGTACTACCAAAGGCACATCCACTGATGAAGTTTCATTGATACACTATGCCTAGTTCCAAAGAAATGAACCTAAACGTAAAACTTAACAGGAGTCACTCAAGCAAAAAATGTAGGTCATAATGACCCAATTATTGTATGAGTGCTCATTACAATCCAAGCAACATGCACTAATGAAGTTTCATTGATACATTATGCTTAGTTCCAAAGAAATGAACCTAAACATAAAACTTAACCAAAGTCACTGAGGCATGAAATGTAAGTCATAGCGAACCAAGTGTTGCTGAACTGCGTTGTTCTATACATGTATAAGCCACTGCAGTGGTGAAATATCATTGATATAGTACTATACGTTTCTGAGAAATGGAGCTAAACACAAAATTTAACCGAATTGGGACGTACGGACAACGGTAAATCTATATGCCCCGGCCAAATTTGTGGCGGGGCATAATAAAAAATCCGCTGACTGAATTTTTTTTAAAGCATTTCCCCCGCTTACCTACCTACCAATCTTCAAAATTGTGGGTCAGGTAAGGAGAAACAGATATTTATAATACCGGCCTTACTGGTTCCCAGATTGATGTTAAATGTCTAGAAATCTTATCCCTGCTTTACAGGATCAACATTATAATATAAAATTCTGTGTAAGGTTATTAATATCAAAGCAAGGTAACAGTCAATTTCAATGTACTTAAATTGATCCTGCCAGGAACTGAACCCATTTCTTCCCTGACTTGAGACCACTAAGGTGGACGCATATAAAAATTACTATACCTATTTCTCAAAAATTTGTTTAGAACACTTCTCTGATTAAAGAATCTTTGTTTTCCTTTATCTTAATTTCTGTTTGCTGATGCATGAAAACCTGAGTAAAATCATATGTATACTGAACCGCAAAAGAAACGTCGCTTTTTCAAAATGTTAGCAAAATTCAAAATAAATATTAATTAATGATTTTTATATAATCAGTATTACGATTACATCACCAGGTAAGATTAAATTACCTGTGAATTAAATTTTCGGTTGAATAATTTTCAGTTGATATCGTAGAGCGACCGTACCTAAAACCGCTCGTGGGACACACTTGGCGGTAATTTTTCTTAAATCTTAAATGTTCGTGAAATTCATGCTCCTTTATGGGTATAAAAGGCCGGAGAAAATTAAAGAGTGTTAGTATCAGTGTTGACACAGAAGCTATGCCACGTCTGACTCCACAACAGAGAGAACAGGCCATTGGTCGATTGGATGCTGGGCAATCTGCCAGAGTTATTGCCAACGACTTCAACTGTGCTGTTCGAACAATTGAACGTCTACGGACACGGTACAATGCAACAAACAGCACAAATGACCGTCCACGGAGTGGTAGACCCCAAGTCACTACCACTAGACAGAATAGAGGCATTGTTCGTCACCATTTGATGAATCGGTTCACCCCAGCTGCCGAAACTGCCAGAAACACTGTTGGAACACATGGACGACCCATAAGTGATGATACGGTTCGTCGGCGATTAGCTGCTAGAAACATGAGATGTCGCCGTCCAGCAAGAGGACCTATTCTTACTCCTCGACACCGTCAAGCTCGTCTTCAGTGGGCCACTCAGCGACAGAATTGGCGAAATCGACAATGGCGTAACATCATCTTCTCTGACGAAAGCCGTTACTGCATTTCAACAGCCGATGGCAGAACCAGAGTGTGGAGAAGACGCGGAGAACGTTACGAAGACAGCTGCATTCTGGAAACAGACGCGTGGGGAGGACCTAGCATCATGGTATGGGGTGGAATCGGCCTTAACGTTAAACTTGGTCCAGTCATCTTTCAGAACCTTGGCCCAGGCAGAGGAAATGGCGTAACAGCTGCCCGTTACATCGACTAAGTCTTGACACCCCATGTTCAGCCCCATTTCGCACGTCATCAAAACAAGACTTTCCAACAGGACAATGCACGTGCGCATACCGCAAGAGCCACAAGAGACTTCCTACAGCAGAATAACATTAATGTTATGGATTGGCCGGCTTTGAGTCCAGATTTAAACCCTATTGAACATTTATGGGACGAAGTTCAAAGACGGTTGAATAATGAGCAGCCAAGTCCGACAACTGCAGCTGAACTTTCACAAGCGTTTCAGAGAGTATGGGCACGTATTCCGATGGCATTTATTAATCGGCTCATCAACTCCATGTACCGAAGATGTGCCGCAGTAATTGGTGCCGGTGGAGGACATACACGTTATTAACGGACGTGGGAGTACAGCATTGAAAACATGTGACGTTGCGACAATTGTGACGTTTTTGTGAACATTGTAACCAAAAGACTGTAAATCATTCATTAAATTTTGTAAAAATTAATTTAAAATATATAAATGTCACTTTGAAATAAATGTATGTGAACATGTCATTTTGTGCGACGTTTCTTTTGCGGTTCAGTATAACAAGCAATACTGTGTTAGGATGCCAAAACAAAAATTCCCAAAACTGTGGCCATAATGAAAATTCCAAAACCTTTATGCACAACTAGGTATGGCCACCTTTTCTTTGTAACCAGTTCCAGTAAGTTCGCTTGAATGGTTTTTGAGCACTTAGGACAAGTTCATGGCTCAGAAGAAGAAAGGAAAAGAATAACAAAAGTCCCAAAAACTGCAGCCATTTTGAAAATTTTCGATGAGAGAAATCACTTTGCCATACCAGTCTACTTGGAAACCAATTTTCTTTTAAATAGAATCTTGTTCAATTTTTCGGCATTTTGGCGGCCAAATTTTTGATGACGGAAATCACTTGGCAATATCATAATTCCTGTCTCGCATGCAAGACGGGATAAGTAATCAAAAGCTAAACAGAGGGAACCAGTCGTTAAAAAGGACCAGAATAAGTCTCCTGATTGGCCATCCCAACATCATGAGATGGACGCATGCATGATCAACGGCCTCTGATTAGTCAGTCAACTGGAATAGCTGATCTGCAGATGCAACTCCATAAATGATTAGCATCACCTAAACTAGGGAAAATCGTCACGGGCTGTACAACATACATTTGTTCAGTTTACCGTAGTAAAGATTTAAACTCATCGCTGGGTATCTAATAAAACACAGAGCTTCATTTGGCGCATTTAGTTTGTTGCTTTAAAAAGCGTGTTTCACACCGTCGTACCTGTACATCTGCATTCTATTAATAGACAAATAGCGGTCTATTTATAGACACACTGACTGAATGCATATCGAGCTACATTTTTAAGAGCATTAATTTGGAATAAGAATAACCACAGATGTGATTGGCTAACCCAACGAGGGGAAGATCAGTGATTTGTCTTTCATATGAAAGAGCTGAAAACTTGATTTAACTCCGTATATGTATACGGGATTTTCCACAATCATACATTTCACAACATAAATATTGTCATAGATATCGTCAAATGTAACCCCTTATGTTTCGGAAGTTAACTTTAATGATAAAGGCTATTACATATATCTGTAAGGCAATTTAAAAAAAAATCAAGTATAAAAAATTATAATCTTTGAATATCCTTTGGTCAAAAAAGGCAGCCCAAAAAAGCCATCAAAACAAAGACTAAAAAAAAAAACTATGTAGTAATATATCTATTGAAAGGTAGTAATAATACATATAGTAAGGGAAAGTTTAATGTGATGACATTACGAACATTTAATAATATATAAAAAATAATACTCTTTATTAATAAAAAGCTAAGAGATGGCTTGCTTTTTTTGAATTTTCGACATTTTGGCGGCAACTTTGAAATTCCAAAACCTTTATGAACAACTAGGCATGGCCACCTATTTTTCTACCAAGTTTCATTAAGTTGGCTTAGTTTATGAGATCTACTTCAGACAAGTTCATGGCTCAGAAGAAGAAAGGAAAAGAATAATAATAAACAAAAAATAAAAAGAAACAGAGCAAAATCAATAAGTCCCCCAATTTTTGTATTCAGGACTTGTTATAAATCTGGTAAGAACCGAGCAAGAGATAAAAGTGTTTTGATATTCATATTAATAATGCTGGCTGTTGTCTAAATTATATTGTAGCTTACTATGATCCTTAAATATTCACATTTCACAGCACGTAACTGATAGCCTTAATCTAGAGACAAAGTCTTGCAACTTTACAATGGATTTTTCTTGACTAATATTTAATACATGTACCATAATTGAGCATAGTTTTTTCCCAATCATTTTCTTTTTTCTCCTCTTCTTTATTGTCACTTGTATCCATAGCTTCACCATTGTCTTTTTTTTCTTCAGCTAACAACTCTTCTTCTTTCTGCTTCTCTGCTGCTTCAGCTTTTTTTTCTTCTTCTGCTTCTTCTTTCAAAAGTTCTTCCTCATTGGACCAATCCAATGTAACCATTTCTTCTGCCATGTTGGAGATTTAATTTTCAAACTGAAAGTATAAAGGGATTTTCATTACAGAAATATTCTACAGAATCATACAACCTAATGAGTAAGATTGTGCTAATCTTTTATTACCTAATGATTAATACTTTTGCTCCAAAAGTAAAACTTGTTTACTTTCTGAACAAATGAATCTAGATTTTTTGGGTTGATATATTAAAAAATAAAGTTAATCTCACCACATTGATCTGCAATTATATCTACTGTGTATATCTATGATACCTAACTGTGGTACATTTGGCCACTGGTAGCAACAGAGATGAAAGTGGGTTTTGTTGAAAAAGAGGAAACTTCAGGCAGGGGGATAGGGGCTGCCTAAGCCTCCAAGCAGGGTCCAGGGGGAAAAGCCCCCAGAAGCCCCTGAGATTTGAGGATTTTAAGCCTATTTCTGACATCTCCTGAGTGAAATACTTAGTGAGATTGCATATACCATGTATTTCAATATTTACCAAATTTACAAAAACTTCAGAAAACCTATAAGAAAAATTAAAGAACAAGTGAGTTTCCAGAAAATTTATCAGATATATATATATGCAGATTTAAGTACTATACTACTTGTTTTTCTTTACTGCTTCACTACAGTAATGGAATGCTTACTGCTTTACAAAAATGTGTAACTTCCAATTTTTAGCTAGATAGAAAGTTTTTTCCAACCAGCTGGCAAACCTAAATTTATTTTTTGACTCATTGGGCCACAATTAAAAATATTAATGTTTGCACTAATGCGCCCGACCTGAAAAAAAGGGGCCGACTCAAAAGTTGTTTTTAGGTTAAAATCGAAAAGATTTTTTTTCAGATTTTTTTTGGTCTCCCGTCTGACTTTGTTCCATGTGTTACTTTTGCGGCATTTCGAGGTCTTTGAGATTTATCGCAACTGCCGTCGTAGCATACGATACGACCCGAATGAAACTCAAAATTGTAATATTGACTAGAAGAGGATAGATTTTAGTTTAAAAAATGCGAAAACATTAACTGATTTTGCTTCTGACAAGTAATGAAAGTCATAAACTGGGACTTGTGAATTGACATGTGGTGTGTAAAACTTTCACAGTGTAATCGGCACCTGCACTGGTAAGTTAAATTGCGAAAAAAGCGCCGGAAAAGTAAACCTTTTTTCCCACATATGTAATGGAATTTTATGCATAATCTGAAAAATTAAGTCTCAATTGGATTGAAACTCTGCATCAGACCTCAATTTTAAGCCGAAGTGGAGTGAAATTTAACATTTTTAAAGCTTTTTTATGAAAAATTTTGAAATGTTGCTATGCCAACTAGGTTTCCATGGATATTTTTTATTTATTTTATCATGATTGAAACAATGCTAACATAATGGCCTTTCAGAATATATCTATATGTATATGGGTATTATTTCCACTGAAGTTGGCACAAGACCATGACATCTGTTAGCTCACTTCACATAGGAAATGGTACTATTAATTTTTGGAGTGTAACCTAAAAGCCGACTTACAGCAGAATCTCTTGGAGTAAACCCAGATTGATGATTACTGATTAGGGGACGACCATTTGATATTTTTTTTTGGGGGGGGGGGGGGGGGCAGGAGGATTTTGAAAATAAATAACTCAGCCTTGATAATAAAAAAAATTAATGGTTTGTTCTGTGGTAGTTTGAAAATATATTACCTGACCTACAATGTATTGAAAATAAATAACTCGGCAGGTCTTTTAGACCATTTTATAAATGCATGTTTTAAAGCATGAGATGGCACCAGATTCTACCAAAATTCGTCTTTTTTCATATATTTTTTCGGAAAAACTTCCCAAATCTTTTAATAATATATAAACTACACCATATATAAATACTAATGTTTTTGAAATGTCTGAAAATGGGTTTCATTTCACTTGAGTTATATTGTCTCATGAACATTTACCTCACATTAATACCATTTCCCATTTTAACCTATATTGTTTTTTGTACGTATGCAATATATGCAGTTTTGAATTCAGAAGATTCACTTCCAGAGGATGATTAATTTCGATTAAATGGTACATAATGTATTTCATCTCATTGAATTTATAAGATGTAAGTATAAACAGTTTAAATGTGAGAATATTGTGTAATCTAAAAAGGTGCTTGCATCAGGAGAAAAATATTTGTCATAGTAAAACCCTCTTTTCATTTAATATACATATATATATACAACATACTGGTACATTTAACTTAAACTTCAGAAATATATATCTGCATTCCATTTTCCTTTCTCCTTTACTTTAAACAGAGCAATACACAATACAACATGAATGTACAAGCATGCACTATAAACATTGCATATTTCTATTTGCACCTATAATTCAGTTTCTTGATTTTGCAGTTATGAACTTGGTGCACAGATTTATGGCAATGGTGGCCATTTTTGTGCTAGCATCAAACACAACAGCAAATGGTATCTTTATGATGGTCTTAAGGAATACCACAGTGCTGGACAGGGACTGAGACTGCAAGGTGGAACAGCCAAAATTCTGAACAGATACAACCTTAACTATGTTATTTATTTAAGAATAAAAACACGAATTTAAAAATTGTTTATTTTCAAATATTATAAATATAAATATAAATGTGAAAATAAATATTCAGTCCCTTGTTTTACAAATCCTCCTCCCCCCCCCCCCCCCCTGAATATCAAATGGTCGTCCCCTTAAATCATGTTGGCGTAAACAGAGATGCTTATAAACAGACCTTTCCATGACCTTTCCCAATACACTAATTAATGAAATAGGTTGATAATTTTTAAAACACGAAGTACTATCCTCCTTTAAGACCGGGGTAACATTTGCCTGCTTCCAAATTTTATATGAGGGTTTTAATATCAAAAAAAAAAAGAAAAAAAAAAAGCCTACCTACCTACCCACTGATGAAAATCAGGGTCGGGTTAGTGCAAACTGAAATGTTTTTAAGTGTGGCCTAGAAAGTTTTTTCCAACCAGGCAAACCTAAATTTATTTTTTTACTCATTGGTCAATTTCTTTAACCATCAAATCATCCCTTTTCTCGATTATTTTAATTTTAAATATTTCGCTGCTTTATACTTTATCTGTCAAGGCTGAGTAAAGTAAGTACAAGTAAGCAATGAACTGATACCGTGTCTAATCTGAACTGCATCAAATAAACCACTAGTGCACAGTCCGAAACTGGTTTACTATTCCCAAAACAGTTATAGGTAGTACACCATATAAATAGACGGAACCAGTTCAGTTTACGCATTATTCGCATTTGTGTATTATATGCACAGTGGATTTGTGTCTTAAAATCCCAGACCTGTTTACCCCATTTAAGCTAGTAGTGTAGTTTATACATTTAGAAAGTGTAGTTTTAGATTTTACAAGTCCTAAAAATTACTATCACTGATGAGCGGCGCAACACGCCACGAACTTGCTAGGGGGGTCTGGGGGCATGCCCCCCCCCCCCCCAGAAATTTTTAATTATAATGAACACAATAATGATATATGTTTTCTTCCTAAATTTTATTAAGTCATTCTCTTGTAAATCCAAAGATACAACCATGGTCTGTCCTTGGTCCAAACATCAAAACATTTATGTTCTCTGACCTCTTGCTCGTATTTGCGTTTTGAAATATGTCTGGCATCACAATTTGTAACTAATTGAAAACTTTTGAACAGTTTAAATTATTTCAAACTTTTACTATAACAATAAGTCAGTTAAACAACAATGACTAGATTTTCAAACAATATAAAAAAAATTAATACAGCTTGTCAGTGTTACCTTCAACAACATTATTCTTTCGTTTCGGCATCGTGCCATGTGTCAAACTTGACAGTCAACGATCACCAGAACGTTTGTAATACATACTTATATATTCATTATCAAACGCGTAAAAGACAAAGACTCTGTTTTGCGTTCGGATAACTTCCTTTAGACACAAAATTACATATTGCCGATTTTTTTTACTGTAACATCTTTGAATTCGTAGAAATGACCTATTTGGGCTTGAAGCGTAATTTGAGTACAAAAAATCGTAGAAACTACGCCAAAATCATAGTGGTAAACAGGTCTGAAATCCTGGAAAAAACTTAGTTCGTATGGATAATACGTGGCAAGATCGGAAGCCAAGATTGAGTTGAGATCGTCATTACTGAGAGCATATTTTCTTGATGATGTGGTGTTTTATGTTAATCGAGTCTTTAAATCTCTTCATTAAACCCATTAATACATAAATATAATACAAAGACTTCCTATATTTGACAAAACTTAGGATTTTATTGTCATTGGAGTTGTAAACGAAAGAATTAAGTGAATGTATAAAACTTTAAACAAGTTCGGAATATGACGATTTTTCGAAAATAACGACCAAGTTATGTCTTGAATATCAATTATTTAATTTTAATTCTCTTGTAATTATAATTAATTAGAAAACCAATAAAGGTTAACATACCAAAGCTTCTACTTCTTTGATCAATTTTATATATGGGTTTACCCCAGCCAATACTTAAAATAGGATCAAATGAATACATAGTACGTTGAACTCAGTTATGTAAACATTTATAAGAAAATAGTATATAAATTAGTGCTCTGGGCTCATGGTTTCTTTTTCAAAAACCAACGCTTATCCATTGTATCTATAATACAGAAACAAAAATGTAGTGAATACTTTTTACTTTCATTTTAAAGAAATGTATGAGATATTCCTGAAAAACCAGTTGCAGTTTGAAAAAAAGACACACAGTATGCTACATAGCTACAATAATGTAGCTCCTGTCACAAGTTTTGACTCAGTGGCGCTACAAAGCGGTCCCATTACTCGTAATAGAGAATAAATTATTTTTACCTATGGCAATAACAGGTTGTGTTTATCTAAAATATTATTGAATTGTATAATTTCAAGCATATTAAATGTAAAATTACTTCATTATCAATGTTGAAAACATTTTTTGTACTGTATCTTGTAATTTTGTCAGTTTCAAAATTTTCTTCAATCATGACAGTAAACGCGAGATTGCAGGAGGCGTGGCCTGATCTTATGTGGATATACTTACTATGACTGACAATATCGCAGGAAATAGTATTTTGTCAATGGAAACTTCCTTATTTGGAATGTGATTTTAGCAAGAATCCTGCTGGGACTTGAAAAGAAAATTTAAAAATGGATGAAAATTTAGAATGCCAGATTTCGGGATTGGAAATTTCCCTTTAAATGTTGGTTTTTTGCTTTAATTTAACTGATAATGAAAGAAATATAATATTTTTACAGGTTTTGAACCAAAACAAGTGGAACTGGAAAATCTGCCTAAATTGCTAAAACCCCCAGGTGGGAATCACACCAGGCTGCTTCTTCACAAGTAATAGAAAAGACCGCTTTGTACCTCCGCTGAGCCACTTTATTGTAGCTATATGCTACCCTACTTAATACTTTTTTCTTAGTGTGAAAAACCGAAAGAGGAAGTAGCTCGAACAGTGCTCAGCCTCAGACAAGGTACAGACGCAATGCATTTTATTTCTGCAACTTCTGATTTAGTAAAATGCATCCGGTAAATATTTTTTTGTCGTCTAATTGCCTAGAATAAAGCAAACAAATATTCATTCTACACATTTAAAATACATTTATGTCAAACCTCAGCCCTGATAAGATGCCGTACCAACACGAGGTCAAACGACAACGAGGCTTTAAATTGATATTCCACACATGACCAAAAATAAATTGTAATTATACTTTCATGATAATATTTTGATTAGATAAAAAAAGTTAAAAATATTATGAATTATTGATTATTTAATTGAAAATGCTGTAAATACATTTTTTTGTAAAGTATTTTTATATAGTACTTCACAATATTCCAAAGTCCAACTGTTGACTGGTTGCTTTCCAAATTTTATTTCCTTATACAACACATGTTTGGCGATTTGGAAGAAGTGACCAGACCAAATTTTATATTTTTGAGAACTGCAACACGTTTTGTTTTCCAGATCAAAATTAGGTACATCAGTCATTTTTTGATAGATTAAAATAATGTCAGTATGACAACAACCAACATGACCAAAGGCAAAGCACAGACTCGTTGGACATGGATTTAGACATTGTCCGGACCCCTCACTGCCTCAGACTCAGTCCTCACATCACGACACATGCCTCAGCCCTCACTCAGTCACTGCCCTCAGTTCGTGGAATAGATTTCTCAGATTTGAAAGTCTTAACATTAAATAGCAACAACCAGCCTGATCAAAATAGTAAAAAATCAACCAAATAAACCATACAAAGACACAGATATATTGTTTTCAGTAGCACAGAACATAGCAATGTCAGTAAACACTAGGGGCACCTGGGCGGAAACCAGAGTTTTACAGTATACTGGTTCCGAAATAGACTGGAAAAGGTTGTAAAGAAGCGGAATCCAGTTTTCAAGTAACTTCCCCCAAGACTGCTTCACCTGGCGTTTACTGACATTGCTACAGAACACTATTTCTCTTTAAAATATCTCTTCAGTTAACAAAGTCACACTCATTTGAGAAATTGTTTTTTTACACAAAAAGTCTCGCAATTTTCACATCTGCTCTGAAAAGATGTTCCAACTTGGCTACAATAATGTAGCTCCTGTGACAACTTTTGACTTGGCTGAGCTACAAGTGAGTGGTCCCATTACTGGTAATAGAGCAGCCGGATGTGATTCACACCTGGGGGTTTTAGGCATATTTTCACCTGTTATGGTTCAAAAACTGTAAAAATATTATATTTCTATCATCAGGTAAAATGAAGCAACATACCATCACCTAACGGGAGATTTCCAATCAAGAAATCTGTCATTCAAAATTTTCACCCATGTTTTGAATTTTCTTTTCAAGTCTCAGCGGGATTCTCGCTAAAGTCACGTTTCAAATAGGGAAGTTTCCATTGACAATATACTATTTCCCGAAAACTTTTCAGTCGTAGTCGTAAAGGATACCATTCAAAGGTCAGACCACGCCTCCTGCAATCTCACGATATCTGTCATTGGGGAAAAAGAACAATTTGAAAACGACAAAATGACAAGATGTGCAAAACAAGAGTATTTGAACCCAATTTTTATGATGTATATAATTCTCGATGTATGCCACTTGTGATCTGTTTGATTTCTTTCAAATTTTCCCATTATAGATAGAGTCTACCTGAATAGGCAATTGTATATCAAATGCCAGAGGGATAAATTTTATACCCAAGCTCCAAACCATTGAATGGAAATATAGTTTATTGATACCATAGTAAACCAGTCTTTAAACTAGCACAACTCAGCTCTAAACATCAATGTCCTTATAGGATGTACATGTATAGTATGTCCATTTAATATATATAAATTTCTATTTTTATAAGAATTGAGAGAAAATTTTGAGATTGGTGATCAGTATTAAAAGCTAGTAAAATCTATATCCTGGTATACCCCTAGGCTATACATACAAAGTGGAGATTTTCATATTCCTCGAACATTGAAAAATAATATACCCTGCCAATTAGGTTGAGTAGCAAATAGATTTTAGTCTGTGTTTACATCCGTTTGTCTGTTCATCCAACCATCACACGTTTGGTTTTTGTCTTGAAGATGGGGGTTATATCTTTATGAAACTTGATACATACTTATATGTACAGGTATAGTGAATTGGAAAAATATTTTTACAAGCTTATGCTAATCCCTCACCACTTGGCGGGTACAAGAGCGGCCCCTTTTGCAGCATTTCAGCCTACTCTTTTTCAACATCTAGAGGGGAGTCTTTAGCATGCTAAGGGTCTAGCTTTTCTTAACACGGGACAGCCAAGGCAAAATCCAACGGACAACTTAATTGAGACCAGCCTCTCAAATGGTGTTGCAAATTTATCCCTGAAATTTTCATCCCGAACTGAAATCGAACCAGAGACCTTCGGCTTTGTAGTCAAATGCACTAACCACTACACCACGCTGCCCTTTTATGAATACACTGTTCTGTGAACATTGTTAACATTTCAAAGTACACGGTCATGAAGTTCTCATGCTTGTTCTTATTTTAATGTTTTGAAAGAATATTAAACACTGAATGAGAATTTTAGTTCTTCATTCTTAAACAATGTTCTTATAATAAATCATACATCGTATACATGTTAAACCATGACAATACAAGATAAACACTGTGACCAATGTTAAATTTCAACAAGTTAGTATTGTTGAAAAAAAGAACGATATATTTTCATTTGACAAAACCAAAAAAAAAAAGCCTACCTACCTACCTACCCACTACTACTAGTCATGACTCATGGGTAGGGTTAGTGCAAACAAAAATGTTTTTAAGTGTGGCCCCAGGTTGTAATACATGTACTTAAATTTAGAAAATCTCATAGGAAGAGTTATCTCCCTTTACATTGAAAATTCCATAGGCGGAATATTTTTGTTTCTCTGGAAAACATGATTGAACAAAACAGGTAAGTTCAATTGTTGCAGTTACAACTTAGCCCATTGCATCTTTTGCCCAAGTGACTAGAAAATTCACTTTGATTAAGGTATTCAAATTCTGAAAAATCCATTTTGATGTTTGCCTTTGTAGCTCCCCGAGATGCATCCTTACAGCAAGTAATATGATTGTAAGTCGCTTGGTACATGTATCTGAGAACTGAACTCAGTTGTAAAACTTAACCTACACCAGTGAAGCGCGATAAGTAGGTCAGAGTGACCTAATTTTGGTGGGAGGCTGTGTTACTTCCCAAGATTCACCCTAACACGTAGTTATATGATTGTAGCTTCCTTAGTTTCAGAGAACTGAACTCAGAAGTAAAACTTAACCTAAGTCATTGAAGTGTGATAAGTAGGTCAGAATGACTTTAATTTTGGTGGGAAGCTGTGTTACTTCCCGAGATGCACCTCACTCCAAGTAATATGATTGTAGGTTCCTTGATATCGGAGAACTGAACTCGGACGTAAAACTTAACTTTAGTCAATGAAACTGTAATTCTATAAGTGAACCAACACCTGAAGTAGTAATTGTGCAGTAGGGTATCTAAGTCAATGAAGTGCAATAAGTAGGTCAGAGTGACCTAAATTTGGTGGGAGGCTATGTTACTCTCCGAGATGCACTCTCACACCGAGTAATATGATTGTAGGTTGCTTGGTATCAGAGAACTGAACTAGGACGTAAAACTTAACCTTAGTCAATGAAGTGCAATAAGTAGGTCAGAATTTTAAAAATCTTCTCCTCTGAAGCTTCTATGTCAATCTTAGCCAAACTTTGCTGAAATATTCTTCGGTAGTCCCCTTCCAAAATTATGTCCGATGGTACCGACATCTGACCAAGATGGCCGCCACAGAGGAACTTAGTTTAACATATGACCCTAAGGAAATTCACATAAAAATCTTGTCTAACTATGGTGGAATGGCCATAAGGTGGTCCTCTTTCAAAAATGTGTATGATGGCCCTGACCGCCGACTAAGATGGCCGCCACACCCAAACTTAGTTTAACATAGGACCCTATGGGAAATTCATGTCTGAAACCACTTGGCCAATTGGAACCAATTGACAGAAATGGTTCATAGGTGGTCCTCCATTGACCTTAGATTGTCTTCTTTCAGAATTGTGTCGGATGACCTGGACTGTCAACCGAGATGGCTGCCACAGCGGAACATAGTTTAACATTGGACCCTACGGAAAATTCATTAAAAATCTTCTTGTTAAACTATCGAGAGGTTGGAACCAAACTTAGCAGCAATGATCCTTAGATGGTCCTCTTTCAGAATTGTGTCCGTTGACCAAAACTGTCAACCAAGTTTGCCACCACAGCCTAACTTTTAACCCTGTGGGAACTGGTCGCTATACGTAACAGGCAATGCACTATCAGGTGAGGGATATGTCCTGGGAGCCTCAAAATAATGGGAAAATTATCAGGACTTTCAAAACGGTTTGAGCCATCGATGGTTTTCGATCAATCCAAGTTTGGAGCTACCGAAAGTCGACTGTATACTAAAGTGAAGCAATTCGGGATCTACATACATGTGATTCCCACATCAGTAGTTCAAAAAGTATGTTATTAGAGATCCCCTCCTGTCCTGTTGGAGATTTTAAAATTCCATATCAAAGAATGTCCAAAAGAATTTCAGAAGGCACATTTTTCCTGAATGTTTGGAGAACTTTAAATAGTTGATATGGAGGAAGTTCTGAAAACTGTGTTCGTATGATAAGGTTAATAATATAATAGCAGGGATCACCATGACCTATTAAGGTGTGGCAGTCAACCCATAAAATTTCAGTGCAATGCTTCATTTTTTACAACAGCGAGTTTTTGTTTCAGTAAGGAATGTCAAAGTTTATGTTCGTAATCTCTTACATTCAATAATATCTAAATCAATTGTGATTTTTGTTTCTGGAACAGATATGAAAAGATTTGTTGATGAATTAAAAAATTCTTTTTTGTAAAGTACTATTGATGTTGAAAAATTTCCTTGTTTACAGAGAGAATACATAGTAATAGAAAAAAGGGCTAGCAGACATAAGCAGAACATAAAAAACCTCCAGTTTTGAGACCCTAACTCCTGATCAAAATTTTTAAAATATCCTTATCAGCCTTGAGTAGTTTGTCACATGTATTGATCTAATACACAATATAGACACATCAGTCCCAGTTCTAAAATTGTGACAAATAATTAACTACATCAGCTGTGATGCTTTATATGTTTATGATGTTTGTGTTGTGTATTTTGTATTGTATTTGATGATCATCCATTTTCTGGATTCAATTTCAATAAATAATTTGAATTTTGAATTTGAATTTGAACATCTACAAGACATCATATGTATACCCGAATCCATCCTCCCAAGTCAGGGTTTTGTATCCACGTTCTTTTCTACAAACCGGGGACATGACATATTGATATTTTACGGGTCTAACATATCGCTGCCTGGTGTGTGACCTAGAAAATTCTACCTACGACGCAAATGGATTCTCTTGTGACCTTGAGAAGAACCAATGAAAATCATTCACTTCCGACCCGCAAAATATGAATGTGTGATGTCAGGGGCTTGTAGGAACGAACATGGAAGATGACCCAAATCAAGTTAATTCCATTAATTGAATATTATTATTTTTTAATACTTCCTCCATGAATTATGGAATGGGCATATAGATTTACCCTCGCCATGAGCATTTACATGTTCTGATTGGTCGAAATTTAAAACTTCTTCTTCTCTGAAACCGTAAAGCCAAATGAACTGATTTTTGGTATGGAGCATCTATGGAAGGTCCTTTACAAACTTTGCATAACTCATCCCAGTCCATGAAACAAAATGGCCGCCATGAGCATTTACATGTTCTGATTGGTCGAAATTTAAAAATTCTTCTCCTCTAAAACCGTAAAGCCAAATGAACTGATTTTTGATATGGAACATCTATGGAAAGTCCTTTACAAAATTTGCCTAAATCATCCCAGTCCATGAAACAAAATGGTCACCAGAAACCTTTATATGTTCTGATTGGTCAAAATTTAAAACTTCTCTGATGAAACCGTTTGAATGCAAACAACAGTTGGTATAAAATTCCAGTGATTTTTCCCTAAATATATTATGTCATAGGTATGGAATTCCGTCTATTTATAAGTTCTAGATATTGATTTCTGATTGTTTTTTGGTTTCATTATTTAAATTAGAGTCTTGGCTTTATTTTAAGTTTAAAAAAATGCATGAAATGTAAAAAAGTAATTATTTTCATAAAAGTTTTATTAATGGGAGACTACTCTGAAAACATCCAAAAATAGTGTAGGTGAAAACACAACATTTTTATACCACTTCATGTAGCAATTTTAAAAGGCGGCGAATGTACCCTGAAACTACATGTGCTGAAACCAGTTGAATGTGTACTTTGGAAAACACATATACTCAGTTCTCTAAATTACGCAGGAGTCTTTGCTAGGATGCTCTGAGGTTGGTCTGTTTTTGAAATATTTGAAGGGGGGAGGCCTATTTTTTGTCAGTTATCTTTCTGTCATGGTAAGAATTTGGAAAGGAATTCCTTAAAAATACTTGTATACAGTGAAAGCTTGAAGAAATATGTTTTATTTGATATAGGGTTGTCTATGGGTATATGATACAGCCAATTGTCCAGCTATCAATCTTTTGAGTATGTTCCTTCAATTCATGACGTCATGAAAAGTTCTAAGAAAAACTGTTGTGTGCACTCTTAAAGGCTTTGATAAGGCTTGGATTTGAACAGTATTTTGGTTATAAAGCTCATGTATTGTATTGTTTATGCATTATTAGACAGATAGAAAGAATTTCATGTACCAAGAGTGGTATTTAATACATTATTATGTCCCATCTGGCCTTAGCAACCAAAAATAACAAATTTGCAGTAATAATTTGATGTCAAGTGTAAAGACGTCATATTATTAATTCGCAGTTTTTGAAGCCGGTTATAGTTTTAGATGATTCATTGCACTTAATGTATGCAGATTTTTTTTTCGCATAAATATTGGGAAAAAATGAAAGGAAAAAAAATAAAAAATAAACTTTATTTCCATTTCAATGGTAAAAAATAGTGTCAATAAACTATTCCATAATTACACTGTTATTCAATTCAAGGAATGGTTGGCATTCTTATTTTTTTTTATTTGAACCTTTTTTTTAACAATAAAATTTAGTTTTTTTCATGTATTTTCTTAAAATTAATCAAATCTTTAAGTATACAAGCATAAAACAGTTTGCAAGAGAGAAATATGCTCATATTACATCAAAATATGTCAAATTTACATTTTATGTCATTGTCTGTGAGTTATGCCCCAGGGTATCAAAACCCCCTCCTTTGAATATTTGTTCAATACATTTGATTCACATGTCAGAAATAGACAAAGAGGTATTGTTTTATTCGTAATTGTCTGTAGATTGAGAAAATTTATTCTTATTTTGAAAATAAGGGTATCAAGAATGCCTTAATGGCCAATGAACTTATACTTGGTATGAAGCATTTATAGAAGATCATTTACAAAGTTTCCAGAAATCAATCTAATCTGTCAAATCAAATCAAAAGTTTGTGACTGCCAGGTGAGCGATACAGGCTCAGCCCACTGAGCCTCTTGTTCCTTAACTCATTATTTCTAGGAATATAAAATGTTACCCATTAATTATATATGTTTCTGTACGCACATAAATAAACTGAGATCTCGATAGTATGTGTAAACTATCGTTTTACTCCAGCACCTGATTTTAGATTTTCCCCGTTTAATCAAATTTCATCTATCTGGAATAATTTTCGGGATCCGAAGGACTTAGAGATAACGAGAGTCAACGGTACTTTTATATTATTATAATAAGTCTTTTACCAGTACTCAAGAGTGGTTCCAGTTTGGCAAGAAGTTGCAAAGAAGATTTTGAAACAAAGTAATTGGCAAATTTGATTTTTGCTTGACTTTGTCATAAAATTTCTCTGACTCCAAGACATCTTAGCTTTGACATAAAGGGAAGAGCCCATTTTTTTTCAGACTCATCAAACATCGAGAAAAATATTTTCTTATACATTTTCTTATCAGCCTAAAAGTGGACTTTCATCAGATTTTCTAAACAAACAGTAAAAATTACTGTGAAAGGAAATTATCAAAGTTTTTGAATATTTTAACAAGACAGTAAAAAAAGAATCGAAAGAATTTTTTTTACATGCATTCAAAGTAATCTGTAGAAATTGTACTTTAAAAATGTCTAGGCTTTACAGCTCTTCATATACTTTATTATACTCCCTGCAAACAAAGTTTTTTTTTTTTGGGGGGGGGGTATATAGGAATCAGTCTGACCGTCTGCCTGTCCATGTACCTTGTAAGCACAACTCCTCCTAAACAGTTCAGTGGATTTTGATGAAACTTTATATAAAGGCTGGGCATCATATGCAGATGTGCATGAAGCAAGATAATTTTCACTGGATGCTTGCAAAGGGAGATGATCTATCTTAAGGGTTTTACATGTTTAAGGTCTTGTTATACACTTCTAGGTCAAGTGGCCACTGAGTACCATAGTTCTTCAAAAAGTTTAACTTGGAAGTAAATTTGTTTGAGTGAATTAATACAATACCATTATGGTAAAAGTAACATTTAAGGGCTTAAATGAAAGCTGAGAATATTTATTTTAAAGAAATAACTGCCACTTTCCACCAATGAGTAGGAATTTATGGTACAGGAAGTAATAACAGGACTACTGTCCATCCCTTTTCTCAGTCTCCAAAATTAAACACCTGGTGATTAGAGAAACTTAGCCTTCAGACTTATTTTGTGAAAAAAGTAAACGATGATCGTACCATATTTGTAGCAGTTTCAAAATCTGCTATTCTTTTGCTTTGCAATGAGGTTTGTTTCATTCAGAACTTCACACCTACATGTTCAGGCTGACAGTTTGAAATTTGGCCAAAACTGGCAGGAATATGTTAATGATGTCATAGGGTATACGAGACCTAAAGCTTATGAGTGCAACTCCTCCTAAACCGTTCAATGGATTTTCATGAAACTATATGAAAGGTTGGGCATCATATGCAGATGTCCATGAAGCAAGATAATTATCACTGGATGCTTGCAAAGGGAGATAATCCAACTTAAGAGTTTTACATGTTTAAAGCTTGTAAGCACACCTCCTAGTATTGCAAGCGGGTGTATCACTCAGCGAGGTTATTCACAATTCTAGTTTTTCCTGTTGAAGTTAGATAAAAATAAATTTCAAAATTGGTCCGTGAGTATGTTATAGGCAATTTGATCATAATTAAACAAACCTGATTTATTGCCCTGTCATTTAATTTTTAATATGATACTTTTAAGTTCCAAGGTGAATTTCTGTAAAAATATTCAGTCATAGTTGTGGTAAAGTACACGAATAAATGATAAAAGTTCAAAGGTTGAGAATATAAATATTGCTATCTATATAGAAGTACTTGATATCTGCCCTCATTTTTGAAGAATTCTTTTTTGTTGAAATAATGTACTAATAAATATTGAATTAATTTTGTAGAATTCATTGATTGCTAGTAAACTAACTGAAAGATTATATAAAAAGGTATTTCATATTAAAAACAGAATGTTCATTGAAAAAAATAAAACTTAAATTTTGTAAAATAGGAAGGATAAGAATCTTCTTTTTTCTGAAAACTAGACAGCTTGAGGTTAAAGGTCAAAGTCCCGGGAAAATGAACCTTTAAAATCCTCAGGCTCATGGTGGATGAATGAACCACTTTTCATGTTCAGGATTAGGGATAAAAGTTCAGGCCGACAGAAAAATACCTGTAGGTATAATGGACACCAAACTTCTAATGATTGGTGAAACAAAAAGTCATGTATATTAAATATTGATTATCATGGTCAATAGAGTATGGTTGTCAGAGTGGTTGAGGTCACAGGCTGAAAAGAAAATGAAAGGCTTGTAGGCAGGTTGTAATAAAACTTTGTACAGAGTCACTTCTGTTGAAAGGATGTCATTTCAAGGTCAGAACTCGAAGGTCAAATTCCAGTGTAAGGATAATAGATATTGTAAAACTTGATTGAAATATAAAATTTTCATCTCACTTTCTGTTATACTACAAAAATACAATGAAAATGTTTGCCAATGATAGAAGGACAAACCTAATGCAATGCTAAGTTCCAGGTTAAGGTCACAGGACAATTTACTGGAGAGAGTTTCAAAAATGTCTGGATACAAAGCAACACTTTGCTTGAAGGGAATCAATATAGGTTTATTTGTACTTAATAACTTGTACATTTGATGTTATTGGAATGTTGAAAAGTAAAGTACTTTTATTTCCTAGAAGAGTGGTTTAAATTATTATTTCCAGACTTGACCTTGAATACAAATTTTTTCCAGATTGATTTAAATGACATAATGAGAATTAATCCCCTTCAATAACTAAGCATTTCTTCCTTGTTATATAATTATAGAGGGAAGTATTTCGATTAAGAATAAGTTTTCTTATAAAGCTACCCAGGTATTTTATTATTTCCCATATTCTAATTTGAATTTGTTTTTAAGGTATGTTTACAGAATAGTAATATTATTATAAGTTTACAATGTTTCATAGTGATATTTTTGGAAATTGAAGGAAATTTTTTTTTTTAAGATTTTTAATGGACAAGGAATTGGTATCTACAAATCAAGATTCATATTAAATGATATTTTAAGCCATTTTACAGAGTGTCAGTGTATTATTGTAGTCTATTTGAATGTCATCTTTCATTGTAATTTTCTGATTTTATCTGTTATATCTAGAGATTTTTTTTGGTTTTGAGATAGAAAAAACTGTCCACAAGACAAGCCCTGAATGTCCCTGGAAATCATGATGACAAAAATTCAACAAAACAACCACAAACTCTGAATAAACAAAACATTCAAAATAAAACCAATATGTAATCAATTTGAAAAGTTGAGTACTAGAACAAAAGACTTTAAATAAAAATGATACACAATCAGATTGAAAAAGTATCTTATTTGGCATTACATAGAACTTTGTACAATTTTTTCAAACTGATTAGAGAATTTCCAGATAATTGTTAATAGCCTTTACATCGTGTGTCTGAAAACCAGAATTTGGTTGAAAGTTTTAATGGAAAAGTAATTAAATAAGACAGTTTTTTCCCCATTAATTAACCATGATGAGCCACCAAGGAAAACATTAAAATTTTACAATTTATTTGTAAAGGTAATTTTTTCCTAAATGTGATTCTAAATAAAGAATTTTCAAAAGAAAAATAAATGCACCTGAAAAATTTAAAATACATGTATTAAAAAGTTGAAATTACTGGGACAAACCTATTTTAAAACTTCCACATTTGTTGAACCATTAATTTTCTATATTATTTTTATTTACTTTGGCATAATTAGTGCAACCAAAGGATAAAAAATCCCACAAGAAGAATTATCTCCCTTGTACAATTAAAAAATTTTGCACGGTATTTTTTGTTTCAAAAAGATGAAAAGTATGAATCCTAAAAATCTTATTAAGTATGAAATAATTGCTATTGCTCTTTACATTGAAAAAATATACTGGTATATTCAACTTTGTGTGAAATTTGTCTAATAGGTCTAATTTGTCATATGTTAATTGTACTCGGCCTTTGTACTTTGTACTAAAACACTTGTAATATTGACCTATTCGATTCCAGACACATTAGTACATGTACTGTTAGGTTTCATTTAAATTTGTTTATCCATTTTATCAAAGCATGCTTTATACATGCTGTTAGTTTACACCTTATAGATGTGATAGTATTTATGACCTTGAATGATATGGAAGTAAATTCAATTCGTGTACTTGTTTATTACTAAATAGACTGGATAATCCTGGATACACATTTATTGTATAATTATGGTTTGTAAAAAAATTTATACAGTTTGTAAAAATGTACAGTAAGGTCATAGGCAGGTGACCTAGAGTTAAATCTACTTGTACTTTTGGGATATAAAAAAGATTAGAGTTTTTAACGGAAGAAAATAAACTAGTATTAGTGGATAAAGATTTCAACTAATTTTGTTTAAAATAAAGATTAAACAAAGAGAAATACAAATACATATATAGTAAATGACTATCTTACTGTTTTGATGTTCAGTGATATTGGTTGTGGTTTATGAGTTTAAAGCATTATTTTTTTTTCTCTACATAAAGTAGAAAAAGTATATATCTTTTATAAGGACATTTTTTTTACAGAAACTACTGGGTAGGGAAATGGACTATTTGAAATTAGTTGGAGCAGGTGCTATAACAGTCAGTGCTGTTACCACAGCAACATACTTGTACTTAACACAGACTCCAGAGCCTGTTCCCATAGCAACAGACATCAATAACCAATCAAAAGAAATCGAGGTAAATAAAGGCAAATACGTAGTTTTTCTTGTAGAAATTGTTAATTTTGGAGTTTTATGTTCCTGGCAAAAGACATTTTAAGCATTAAGTCCTGAATAATATCCTCGTGAACAATTTCAACAACATTGTTAAGCAGGGTCCATTGATGCAGAATTTTTGAGACATGCAAATTATGGATTTATCAGCAGCTTTACTTAAGTTTATGGGGCCTCGGGGGCCGAGTGGTCTAGTTAGTTAGTCATGACTTCTAATGATCACTAGCCTGTCAACACTGAGATTGTGAGTTCGAATCACACCTGTAGCAGGATGTGTTCTACTCCGATTTGAATTGACAAGGATTGTCAGTGGTTCTCTCCGGGTACTCCGGCTTCCTCCACCAATAAAAACTGACCGCCACAAAATAGCCAAATGTGCTGAAAACGGCGTAAAACCCCAACTGAACCAACAAACTTATGTTTACAGAATAGGTATTTTTGAGTTATGTCCCTTTGACTATCGCCTGAATGGTGTGTTAATTTGCATAGAATTCCATTCCATTAAAGGATGCATATTTCTTCAGTATTTGTAAAAAAATGTGACGTTAGAATCAATTGAGTTTTGAAGATGTTTCTTTACATTTTTCATCTAAATCTGATAAATAATACATTTCCCTTCCTTCTCATTTTGTCTCCCTCTTTTCCAGAGGGGTGTCTTGTCTTAGAAATCAAAATCTGCAACAGTTTAAATTAAAATGAAAGGAAACTTGTCAGAATTTTTGCCTACTGTGCATAGATTTGTATGACATGAAGATTTTCCTAATCAGATTGATTTTTAGGGTTTTCCATGGCAAAGCATGGCTTCTGTTTATGGGGAAGTTCATTATTACCAAATATCTGACAGTTTACATTGGAATAAAACAAAACTCATCAGAATTGTTGCCAGTGGTTTTTTTCTAAATATATTACCTCATAGGTTTGGAATTCCCTCTAATTATAAGTTCTAGATATTGATCTATGATTGTTTTTTGGTTTCATTATTTAAATTAGAGTTATGGCTTTATTTTAAGTTTAAAAAAGTGCATGAAATGTAAAAAAGTAATTTTTTTCAGAAAAGTTTTATTAACGGGAGACTACCCCTAAAAACATCCGAAAATAGGGTAGGTGAAAACACGACATTTTTATACCACTTCATGTATCAATTTTAAAAGGTGGCGAATGTACCCTGAAAGCACATGAGCTGAAACCAGTTGAATGTGTACTTTGGAAAGCACATACATAAAGTTCTCTAAATTACACAGGAATCCTTAGTAGGATGCTCTGAGGTTGGTCTGTTTTTGAAATTTTTAAAGGGGGGAAGCCTATTTTTTGTCAGTTGTCTTTCTGTAATGGTAAGAATTTGGATATGATTTCCTTAAAAAAAAATTATATGAAGTGAGAGCTTGGAGAAATATGTTTTATTTGATATATGGTTGTCTATGGGTATATGATACAGCCAATTGTCTAGCTATCAATCTTTTGAGTATGTTCCTTGAAGGAAGATAATTATCGCCAGATGCTTGCAAAGGGAGATAATCCAACTTAAGGATTTTACATGTTTAAAGATTGTAAGTTCAACTCCTAGCATTGCAAGCAGGGGGAATCACTCAGTGAGGTCACTCAAAGTTCTTGTTATATTTACTAATTATGCCCCATCCACGAAGTTCTCAAATACCTTGGAGTTATATTAATGATATTATACTACTACAGTCCTCTTATAACACTTAGGTCATCATTGGGGTCACTTTGACCTACATTTAGTCAAGGTCATTCTGATAAAGTTTTGTATTTAATTTCATGTCCTAAGAATCCATGGTGTTATGTGAATGATGCATCACCACTATAATCCTCTTACAGTATATAAGATCATGACCCACATTTCAGTGACAAGGTTAAACTTTTTGGTTTAGGTCATTTCTGGGAAATAAAACCTATTGAGACGTATCATTGATATTATAACTATTTATTCATCTTATATAATACAACAAAAATCAGCAACATTTTAGTCGTCATGACCTATATTTTATGCTTGAGTGACTTTGGTAAATTTTTGGGTTCAGGTACATTTTAGAAGAACTTATGGTAGTATATTGATGATATTTCACAACTACGATCATTATATATAGTACAACACAAGTCAAAAATTTGTATTCCCCATGACCTAAATTTTATGCTTGAGTCAAGTTACCTATATTTTATGGTAGAGTGACTTTGATTGAATTTTTGCATTTTAGTCTATTTCTAAAAAAAAACCTGTGATAATATATCAAAATTTATATTTAAAAACTAAAATCATCTTTAGTTCAACAAAGATCACCAACATTTTAGCTCACATGACATACATTTTATGTTTTGAGTGACTCCATTAAATTTAAGCATTTGGATCCTTATGTAAGAACTATATTAGTACTGTGGATTCTAATGTGGTAAAAGTTAATTTCAGCAGGACATACCGAATTATGAAACTTTCATATACTGAAAATAATTCTTAAAACTATTTACAGTCATAAATAATAGTTGGGATTCTGTGTGCAAGTATCTTACAGATACACAATCTCTAGTTTCTGTATTGAGACTGTCAACAAATTTAGGTGATTTAATTAGCTCATGCAAGGATTTAGTGATGGATATCTCTTATAACTCAGCAGAAAATGGCACCTTTGTAAGCTTTTCCATCACTTTTCATGCATGTATATAAACTTTTTGCTTCTTCTTTAGAATCATTGAAAAGGATGAAACTATGGAATTTAAGCTTATTATAAATGACCATTGCAAGGTATAATAGTATCCAAGTGTCCTTGATTTTGAGCCAATAATAAATCGATGATGGCTGTCAGAGTAGTACTTTCTTAAAATTGGACCACAAGGGAAATATATATAACTTCATTTTCTGAAGATAAAACTTAGATTCAAACCAAACAAATAAAAAATTATCCTCATGAGAATCTGATATTGTGTTGTTAATGTAATGGTTTTCTGCAAAACAAAAAACAGGCCTAACAAGACACAAAAGGGCTTTTCTGATTGCTTATTTCTATGCCCTGTCCACGAATGTGCTTGGGCATATAGATTTGCCCTTGTCCAGTTTGGTTAAGTTTTTGTGTTTCTCAGAAACCCATTGAGATACATCAATGATATTATATCACTACAATCCCCTTATAACACTGAACAAAGTTCAATAACATTTGAGTCACTTTGGTCTACATTTAAGGCATGTGTGACTTATAAAGTTTTGCATTTAATTTCATATTATAGGATTCCATATGGTGTTATAGCAGTGATGCTTGATCAGTATAACCCTCTTACATTATATGATGGATTTCTCATACAATTGGGTTAATACTCGGTTAAGTTTTTGTGTTTAGGTCTGTTTCTCAGATTGATATATATCAATGATATTACACCACTGAATTCATCTTACATAGTACAATTAAAATCATCAACATTGAGTCACCAGGACCTACATTTTATGCTTTAGTGACTTTGATAAAAGTTTTGAATTTAGGTGTATATTTAAAGTGCCTGTGGTAATAGTTAACAGCTACAATCAACTTACAAGTACAAAACCAACATAGCAACTTTTGAGTCTTTATGACCTAGATTTTATGTTCAAATGACTTTGGTAAAATTTTTGCAGTTAGGTGTATTAGTGAAGAACTTGGGGTGATATATTTACCATATTTCACAAATACAGTCATCATATAAGGTACAAAACACCTTGGCAAAATTGTAGTCAATCTGACCTACATTTTATGCTTGAATAACTTTGGTTAAATTTTTGCATTTTAGTCCATTTCTCAAAACCTGTGATATGTCAGTAATATTTTACAACTACAGTTGTCTTGTTTAATTCAACAAATATCAGTAAATATGAGACATGACCTTCATTTCATGGCTGAGTCATTCTATTGAATTTAATCCTCAGTAACTGTACTTTTATTATTTTTGATTGGATGCCAATTAATGTAAGCAGGAAATAATGTGAAACCTTCATATATCTTAAATATTTTCACAATGAATTCCTATCATACGGAGTAGATGGGAATTCTATGTTCAGGGGGCATCCATGTCTTATAGACACAATCTGTAGTTCAAAGGTCTTTTTTCTATAAATATATTGACCCTTAACTCACATTTTTAATGACAAATGAATGATCTTTGCAGGGTACTACCCAACTGTTCTTACTTTGATTCTGGTTGAAAATCCAAGATGCTGTCATGTAGGACTATGTTAATATTGTGAAATGTATTGAAAACTCAACGTTCGAAGATTAATTTTGAATTGATTTGAAACCAATCTGAGCAGAGATGATTTTTATGAAGATCCCAACTATTTCTTGTTACTTTGGGACTTGAAATTAGTTCTCCTATCATAAAGAGTAGATGGTTTTATATTTTTTATATATTCATCTTATAATTAATTGGCACTTGACAACAAATTAAAGTTATTTGAGTTTTGCCCTTTGAACTCTTAAGTTTGATGAACTTTTTAACTTACAATTGACAGACATTAATTGAAATGTCATTGAGACCACATTCTATAGAACAATTTCAAATACAGAGCTTGGAGTTGTTTTACCTCCAATAATACTAAATTTTCATTGATTCATGAATGATCTTGACTTGAAATGCTGAAACTATTTTGGCTGCTTTCAAATACTACTTATGGTATGGTGAATTTGGGATAGGCAGGTGGCATGCCGAAAGTGAACAGTTGAGTTGATAGACATGTGAGCAGAAAGGAAAAAGAGGGTATCTATTTATGTACTCAAGTCATCATAAAGCTTCTAACCCATATCCTGGAAACTTTGCAGAATGTTTATAGACATAAAATGTGCATGAATGAGTTAGATACCATTTGACAAAAGATTTTCAATGTTGTGGAACTTCCCAGTAGCCATTTTTTGCAAAAATTGTCTATGGACAGATTCCTATTACTCCTCCTACAAACTTTAACCCAGATATTGGAAACTTTGTATAATGTTATGGACATCCTGAAGAAGTGCATAAAAGAGTATGGTATTATTTGAAGACCTGTTTCAAAAATTTCTATTGTGTAGAACTTAACTCGTTTTTTTTCCCAAAAACTGTCAATTGAAAGTAATTACCGGTATTTTTTGTAATCAACTATTCCTACACATTTTAAATTAGAGCTTGAGAAGGTTGCAGACTCTCTCCTACACATTTTAAATTAGAGCTTGAGAAGGTTGCAGACTGTCTCCTACACTTTTTAAATTAGAGCTTGAGAAGGTTGCAGACTCTCTCCTACACATTTTAAATTAGAGCTTGAGAATGTTGCAGACTGTCTATGGGCATATTGAAAAGAGTATGATGTCATTTAAAAAGTTATCTTTGATTTTCCATGTTGTGGAACCTTTGTCATTTTTCCCAAAAAAATTGTGTATGGAGTGTATAATGCCGCTTACCCCAGATCTTTGAAACTACATAATTTACATTAGGGAGAATGATGCCATCAGATAAATGTTTTAAACATTTTCATGTTGTGAATTTTTAACAACAAATTTTTGTAAAGGATACAGATTTATTACACTATAACTGAGCCTTGTAATTATTAAAGGTGATTTTATTTCTTAATAATATGAGATTTTAATAGCTGTGATCAGTGCTCTTGATTTTCCAGTGTAAATTATACAGGTATATTTTTATTGTGTTACTGGTCATCGTAAATCTACATTGTATCTATAATATTTGATGAATATTGAATATTATCTTTTGATACTATTAAACACAAATGGTCTGTTGAGTCTTTTACCCATTGTCTTGAGTTTCCATCACTGTGTTAAACTTTGAAAAAATGGACAGGTGAGACAAAAGAAAACAAAAATTTGTTATATTGTTTTTGCCTTTTCTTGCCATGTGTATATAAGAATATTAATTGGCAAAGAATTGGCAGTGTGGTACTAGAGCACTATGTAAGCCAGATACACTAATAAATAACCTTTTCCTCAAGGAATCTCTCAAATTAAAAATTAGGCTGTGAACTCTTATCAAGACAAGAAGAAATAGCCAAATGTATAAGGACAAATCAATGAAATGTTAACTAAAACATATAGGTCAAAGTATGTGTTATATTTTCTTGAATACCCTTTTCTGCTATAAAACAGCTGAAAAAAATCAAGTAACTATTTTGGTCAAGAAATCTATAATGAAACACATCTGATTAAGATGTAAATATCACAGGAATTTTGGCTCTATTTTTAGTTCAGATGTCAATATTCTCTTGTAATTATCACATGGATGCTAAGATCTACGTATTTTGTAGTGAATGGCTAAAATAGTATGGCATGATACAATTGATGATGTTGGAGTGGCTATCCTATTTAATTCACTTTAGTTGATAAATTATACAGGACGTGGATATACCTTAAGGGAAATATTTATAGGGTTACTGAACTGTTGTCTTTACATGTAGCTGTAATTAGTTTGACTGCCTAAAATTATATGATCATAGTGATTTATGGAAGGATATAATTTTTAATGGATTTCTATAGGACTGTAAACTATATTTTTTTTATGAATTGAACCCGGATTGTAATACCTGTGTGATAATTTTTACCAGTTAAAAATGGGACATTCTGCATCCTTGGCTGTTACTAAAAATCGTTTTCATTCACAGTCGGAAACAGTCATTGTAAGTTTTTATATTGATTTGTTTATTTACGATTCAATTATCTCAATATGATATTGGAAAAAGAATTTGTCAATTATTCCAATATCATATTGATTTGTTACTTGTTTAGTTTTTTGTTGTTATGTTTAAGGTAAATGTCCAGGTAGTTTGGTGTTTCTGAGA
Organism: Mytilisepta virgata; assembly: GCA_028015205.1. Classification (NCBI taxonomy): domain Eukaryota; kingdom Metazoa; phylum Mollusca; class Bivalvia; order Mytilida; family Mytilidae; genus Mytilisepta; species Mytilisepta virgata. Next base: position 114,412,458 of record CM051521.1, read on the forward strand.
AAAAACTGGATATTAATAGAAATATTGTGTTATAAGTTATTGAACAACATGTTGCATATTACTGTCATAGAAAAAATCAATTTTATACAATATATTCTAGATTGAATTTAGTGTACAGACAATAAAATTAAGGTATCCGGACCATAATAGATCATGAACGAAAAGTGTATCTCTTTTTGACCGTGAATGGCTGAACCAAAAAATTTAAAGCTGGAATTTTGTATATATATTTTTCTCAAGTTGAAACACACTCTGTTGCTTATATGCAGTCTGTAAAAATAAGTTAGTTATATTGACATTTCCGAAGTTTGCCGATAATTACCGAGGTCATTTCAATTGCGTTGTATGGAACATCCGGGAACTTTCGAATAATCACGTGGTCATTTATGGTCCGGATACCTTAATAAAGTAATAAAATTAAACTGGGAGTTTAAGAAACAAATATTTATAAATGGATTATTTGTCTCCTTCCTATCCCTTAAAAATATCAGTGCTATGTAGAATTTTTTTTTCATCGAAAAACTCTACGAGAGTCACCAATAACCATCTCATATCATATTTTATGATACACTGTGACAGACGCCTATTAAATAACATATACCTCGTTCCTCTGGGGGGGGGGAGGTCATCCCCACCCCCTAAAGTCGATAATTTTGAAAAATATCATGCAATTAAAATCCATAGCTTTAAATCATATATTTTATTATTCTCTGTAACAAGACACATTAAATGACATGTACCTCATTCTTTCAGTAGAGTGATCCTCGTCTCCATAAATCAGTAATGTCTAATTATCTCATAAACCCTTAAAATCCCCACCCCTAAACCATATATTTTCTTATTCCCCATGGTAAGACGCACCAAATGACACATACCTCGCTTCCCCAGGGGGTTATCACCACTCCCATCAAATCAGTAATGTTCCATTATCTCAAAAACCGTTAAAGTCTCCACTCCTAAACCATATATTTTCTTGTTCTCCATGGTAAGACGCACCAAATAAACCTCGCTTCCCTAGGGGGGTTATCACCACTCCCATCAAATCAATTATGTTCAATTATCTCATAAATGGTTAAAATCCTCATACCTAAACCCTATATTTTCTTATTCCCCATAGTAAGACACACCAAATGACACATACCTCGCTTCCTCAGGGGGTTATCACCACTCCCATCAAATCAATAATGTTCAATTATCCCATAAACCATTAAAATCCTCACCCCTAAACCATATATCATCTTGTTCTCCATGGTAAGACGCACCAAATGACACATACCTCACTTCCCTGAGGGGTTATCACCACTTCCATCAAATCAATAATGTTTAATTATCTCATAAATCGTTAAAATCCCCATACCTAACCCATGTATTTTCTTATTCCCCATGGTAAGACGCACCAAATGACACATACCTCGCTTCCCCACTCTCATCAAATCAATAAATTTCAATTATCTCATAAATTTTTGACGGTCAAGGAAGAAACGGCATAATAGTGGCACTGAGAGCGATGCGTATAAACAATACCATGACTCCCCTTTAAATGATACATACCTCATTACTCAATGGGCATCACTCTCGCCCCCTTAAGCCAATTATCTTGAATTATATAAAATTAAAATTCCCACCCCCTCAAATCATTAGTCTTTAATTATCTCGTAAAGCATTGAAATCCTTGCCCCTAAATCATATATTTTCTTTTTACCCATGATAAGACAAACAAATTGATAAAAACCTAACACTCCCACCAAAAAAGGGGTCATCCTCGCCCCTTAAATCAATGATTTTTAATAATTTCCAAATCCGTAAAAATGTTTATCCCTTTAACACATTTTAATACGCAATGTTCAAATCTCATAAATCATTTACATATTGATACAAGGAAGACATCAATGTATCAGACATAATATATAATAGAAGATATTATTTCATTTGCTTGGTCATAAATTCTTGTTGTGTTGCAATGTTTTGTTTTATATAAATATGATTCAAGTTACACTGACTTGATGTTGGGAGGATTTATCAAGGCAGGTGAGAAGTCTTATTATTATTTTTATTTAATGAAACCGAATGCATTTTATTACACCATACAATGAAATCAGTTCTCGTAAACGGTTCAGAAATATTGGGATATATCTGTCAATGCAGAATGTCGACAAGCAAAAGTTGATCAGGTGTGACATTGTATGACTGTAAAACTCAGGTCACAAAATACACCCATTTCACGCTTTTCAAGTAACCTCTCCATTAAGTATGCATAATCTTTATAAGAATAATTCCCCATTTCAGTCTCTGAAAAACAAATAATTTTTTGAATACAATGTAAGGCATTTGAGATATCAGTTACTTTGTTTGGGAGACTTCGTAACAGTCCACTGTTACAGTTATTATTCATTGTTTTCTGGTATCTATCAGAATTTTAAATTTTTATAATATACTGTTAAAGGAAGTGTAGTGTTATTCAGAAAGTAACTATTTATTTTTGCATTCAGCCTTAAAACAGTATTTCTTTGAGTGGAATTAAGTAAATCAGCTCCATATATACATCTTTTAATTAGTAAAATAAAGTTAGAAAGTAAATAAGTTTTGACTATTTACTTTAATAAATAGTAACAAGAAAACTTGTTTACATTTTCAGATACAACAAAAATCAATACGTTTTCATTCATAAAAGATTAAGGGTTGTACTAGTTCATCTTGTATTTAATAATTACTTTAATCCAGCCTTATTTCTCTGTTATTACCAATTGATTATTTATCTATTTCAGTATTACACGAGTAAAAAAAAGTACTAGATTGTTCTGTTGTTACATCTTTATATTGTTGACCCAAAACACGGAAATTTTGTATGTAAAAAGGATTTAAAAATTTACATGCAAAAGGGATGTGGAAAATATGCCCATGAGACTTAAACCCAGTATTAAATACTTAATGGCTAGGTATGAGGAGAATAGGTTTAGGTTTAGAAATAGACAAAATAGTGAAATTATTGAATTGATTTTATATAGAAAAAACATGCCCAGTTGTAGTAAAAGCAGATATTAAATTAAAAATCACAAAAGAAGGTACCATTCAGCCTTATCTGAAATCGTACACAGTGATAGGGTCTTATTCGCCCACATTTTTTATTAGTGCAAGAAATCGGACTGCAAATAATATTTTTTCTATTGTGTGTCCCATATAAACTAGTGATATTGGGGTCTCGGTGGCCTAGTGGTCTAGGTATTTCGTCATGACTACTAATAATCACTAGCTGTCAACACTGAGGTTGCGAGTTCGAATCTCACCTGTGGCAGGGTGTGTTCGACTCCGATCTAAATTGACAAGGATTGCCCATTTTCCTACCGAAGGTCGTGGTTCTCTCCAGGCACTCCGGCTTCCTCCACCAATAAAAACTGGCCGCCGCGAAATAGCCAAATGTGCTGAAAACGGCGTAAAACCCCAACTAAACAAACAAAACAAACTAGTGATATTTAGGGAAAATCTCATTAATTAGAATTAGACTGTACGTATTGTTTCCTTCAGTTTTAACTAATTTTTATAAATATTCAAAGGAACGGGAGTAGATTTGTTATTGTGTACTCTTCAGTACATACAAATGTGACATTGTTGAAGAAGTGCAAGTTTTCTTCTCAAAAGTTTAGTAACAGCAAAATCAACTACGGTTCGTCAGTTGAAAATAAGAAAATTTTCATATGGTCATAATTTTTTCTTGCAATAGCCTCTTGAACCTATATATAGAAAGTTTTATAGATAAATAACATAACAAAGTAAGAGTATTCATCTTTTGTGTTCCAAAGTTTTACCACAACTGAACATTTTTGTTTGACTTAAGGTGGTACCTAACACTACAGGGAGATAACTCTGTAAAATCAGCTAAACGTTTTAATAACGTTGTGTTGTTAAGGGAATATTAAGCTTTTCAATGATCAATATTAGTGTTTGTCAAACTGCTATACAGTCAGTGTAATTTTTCTGATGAATTGGTTGGTTCAAATGTTTTGAAATTTTAAAATTTTTGTCAATGGGTCAAAGTAAATACTTTATCAAAATTTTATGAAAATTAAACGAGCCAAATTAATTTTAGTGAAAGTGTTGGGTACCGCCTTAATTAAATCATTTTGATAAGTTTTGTCCCAGACAATGTAAAACCCTCTTCTTTGTCTATAATATGGTTCAGTATGCAGTGGCAATTACCATAAAAGTTTTGTCTTACATGCAGTTTTTACTAACAATACTATTGTCAGGATTTGTTTACTCACCAGTAATGTATTTTACTGAAAGAAGGCAGTAAGTTGGTTTTAAACAATTGGAACTGACAGTAGCTCGGCAGTAAAATTTAACTATGCCACACATGTAGAATTTTTATATGTTTTTTTTATTAATTCTTCAGTATAATTATTTTCTTTTTTTCAAAGATATTTGTACATAAAGCAAAGGTTTAAATTTTGTTTTTGTGTAAGTCTTTTAGAGCTAACAGGAATATCACATGTGTCATATGTACAAGTTCAGAATCACTGATTATAGTTTAACTTAATGTATCAATGTGAGGTGTTAGAAAGTACCTAGTTCTATCTATTTTCAGGGTAAAGCAAAATCCAGAACATCAAAATTAGGTAAAGGTGACAAACTTCTGGAATATCTGGATGAAAATGTTAGAACTCTTCATGAGTCATTTAAAAATGGAGCTAGAGTATCAAGTAAGTTTCCTAGATATTATCAGTATAAAATTATCTGATTTTATTAGTTATAATTGCAGGGTTTGAAACTCCATAAAAAAGCTACCAGACCACTGTGCTGGCTGTAAATGAAACTTGCCAGACAATTTGGAACCTCCAAAAGAACCTTTCACATCTGCCGGATCACTGGGCAGGCAACCAAGGTTTTTACCTATCTGTGGTGAAAAAATGCCTCTGGCAGTCAGGCGTGATTTATCTCAGTATACTTGTGTCCTAATTTCCATCCTAATCCATCAACTGTACTTTCATTAAAATTTATTTTATATTAGTGACCATATCACACCAGACTTAGTCATTCAGAGCACATGCTTTACTGTCACAATACAACAACCATCCAGTTGTCCTTGAGACAGATGGACTTGAGGTATGCAAAACGTAGATTGGTCTTAAGTACACTTTTTTTTCTACATTTTTCATGTTTTGCAATTATAACAGCCTAGCCAAGACCATATTTTATAATTTCAATTTTAAGCCCATGTTTTACATACCTCAAGCCCAGACCAGAGCAGCCTATGTTTTATAATATGCCCATTGTTTTTGTCATTGTCATTGTCATGTTTAAGGTAACACGATCCTGAAAGACGTAATGTCACGAGTTATCCTCCCTAACGTTAAGGCGCTTGTGAACTTGAAACACATATGACTCGCTCAAGCTATGGAATATATTGATACAACCCTCGGCTTATTCTCTCATACCCAATATATTTGTGTCATATGTAATGTATCATAATTTTGTTGCTAATTTATTGAAACAAACAGCTATAACATCTAAAACTGTGCCATAAATCATTCAAGATAATGAGACCGGAGTTTTACGGGATGACAAAAAAAAGATGGGAATTTGTAATGAATTTTAGTCACAATAAAAACATATTTAAAGTCACAAATAAAAGCATTCAAATATCACTTTTCTTTGGCTAATATAATTATCATCTTGTCAAACTTTTTGAAATTTTTAAAATTGGTGCACTAATTCTCCGAAACTAGACTAAATCATATCATACCAAAGAATATATCATTATGCAGCCGTTTTGATTTATCATAAAGTTTTGATACCCATTTCCGACCATATGTGTAGTAGTTATTACATAATATAAGGGTCTTGAGAGGGTTGTATGCGAAATATTTGCAAGGTCTCAGTAACATATTACCCGACGCGAAGCTTTGTAATGATAGTTAAATTGGTTAATGGAAAAAATACATATTTTTCAATACGAATGAAAAAAAAAGAGGACAAAAATATTCTTTATGCACACAGTTAGTATTCCCTTATCTTTCAAAGCCATATGATCAACAATCCAACCCATATTTTTTGTTGTAAATTAATTGGAAACCGTTAATTTTACTTTGGAAATTAAAAATTAAAAACTGCAGAACAATTGTACAGAAATGAAAAAGTTGTATAAATTGAAATGATACCTTTTTATTTATTTGGGAAATTTATATCAATTCATGTCATTATATATTATTATTATTAGGCGATAAATAATCCTTGGTAATAGGTTAATGCATCATTACTCGAAATGACAAAAAACTAAAATGGTCATAGTAAGGTGCAATTTGACAACCGTTCTAAATCTTTAATGCATATTCCTTCATCTGGAAGTTGTTGTTTAGTCGGTGGGTACATTAAACTAAAAAACTAAGGAACTTTTCTGGTCTTGGCCGCTCTACTATTAAGCTCGGTGTCAATTTTGATACACTCTAAGAGCAATTCGACTATATCATCAGTGAAGCTCACGATCAAACAACTAAGAAATTAAAAATTTGCACTAATTGACGATCATATACAATAAGAAAAACCAAATGATGGCCAAAGTAATTCATCCTAGAAGTTATCTGCAATTACAGAATGAAAAAGTAGGCATACAAATATATGAATGTAGCAGTCCAACAGTATTGGTATGTTGAAAGGACATAACCAGTTTCTCCGATACACTTCTCCTTTTCAAGGATAAATTCCTCGATCGTAAATCGTACTCACAGATCGTGCGCTCTTGCTGCCGATATTGTCAAAAAATCTTACAATGTACACGCTGCTCGCGCTGATGTTGAAATGCTACAGGACCTCATTAGAGAAGCCGATCTGAGCAAATAAAACCTTCTGCAATATAGTTTGACGCAACTTTGTTGAGGACCAACTGAGACATTTTTCCGACAGTAAAATACTTCTAACTTCATATAATGGAATTATTCGTGAAAAGGTTATGTCCAAAGCGCTATGCAGAAAGGCAGCTAGTAGCGGACTAAGTTTTAGTCATATAAAATCCTCATTTGACAGAAATAGAACTGATGGTGTTCACAGCATTTTCAAAGAAGTCGGTTCAGATGGGAAACCTCACGTCACCAACCAAAGAACATCATCAACCATGTGTGCACTTACTTAATAAAACAGAGGTCGGAATAAGATAGACAAACTGAAGCCAGAATATAATTGTCTTCTAACTTTATTTGTAATTACTTATTTATTAGATTATTTAACACTGCTACATGTATAATATAAATAACTACCATGGTGAGTATGTGTCTGTTCGTTTTCTCGAAATTGACGACGATAATTGACATTATTGACTGTTCTAATGATAACGTCATATTGACGTTCCCGGTCAGTTTTTCGCTATTTTCCACATGAAAGGTAAAGTTTCAGGCAATATATCTTGAAAAATAGATCAGTGACCGCAGGACTCCCACACTTCAAAATTTTAGGGAGAAGTGACCTCTCTTGCAACTTAACAGGGAGAAGTGAGGATCTGACAGGGAGACTGAAGAGAGAAGTCAGGAATTGCTGCAATGTTTTCATGCCTTCACATATATATATGCATTTTAAACCCTTATTTAAGTTTTTACTTTATTCTACGTCATACTGTGGTTTGAATTATATGATAGAGGCAATAAATTATCATAATTTGAATTTTGCCTTTGGTGTACTAACTAAATAAAATGAGATGAAATAGGAACTGTATTGGAGGGGGGTTCCAGATTCTGTTTCGATTAAAAATTTGGTCTTATTTTTCATTTTTCCCTACAAAAAATTGTAAATTTTAAGACCTCATAATAGAATTATTTGTAAAATGTTAAAAAATGAGTTTTGGTTAGGTGCAAGATGAAAGTGACATGGATTTGTTTGTCTATTGAAAGGTACATGCACCTGAAAATTTCTGAGATGTTTAGGTAAAAATTTCTGAAGAGTTATTTCTTTCCATTTTTTCTTTTATCTTTTTTTAAAAATTATTATTTATAATAAGGGCATTATTCTGTATTCCATTTACCCTTATCAAAATTCTAAGACATTTTATACCCATATGGTAAAACCTTTCATTCCTTTATCTGTTTTATTTTGTTTACTTTACAGTTATCTCTTTCAAATCAATTCGTTATTGTTAAAATATTGCATGTTGTCAGTTCACACCTAACTGTGAAGAAACAAAGGGAGGCAAATCAAATTTAAAAGGCGAATGATCTCCCTTTGCAATAAATGCCGCCGATAGTAGAAACATCTTGCTAATAAAATGACAGATTGAAGACTTCCAGCTTTGTAGAATTACCGATGTTGTTACAAAAACAAAGTTTTTGATCATTTCATCACAAGATTTTCCTTTATCCTAAGACAGTTTGACAAAAATCTAAAACCAAAACTGAGACAAGTCAGAAATGATAGGGCGACTTCAACTTCCCTATCCTTAAGGCGATTTCGTCTTTTATAAGGCGACCTTTTAGCTCACTTCGCCCAGTTTGGTGAGCCTTGTGACCCAATTTTAATGCACAAGATGTGCAAATGATTCATCAGGATCAGATGTACGATATTTGATGTTTAGTCATTGTCTTGGTTTCACGTGAGTTTTGTCATCTCAAGGATGTAATACATCATAATTATTATAAAACAAAGTTTAGAACATTGCATTGAATTTCAGGGTCAAAGTTTCATCCTGAAGTTTCCCAGTGTCTGCTAATTAAAAATCAATTATTTGATGTGCTTATTCATTGTCAGTGACATTATCTTGACCTCATTTCCACTGTCCACTGATTTTTCAATAATTTTGTGTTCCATTGATATGTGACAAATTCAGGCTTGTTTGTGGTTAATTGGTGTAGAAAAATAATGCTTAGTTTTCTCATTATAGATTTTATATATCACTATAATTTTTCTATAAATTATTTACTGAAGATTGTGTAACAATCTAAATTGTTTATTGAGGAAGTTTATACATTTCAGATAATGGTGCCTGCTATGGATGGAAGCCAAGCAGTAAAGAACCATATAAATGGATATCATATAACGATGTAATTTATTAATAGCTTTAATGTTTTGTTTAAGATTTTTATGTTTTTATTGGTTTTTGTTCTCTAGTAAAAATAACTTTTAAATTTGAGTTATTGTGTCATGCTTTGAGATAAGACTATTGAAACATGAATGTTTTATTGATACTTGTTTGAATTACTGTTATGTTAAAGTACACAAAAAATCAATATTTATTGAAATGAAATTCTGTGTGAAAATATTTTCCCTTAACAGAATTAAATAATTTATGAACCTCTTCATATCACAGATATTGTACAGTATACATATTGGGAGATGATCATCAATTTATTTGGACCCCAAGGTCCAAATATTTTGACCTAATGACGTTATGGGACACTTTTGAAATTGTGATGTAAGAAATTATAAGGGAACTTGTATGCTTTCCTGCAGTGGCAGAAAAATCTGTCAATTTATATATTTCCGTTAAAATGAAGAATTAAAATCTGGATTTGAAAAATATTAATAATAAGAAGGAATTATAGTTAACTTGTACCACCAGCACCTCTTACCCCAAGAATATTCCTTTATGTAATTAGTACTAGAACTAGACTGGAACTTGTAAAAAACAATAAAAAAATCTCTTTTATATTTTACTTACTATAGATAACTACAGTGAAGTTTCAATGCACATTTGACATATTTATTTTTAAGCACATTATACAAAACACAGATAAAAAACTTCATAAAAATTTTACATTAATATAAAAGTCTATATGTAGATACTGGTCCATTCAGTCTGCTTGCCTGTTTCAAAAGTTCAGGTGTTGTGATCCTGTCTTCTGCATAACTATCCCATAGGGAAGTTCCCCTAGCTTACCAGTCTACTTGTAGTGGAAGCGTTTCATAACTTATGTTTTGAGAAAAATAAATTCCAAGCTGTGAAATTTTTATATAAATAAAACTCAAAAAATTTCATTCTCCTATTATTAATTCTGTTGGTCGTATATCAAAATGTATCCCTTTAAATATAAATCAAAGATCAAAGAGAATCTAATAAGATGTAATTAGTAGGTCATTTCAAACTGATTACTTATTTTTAATTCTGTACTGTTAATTAATTATTAAGCAATTCTTTATTTTTTCTCAACATTTTATTATTTCTTTCATCTTTTTAGCTGACCTGGTCCAAATGGCCATGATTTTCCTACCGAAGGTCGGTGGTTCTCTCCGGGTACTCCGGCTTCCTCCACCAATAAAAACTGGCCGCCACGAAATGGCCAAAATGTGCTGAAAACGGCGTTAAACCCCAACTAAACTAAACCAAACCAAATGGCCATGTGAGCTATTGTCATCACAAAGAATCCGTCGTCCGTCGTTGTTGTAAACTTTCCTTGAAAGATCTTCTCTGAAATCACCGGGCCTATTGAAACAAAACTTGGCAGCAATGGTCTTTAGCTCGTCATCTTTAAGAAATATATCTGATGACCCGGCCCATCATCCAAGATGGCCACCAGAGCCGAACATAGTTTAACATAGGACCCTATGGGAAATTTACTTAAAGATCTTCTTGTCTGAAACCACTTGGCCAATTGGAACAAAACTAGGCAGCAATGGTCCTTAGGTGATCCTCTTTCAGATTTATATCCTATGACCCCACCCATTACCCAAGATGGCTGCCAAAGCCAAACATAGTTTAACATAGGACCCTATTAGAAATTTACTTAAAGATCTTCTAGTCTGTAACCACTTGGCCAATTGGAACAAAAATAGGCAGTAATGGTCCTTAGTTGGTCCTCTTTCAGAATTATATCTGATGACCCTGTCAAGCATCCAAGATGGCTGCCAGAGCAGAACATACATGTAGTTTAACATAGGACCTAATGGAAAAGTTCACTAAAAGATCTTCTTGTTTAAAACCAGTGAGTTGACAGCAATGTTCCAGGCAGCCAGTCAAGATGGACATAGTCCAGGTGAGCGATACAGGGTCCACAGCCAGTCAAGATGGACATAGTCCAGGTGACCGATACAGGGTCCTGGGAGCCTCTAGTTTTAATTATTTTTTGAGCAGTACGAGCTGGTAATGATATGAGTTTACAGCGGTACGAGTTAACATTTGTACAAGTTGACAGTGATATGAGTTTGCAAATTGTGGTACGAGTTGAGGGTAATACGAGTAAACTTCCTGCCATAAGAAGGGAACAAAAACTTTATCTGAAACGACAAAGGTTTACATGAGCAACTATTTTATGTTATGTCATAGCTGTGTCTATTTGAACAAAGTTGATCAAAAGTAAAGAATGATTGGTGTTTATCAGAATGTTGTCCAGATTCCTTATTCAGCTTTTAAAATTGCTGGTGCCTTGTCTGATTTGCATACAAAATTTACAAAATCTTGTTTGGAACCACAGGATACTCACTGCAATGGTTACTGGATTTAAATGCTAGATATTTTCAAGAGGCCTAAACCTAAATCAGCAGGCATATAAAGGACTATGGAGCTAAATTTTAAATAGATAAAGGCTAGATAGTTACATTAAGTACATCAGTATGTGAGCCAAAACAATAGGAGTCTTAGTACTTATTGCAGGGAGATGAACATTATCAAAAATGGCTGAAAGAAATATTTTAATTCTTGAATACAAGGGGAAACATGGGGATATTGTTGCCATACTTATCAGCTGTTCTAAATTTTTCCAATTTTGACATCATTTGTTTTGATTTCTTTATATTCATTTCTAATAATAATAGGAAATGTCATTGAATTTGGGTTCATACTTAGTCATGTTGAATTATTTATTTTGTAGGTTTTAGTACGGGCAGCTAATGTGGGTGCTGGTCTAATAGAAAATAAACAAACTCCTGAAAACACAACCAGAATTGGAATATATTCTCAAAACAGAGTGGAGGTGAGTTTTTGTTATTATTCAACCATTAGTTTTGATGGTTTCCCTCCAAAAAGGCTAGGATTTTTTGGTAACTGCGGACAGTTACCTTGTGAGCTAGCACATTTAAAATCCTACTTAGCGTGTCAGTCTAGTACAAAGCAGGGATCATATTCATTATCATATCAACATGTTCTCATCCTGATATGCGCCTTGTTGCCACTGGAAGTTAAACAATAATTCATCCATCCATCCATCAAGTCTATAGTAAACTGTTGGCTATGTTAAAAGAACTATAATTAATTTATAAATTTCGGTATGATGTTGTTAAACAAGCCTGATAAATGTACTCTATGACCTTGTTACCATTTTATGGGGAATTAGTATGTAATATTATATTATAAATTTCTGTATGGTGTTGTGGAACAAGCCTGTTACATGTACTCTATGGCCTTTTTACCATTATATGGGGAACTAGTCTGAATAGTCTAACTGATAATGTTAAATTATAAATTTCAGTATGGTATTGTGGAACAAGCCTGTTACATGTACTCAATGGCTTTGGTGCCTTTATATGACACACTGGGACCAGAATCATGTACACACATTATCAACCAAGGTTTGTTGTAGTCTGTCTTGTATGTTTGGGTGGGTTACAACACTTTCAGGCAACTTCCTATAATTTGATGGGCACTTTTAATGGTAGAGAAATCCACAGTGCCGAGAAGAATCATCAACCTTGGACAGGAAATTTGGAAATCCTGTCAGTTAAGACAAGCATCAAACACACCTTTCCAAAAGCTAGGTTTCAACTCAACACCTAAGTGTTCACAGACTAGCAGTCATTAGTAATTATGACCACTCAGCTATGGAGGCCCTTATTTTGGAAAAAAAAAGATATTTCTTGCAGAAAACAAAAGTTTTATGCAATTATTTTACAGCACTGCTATGTAGGTCGTATGAATTTATTATCCCCTCACAAACGAAGTTGCAGGGTATATAGTAACGCTTCCTTCCGTCCATAACACCCTTGTGAACACACTAGACTCGAAATCCTTCAAGTGATTTTGATCAAACTTAGTCTTTATGAATATCTAGAACTCTGTTGATTTTCATGGTCATAGGTCAAAGTCACAGTGGAACTTTTTATGGTAACGCTACTGTCCGTCCTTCTGTCTGTAACACCCTTGTGAACACTCTAGTCTCAACATCCTTCAAGGGATTTTGACCAAACTTGGCAAATTTCCTAGTCCTTATGAATATCTAGATCCCTATTGATTTCAAGGTCATAGGTCAAAGGTCAAGGTCACAGCGGAACTTGTAAATTCTTTACACCCTTGTGTACAATGTGCAAATTTCAGGGTAAAATTTTATCACAGCGAGGGGATGCCATGCTTCACGTTGACCTTGTTACTACTAATGTTACTTCTAAACAATCATGTATAAAAATGAAAGGTATTATATGTATCAGTGAAGTAAATCCCATAAAAAAATCACAAATTAACACCAAGAAACTCATGACTCAAACTAAAAGACAAACTTTAAATACTGATTTCAACAATGACAAGTTCAAGTCAGACTCGGGTAGTAATTATATATAGACAATACAAGAAATACTGGTTTATAATAGATTCTTGTGAAAAATTTCAACAATTAACTTGGTAGACTTTTACGACTGACAGTTAACTTTTATGTGTGTTATAAAGCTGAAAAGTATAAAACATTGTGAGTACTAAATTCAAACAGACTCAAACAAGACTGCTAAATCAAGTCTGAGATTTAAATTTCCCTTAAATTATCTCCTAAAATTTGGTGTATATTTATTTTTAGCTGAACTAACATTAGTGATCTGTGATACCTGTAAGAAAGTACAAGCATTGTTAGACAGATTTGATGAAACTCCAAAACTTCAAACAATAGTTGTTATGGAAGAAATATCAAAGGATATTGAGAGTAAAGCTCAGCAGTTAGGGGTCAAACTAATGCCTTTCACACAGTTAGAGGTATAAACATAAAGCTAAAATATCATTTACACAAAGAAAAGAAATAAAGCTGAACATTTAGGGGTCTAACTGAGACTTTTTACACTTTTAGATAAAAAAGTGATAATAACATTTTTTTTTTGCCAAAATTGGTCAATAAAATTTACTGAAAATCAACAAGAGAGGTGCCAAACTGATAACATTTACATAGAGTAAAGGCAGCAATTAGGAATAAAATTTTACACAGTTAGTGTTATGCAATAGAACTCTTTAGTTACAGGTCAAACTGATAAATATTTAGAGAGAAAAAGATAAGCAAGAAAGCACAGTTAAGGGTCAAGTTGATACCATTTACACAAATAGAAAAAGCATTAAAAGTCAACAGTTAGGGGCAAAAATTAAGGCAATAAAGATGAATAGTTTGGAGACTGGTGTCATTTACACAGTTTGAGATAAGGCAGGAATGAAACATTTACCTTTTACACAGAGCTTAGTATTTTCAAGTAGAGAGTTGAGACTAATCTCAGTAGTGACATGTACATTTTTGCATGTCAGATATAAAGGTAGGGTCTGATTTCATATCAGCTCTCATATCGGACCCAGGCTTGATATATGGAAAGTACCATGTTATAATCTATAATTATTAAATCTATGTGGTTAATGTAAGACAGTGAAGATTATCTGTTAATGGTCAGCTAAATAATATTTAATGTCAAATTTCATTTGGTATATAGATATATGACAGTTTATACCATTTTCACAGAAGTAACACATTAAAACCAGGCAGTTAGATAAAATTTATTCACTCACATATAAAAAGTTAGCTTGTAAAGGTATCACAATTACGGGTATGATATATTTTGCATATTTAGCTAAATGATAGCACATTTGGAATTATGATAATCAGGATTAATGTATATAAATCCATGTGTATGTATTCATTTAGCATGATGAAATACATTTTGGAAGCAGAATAATTGATATATCTTATAAAAGTTGAAGATTAAAGAAAAGAATATATGTTAAAAATCAATACATCTTAACAGTGAAATATAATTAGATGTTATTTTATCAGTTTTTGTAGAATATTTGATGGCTATTGATTTCTTGATATAAAATCTATACTTATAAAAAATTCAGAGAGCAAATAAATAATGGATTTGAAAGGCACTTCAGGTAAAATCTCACAGGTGGTCAATGGTTTTCTCAATCTGTCTTGCAAAAAGAAAGGAAAAAATTAATTCAAATTATATTTGTAGAAGACTTAAATAAAAAGTGCCTTCTGACACCCCCATACATTAATTTGAAAAACAGTCCCCAGTAAAATTTAGGCAGATGTATAAAATATTATAGTAATTATATGTAAAAATTTGTATACCTCAAAGCAGGCATTTCATTTTTATGCCCCGCCTGTGATAGATTTATGTGTCCATCTGTCCCACATTAGGATAAAGTTTAGATTGAATATAGTTTAATGGGAAGTAGATGTCATATCAACATGAAACTTTGTCACTAATTAACTTTAGAGGGAATCTATTCAAAATTTAGGTTAAAGGGGTGGTGTGACCTCAATGTTAGTTTGGAAGTGGGGCACAGTGTCCAATAGACACAAATATTCTTGTACCCATACTGATAGTTAATGATACCCAATTACATATTATTTCATTTTAGGAACAAGGAGAGAAATCACCAAAAGAACCAAAGGTAAATCAGGGGTTTATCCAGGGTTATTGGGAAGGGTTGTTTTTGGTCAAAATTTTGGTCAATTGGGAACAAAAATTAGAGTAAGTTAACATTTTTGGGAATTCTGCATGATTTTAAAATAATTTCCATTGGGAATAGGTCCTTTTACCGGACCCAGCTGAATGGTAGAAAAATCCATGTAAATATGGTTGATATAAAAAGAATGGCAGAGTGTTTGGTTTCTTTTTTAGCTCATTTTGCCATCACTTGGCGTCCGTCGTTCGTCCGTCGTAAACTTTTTCAAAGATCTTCTCTGAAACCACTGAACCAATTACAGCCATACTTAGTCTGAATGATCCTTAGGGTATCTAGAATAAATTTTTTGTTTTATTTTTCTTGTCTGTCAAGAAACATGGCCACCATGGCTAAAAATAGAACATAGGGGGTAAACTGCAGTTTTTGGCTTATATCTCAAAAGCTAAAGCATTTATGGCAAAACTGACAGGGGTAAAATTGTTTATCAAGTCAAGATCTACCTGCTATGAAATTTTCAGACGAATCAGTCAACCCTTTGTTGGGTTATTGCCCCTGAATTGTTAATTTTAAATTTTGCAGTTTTAGGTTATTATCTTGTATTATTATAGATAAAGACAAACTGTAAACAGCAAAAATGTTCAGCAAAGTAAGATCTACAAATATGTCAACATGACCAAAATCGTCAATTGACCCCTTATAGGAATTTTTGCCCTTTAAAGAATTTTTAGGCCATAACTTAAAATAAATTAAATGGTAGCTGTACAAGTAAAATGGAGCATCAAGGGTCAAGATCATTGAAAAATTCCATAGCAACCGATGAAAAAGTCCCTAGCAACCATATATATTTGGGTTAAGGACCTTATAATTGACCTGTAAAAGTCAAAAAGAAAGGTCAAAAATCAAAGTCATTGAAAAAGTCCATAGGAACTGATGAAAAAGTCCCTAGCAACCATATATATTTGAGTTCAGGATTCTATATTTTAGCTCTACATATCAATATTAAGGAGAAAATTGCAATGGTATACAATAAATAGCAAATATAATCATTGATGCAAGATCTACACAAAAGATAACAGGTGAGCAATTCAGGCTCTTGGGAACCTCTTGTTTCCTTAGCAGATTCATACTGACATTATAAGCTACCTGACTTGGTTTAAAAAGTTTTAAAATTAGATTTTGACTGATAGAACATTGTAGAAGTCACAAAATAGCTAGGGTACATAAATGAAATAGAGCATTGTTTGGTTAGAAGTTTTGTGCATTTTTTTTTTTTGATTATATATATGCAGTTTGATATATTTTATACAGTTCATATACATGTATCATGCAGTCAATTAATAAATCCTCTTCAGATGATTTTGTTCTGATGGCCTTTTACTTTAGGGGACCCACTACTTTAGGGCTAGGGTTTGGTTAGGGTTTAGGGGTAGGGTAGGGTTAGGATTAGGATTAGGGTAAAGGTTTAGGGTTATGGTTATGGTTTAGGGTTAGGGTTATTATAGAATACCATATATGGAGTGGGTCCTCTAAAGTAAAAGTCTCAAATTAATTTTGGTCCCTTTGCTGAAATTTGCTGAAATTTCCATTTTCAGAACTTCAGTGTTGATCCTTTATGTGTTTTAAAAGTGGCCAGAGGTCTACTGTGTAATGAGTCTTGCAATATTTTATTTAATTTTGTTTTACAGCCAGCCAAACCAGATGATGTATGTGTTGTTTGTTATACAAGTGGAACAACAGGTTAGTGATAGCCCTTTGGATAGTATGTCATATAGGGATATAAAACTCTTATCTATTTGACAATCTAGAAGAGCTGAAAAAAATGACAAGAAACGGTTAACTATTCAGTACATAAGACATTTGTGAAAAGTTGCCTTGGTGGACGAGTGGTCTAGGTAGTTCGTCATGACTACTAATGATCACTAGCCTGTCAACACTGAGGGTTGTGAGTTTGAATCTCACCTGTGGCAGGATGTGTTTGACTCCAATCTTAATTGACAAGGATTGCTAATTTTCCTACAGAAGGTCCCTGGTTCTCTCTGGGCACTCCGGCTTCCTCCACCAATAAAAACTGGTCGCATCGAAATAGCCAAATGTGCTGAAAATAGCGTAAAACCCTAACTAAACAAACAAACATTTGTAAAAATCTTTCTGTTCAACAAAGGACAAATTGTAGACTTCTGTGTGAAAATATAATCATAATTAAAGAAAATTTACTATTTCTGTTAAATCAATCGATATAATTTCAGGTTTACCTAAGGGAGCAATGTTAACTCATGAGGGAACAATATCTGTTGTTTGTGCAGCAAAGATTACATTAGTGAGTATAATTCATCAATAAACCGATGTGCAGCAAAGATACATTAGTGAGTATTCTTCATCAATAAACTGATGTACAGCAGATTATATTTGTGAGTAATATTCATCAATAGACCAAATGTGCAGCAAAGTTTACATTAGTGAGTATTCTTCATCAAAAAACCGATGTTCAGCAGATTACATTAGTGAGTATTCTTCATCAATAAACCAATGTCCACCAGATTACATTAGTGAGTATACTTCATCAATAAACTGATGTCCAGCAGATTACATTAGTGAGTATACTTCATCAATAAACCAATGTGCAGCAAAGATTACATTAGTGAGTATACTTCATCAATAAACCGATGTACAGCAGATTACATTAGTGAGTAATATTCATCAATAGACCAAATGTGCAGCAAAGATTACATTAGTGAGTATACTTCAATAAACCAATGCGTAGCAATGATTACATTAGTGAGTATACTTCATCAATAGACCAATGTGCAGCAAAGATTACATTAGTGAGTATACTTCGTCAATAAACCAATGTGCAGCAAAGATTACATTAGTGAGTATACGTCAATAAATCAATGCGTAGCAAAGATTACATTAGTGAGTATCCTTCATCAATAAACCGATGTGCAGCAAAAATTACATTAGTGAGTATACTTCAATAAACCATTGTGCTGCAAAAATTACATTGGTGAGTATACTTCATCAATAAACCAATGTGTAGCAAAAATTGCATTAGTGAGTATACTTCATCAATAAACCAATGTACAGCAGATTATATTAGTGAGTAAACTTCATCAATAAACCAATGTCTATCAGTCTGCCGTCACTATACAGATATTTTTATATAATAGTTTTAAATGATATAATTTGTTCTGATTATGTCAAATGGAGCAATTCTCCCATAAAAAGATGTAAAGAATTTATGTATGAAAATACATTTGTAATACTGTTGTAGGAAGGGTGTAAACAGTTAAAAGTAGATTTGTAATACTGTTGTAGGAAAGGTCTAAACAGTTAAAAGTAGATTTGTAATACTGTTGTAGGAAAGGTCTAAACAGTTAAAAGTAGATTTGTAATACTGTTGTAGGAAAGGTCTAAACAGTTAAAAGTAGATTTGTAATACTGTTGTAGGAAAGGTCTAAACAGTTAAAAGTAGATTTGTAATACTGTTGTAGGAAAGGTCTAAACAGTTAAAAGTAGATTTGTAATACTGTTCTAGGAAAGGTGTAAACAGTTCAAAGTAGATTTTTAATACTGTTGTAGGAAAGGTGTAAGCAGTAATATTTTTTCTGTATTAACCATTATAACAAGTCTTTCTTTTAGAAGAAAACAATTCAAATTCTATTGACATTTTCTTATTTAATTTTGTATGTGAATGTACATTTATATGTGTTATATGTGTTGTAGCATATGTATACTTTATTGAGAAAAAGGACTTGCAAGTGATATTTGAAATTATTTTCTGTATTCTAGTTACTGGGGTTTTCAGTTGCCAGTTGGTTAAATCGTTTATAAATTTGTTGTAGGAAATGGGAGGCTGTAAACTGGGACCAGATGATATACTGATATCATATTTACCATTAGCTCATTCATACGAAAGGATATTGGAGGTAAAAATAATAATGAAAGGATACTATAACACAAATGTTGTTTATAACAACAACAATTATTTCATAAGATAATGTATTGTTGCATTGTATTTTCATATTGGCATAGCTTAAGGTCAAATTAAGAAAGCTAAGTACACAAAAAAATCATTGTTTTTAATGTTTTTCCAAGATATTAACATGTAAGAAAATATATTTTGAATTGTCTTCCTTTGACCAGCAAATTTATATAGAATTATCTCAAATTCCAATTACATTTAATGTAAACTTTTTAAACCAAAATCATTTAAGTGCTGTTCATTGAAGTTTTGCACAGTCTATCTGAATTCTAAAGGTATTGCATTAAAACAGTTTTGATTACTGATAATTTCACAACTTTTGTGTAGTATGTATTGTCTCCCTTACATTCCAATCCATACAAGCAGTAATGAATTTGATTGACAGTTTGATATGTGTTTTGCCTCAGTGATACATTATACCAATATGTAAATGTTTGATTGGAATTTTCAGGTTTATGTGACAATGGTAGGAGGTAAAATAGGATTTTTCCAAGGTGATGTGAAGCTACTGATGGATGATATTAAAGAATTACGTCCTACATTATTTCCATCAGTTCCAAGGTTACTTAACAGATTTTATGATAAGGTATATAAATTATTCAATAAACAACTAAAAGCATTAATATTTGGCCAGGTTGCACATAGTGAAAATTTGCTCCAAAATATGATGAATGAATGAATGGCAGATTGGTATGTGACCATGGAATAGAGCACTTTGTCATTATTGCTGATGTCTTTGTTACTCAGTAATAAAAATTATGTTGGCTGTCATTTTCCAGTTTAATACATGTATTTGTTTCACTTTTTATATAATATTTAATGTGTCAAGTGTTGTAGGTCATCATAATCCTCATTGAGGTTCTTTAATATTAAAAATGATTTTTCACCAGGTGGTAGCAGGTGTAAATGAAAGTTATATAAAGAAAATGATGTTTGATATGGCAATGAAGAGTAAAAAGAAGGAATTAGAGAAGTAAGTTGTTACATGTAACAGCTCTAGTGACAAAGAAAAACATGGGTTTGCTGTCAAGTTGACAGCTTTTCTTTTTTTTTTTAATCGTGTCATCAGTTTCTTTTTGAGATTTTCCATATCCTAAGTTTATCATAGGGAGTGGTTGAAATCATTTAAATTACAAAGTACCTTTTTAACTGATGATGAGATAAAACAAATCTTACCATCCCTTAAGTGCCATGAAAAGATTTGATTAAAGGTGAAGAAATATTCTTGGTGTCATAGATTTGTTTATAGATATAAATTGAATTAGAAATTGTGTCTACAGACTGAAATTAGTTTTGAATTGAAAATTTTGAAGACATGATTCTTTTATTTTCATTGTTGAATACAAATGATATTATTCCACTATATAAATTTAAATTTAGTAATGAGATAATTTGATTGGTCTAGAGCAGCCAACGTGACACCCTCATGGCAAACCCTCGGGAAACATGACTTTCCTCAGGTGAACAAGTCTTCATATTTTACTAATGGAAGGGAAATAAATGTATAATGTTGATAAAGATGAAAGTACTTACATATGTATTAGAGGTTTTTTAACATATTTTTCTAATGTTTTTTTCATAACTATGATCTTTTTTTAGGAGTATCATAAGAAATGACAGTATATATGATAAACTTGTATTTAAGAAGATCCAACAGGGATTAGGAGGCAGAGTTAGGTTGATAACGACAGGGTCAGCTCCATTATCGGCTAAAGTGTTAGAATTCCTTAGATGTTGTGTTGGTTGTCCAGTGAGTTCTGCATTTTATAGTATTATATACTGGTGTTTAATACAAGTTACATGTACTTTCTCCTGCTTAAACTTTGCATTGTCAATTTGCACAACCTATAAATAATATATGAAAAAAGGATATCGTAAATTAATTCTTAATGCAAAAGTTTAAGCAAAGGAAAAGTGAATTTATTGCTATTTTTCATTTTAAAGTCTGAGTGAGGCATTTGGCACAGAGAAAAATCATGTACCCAACTAAAGCCCACAACACTGGTTTAAATCAAATTCTTTGCTATATGTAGAATGTCATGTCACAGTTACTGAAGGCAATAGCAGCAGGGTTTATCATCAAGTAACACTTAATAACAGGTGTAATAGCAGCAGGCTTTATCATCAAGTAACACTTAATAAAACAGGTGTAACAGCAGCAGGGTTTATCATCAAGTAAGACACAATAAAACAGGTGCAATAGCAGCAGGGTTTATCATCAAGTAATACTTAATAAAACAGGTGTAATAGCAGCAGGGTTTATCATCAAGTAACACACAATAAAACAGGTGTAATAGCAGCAGGGTTTATCATCAAGTAACACACAATAAAACAGGTGTAATAGCAGCAGGGTTTATCATCAAGTAACACACAATAAAACAGGTGTAATAGCAGCAGGGTTTATCATCAAGTAACACACAATAAAACAGGTGTAATAGCAGCAGGGTTTATCATCAAGTAACACACAATAAAACAGGTGTAATAGCAGCAGGGTTTATCATCAAGTAACACACAATAAAACAGGTGTAATAGCAGCAGGGTTTATCATCAAGTAATACTTAATAAAACAGGTGTAATAGCAGCAGGGTTTATCATCAAGTAACACACAATAAAACAGGTGTAATAGCAGCAGGGTTTATCATCAAGTAACACACAATAAAACAGGTGTAATAGCAGCAGGGTTTATCATCAAGTAACACACAATAAAACAGGTGTAATAGCAGCAGGGTTTATCATCAAGTAACACACAATAAAACAGGTGTAATAGCAGCAGGGTTTATCATCAAGTAACACACAATAAAACAGGTGTAATAGCAGCAGGGTTTATCATCAAGTAATACTTAATAAAACAGGTGTAATAGCAGCAGGGTTTATCATCAAGTAAGAAGACACAATAAAACAGGTGTAATAGCAGCAGGGTTTATCATCAAGTAACACACAATAAAACAGGTGTAACAGCAGCAGGGTTTATCATCAAGTAACACACAATAAAACAGGTGTAATAGCAGCAGGGTTTATCATCAAGTAATACTTAATAAAACAGGTGTAATAGCAGCAGGGTTTATCATCAAGTAACACACAATAAAACAGGTGTAATAGCAGCAGGGTTTATCATCAAGTAAGAAGACACAATAAAACAGGTGTAATAGCAGCAGGGTTTATCATCAAGTAACACACAATAAAACAGGTGTAATAGCAGCAGGGTTTATCATCAAGTAACACACAATAAAACAGGTGTAATAGTAGCAGGGTTTATCATCAAGTAACACACAATAAAACAGGTGTAATAGCAGCAGGGTTTATCATCAAGTAACACACAATAAAACAGGTGTAATAGCAGCAGGGTTTATCATCAAGTAACACACAATAAAACAGGTGTAATAGTAGCAGGGTTTATCATCAAGTAACACACAATAAAACAGGTGTAATAGCAGCAGGGTTTATCATCAAGTAACACACAATAAAACAGGTGTAATAGCAGTAGGGTTTATCATCAAGTAATACTTAATAAAACAGGTGTAATAGCAGCAGGGTTTATCATCAAGTAAGAAGACACAATAAAACAGGTGTAATAGCAGCAGGGTTTATCATCAAGTAACACACAATAAAACAGGTGTAACAGCAGCAGGGTTTATCATCAAGTAACACACAATGAAACAGGTGTAACAGCAGCAGGGTTTATCATCAAGTAACACACAATAAAACAGGTGTAACAGCAGCAGGGTTTATCATCAAGTAACACACAATAAAACAGGTGTAATAGCAGCAGGGTTTATCATCAAGTAACACACAATAAAACAGGTGTAACAGCAGCAGGGTTTATCATCAAGTAACACACAATAAAACAGGTGTAATAGCAGCAGGGTTTATCATCAAGTAACACACAATAAAACAGGTGTAATAGCAGCAGGGTTTATCATCAAGTAATACTTAATAAAACAGGTGTAATAGCAGCAGGGTTTATCATCGAGTAACACTTAATAAAACAGGCAAAGAACAAATGCTGTCATAATTTGTTGGTAATCATTATAGATCATAGAAGGTTATGGACAGACAGAAAGCCATGGGATATGTACCGTTCAATTTATTGGAGACAGTTCATCAGGTAATTTATATAAAACATCAATTCTGGAAATAAGGAAGCAACATTACATAGCATATATATCCTCTTTAATTTTAGGTTTGTTTACATGACAGGTGTATCACAATGTCACAGTTATGCTATATTGTGGGGATATTGTTTTCCATAAAGTACATATAGAGAAATAATTTGGGTTTTAAATGAATGTTTCATAAAAAGTAAAACTTTATATGTGTTTGGTAACATGATGCAGGATGGTTCCTATTCAGATTATTTCCTTAAGTTTTAACATAAGTTTTGTGTCTTTTTCTACAAATGTACAGACAGTTTATCTACCTGACCTTCTTGTAATTTAATATTTAGGGAGCAACCATTTGATTTTCATGGGGGGATGGGGGGGGGGGGGGGGGGGGGGGGGGGCTAGGATTAAATTTGAAATAGAAAGGCGAGACCAGGATTTTGGCAAAATAAAAAGGCAAGATCACTTTAGGTGTGAAAAAAAATGCAGGACCTGTGTCAATCAGGAAATATCTTGGTTCAAATGAAAATAAAAATCCAGGACCAACACTATGATGAAAAAAAATAGGTAGGATCAAACATTAGCCCCCCCCCCCCCCCAAAATTAAATGGTTGCTCCCTTATGTGATACACCGTTTATGTGTATTTGAACTTTTTCTTTTTAATTTCTGGGTACATCATCACCCGTTCTACTGCATCATATGTCAATAATGTTATTGGCTACATGTATGATAAGAAATCAAAATAAAGCTTTTTTTAAGCTCTTGAGAGAAAAAATTTTAATAAAGGAAATTCTTCAACCTTTATAGAACATTTTGGGCAATAAAAAGTTGCCATCAGGAGTCAGGCCTGTGATTAACTTCATTATTGAGAAAAGGGAAAGATGACTGCTTAAAACAGTTGAATATTTAAATTTAAAGGCTTAATCTAGATGATTGCTGTTAGTCGGGATATTGTCTTAAGAAGAAACCAAAAAATGGCAGCACAAAACACAATTTGTGTTCAATAAATAAATATTTAAGCAAAACAGTCAATTATATACAATTATTAAATTATTAAATAATACGATTAAAACAGCCCTAATACTACCAAAACGGCATTTGTCATACTGATGACGTCGTCCTGGTCATATAAATCATGTGATCTATATTGCTTTTCGGCCCGGTCCAATACTGAAAAAGGCCGTATGAGCCTTTTCACTTCCGGTCGTTTCATTGCCAGTCCGTATTGGAAATATTGGCCCTATATTCACATTTGATGTATGTAATACAGCATTCAGAACAAGTCTGTATTGAAAAAGTTGGATTATTTAATAAAAGTGTTATGAACTGGCTGTTTCTGTATTGGCACTGGTATAGATTCTCGGTCAGCTCTATTGGCCCTCGACCCTATGGATCTCGAGGCCAATACAGCAAACCTTGAATCTATACCGGTGCCAATACAGAAACAGCCAATTAATAACACTATATTATTGACTTTTTATGAGGTCTACTCTATACAGACCTCATCAGATATTGGTCGGCTGAGGCCAACGCCCGACCAATGTCCAACCAGGTCTGTATAGTCATGAGTAGATCTCATGAAAAGTCAATAACCGTTTTATGAAATAATAAGGAATTTTACTGTTCTTTTTATAATATATTCAACAACTTTCAAATATCAACAATGTTTTAAATACAATAATTATGA
Source organism: Mytilisepta virgata (assembly GCA_028015205.1). Classification (NCBI taxonomy): domain Eukaryota; kingdom Metazoa; phylum Mollusca; class Bivalvia; order Mytilida; family Mytilidae; genus Mytilisepta; species Mytilisepta virgata. The sequence goes on from CM051521.1 coordinate 114,437,787, forward strand.
AATTTCAACATTTCAATTCATTTTAGTTTTTCACTTCATAATTTATAGTTATTTGTCCATAGTTTGTAATGTTTGGTAATGCCATCATTCATAAATGTGATTGGCAGATTGTAAATGAATACTTGGTTCTGGTTGGTCAATAGCAAATCCTGAATAGACCTCGAGAAAGCCTGACAAGGTGTACTCACTCTGAGGTACCAATCAGAAAAAGCTGTCTAGACCAATCAGCATTAAGCAAAATTCTGTATCATTTGATAAATTTTGATATAATATTAACTCTTCCATTAATTAATACTATACATGATTATTGTTTTAAGGTAATGTTGGACCACCAATGGCATGTAATTTAATTAAACTTGATGATGTACCAGACATGAATTACTTTGCTGAAGATAATAAAGGAGAGGTATGTTCTTCATTTTAAGAAATGAATTTAACATAAATTAGGAACACATTTTCCAACATTTTCTATGTACTAGTTGCATGCAGTTTTCAAAGAAATCTGTAATACATCTCATTTAAATACCATATTTGGGTGTTTTCATATTGATTCTGAATTATCTAAGGATAATTTGTATTGAGTGGAGGATAGTGTATTGGCAATGATATTATACAAAATTATAATGAAAATACATATCTTAGTTTGATTTATTCACAAGCGACTAATTATTACAACTTCAATAATGCAACATTCGTAATTAATAAGGTCTAATATTGGATAGAGCTGCTTTAACCTGGTTTATACAGGATAAAGTTTTATTAGCCTCATTTATTTACTGTTTTATAACAACTATTTTTAATGTAGTATATATTACTGGTCAATAATTTAATATTGGATGTAATGTATCATTTGATTAGTCAAATTTTGTTTGTCTGTCATATCATAGACTAAATTTTCAACTCTACTATGACTTCATTAAAGGAAATTCCAGCATTTTAGACGTCAAAACAACAGTTAGAATTAAATTATAAGGATTGACAATTTTGTTTTCAGTCTATTCGAAATAACCTCAATGCACATGGTGCACACTTTCAAATAACTCTCTAGGCTGGTTAGTGTGCACCACATGATTGAGGTTTTTCTTCATAGACTGAAAAAAAATTACGGCCAATCCTTAATTAATTATACAGTTATTTAAAAAATTTTCAAAAAATTTGCATTATAACCCCTGCAATAAATAAAAAATATAAAACCAATTTTACAATTCCAAAATCTTGATAAAGGGGAAAAAATAGAAAAAATAGCATATATTGCTTATTTAATAATTCAAATGAATTTAGTGATTTTAACATTAAAAACATAAAAATGGCTATCACATATTTCATCCAACCTCAACAATCATCAGAAAATTCATTGAATGATTTCATCAACTCTAATTTTTACATGGAAAACTGAATAAAAAGTATTGCCTTCATAGCAGCTACATTTTGAAGTACATGTATTTTGAAGATACACATATAATGAAACTAAATTTCTTTTTGTAATTCTTTGTGATTTTGAAAAGTTCATAAGATTTCAAACGATGTCCATTTTATATTCTGATTTCTATGCAATTCTACTGTGTATTTTCATTATAGGTATGTGTAAAGGGGCCAAATGTTTTCCTTGGTTACCTGAAAGACAAAGATAAAACTAAAGAGGCATTAGATGAAGATGGTTGGTTACACACAGGAGATATAGGAGAGTGGTTACCCGTAAGTTTTAATCTTGTTTGACATAATTTTAACTTAAGAAAAAATATTTTACTAATTTTTGAATTCATAGCTAAGTATTTTTACATTTTATCCAAAAAAGAGAGGCATTCAAGGTTCTAGAAATATCTTATGTTAAAAAAACTGTTTTTTTTAAGGCTCATAATAAAACATTCATTAAAGTGAACAAAGCAATGGTAACAGTAAATCAATTATCAAGACTCAATGTTAGATTTACAAATAATAAGAGTTATTTCCCTTACACCATAAAATGCTTATTTTTTGAATTTCAGAATGGAACACTGAAGATAATTGACAGGAAAAAACATATATTTAAGTTGGCTCAGGTTTGTAGAATTCTTTTAATTTTGTAAATGATTTCCGATTAAAAAAAAAATGTCGGGCAATGTATAGTGGGCAAGTGACTGAGCGGTCATCCCCAAACAATGAGGAAGAAAATCTGATTCGCTGTCAGTCACTTTTTGTTTTTATTTCAATAGTACAAAACGAGATTATGGGGGAAAACATTTTGTGAAAACTAAATATTGTATAATCTCTGATTACAAACTATAGTTGACTGACTGAGCGGTCATCCCCAAACAATGAGGAAGAAAGTCTGATTCACTGTCAGTAATTTTTTGTTTTTATTTCAGCAGTACAAAACTGATTATGGGGGGGGGGGGACATATTTTGTGAAAACTGAATATTGTATAATCTCTGATTAAAAATTATAGTTGACTCTTGTTATCTCAACCCGGCTGACATCTCAAAAAAGTCTTCTTTTTTATACGACTGCAAAAGATTTTTTCTTTTAATCATCTTGATGAGTACTTGAAGTAGTACGTCAACACATTTTTACCATCTTTTTCATTCTTGAGATAACTAGGTTAAACGTGCCAAAAAAAAACGTGCGGTTGTATCATGCTGCACTTAGCGAAGCCCTTTATTTTATTTCGAGATAATACTATGCAATGCATTTACACCTGATACAACTAAACTCCTGTTAATTATTATTATTCCCACACTCGTAAGAGGGGGGCTATACTGCATTCACCTTGACTGTTCTGCTGTTCGTCCATTCGTCCATTCGTCCGCAAGCACATTTTGTCACATTTTTCTCAGCTTCTACTGGGCAGAATGATTTCATGATTTGTATGTAGCTTTGACATGATGATTTGTATGTTGTCTCTTATTTTAAGTTCTGCCAGACACCAACTTCCTGTTTGACTATTGTGAAAATAGAATGTTGCACATAAAAATTTATATCACATTTTTCTCAGCTTCTACAGGGCAGAATGATTTCATATCTCGTATGTAGCTTTGATATGAATCAGAATTTCCATGTTTTTTTATGAGTGAGGGTATCCTTAGCATGACATCGCATGCAACTTCTTGTTAAATTTTCCTGCAGCTTAAACAGTCATCTGCACACAATGTTGTACAAAATTTCATTGTTAAGTAACATAGTATGTTTTATAAACTGTATGTGTTGTGTACTTACAGGGAGAATACATAGCACCAGAGAAGATAGAGAATATTTATGTTAGATCACAATTAGTAGCTCAGATATTTATACATGGTGACAGTTTGAAGGTAAATAACTGTTACTATAACTAGAGGATATCTTTATTTTTACCTAATAATATAATTTCTTTGTTTTATTATATTATTTGTATAACTTAAGGTTCAGATTGAAGGTAGTTTCTTTAGTATTAATATGATAATGTATTGTATACAACTTTCTCATGATATGAGGTTTTGTGCAGAATGGGTGTAATAAAAATGGGGTAATGATCATCCTTTGACATTTTATTATTATATTTATGTAATTATTAGTATATAAAGTCCTAATTTGGTGTCTTTTCAGTCCAGCTTAGTGGGAATATGTGTACCAGATCCTGAAGTTTTACCCAACTACTGTAAATCTAGTCTGAACATTTCTGGAAATATGGAAGAACTTGTTAAGAATCCAGTATGTATATACAGACTTTATCTTTAGATATTCTTGTAAAATATTCAAAAAAGTTTCAGGTTGAACTACAAGTGGAATCTATTTTTTTTTGTCACAATCTACTAAGATTATAAATATACCTACATATTTTGATAATGATTTCTTATTAATGTTGATTGTCAGAAAAAATACTATCGTAGTTTCAGATTAAAGTTTAAAATTATAGCAAATAATGTTTGTCGTAGCACATAGATTAAGTGTTGGTTTTTTGTACTCTGTAATCAGCCATGTGAAATACAATACACAATTTCACGATTTCTCTCTGCGCTTTCACTTTTATGCTCTAGTGTTAAGTCAGTGATTTAAAATGAATGAAGATATTAAAAATGTAAGTCTAACACTTTCTTTTTCCAATATTTATAATACTAACTACAGGGCCAAGCTATGTGTGTATCATAGTAACACGATGGAAGTTTACTTGCTTTTATTTTATTTCCTTTGTTTAAAGACATAAAAATTTAATATTGACTAATTATGTAATTCTGATATTCATGTTTTATAATAATGTTTTTTAGGAAGTGAAGAAAGCAATACTGGCAGATCTGACTAAATTAGGAAAGAGTTCTGGGTTACTTTCGTTTGAACAGGTAACTAAAACTTCTCAGAAAATTATATTGAGTTAAATCCATTTGAATAGGCACAGAATGTGAGAATTACAGTGAAGTGCAGCACAATAGTTCAGTGAAAGATTCAATAAGTGAAAATATCTGTTCCTGTAAAACACAAAAATAAAATATAAAACACTAATCCATTGTACAATAATTATACAGTGTTCTCAGAACCGAGACACTATCAGAAATTGCCAATATACTATCCAAGTCGTCGAGATGCTATCCGACTCGGCTAAGATGCTATATTTTAGACATGTTTAAATTTTGTGGTCGAACTCAATAACCTAATTGCCGCTTATGATCAAAGGTTGATTCCCTTGATTGATTACACCTGTAATTAGCCCTTAATGGCACTAAAGAGTGATTAAATAGGTGTTAATTGCCCTTGCGCAATATAACTGTTCAGGTATTAACGATTCCAAGCTGACACTAATTAGCTAATATGTCATTGGAAACTTCAATGACATAATATGGCACCAGGACAAGCCAATATTGAATTAAACTTTGAAAAATAACATTGGTTATTCCAATGCCAACCAACATGTATGATTTATATGATTTACTCAAAGGCTTTTCAGCCCAATTACATGTACATGTGATTATAGGCAGCTATATCTTAATATCAATATTAAATCACATTCTCAGGTGTTTTTTTTTCTGTTTATATTTTTGTTTAGAACCCTTTTTGATTATATTTTAAAATTGTTAATTTATTAATCTATGTTTTGTTGTAAGTATATATGCTTCTCATGTGATATAATTGTCAATAAGTTGAAGGTGGTCACTATTTTGTGGATGTAGATGTAGATAATGGGCAGACATTTACATTGTTAAAAATATTTATTTATTTTTATAATATATATACAATACATCATACAAATATAAGGCGGCTGTATCATAAACATATAAACATGCAAGGCAGTTGTATGTGCACATTTCCGTGACACTGTCCGAAGCGGTATGTACAAAAACAATGTAAGGACAGTACGTTAAATGTAATGCTATTGAAAATTGAAAATTTCTGGGGATAACACGGTTATAGGAAAATAAATATTAAAAAATTTCATCAGATGTTAGATTTATGCCAAAATGTGTTGTTGATGTATTATTGACTGCTTCAACAATGACATCATATAGAATTCTTAGTTATTCTGTTCATTACTTTGACAAACTGAAGAGATTTGATAAGATAAATGAAGAATATTGTGTTTTATGACATTTGTACAGCCACCACAACACATCTTAGAGTTAATTACAATCTTACAAGTTTACAAGTGAATTGTTTTCTTCACTTTGAAGTCAAGGTTTATTATTGTTCTCAATGGAGTACATTTATATGTTTAATACTTTTTTGTAGGTTAAAGATATATATTTACACCCAGAGTTGTTTTCTGTTGAAAATGGACTCTTAACACCAACCTTTAAAGCCAAAAGGCAGGATTTGAAAAAGACATTCCAGCCACAGATAGATGAAATGTATACAAAGTTACAGTAAAGTATCGTGGAATGGCATGCATATCTTGTGTTATAATTCTGGGAAATGGTGTCTGAAGAAAATGTTCTATGGTTTATAAATGATGCATTAAGTCAGAATTGTATTAGATGCTCAAACAGATACTCCTTGGTATTGCAAAATATCACATTTTTCCATCAGACTTAGAATATTTATTTGATGTATTAAAAAAATTTGAATATTTATGTAAACAAATTATTTATCAGCTTCATAGTGTTATTTTCAGTATGACATCACATGTTCAACACATGAAAAAAATCAAAAGTTTTTACACTGCATTTTTCCATTGATACAGAACTACTTTCGTCATACATACAAATTTCTATGTGAATGTCTATGTCATAAATAAAGATTTCTTTGTGAATACTAGTCAATTTGATTTGTCCAGAATAGTTTGAATACTTTCCAGGAATACTTCATAAAAATTAATACATAGTTTGGATATGATTTGATTATAATAGTCAGAAATAACGGTTGTGTTGGCCAGTATTGCATTAACAAGATTGTACTATAAATACAAATAGGTGCTAGGAGATTAGTGACCTCTAATCTCACTAAAGTACAAGGTGAAGAACAAAATATCACATTTTCTATTTTCTTGTCAAGCATACTTTAAACTTTTTCTAACAGTACTACTTCTATTTTGAAGTGTGTGTGTATGTTTTTTAGAAATTTTGCAGTAGATTTATATTAGATGGATGTATTTATAAAATATTTATTGCATAGATAAAGAGAGTATAAGTTGAATAATTGTTAAAGCAACGAAGTATTCATGCCAAGGTTGTACTATGTAATCCTGGACAAAACATGTACATTTTTAGTATTTCACAGCACATATCAGCTTGTTAAGGTATAGTTTCTAGAAATTTGTATGGTATCATCCCACCCATAGTGACCCTTTTGTCATCAATTCTGTAAATAAATATGTTGTTCATTAGAACTGGTTTGGCATTAAAAAAATTTAAACTTCTTTTTAAAACTCGCAAGTTTTATTTATTTTGCTTGAATTTGTAAAGATATTTTATTTGTCAAAATTGCAGTTAAATATTTTATTCCCTAAAATACTCAGTTTGTATTACCTAATATGAAATAAGATCTGATGAAATGTTTTAATATCTATGTTACTATAATTATTGTAGACTGAATTAGATGGAAATTTAATCTATTTTGCTTCATAAAGTAAATTATTTCAAAAAATGTGACAAATAAGATAAATTGATTTTAATCGAAGCTAAGATTTACTTCAAGACGTGATTTTGTGCAAGTCTGTGTTTTTTTTAAACAATCTGTCTGCTTTGAACTATATTATGTTAGTAAGCTGGCAAGGCCTTATTGCTCTCATAATTTGGAAGGTCAGAGGTTGTAAGTATGACAGTACAAACATACTAACAGTACTTGAGATTTCCAAATCTTGATAGCAAGTCATCGGGAGTTGTATGTATAATGGGGACGTAAGGGATCAGAAAAAAAAGATGTTCGTGAGCTAGTGCTTTTTTATACAGAGGTGAATTTTATATGTTTGATGCATGAGGGAGACATTTTCACACCTCTCTTTTGTGATTTTCTATTTAGATGTGCCCTTTATAAACCATGATTTGAAGTATAGAGGTGCCCTTTATAAACAAAACCATGATTTGCTATATAGAGGTGCCCTTTACAAGATGTAATTTGCTATATAGAAGTGCCTTTTATAGATTATGGTTTGGTATATAGAGGTGCCTTTTATAGACCCCGATTTGCATTATAGAGGTGCCCTTTATAAACTGATTTGGTATATAGAGGTGTCCTCTATGAATTGTAATTTTCTATGTAGAGTAGCCCTTTATAGACCATGATTTGCTGCATAGAGGTGCCCTTTGTACACAGTGATTTGCTATGAAGAGGTAGCCATAAAGGCAGGTAATTTTGTCTGAAGGATCCTGCATCACTCGCTACATGATAGAGTGATCATCAATGGACCTAACCCAGTTCTCCTCTTATGTGGAACAGTGAACCTTTATTTAATGTATGATATAAGTGGGGATGGTAAAATTAATTTAGTCAATAAAATTCAATTTGCAAATATCAAGTATAAATAGTTCTGTAGATGATGGAAACATTATTTTAGATATTATTTAAATATAAAATACATTTTTACTGTTGAATCATACAAATGATGTCTTTGGAATTTCGGATGCCACCTGTTAACTAATCTGTGAACCAGATCACTCAAGTATTAGTCAAACCAAATTATATGTAACAATTTAGTAAATATATTTAATCAGTTAATGGAAATCATATCACTTTGAAAGTGACATATATTTTTGATTGTCAATGTTATACTTCTAGTGCTAATATGTCTGCAGTCTAATAAATGTTGTAACTTCTAGTGCTATAATATCTACAGTTTAGTAAGCTATTACCCCATGTTAAGTTATGTTTTACCAGAGACATATATATACAGATATTATGGAATTCTAAGGTCTCATATTAAAAATTCCCCACAGTGATTGTTATTTGTAAAAAATATCAGTTTTAATTATATACATGTGATTAGTCTAAAATAATCAAGGATGAGATTTTCATTATTTACCAGTCCATCAGTATGTACATCCTACAATTGGTTTCTATTCAGTGGTGAGTTTATAAGTACGACATACATATAGTAGTATCAACAGATAAAGGTTGATAAAGTATTATATTGACCTATGACACCATGTTAAGATTATGCCCCTTAAAAATGTTGGTTTGTGTCTTCGGTTTATTTTCAAAAATGCAAATTTCATTTGATTTAACTTGTTCAGGGATTGTATCATTTTCATTAACAAATTTCCTGTCAACAAACTTGGAAACTCCTCCTAAATTTCTAATATCTGTATACATGTGGAGATTTGTGTTTATATTAATGATTTGGTTATTGTTATTATGTTACTAAGTTTCAATAAACACATTAAATACATTTGTCTGTGTTTTTCAGTTATAAGGCCCTTATTTCCTTGTTAATATAGGTATGAAACATAAACACAACAATTTTCCCTATATCAGAGTACAGTATATATAAAAATATGTGGATAATACCAATGATACCTTTCATTCTTTATCAGTGAAACAAGAACAGTACATAAGTCTGTGCTAAATAGAGCACTTATGAGCCTGAATGCACATCTGTTTATAATCAGATCCACTGTGTTCAGTATCTGATTTATATAGACAATATATGTAAATTGTTGGGGAAATATAATTTTAGTTATACAAGCTTAAGAAACAGAATAAGAATTAAGCCTCTGACAAGCTTTTCTCACCTGTACATTGGGGAGTTCAAATAAATTCTAAACTTTGAGAGAAATTTTATATTGTGTTTATAATGTAACTGATGTTGTAATTTATTAAATTATACAAGTATCTTTTTGTCAGGATAATATATCTTATTGGTTGACGCGTTTCTCTGTATATACACACAATCCCTAAATGTATATAACGACAGTTAATGCTAAGAAACATTTTTGTATTTATTTCTAAGAGGAGATTATTAAGTATACCAAGGTGGAGTTTGTAATATTTATTTACATTGGCCATTTGACTTAAGTTGATTAAAACCTTTTGAGGTGGCCACAATCTTTTAATTTGTTACCTGACAATTAAAAATAGCTTTGGAGCATACTTCAGTGATATTGGATCAAACCCTTCACAAGAGAAATAAAAATGCAACCATTGCCATGCTACTATACACCTTTTTGCTAATGTGTTCATGCCCAACCATGATATCAAATATGAACAAAATAAATCAAAACATGAATGACTTTTTGCATACACAAGGTTTTCAGACAAAACATATGAAAACATCAATAACTCTTGCAAAAATAATTCAACCCTGAAATCTGTGCAATACAAGTATGATTAGGTACCAGCAATCTCCAACCACGATACCAAATATGAACAAAATCTGCCTGAAAATGTATGACTACCTGTGTAAATAAGATATTCAGACAAAAAAGATGTGAAAATGGCAATTACTTTTGCAAAAATCAACCATGAAATTGGTATAACATGGACATGTCCAGATTATGCCCGGCCATAATAAAGTAATAATTGTGTTTTGATGCCAACACTTAGTCTCCCAAAGTTCCCCATAAGCTACTGTACAAAAAACTCTTGAAGGTGTCAACATGTATGGTTTTAGGTTGGGGACATAAGCCATTGTCAAGTCATTAAAACATGTGATTTTGGCATGGTGAGGCGTACCCCCATGGATCCCCAAATTTACATCTATGAATGCATAAGGAGTAAGAATATATATCATTACATGGTTGGCATCTCACAGTTTCAGAGTTGTAAAGACAAAAATATTTTCCAGGGTTGGGGTATACCCCCTTAGCAACCTCCAATATACATCAATGAATGGTCTTCCAATTATGAGTAAGAATATATATGGTTATAGGGTGGGGATCTCAAAGGTTGCAAAATTACAAAGACAAATCTATTTTGAGAGGATGTGCATACACCCCAAGGGAATCCCCCAATACACAGCAATGAATGCATCTTCCAATAATGAGTAAAATTATATATGATTATGGGGTGGAGATCTCAACCATTTCTAAGTTATTTGAAAAATTGGAATTTTAGAGGGTTTGAGATGGTGGGACCAGCCCACCTCACAGTTTGACAATGGAAGTTCAATCTCCACATGGAAGGCTATCATCCTCCAAACCATATGCAAGCTTGTGCACAGACAAGTTTAAGGCTGCCAAGAAAGAAAGAAGAATAAAAATAATGAGAAATGCAGCAAAAACAATTTGGAGACTTGATCGATCTCAAAATCGATATATGAGCATGTTCAGGTCATGCCAAATCACCATCACCATACCATATATGAAGATATGAAAAGGGCAATAACGCATGCTGTTCAGGTCATGCCCAACCATGATATTAAATACTAGAGGCTCAGCCTATATGGATCACCTGGCATGAAAGCCTTGTAGGAACCAAATTTTTCTTCATCAAGGTCCTTCTACTTACAGGTCAGCATATTCTAAAGTTTGGCAGTTCTCCAGAATATTTTTGCATGTATTTCCATAGGGTCTTGTGTTCACCTAAGTCCTCTGCTGAAGGCCATTTTGAATTAGGGATCGGCACCAGAGTAACAACACTTGGTAAGCACCTTAAGAGGAACATTCAGACCATATTTGGTTTCAAGGAGTTTTGTGTTTCTATAGATTCGTGTTATACATGTCAGAGACACTTTCTGTCAAGTTTGGCTCTATTTGGCCAAGCAGTTTAAGAAAGACAAATTTTTTTTTCAAATCAACCAATCAGAAACAAGAATTGCCCATGGTGGCCAAAGAAGAAAATTATCAACCAATGAAAGAAAAGAACTGCCCATGATGGCCATGTTTGTTGCCTGATCAGGACAAAATAAGCCTCCCAATTAGATGCATTTTGTCAAGTTTAGTTCCATTTGGCCAAGCGACTTCAGAGGAGATTTATTATATCAGCCAATAAGAAACAAGAACTGCTCATGGCGGCCATATTTGTATTCTGATCGGGACAAAATGAGGAAACTTGATAAAGGACCTCCCATATATTCTTCCTGTCAGGTTTCATTCCATTTGGGCAAGTTATTTCAGAGGAGAAGATTCTTTTATACAATTTATAAGCCAATCATAAACAAGAACTGCCAATGGTGACCATATATGTATTCCGATCGGGATGAAATAAAGAAATTTTGTAAAGAACCTCCCATAGATGCCACCTGTCAAGTTTCGTTCCATTTGGCCAAGCAGTTCCAGAGAAAAAAATTTTTTTAAATCAACCAATGAGAAACAAGAATTGCCTAAGGCGGCCATGTTTTTCACCCGATCTGGACGAAATGAGGAAACTTTGTAAAGAACCCCCCCATAGATGCTTTCTGTCAAGTTTTGTTTCATTTGGCAAAGCAGTTTCAGAGGAGAAAGATTTTTCAAAACTCAGCAAATCAGAAACAACAATTACCCATGGCAGCCATGTTTGTTGTCCGATAGGGACGAAATGAGCAATCTTTATAAAGAATCTTACATAGATGCTTCCTGCCAAATTTAATTCCATTTGGCCAAGTGGTTCCAGAGGAAAAGATTAAAATGTGAAAAGTTAATAGACAGACGACGGATGCCAAGTGATGACAAAAGCATCGTCTTTGGCCAGGTGAGATAACTAGGCACCCGTGACGGATCACATGAGCTCAACCCATAGGGCTGTCTAGCGTGTCCCCAGTTGGCGGATAGAGGCGACAATCTTGTTAGGGGGGGTTGTAGATCATAATACAGAAAGCCTGACGCGGACCATAGTGGGTAACGTGTTTGGACATGGCCACACTCCCTGCCCGCTAAAGATCCCTTCTGTATTTTTTGAAAAAGAGTAGGCTGATGGCCACTACAGAAGGCTAAATTATCCGACCCTACCCAACCATCCTTTAAAAGTGGGAGTCAAAATTGGTTTGTGTCCCATCCCACCCCCTATTTCAATTGTTTTATAAATTGAACAGGTTCTCCTCCTGAAGAAGCAAGAAATATTTGCAACTTGATATTAAGCAACAATCAATCAATCATATTTAAATATGAACAAAATGGGCCAAAAGAAGACTAGTTACATACACAAGCTTTGTTGCCACACAGACGAACAAACAAGAGTGGACAGACGAGGGTATTCCAGTATACCCACCACTCTGCAAGTGGGGGTGTAAAAAAACTAATCTAAAGAAAGAGTTCAGAATTCTCACAGAAACAGACCGGTACAACCATATAAAACCTGAATTAATGTTTACCGTGCAGAGAGCAAAATTTTAAAACCATCCATATATAAGATTGTTTTTTCATCATTGAGAATTGAATCAATTGATGTTCTTTCTGAAAGTCTGTACCTCATCATATTACATGCTTAACATCTGCAGAAATATCCAGTTGAATAAAATGAAACATCTCTGCCGAGTTTGATTACATTATTTTCAGTGGTTCTATTGAAGCAGATCAAAATTTGAAAGTTTACAGACATTAGGAGTTTTAAAAACACTGTTTAAAACAGATGAGATCCATCACTTATTTTGAGCAGTAAATCTGAGCCCCTTGTTGGAAGAGGCATAAAAAAGAATGAAACCAAATAAGTTCTCAACCTTTATGCATAAATCTTGCATGGTTAACAAAACAATTATTTTGACAAAGCTTTTTTCTGTAGTATTCATGTATGAAACAAGACATTTCTAATATACTTAAAACAATGACAACTGGTGGTCTCTCTTCATATCTGAATGAAATCAGAATTTTATACCGTATATTGCATTAAACATTCTTCAAATGCAAATATAACTTTGAATGCTTCGAGAGTACTACAAACAAAATAGAAATGCTGTTGCTTTGTTCAAATACCAATTGATGATTTACCATATATATATATATATATATAAATTACACAAATAATCTATATATTAACAATTTTTATTGTTCTAATGGATAGAAAACTTCATCAATTGTTACTTAAACACCTCACACAGCACAACAATATTAACAGTCACTACACTCGTTGTACTAGTTATATATTTTGACATCTATCTTTGTTCTGGATTAATATGTCCCACATAAACTCATTTTTTGGATGGGGAAATGTAGCTATACTCGTGTTATGTAGTCCATTTTTTATAACATTACTAGGAAATTTGTAACATGATATTTCTCATAAATATATACCATACAGAGAATTTGGAAAATAACTTGAAGAAAACATTTAGATGTTCATAGTGGCCATCATTAAGAGAAAACATTTAGGCATTGTATTAAGAGTGCAGGAAACAGATATTACATTTATATATTAAGATGTTATGATTTTTTTTAAATAAAAAATTCTGTTTATGCAGGACATACAGTAACATTTATTTTTCCAACATGAACTGAATGAAATGTATTCAACATGTGTGATTAAACTAGTTATACATTATAACCTCTTATTACTACACAAATAATCTATACAGTGATTGTTTTATTAATTTATAGTATAAATATTCACAACCTACCACTGATATAACGTCATTATAAAAATACATTAATCTACACAACACATATGTATAAACTAGGTTTTATATACTTCACTAGTATAATAATTACACAGAAGGGTAACTTAATTATTAAATTTTGATTAAACTTTGAAAAGTTCACTTTCTGTGTCAGAGAATTTTTGCATCATTTTAAAATTTAATTTAACAGTAAAGAATGTGAAAATTTGATTTCATTTGAGCTTGAGTAGTAAACCAGTAGTGTTACTGTTTACCTGACTACATTTGTCTGCACCAGGCAGTAAAATCATTGATATTTATAATAAACACAATAAAGGTACTTCTGTTTTAATGCACCCAGATAAATATTTTCCATCAGAAACTATTACCGTCTTTTCCTATCTTTATTTGCCCTTTGCTTTTTGTCAATTGGTTCAGAAAGTAACAACTATATTTTATGTCATGTAGTCAAAACTGATGCAATATTTAATGCTGCATAAGATTAAGTTGGACCTTTTTCACGGGATCATGAGCTTGAATACATACATTTACTGGTTTCAATTTCCGGACTATATGATACAAATTACTCTGAATCAGTTTATGTTTAAGTATAAATTAACCAAAGTAAATTTCAACATCTAAAACAATTCTTACAATCTAATTTTAAAAAAATTATTTCAGGTAGAATGCAGGTAGAATCATTTGAATAACTTATTTGGCTACAGGAATAATTAACATATGGACTGCAGAGTCATACACTGTTGACATGATGGTACCCAAGTAGATTATACAGTATGTACTCACTTGCTTGACCAATCATATTTATAAACACAATTGAATAAAACTGACTTCAAACTTTATGAACACACTTACAAATCAGATCCTGTACATCCATACTGCATTAAAAACTACAGAATGCATACAATGATAAAATCTTTCTCTATTTATATGTGTGCAGTTTTTTCTGTTTATATATATTTATTTGATAAAATTTTATCTACATGGACCTCTAATGGTAATAAAATGACTATTAATTTGGCACTTTTAACATAGTAACCAGTGGTTATCAATTGAAATATATATATTACAGAGGGATACATCGTTTTATATAGAAATCTAATGTTTCAATGGAATACTCTTTTTATAAATGAATTCAATGTTCACTCTTTCTTTTACAAAAATATTTCATAATTTAAATTCTACAATTAATATGTCGTATTCACTGATAAAAAAAAGTTTATCTCATTCTAAATTCCAGATTATGAAATAGTGTATTAATATATGTATTGCATATATACCACAATTAATATTTTCTTATATTCTTAGCAAGAAATAAGACAAATTATAAATAGAGACAAACAGTAAGCTAGTGAACTGCAGTAAAGTATTGACAAGATTAGGACAGAGTGTAAAATAGACACAAAAACTATTTCTTGTTGGAAATAAAACAAAACAATGACAACATGAATAAAAGCACCTTAACAACTGGTTCAATATGAACACTTTACAAAACTAATCTAAAAAATAAACAACATCAACTTGGCACAAATTGAATCCAAAATTGTCCTTTGCCGTTTAAATAATTACATATATGTTACAATTCAATTCAAATTCAAAACTTTATTGCGAACCAAAAGACCATTTGGTCCATAGCAATAAAGACAAATCATACAAATATACAGACAGATATACATATATAACACAAAAAGGAAAAATATGTATATTAACACAGTTTTAGTGTCTCCTTTCCTCAGTTCTAATGACTGTGGTATAAAAGACACTACTTTCTTAATATCATCAGGTGTTCAGGGGTTCAAAATAGTTTTCAATTTTTCTATATAATTTGGGAAGTGAAATTACAATTATTTCCTATATTATAGTTTAAAAAGGTTTCTCTCAATTTTGTATTAATCTTACAATTGAAGAAAAAATATGATTCGTCATCTAAAATGAGCTACAATAAACTTTTAGAAAGAGTTTCCTGATTGAAAGAAATAAACATTCATATCACATAATACATTACTGTGTGTCTCACATACGTCTGCAACTTATTTCTTGATGAAAAACTCCGCACTTCTATTCTTTAAGTTTGAAATAACAGCTAGATATGTCTAAAAAGTCGACAAGTCGAACATTTGGAAACAGAATTTGCATATAATGTCCAACGTCACATTTATTTGTGATGTCGTCATATATGATGCAAAAATCAATGAAATTCACACGAAAATTGGAAAAACATCTCTATCAAAATATTTGGCACATTTCAGCAGTGGAAATGACAATAATTAATTATGACTACTGGAAACAAAAGGTACTGTAATACTTTTAGCTTTAATTTAAAAGAGCATCCAAGATATTTCAGAAAAACCACTTGCATTTTGTAAAAAGACACACATTAAGAATTATATGATTTGTCACAGATGTTTTGGAAACTTTTTAAATTAAATTTCAAGAGTTTAAAACTGCAAGCTGAACATATGCCAAACTAAATAAAACTGTAAAACACCAATTTTCAGATAACTATCTTACCATGATAAGTCTGAAATAATTCCTGTACAAATCACATTATATTCAAATTCTAGAACACCTGATAATGTACATGTATTTAAATTCTGATGTGATATTTAAAAATCCACATATTATGTTTTAATACAAAGTCTGGTAGCTATATAAAAAGTAAATATCTTTAAAAATCAGACTGATAAAAGAACAAGAGGCTCACCAGAGCCTGTATCGCTCACCTGGAGTCTGGTTTTCATTGGACAATTAATCAATTATTTGACCAAGTTTGTTGCAATTGGTTCAATTGTTCAGGGAAAATTTGTTGAAGATTTATTTTTCATAAGGTTTAATGTTAAAATATGTTCCCTGATGGTGGTAGTCCTGGCAGGAAGTTGACAAAATTGACCAGGAATAAGGGTGAACCTTAAATAAATGTAACAGAACCCGACCTCAAATTACACAAACCAATAACTTCTAAATAGAATTTGGGATTCCCTTCAAAATTTCAGGGTAGGTAGATCTCAACATGGCAAACATTTTTCAATTTACATTTCACTTCTATCTCAAATAATTTTGGAGATAAATGCAAAAATGTGAAAATTTTAAAAATTTGACAAAAAAGGGCAATAACTCCTAAATGGGTTTTGGGATTTCCTTTAAAATTTCAGGGTATGTAGATCTCAACATGGCAAACATTTTTCAAATTTACATTTCACTTCTATCTCAAATAGTTTGGAGATAAATGACGAAAAATGTTAAATTATGAAAATTTGACAAAAAAAGGACAATAACTCCTAAATGGGTTTTGGAATTTCCTTCAAAATTTCAGGGTAGGTAGATCTTGTCATGCTGATCAAATTTACCCCATGTCAGATTTTCGATATCTGTAACGGTTTTTGAGTTATTAGCAAAAAACAGCAATTTACCCCTATGTTCTATTTTTAGTAACAGCGGCCATGTTTTTCGACAAATCAAAAATCCCCACATCAGTTCTATGCAGGGTACCCTAAGCAACAATCTTACCAAGTTTCATATGATTTTGAATAGTAGTTTCAGAGAAGAAGATTTTTGAAATAATAACATAAAAAAAAGCCAAAAATGTGAAAAAAGGGCAATAACTCCTAAATGGGTTTTGGAATTTCCTTCAAAATTTCAGGGTAGGTAGATCTTGTCATGCTGATCAATTTTACCCATGTCAGATTTTCGATATCTGTAACGGTTTTTGAGTTATTAGCAAAAATCAGCAATTTACCCCTATGTTCTATTTATAGTAACGACAGCCATGTTTTTCGACATTTCAAAAATTTTAAACGATAGAAATTTTCCAGATGCCCTAAAGAACAATTCTGCAAAGTTAGGTTGAAGTCGGTCCAGTAGTTTAGGACGAGTTAACGTTTGAAAAAATTTACAGACGACGATGACGACGACAGACGACGACGACGACGGACGCCAAGTGATGGCAATAGCTCACATGGCCTATGGCCAGGTGAGCTAATAAAGTTAAAATCTTTCAAAAAATCTACCAAAGCAATTAAGACTCACAAAATTGTATATCTTCCAAAGAACAAATGTATGTCAATTAGTAAAAAGTACACTTCTAGTTACAAAAACATTATACCGAAATAACAAAAAGAGAATGTAAAAATTGTTCTTTGGTTTGCTTTTTTTTGAAACCTGACAGGTTCTGTCTATGTAAGTATTTACAAACAAAAATATCTGGAAACTGAAAATTAATTAGTACAAGTGAAAGAGAAAATTTGAAGATATATAATTTAAGTTTCAGTAAAATTATTACTCAACAGGGATAAATCTGAACACAAAATTTGAAAGAAAATGCACTTTTACCTCTAACATAAGATAATAGCTATAGGTTAAAATAGCAAAGCATACAAGGGATAACCTATCCATATACAGTATAGTAAAAAGAAAACACATTGCATGTTAAAATGTATATTCTTTCTCAATCAAGGTCTAAATGTAGCCCAGCCGATAGTAATGTTGCACAAACAAACTGACTATTTTGACAGGAAAAAGAGCATGTCTCACTCCGAAAGTGTGAGATGCATGCAACTCTTAGTTTTTAAGGATAGTTAAAAACAAGTCATACATCTAAGAATCAATTACTTTTGTCTCATTAATGTGAAGAGAAAATTAATAATTGTCAGACAATATGTGACATTAAAATTTCAAATAAAAATATTTGAATAATTTAAAACTTTTTATGAATATAAATGAATGATAAAGCACCAAAAAGCCTGGTTAACTTAAGAATAAAGACTAGCTTAGTTACTGAGTTCTTTCTCTAACCAGTCTGGTATTCTATATTTATGTTTACTTAAAAGTTTTGATAATGCTACATTATGTTTCCTGTAAAACTGTTGTAAGTAGTCAGCGGATGATTCATCCATTGGAGGATACTGTCGACCTTTACCACGACCCAAACATTTGTTTTTATTTCCAGACAAAACTTGGCAGTAAAATCCTTTCTTTGGATCATACCTGTTTAAAGAGAAAATAAATTGTTAAAATGTAAGCATTGCTCCAGATAAACTACATATTGGAATAGTAAAACAACCGAAAACTAAATTAATATACATGTATCCTATTTTCCTGCCTATAGGTGTCAATTTAGGTGTTTCAAAACCAAAAACATATTAAGACTAACCCAATACATCTTCTGACTAGTAAATTACCTCAACCAACAGTACATTGTGGACTTAAATCTTTTCTTTAAAAAAAAGTGAATACAAATCTAAAGTTATCTGACTCCCAGTCATTGTTACAATCATGTGTTTAAATTTCAAATTGATAACACTATGGATTTCATTTTAAATTAGGGTATCGAATCCTTCAGACAAAGTTCACCTAACCCAGATTTTGACAATCTAGTTAAGGACCACCTGACTGATCACAATATTGTACTTATTGTTTTGGATTTCAAATGTTCTGTACAAGAGAGTACCTGATAAAGGTTCATCCACAAATGTTCTGTACAAGAGAGTACCTGATAAAGGTTCATCCACAAATGTTCTGTACAAGAGTATACCTGATAAAGGTTCATCCACAAAAGTTCTGTACAAGAGAGTACCTGATAAAGGTTAATCCACAAATGTTCTGTACAAGAGAGTACCTGATAAAGGTTCATCCACAAATGTTCTGTACAAGAGAGTACCTGATAAAGGTTCATCCACGAATGTTCATTTTACATATTAAATTTAGTATCAGACTGTATTTTAGAGAAGCTCAGCTATGTCTGTCAGTGGTTGAAAGAGGAATACATGACGTCATAGACCTTTTCCCATGTTCAATCTGTTTATAAGTGACAAATTGTCTGTATCCCTTAGATTTATATTCAGTTAGCTTGACTTTATACATGTCAAATAACTCCAGCATATTTACTGAGGACAAAGGTACCTACCGTATATGATTGCTGTAGTTATAATGAGGCTCAATGTGTAGAAACCTTTGGACATTATTCATCACTCCTACAGGATTACTTTTTAAACGACTTCCATCTATAATAAATATCTGAAATTAAAAATTATTACAATTATTCAGTATGAACCTTTTCTTAATGTACATTTAATTATATGAATACAATGTATCAACTTTGATTCATAGTATCTAAGATCTATAGTTATATTTTTCTACAATATCAAAGAACTATATAGTTATAAGTACATTCTAATGAAGATCTATATTATGTTTATTCTATCCAAGATCCATACTGTTGTGTAAATTCTGTCCAAGATCTATTTAATTATGTAAATTCTATCCAAGTTCTATGTTTTGTAAATTCTATCCAAGATCTATGGTTTGTAAATTCTCTCCAAGATCTATATTATGTAAATTCTCTCCAAGATGTATATTATTTTAATTCTATCCAACATCTATATTATGTTAATTCTATCCAAGATCTACTATAATAATGAAAATTCTATCTAAGATATGTAATTCAACAAAACAGGATTGTATGTTTATTCAACAGACTGAGACGGTGATTACCGAGCTTGTTTTGCTATTAATACAAGCCTAACACGTTCGGGCTTATTCAACAGGATTTTGGAATATTTTTATAGTTACATAACTGTGGACACACTCAATTCTCGTTCAAATGTTTTCTAAACAAAGACACGCCAAAGTACGTTATGATGCGAGTGACCTCCCGATTACATTTGAAACAAAGAAATATAACTACTTGAAGCAAATGATTACATTCTAAACAACGAACAAATTTCAAAATGTTATCACCACCGCCCAGTGGCAAGTCAAACATCAGAATTTAAAATTATTGTTTAATTTCACATGGATTATTACCTTCTGACCTAAATACTAACCAAATAGATGAAAATATCTTTGATTTTACAGTGGTCGCAGTAGTTTTTTTTTTTTTTTTTTTGCGTGAAAAAGTGCAAAAACACAGAAATTTTGTGTGAAACTGTCTTACGGTGTAATGTTTGCGTGAAGTATGCTTTTTATTGGATTAATGAATAGCATCTTTATGGGGGATTCTCTACGGTTTCTGTCAATGTTTAAGAAGGCAGTCATAAGATATTGTCAAATCAGTTTCAATTAACAGTTGTAATCAGCTGATGCAATGAAAATTCCAGTGATAAGTCTTAGGTAACTGTTTATATATTGTAAGGTGGAGGACATGAACAGCAAAGCGAATTCTGATTGGTTAGATTACTTTTATTAAAGAAGAGACTGTCTCAGAAAGGATTTAAATAGAAAAGGATGTCTCTAGCATACAGTACAAAACATCAAAACTCCATTGTCAGAATTTTCAGTTCTCAGCCAAAGAAATTCCTTTCTCCAATTTCAATGAATTCTTGATTTTTTTTAGTTTTTTTTAGATTGTGGTTCTGTTATATCATTTTGAGACTCTCCCTCAGTATTTTCAACCACTTCTTTGTTATTTTTAGATTCAGTATTCCCATTCTTTATAAAATCAAACTTTGATGCCACAATGCCAAAATTAAAGACTGGAAGATGTTAAACAGCCAAGGAGAAGACTTTTTCGGGTTGCCAAAAACTTTTCATGGAGAAGAATATAATAATTCCGTACCTAGTGAGTGATGTTAGACAAAGAAAATCTTTGTGTGCCGATCACACAGAGATTAATTTTTCACTGTCTGTATTACTCCGCAAAATACACCAAATCAATCACTATTTGTAAAGCCGTACAAAATAATCGCCAATGAAGATTCAAATGTTTAATAAGCAATTTTATTTTTATTACAAAATGAAAAAATTAAGTAACACAGTAGCCTTCTCGTTTGCATGGTCGATTTACTGCTATCACCTGCCGATCCCAAATTTTACATAATAGTTATGAAGAATCCAACAGAATGGGCAATAGCAATGAAAGATGGTCGTAATCTCCCACTTTAAAAAATGAACCTTCAGAGTGAATAAGACCATCTGATGGTACAATTCTGATAAGCCAGACACATTATTTGAATAAAATAAAATGAACCTCTGTTAGTGACTGGAAAAAAGTGTTAAATGTGAAATAAATGTGCTTTTATAAATATGACCAGATGAACAACTTCATACAATCTACTATTGTAGAGTATGAACTTCAGATTTTAGATAACCAGAAGCAAAAAGAAATAATCATTACTATTTATTTTCTTTCCAATGCCTACATAGTAAATCATAAGTTTATTTTGAATCTTGTCAAGTAATCCAGAATTCACTTCAAATTAGTTATTTAGAACCATTAAAATCCATGAAGTCATGATAAAATTCTCATGTCTATTTTGTACAATGGATACAGAAAGTCTTATATAGAGTACAGAAAAAGTAATTGAGTAAAGCAGTGATGGTAAACAATTTTTATAAATACAATGTGTGTATAAATACCTGACGGGATGGAAAGAATTCTAGCCATCTTTGCAAATGCTGAACATATATTCCAGGTACAAGTGATCGATTGCGTAGCTCTCGTAACTTGCGAGGTGCATTGTCAGGGGCAGTAATTACTTCTTTAAATGTGTAATTTCCTGCTATAGGATCAGCATGAGATTTCATGTGCTGTAAAAATTTAATAGAAAAAATCCATTATTTTTCATATCAAAACATGTGTATAGTGTACATAGTAAAATACTGTAAACCCTCCCCAGCCCTCCCCCCAAAAAGAATAATAATAATAACCAATGCTAAAATATATATAACATAACTAATCTTTAAATTCGAACACTAATTCATGAATGTGCATAGTACCAGTAAATTATTGGTTTTTTTTTTTTTTCTGGTCATAAGTTGTAGATTTTTGGTATTCTAATTTCAATATATGTTATTCTGTTTATTACATTGATATATTCCATGTATTAAGAAGATTTAATGAGAAAATATAATGGATTATATTTTTGTGTGACTACGCTTTGTCCTTTGTATAGTAACGTCATTGGTGATGGCTATTGTTACATCACTTCTAAGAGTGAAATATGACTTTTCTGTTCACTGGATGAAATTTATGATTTTCTTTTGGTCATCAAATGTATATCACCACACACAATGTAATAATAGAAATTAATGTGATGTTTGAACAAGTGTCAATAAAATGCTCCGCGGGGCGCAGCTAGATACGACCGCAGATGTTGAACCCTGAATAGCCCCCCCTCCCCCCCAAAAAAAATAATTTACCCCTTTTTTAGCTTTTGTGCAATACACTATGAAGTTGCGCATTGACCAACCCCTCCCAAAAAAAAACCCCCAAAAAACAATAAAATTTGTTGTAAACCCCCCCCCCCCCCCCCCCTTTTTTTTTGCTAAAAAAATTATCTTTTTAAATTTATGCAATATGAAATGAGAAAAAAATTAACCCCATTCCCAATTTCTCATTTACTCCCGCTAAATTTTGTTTTCAAATCCCCCCCCCCAACAATTTCTTTATACTTTGCAACCATAACAGCCCATTTAAATACACGATAAACGTATTAAAATAGAAAATGACATCATAGTCATGGATGGCAAATTTTAAATATACATAACTTGAAAGCAGTTCAGATGAGATAAACAAAAAAGCTTCATCAGCACATTTTATATTGGCAAATTTCAAATGAAGTTCATTAAACTAAAGTTATTGGCAAATTTCCAATGGAATTTGTTAATAATAAAGTTTTGATAACAGGGCACACATATCAATTTCTTGCTATTGCGCAATACTGTGCAATTGAAGATTAATTGCTATTGCGCAATACTGTGAGATTGAAAATTTCTTTAAATATTTGACACATAATAGGTTTCTGACACAGAATAACTGAAATCAAAGAACTCAGAATTGGTCATATGATTTGAATTTATATTCAATTTTTTGCTTCTTGTGCAATAGAATATGCTGTGGAGAATTGCCCCCCAAAAAAAATAGTTTACTACTTTTTTAGCTTTTGTGCAATACACTATGAAGTTGCACATTAACCCCCCATCCCCCCCCAAAAAAAACCCCAAAAACAATAAAATTTATTGTAACCCCCCCACCCTTTTCTTCCTAAACAAAATTTGAAATCTTCTTTTTAATTTATGAAATATGAAATGAGAAAAAAAATACACTATGCTATTGCGTATTGACCCCCCCCCCCCCCCCAAAAAAAAAAAAAAAAAACTTATTGTACCCCCCCCCCCCCCCAAACCCTTTTTTGCAAAAAAAAAATGTTTGAAGAAATTTTCTTTTTAATTTCTGAAATCTGAAATGAGAAAAAATTGTCCCCCCTACAATTTCTTATTTACCCCCTAAATCCCCCCCCCCCCCCCGACCTTTCCCTTTTTCCAAAAAAAAATTCTTTCCCTCAAGATAAGGTCATAATCCCTATTCAAATTTCTCATGGAGTTTGCAAACAAAATTACCCATTTAAATACATCATTGAAGTCTTAAAATAGAAAATGACATATGGCTAAAATTAATATTAATTAATAGTAACTTCTAAAAATAAATTGACAGCTATAAATCACCCCAAGACAATCTACATTTCTTTATACATAATTGAATCATACACAATATTTTACTTTAAATGTGTTTGGATTACCTCCCTTACACCAAGATTATATCACAGATTTCTTTTTATTTATACTAAAGTTATTGTGCAAAAACCAAGAAAAATGCTTATTTGGACCCTTTTTTAGCCCCTAATTCCTAAACTGTTGGGATCAAAACTCCAAAAAATGGTCATAAACCTTGTGTTAAAATTTCATAGATTTCTATTTACTTATACTAGAGTTATTGTGTGAAAACCAAGAAAAATGCTTATTGGGCCCTTTTTTGGCCCCTAATTCTTAAACTGTTGGGACCAAAACTCCCAAAATCAATCCCAACCTTCCTTTTGTGGTCATAAGCCTTGTGTTTAAATTTCATAGATTTCTATTAACTTATACTAAAGTTATAGTGCGAAAACCAAATGTCTTCGGACGATGACGCCGACGACAACGCCAACGTCATACCAATATACGACCGCAAAAATTTTGCGGTCGTATAAAAATATGATAGGACAAAATCCTATGTAAACTTGTACTTTATTATTATTATGTAGATAATCCAATGAACTCACATTTCCGTCTGTTGTTCCTACTTTGCAATAATGGACATTCAAATTCTGAATTAACAGTTACAAAATATTAAAGGTCGCTACTGCAAAATCATAATATACCCTAAGGATATAGTGAAGTTAGGAATACAACCATAGCTTGATGTCCTCTAATATTTTATCCAATTCCAGAAAATTTGCAGAAAAAGGAAATAAAATATTCAAATAAGTAAGTTTTGCCAGTTATAAAATAACAGATTCTTACAGATAAAATAATAATCATATCATTAAATACTGACCTGATACCATGAGTAGGCTCTTTTGGCTGGATCTATTAGTATACAAATAATTTTGGCTTTTGGCAGTAAAGAATGTACTCTAATTGGTACAAGTTCTTGGTCATAGTAATTAGCACTCTTCTCAAATAAAAAATCTGAAGAGGCATTGCTTGGCACAGGGAAAAATTCCATATACCTAAAATTGAATTATGTACAAAATATAATACGTTAAGGATTAAATACAAGGGACACAACTCTTACAAGCAAGAACATTATATAATACCATTTCTCAGCACGAAAGCCAAGTAAACATAAATAAATAAATAAATAAATAAATGAAACACGAAACATTCCTTTGTACAGTTCTGGGTCTGTACTGAAGCTTTACAGTATAACTGAAAAAGACCAAAGATTTCTGACATAAAAACCCCGATCTTCAATTTCAAGAGTGAAATTACCTGCTTCTTCAATAAAACATTTAAAACCAAATGAAAACGAGACAAACTGACCACAGGTGACTTCAAAGATGTTTGTGATATAGAATCAAATTTGTTACTGTGTGATGTATTCGTTTCAAACAGGTAATCTTACACTGAAAACACCTGTTCATGGAAGAATTTAAAATCAGAAAGTAGAACACAACATATTTTCTTCAAATACCATTTTATTCTATTGGAATTTTTGACTTGATAAAGATTTCTAATAATAATGACTGAAAATGACCATGTATAAATTTGATTCAATTATCTAAAGAGTTGTAGAATGTTTTGGGCTAACAATGACTCAAACCCCCATTCCAGTATCAACCCATTTATATTCAAAACAGTTTCTGAATAAAGTCTGGAAAACTTGAGTGTGACTTGATGGACAGATCGTGTGCAAACCTATAGTCCCATTCAGAGTTGCCAGTGAGTGACTTATTATGTCTGTACAGTAACAATTCTGAAATTCTATAAATTTGAATTGCTTTTTTTGGTAAAATTAAACAAACAATATCAATATTCCTTACCAATCAATTCCTTTGTGGTAGTTATTGCCATTAAAAAACTGAACTTCTTCAAAAGTATCAGGACTATTATAATTACTAACAATGGCAGGATGTAACTGTAGGAATGTATATAAAGCTGTTGTACCTGAAACAGTTTACAATAAGACAATCAGAACATACCTCTCAACTTTGATATTTATCAGAGTTATCTCTCTTTCCACATGCCTCATAAAATATAATTAAATAAATGTTTTCAATAAATTTTATAATTAATTTACAAATTAAAATGAATCAAAAGCATATTAAATATATTTACACATACATCAATTATTTAAAAAAAATAGTTATAAGAATTAACAAGAAATTGGAATTTTTTTCAAGTGTCCTGAATATTTGGCAAGACATACATTTTACAGTAAACACATGCCAAAAAATAAATTCTTCTCGCCATCATTTTTCTTATTACTCATATAAAATACATAAATCTATATCAAAATTCCAAACATGAAATTCAACAAAATTAAAAGAAGTAACAAGTACTTTCATAATTTTAATATCAGGTAACACCAATCTGAATTCCTGTTTGTCATACATCAATGACCCATGAATAACTGTGGTAAAAAAACTGATACATTTGGCATGTTTGATATACATGTGACAGATGACAAAGATTATTAATGATAAAGATAACGTAATGGATTGTTAGTTTGCTGTAATCCTTAGTTCTGAGTTTTAAATGAAGTTCATCTTATGAAAGATTCAACAAA
This sequence comes from Mytilisepta virgata, assembly GCA_028015205.1. Taxonomy (NCBI): domain Eukaryota; kingdom Metazoa; phylum Mollusca; class Bivalvia; order Mytilida; family Mytilidae; genus Mytilisepta; species Mytilisepta virgata. Next base: position 114,464,667 of record CM051521.1, read on the forward strand.
TGATGTTTCTAAGCCATTTATCCTTTTTACTCAAAGCAATATCTTCTTATGCAGTTTCATAAATATTTCAAATTCATGTACAGTCAAACCTGCTTTTAACGGCCACAATTGGGACAAAAGTAAAGTGGCCGCATAAGACAGGTGACCGTTTAATCGAGTTTTACACTGAGCGGCAATTCCGTATTTTGCTTTCCGGTCCGGAACGATCAAGATATTATCGTTGTCTAACATACAAATATGGCGGTTCGACTGAGATGAAACGATGTTTTTTTTCCACAATCGACCGTAAATGAACGATGAGATTGATAATTTGAATGATAATTAAGTTATGCCATTAATTAAAGATGATTTGAAAGTCAATTAACGATGATTTTAACATTTATAGAAAGGTAAATGACCGCTTAATTTAGGTAAATTTCAAGCTTGGGTACCATTTGTTGTGACCGCTGGCCGCGTAAGACAGGTGACCGCTTATTCGAGTTAAATTAACACGTAAAACTATTTGGGCGGACTCCAGGACGACCGCTGAAGGCAGGTGGCTGCTTAATTGAGGTGACCGTTAGGGCAGGTTTGACTGTATATTATAAATACAAGCATATTCTAAAGAAAAACAAATTACCAGTCTTTTGTGGTCCAACTACTAGAAACTTTGGTAATCTATCACAGCTTTTGTTAGCAGACCAGATCTGTGCATGTCGTTTGTACAAACATGGATTCTAAAAATATCAATCAAACACATGCATAAATATACATTATTAAATATTATAAAAATAGCCTTAATATGGAAAATATGGCATGACCAATATTAATATGTTGTCCTGGTCCTTATAAATACTGGTATTAATATGAAAATTTATCCGGTTAATAATTTAACAGAGATTTAAAAGTCAATATGGAAACAGGGCAATATGGAATTCCATACAGAACGGCAATGTTAAATTCCATATGCACTAGTTTTACAGACTTGGAATTTCCTACCCATTATTTATAACTTTTTGATGTTTGCATTCCTTGAAACAAATCTGAAATAGGTTCATCTAATCGCCATTCCCACAAAAGTTCATATAAAAAACTTAATAGATCTTGTTACAGGAGGTTTAGTTGTAGTCATTTTGGACGATGTGAGCCAGGTGATGGCAATAACTTGCCAGTAAAATATCTTCCCACCCTGTGCAAAAATTAAGCAGGGAAGAAATAAAAGAAATAATTCTACCTACCTGTCATAAAGGTTCCTTGTCTTCACGGTACATTTCAATATATCCCCACCTACCTTCGGAATTCCCAGTTGCTGTTTCCCGGTGAAAGTAAAAAGATCGACGGGAAAGTGAAAACCAGTTTCCCATTGGGTGTAAAGTAGATTGGCTGTTCAAAAATTAAGCATTTCAATATATCCCCACCTACCTTCGGAATTCCCAGATGCTGTTTCCCGGTGAAAGTAAAAAGATCGACGGGAAAGTGAAAACCAGTTTCCCATTGGGTGTAAAGTAGATTGTCTGTGCAAAAATTAAGCAGGGAAGAAATAAAAGAAATAATTCTACCTACCTGTCATAAAGGTTCCTTGTCCTCACGGTACATTTCAATATATCCCCACCTACCTTCGGAATTCCCAGTTGCTGTTTCCCGGTGAAAGTAAAAAGATCGACGGGAAAGTGAAAACCAGTTTCCCATTGGGTGTAAAGTAGATTGTCTGTTCATGGTACGTTCCGGTGCGTTGTTTTCTTGTTTGACTTGACAAAGTTGGTGATTGGGCGGAAACTGATTTAGAAACTGGCTTCCCAAAAGTTAACTGCTAGTTTTCCTAACCTTTAGCAGTAAACAGGTATTAATCAGTAACAGCAAATTTAAATGCGGCATGAGTCTGCAAAAATATCAACTCAAAGAAATGAAAAATTGGATGTCAACGGAACATATATGAAAACTGGTAAGTGAATACTGGTGCAGGAAAGTAAAATTTTAAGATAACTCAAAGCCCTGAGTACACCTCAAAATATCTCCACCTATCTGCCATATAGATTCTTTGTCTTTGGGGTACATCTCAAAATATCTCAACCTACCTGCCATAAAGGTTCTTTGTCTTCAGGGTACATCTCAAAATATCTCCACCTACCTGCCATAAAGGTTCTTTGTCTTCAGGGTACATCTCAAATATCTCCACCTACCTGCCATGAAGATTCTTTGTCTTCAGGGTATATCCCAAAATATCTCCACCTACCTGCCATAAAGGTTCTTTGTCTTCAGGGTACATCTCAAAATATTTGATACCTAATTCCAATGGAGTTATCTGTTTGAGTTGCAAATTTGTCCAGCATTTAACGAATTTCACTACACTTTCAAATGTATATAGAGCAAGTCTGTCATTTGCAAAATTTCCCATATGTGTCATGTATATGTTTATCTGAAATAAATAAAACACAATACTATATAAGTATACAATATTTTAAAATCATTAAGAATTGAGTCTTCTGGAAACATGGTCCTGGATCTAGTACATCCAGGATTATAAAGAAAATATTTGACATTATGCATATAGGATTATAATAAAACAATGTTAGAAATCATACATACGGAATTATAATGGAAAGTTTTACATTATATATATATATAGGATTATCATATACTTATAGAAAATAAAGGTAAAATGTTACCCCATTGATAAAATTGGAAATTGTACATATTTCTGCCAAAATCTTGGAAGAATTGGCTTAGCGGCCTGATATGACTTTATCAACTGTCTCCCGTTTATATCAACTGCTTCCCTTTTATATCACACCCCTAATCCGTAATCACGTTATAATTCGATTCTAAACTTACTAGCACTTAGAAACACGGCAGACGATAGCAGGATGAAACTGTGGATTATATATTAATTCGTTACAAAAATAATACAAACAGAAAAACATTAAGTGACAAAGCATTTTGACTAAATGGATGAGGGACAATGATGATTTGCAGCCTCTTGAGGATATTCGGTATTTATATGGGTAATACGGCAATGAAACTGAAATCATTGAGATAAGAATTTTCATGGAGACCTATAAAACACCAATTTTGAAGTATATGATAAAAATATCATAACATGTCATTATTCATATCAGACCCATTATCAGCCCATGGTCAAAATCATCCATCAAGCCTGTCAGCTCTTAGGCTGATATCTTGACCTAGGGCTGATAATAGGTGTGATATGAAAAATGCCATGTTATAATCTATATATATCAACTGATTTCATTTATTATCACAACCCTAATAAGTAATCGTGTTATCAGTCATTTCCGTAATTGATTCTAAATTTATTTGCATATAGTTACCAAACATCAAACATGATGATAGCAGGAAAGAAACTGTGGATTATATTAATTCGCTAAAACATGTTAATACAAACAGAAAAACATTAAGTAACATTAACATTTTGACTAAATGGATGAGGGGCAATGACAATTTGCGACGCCTTGAGGATATTCGGCAATACGGCAATGAAACTGAAATCACTGAGATACAAATTTTCATGGAGACCTATAATACACCAATTTTAAAGTATATGATAACAAGACTGCTGCATATAGCCATAATACCCCCGCCGCGATAAAAGTCGAAGCCCCAAAAGATATATAAAAAGTGTATTATTGAAATGGTGGCACAATATGGATGTCAACACATAATAAAAAAACATAGCACTTAAGTGCTGATCTGCAGCGCTGCTGCTAAATTTTTCGCACTAACCTCATTTTCCTATGCCTTATTGTTGTTTTGAGTCTTAACAGGGCTTCTGATACTGCACTAACTGTCATGCTGATACTGCACTAACATATTATAAATTTACTTCAAATCTACCATTGTGCAATAGAATAATTGATGATTGAACAAAATTTGGAGACATTTATACTATTCCATTTAGAAATTATGTTGTGTGGATATCTTTAACCAGAAATTCAACTAATGGATAAGCTGAACAGTTGATTAAAGACCATCACAATCCATGAATAACTAGAACTGTGAGTGACCTTACTGTGTGATACCCCATTTGCAATAGGAGTTTATGCTTACAAACGTCAAACCCATAAGTTGGATTATCTCCCTTTGCAAGCATCCGGCGATAATTGTCTTCTTTCATGTATATCTACATATGCTTCCCAACCTTCATATAATATTTCATCAAAATGCATTGAACGGTTAAGGGGAAGTTACGCTGACAAGCTTTAAATTTGCATCCAGCGATAATTATCTTGACACAAAGTGTTCCTGCAGTGTCACATGCACAGACACATTAAAGTCCCATAACTCGCGTAAAATTTGTCGAATCAAAATTGCAGTGCAATAGGATCAAGTAAACCAGAGGCTCTTAAGAGCCTGTTATCGCTCACCTGCCAAAGTCTGTCAAATTGAACCTGATATTTGTTTTTTAAAGGATCTTCCATATATGCTTCCTGTAAAGTTTGGTTACATTTGGCAATGAAGTTTCAGAGGACAAGATTTTTAAAAATCAGCCAATCAGAAACAAAAATTGCCCATGGCAGCCATGTTTGCTATCTGATCAGGACAAAATGAGAAATTTTCATAAGGGACCTCCCATAGATGCTTCCTGTTGTTTAGTTTTATTTGGCAAACCAATTTGAGAGTAAAACAGAAATTTTTAATCAGCCAATCAGAAACACGAATTGACCATGGCGGTCATGTTTCTTTTCCGATCAGGACAAAATGAGAAAATTTTGTGAAGGACCATCCATAGATCTTTCCTGTAAAGTTTGGTTCCATTTGGCCAAGCGGTTTCAGAGGAGAAGGTTTTTTAATATCAGCCAATCAGAAACAAGAATTGCCCATGGCAGCCATGTTTGTTGTCCGATCGGAACAAAATCAGCAAATTTTATAGAGGACCCTCCAAAGATGCTTTCTGTGAAGTTTGGTTTCATTTGATCCAGCAGTTTAAGAGAAGATTTTTTTTTAAATCAGCCAATCAGAAACAAGAATTGCCCATGGAGGCCATGTTTGTTGCTCAATTGGGACGAAATGAGGAAACTTTATAAAGGACCTTACATAGATGCTTCCTGTCAAGTTTGGTTCCATTTGGCCAAGCAGTTCTAGAGAAAAAAAAAATTTTTTTAATCAACCAATGAGAAACAAGAATTGCCCATGACGGCCATGTTTGTTGCCCGATCGGGAGGAAATGAGGAAAATTTGTAAAGAACCTCCCATAGATGCTTCCTGTCAAGTTTCGTTCCATTTGGCCAAGCGATTTCAGAGGACAAGATTTTTTTATATCAGCCAATCAGAAACAAGAATTGCCCATTGCAGCCATATTTGTAGTCCATGTTTGTTGCCCGATCGGGAGGAAATGAGGAAAATTTTTAAAGAACCTCCCATAGATGCTTTCTGTCAAGTTTCGTTCCATTTGGCCAAGTGATTTCAGAGGAGAAGATTTTTTTATATCAGCCAATCAGAAACAAGAATTGCCCATTGCAGCCATATTTGTAGTCCGATCGGGACGAAATGAGGAAACTTTATAAAGGACCTCCCATATATGCTTCCTGTCAAGTTTTGTTCCATTTGGCCATGCAGTTTCAGAGGAGAAGATTTTTAAAAACTCAGCCAATCAGAAACAACAATTGCCCATGGTGGCCATGTTTGTTGTCCGATCGGGACGAAATGAGCAAACTTTATAAAGGACCTTACATAGATGCTTCCTGCCAAATTTAATTCCATTTGGCCCAGTGGTTTCAGAGGAGAAGATTGAAATGTGAAAAGTTAACGGACGGACGGACGACGGACGGACAACGGACGGACGGACGACGGACGCAAAGTGATGGCAAAAGCTCACCCTGGCTTTTAGCCAGGTGAGCTAAAAAGGTGATTAACAATCCTACAAAATTTGAATGAAATCTAACCAGCGGTCTTAGAGGAGTTGCGCTAACATTATACTTACGGAATTGTAAAGGAAAGTTTGATTTTATACATACACAATAATAATGGAATGCTTGTGAATATAAAAACAAGATCAATATTATACATACAGGATTATAAAGGAATGTTTTAAATAAATCTCCTCCCTGTATACTGTCATCCAATCGACTCCTACCACCAGGATAAGAATCTATATACAAAGTATGAGTAAATAAACCACAAGTTTGTCGAGGTAGCACCTGAAAAAAAACCATCATATTTATTAATAAGTACAGTTGATTCTCATTGTCTCAAAATGGCTTGAGTCGAAATTCTGTTATGGCAAAAAAAAAATTCTTGTTCTGAGCGGACGACAGTATAATCTATGTATTTTATGTCCTTTTGTCTCGAAATTTCGGCTATTTCGAACTGATATAATGTACCCAGGAGACATAATTAGTGCAAAATAAACTCACTATCTAATTCATTAATTGTCTATACAGGTGAACCAAATATCCACACCTGTCAATCGATGCCTGAAATGTCGTTTCATTCAAGTTATGTTTTAATAACAATTTTGTTTCGACTTAAATGTTTATTACTGTAGGTGGTTTAAAGTAAACTATATTGTGAATTTTGTAAATAAAAATAAAATTCACATTAACAAAATGAAGGTTTTTTACAGTAAATGTCAACACTATAGTCTTTATAAAATACGGATTATGTTAATGAGGCGTGATTTGCTGAAAATGAAATAGTAAAATCAATACATATAGGTATAGGTTAACATTAAAGGATTATCATTTAAAGAAACAAAGTCAAATAAAGAATCAATAACCTTATATTCAGATTTAATGAGACAATCGTAATTAATCAAAATTATGACATGCAAAACTGATAATGGCTTAAAAAATTTAATTTGACACTTCGAGCCAGTTTAAGTAAGTTTTGATAAGAAGCACGTAAGTCAAACAAAAAATCTACAAACAAGTAAAAACAATCATTCAACACAAGACCTTACAAAAGGAATCTGGAAGCCAGTTAATGTTTATCTCCGTTGTCAAAAACTTGATGATTTTCAATTCCTTTTTTGTCAAACTTAGGCTATCTCAAACCCATTCCCATGGTCCTTTGCCCTTCAAGATTACGAGAATCAACTATATATAATAAGAGCAGCTTAATTTAATATAATGATTTTACTCTTTCATGTGTACATAAAGATTCCCTTTAACATATTTTATTAGTAGCTTAAATCTACAATTAAATAACTTTTATGTTTTAAAGAAATTTATAAAAGACAAAACTTTTTCAATGATGCTATGGCAAATGACAAAATGAATTTTAGAGTTTCACAAGTCTTATAAAATTACCATAATGCCTTTATGAATAAAAGCTCGTCTCTTCCATGATGGATGAAGTCGAGGATATTCTTCTGAGCTAGTGACCCGTATATCCCACACATTTTTCCATGCCTGATATAAAGGTTCATGTACTGGATAAACTCCAGAATGGTGTGGAGAAACTGCGTACTGATGTACCACTGGTATGCTGTTGTCCTGTTTAAATACAAAGCAGATTGCTACATGCATACATTTTTGTACTATATGGTCTCATTTTATTTCATGAAAATTCCTTGGTGTAATTACCTTGTTAATCATAATACTGAAATTTGGGATTATTCTAATTTTCTAGTATTCCCAGACATTGAAACATATGTTCTGATGAAAAAAAATTTAATTTTTTATTCACAGCATGCAAGGAAACCCTCAAAATTTGTATACAACATTATTTTGTATATAAATTGTAATTCCATGAAATGTAGATAACAATCATGTATCTGTTTTTATTTAATATCTTGCTGTCTATATATAAAATAGATACATGTACACACACACATTTTTTCTGTGATTGTAATACTTTGTACAATAAGAAATCCACATTTGTTGAGATTTTCACTGTGAACTAACTTGCCTCCATATAAGAAAGTTTTAGAACCAGATGTGACATGGCTTTAAATCTATTATATTTTGTGTAAATTTTGAAACTAATGCATGAAGCTATTATTACAAATATTTGAAATACAAATTAAAACATGAAATTCTTTTACAACATGTGACAGAATATTACTACCAAAAACAATAATTACAGTATAACTAATCCTGAAATTCAAATATTAGTGACCAAAAACATTAGTGCATGAATGTGAGTAGCACATTAGTGTTGTTCCATTACAAGTTGTAGATTTTTGGTATTTAAATTTCAAGATTTAGTTATACCTGTACATTGTTCGAAATGATAAGATTTAATAAGAAAACATTTGGAATTATATTTTTATATTCCGGACTACACATCAATTCTCAATGTAATTAAAGAACCTTTGTGAGCACGCTCACATACCCCACGTCTTCATATTGTCACTAGAGAAACAAAATCTCACTTCACATGTAAAATGAACACAATCAAATGCTTACCTTCACATATTTATCCTAATTTGAATGGCAGCATATTGGGAAATTTAAATTCCAAGCGAGAGTAGTCAACAGTAATAGTATAGTAAGGCAAATAAGTTCAAAGGGGTGTAACTCCTAGAAAAAAAATTGAATCGTAATTTCCTGTCGATATGCACATCTACGTAGTATGTCCTTATTATCTGAAAAAGTTTCATGAAATTCTTTTGTGTGGTTTGAGAGGAGTTGCGATGACAAACTGTTGCAGTAGTAAATTAAAGTAAATAAGTTCAAAGGGGCGTAACTCCTAGAAAAAAAAATGAATCGCAATTTCCTGTCGATATGCACATCTACGTAGTATGTCCTTATTATCTGAAAAGGTTTCATGAAATTCTGTTGTGTGGTTTGAGAGGAGTTGCGATGACAAACTGTTGCAGTAGTACATTAAAGTAAATAAGTTCAAAGGGGCGTAACTCCTAGAAAAAAAATTAAATCGTAATTTCCTGTCGATATGCACATCTACGTGGTATGTCCTTATTATCTGAAAAGGTTTCATGAAATTCTGTTGTGTGGTTTGAGAGGAGTTGCGATGACAAACTGTTGCAGTAGTACATTAAAGTAAATAAGTTCAAAGGGGCGTAACTCCTAGAAAAAAAATTAAATCGTAATTTCCTGTCGATATGCACATCTACGTGGTATGTCCTTATTATCTGAAAAGGTTTCATGAAATTCTGTTGTGTGGTTTGAGAGGAGTTGCGATGACAAACTGTTGCAGTAGTACATTAAAGTAAATAAGTTCAAAGGGGTGTAACTCCTAGAATAAAATGCTCCGCTGGGCGCAGCTAGATACGACCGCAGATGTCGAACCCTGAATAGTTGGGGCAATTATGAACACAACGTTCAAGCTTGATACAATACTGAATTTGGATTGTGAATAAATATTTGACACAGCATAGGTTTCTGACACAGAATGAATGTTGTCTAAGAACTTAAAAATTTTTAATTTACCTATTCAAACCATATCAGTATTATTTGTTTTTATATATAAATCAGAAATAACCAATTTAAAATTTAAAATTGGGCACACATATCAATTTCTTGCTATTGCGCAATACTGTGTAATTGAAAATTTCTTTAAATATTTGACACATAATAGGTTTCTGACACAGAATAACTGAAATCAAAGAACTTAAAATTGGTCATATGATTTGAATTTATATTCAATTTTTTGCTTCTTGTGCAATACAATATGCTGTGGAGAATTGCCCCCCCCCCCAAGAAAAAAATAATAATTTACCCCTTTTTTTAGCTTTTGTGCAATACACTATGAAGTTGCACATTGACCCCCCCCTCCCAAAAAAAAAACCAAAAAACAATAAAATTTATTGTAACCCCCCCCCCTTTTTTTGCTAAAAAAAATTTGAAATTTTCTTTTTAATTTATGAAATATGAAATGAGAAAAAATTACCTCCTCCCCAATTTCTCATTTACCCCGCCCCCTAAATTTTGTTTTCAACCCCCCCCCCCCCCCCCCAATTTCTTTATACTTTGCAACCATAACAGCCCATTTAAATACACCATAACATATTAAAATAGAAAATGACATCATAGTCATGGATGGCAAATTTTAAATATACATAATTTAAAAGCAGTTTAGATAAGATAAACAAAAAAGCTTCATCAGCACATTTTATATTGGCAAATTTCCAATGGAATTTGTTAATAATAAAGTTTTGATAACAGGGCACACATATCAATTTCTTGCTATTGCACAATACTGTGCAATTGAAAATTTCTTCAAATATTTGACACATAATAGGTTTCTGACACAGAATAACTGAAATAAAGAACTTAGAATTGGTCATCTGATTTGAATTTATATTCAATTTTTTGCTTCTTGTGTAATACAATATGCTGTGGAGAATTGCCCCCCCCCCCCCAAAAAAATAATTTACCCCCTTTTTAGCTTTAATTTTGGACCCCGATTTGGACCAACTTGAAAACTGGGCCCATAATAAAAAAACTAAGTACATGTTTAGATTCAGCATATCAAAGAACTCCAAGAATTCAATTTTTGTTAAAATCAAACTAAGTTTAATTTTGGACCCTTTGGACCTTAATGTAGACCAATTTAAAAACGGGACCAAAAATTAAGAATCTAAATGCACGGTTAGATTCGGCATATCAAAGAACCCCAATAGTTCAATTTTCGATGAAATCAAACAAAGTTTAATTTTGGACCCCGATTTGGACCAACTTGAAAACTGGGCCCATAATAAAAAAACTAAGTACATGTTTAGATTCAGCATATCAAAGAACCCAAAGAATTCAATTTTTGTTAAAATCAAACTAAGTTTAATTTTGGACCCTTTGGACCTTAATGTAGACCAATTTGAAAACGGGACCAAAAATTAAGAATCTAAATGCACGGTTAGATTCGGCATATCAAAGAACCCCAATAGTTCAATTTTCAATGAAATCAAACAAAGTTTAATTTTGGACCCTTTTTGGCCCCTAATTCCTAACTGTTGGGACCAAAACTCCAAAAATCAATCCCAACCTTCCTTTTGTGGTCATAAACCTTGTGTTTAAATTTCATAGATTTCTATTTACTTATACTAAAGTTATTGTGCAAAAACCAAGAAAAATGCTTATTTGGGCCCTTTTTTAGCCCCTAATTCCTAAACTGTTGGGACCAAAACTCCCAAAAACAATCCCAACCTTCCTTTTGTGGTCATAAACCTTGTGTTAAAATTTCATAGATTTCTATTTACTTATACTAGAGTTATTGTGCGAAAACCAAGAAAAATGCTTATTGGGCCCTTTTTTGGCCCCTGATTCTTAAACTGTTGGGACCAAAACTCCCAAAATCAATCCCAACCTTCCTTTTGTGGTCATAAACCTTGTGTTTAAATTTCATAGATTTCTATTAACTTATACTAAAGTTATAGTGCGAAAACCAAATGTCTTCGGACGACGACGCTGACGACGGACGACGATTAGGACGACGACGCCAACGTCATACCAATATACGACCGCAAAAATTTTGAAGTCGTATAAAAAAAATTGAATCGAAATTTCCTGTCGATATGCACATCTACGTAGTATGTCCTTATTATCTAAAAAGGTTTCATGAAATTCTGTTGTGTGGTTTGAGAGGAATTGCGATGACAAACTGTTGCAGTAGTACATTAAAGTAAATAAGGTCAAAGGGGTGTGACTCCTAGAAAAAAAATTGAATCGCAATTTCCTGTCGATATGCACATCTACATAGTATGTCCTTATTATCTGAAAAGGTTTCATGAAATTCTGTTGTGTGGTTTGAGAGGAGTTGCGATGACAAACTGTTGCAGTAGTACATTACAGTAAATAAGTTCAAAGGGGTGTAACTCCTAGAAAAAAAACTGAATCGCAATTTCCTGTCGATATGCACAACTACATAGTATGTCCTTATTATCTAAAAAGGTTTCGTGAAATTCTGTTGTGTGGTTTGAGAGGAGTTGCGATGACAAGAAACAGGACTGACGGACGGGTCAAAAACATTATACCCTCCGCAACTCATTGCGTGGGGTATAATAATACAAATTTATTGATTATCGAGTCACATTTCTATCAAATATCAAACTTTACCATTAACATTTGAATTTAAATTAATTTTAATGAATCTCATACAAACACAGTGTTCAGATAAACACATTAGTTTGGACAAATTTTTCATGAGGATTCATTATATGTCATTAGGTAAATAAATTGTCAGATTAATTCAGTGGAATTTAGTAAACATAAAAGTTTAATAAAAAAAAAACTACAGCAATTTACTAGAGATACAGTGTATATTTGGTAAAACTCATTATTAATGACAGTTTACTTCAACTATAATTCTATACTAACTTTGGAAAACTGATAATTCTTAATCATAGAAGTTTCAAGTTTGGCTTGGTCAAATTTATGACCTTGTTCATGCCTCCACATATGGCCAAACCACCAAAATTTATTTCTATATTCTGAAATGTAAATTACAAGATTAATCAAATAACAAATGGTGTAATATACACTGTCACATTTGAATACAGTATAAATAAATAAAATGCTCCGCTGGGCGCAGCTTGATACGACCGCAGAGGTCGAACCCTGAACAGTTGGGGCAAGTATGGACACAACATTCAAGCTTGATACAGTACTGAATTTGGTTGATTGATTGATTGTTGCTTAACGTCCAGTGGCAAATATTTCATGCATCTTCATGACGAGAACCAGTTCAATTTATCAAACAATTCAATTAGGGGTGGGATGGGACACAAAGGGGAACCAATTTTGACTGCCACTGTAAAAGGAGGATGGTTGGGTAGGGTCGGATAATTTAGCCTCCTGTAGCGGCCATCAGCCTACTCTTTTTCGAAAACTACAGAAGGGGTCTTTAGCGTGCAGGGAGTGTGGCATTCTCCAAACACGTTACCCACTATGGTCCGCGGTCAGGCTTTCCGTATTATGACCTGACAACCCCCCCAACGAGACTGAATTTGGATTGTGAATAAATATTTGACACAGCATAGGTTTCTGACACAGAATTAATGTTGTCTAAGAACTTAAAATTTTTTAATTTACCTATTCAAACAATATCAGTATTATTTGTTTTTATATATAAATCAGAAATAACCAATTTAAAATTTAAAATTGGGCACACATATCAATTTCTTGCTATTGCGCAATACTGTGCAATTGAAGATTTCTTGCTATTGTGCAATACTGTGCAATTGAAAATTCCCCCCCCCAAAAAAAATAAATAATTTACCCCTTTTTTAGCTTTTGTGCAATACACTATGAAGTTGCACATTGACCCCCCCCCTCCCAAAAAAAAAAACCCAAAAAACAATAAAATTTATTGTAACCCCCCTTTTTTTGCTAAAAGAAATTTGAAATTTCCTTTTTAATTTATGAAATATGAAATGAGAAAAAAATTAAATGTGTTTGGATTACCTCCCTTAGCCCACCAAGATAATATCATACATTTCTATTTACTTATACTAAAGTTATTGTGCAAAAACCAAGAAAAATGCTTATTTGGGCCCTTTTTTAGCCCCTAATTCCTAAACTGTTGGGATCAAAACTCCAAAAAATGGTCATAAACCTTGTGTTAAAATTTCATAGATTTCTATTTACTTATACTAGAGTTATTGTGCGAAAACCAAGAAAAATGCTTATTGGGCCCTTTTTTGGCCCCTAATTCTTAAACTGTTGGGACCAAAACTCCCAAAATCAATCCCAACCTTCCTTTTGTGGTCATAAACCTTGTGTTTAAATTTCATAGATTTCTATTAACTTATACTAAAGTTATAGTGCAAAAACCAAATGTCTACAGACTCCGACGGACGACGACGACGACGCCAACGTCATACCAATATACGACCGCAAAAATTTTGCGGTCGTATAAAAACTAGAAACAAGATATCAAATTACATCATGTTATATAATGACTCAGTCTATATGTATATATTTACTGTAAGACAAAATTGCTAAAAAACGTTCCTTCTTTGCCTGTAATGATGACATCTGATTATTTGACTGAAAGGAAAAAATGAATGCAGCAGAACAATCAGATTGAGAAATCATTAGAGTCTGATCCAATGCATTATCTGTAGATCTAATTCATTTAAAATAACCTTAAATTTCAAATAATTGTTGAAAAATTTATAGATACACAAATCTTTTAGTATGGTATTCAAATAAATGGAATTAATGTAAGTTCTGAAAATAAGATTAATTGCGATAGAAAAAAAAATTAAATAAAAATATTTGTATTGGTTATGATTACACCTACTCAAAAGCTTTCTGTCCCCAGCATCTTCTAAAGAATTACCTACCCAAAAGCTTTCTGTCCCCAGCATCTTCTAAAGAATTACCTACCCAAAAGCTTTCTGTCCCCAGCATCTTCTAAAGAATTACCTACCCAAAAGCTTTCTGTCCCCAGCATCTTCTAAAGAATTACCTACCCAAAAGCTTCCTGTCCCCAGCATCTTCTAAAGAATTACCTACCCAAAAGCTTCCTGTCCAGAGCATCTTCTAAAGAATTACCTACTCAAAAGCTTTCTGTCCCCAACATCTTCTAAACAATTACCTACCCAAAAGCTTTCTGTACCCAGCATCTTCTAAAGAATTACCTACCCAAAAGCTTTCTGTCCCCAGCATCTTCTAAAGAATTACCTACCCAAAAGCTTTCTGTCCCCAGCATCTTCTAAAGAATTACCTACCCAAAAGCTTCCTGTCCCCAGCATCTTCTAAAGAAATACCTATGCAAAAGCTTCCTGTCCCCAGCATCTTCTAAAGAATTCCCTATGCAAAAGCTTCCTGTCCCCAGCATCTTCTAAAGAATTACCTACCCAAAAGCTTTCTGTCCCCAGCATCTTCTAAAGAATTACCTACCCAAAAGCTTTCTGTCCCCAGCATCTTCTAAAGAATTACCTACCCAAAAGCTTTCTGTCCCCAGCATCTTCTAAAGAATTACCTACCCAAAAGCTTCCTGTCCCCAGCATCTTCTAAAGAATTACCATGTTGATAAAACCAGCCAGAAAATCCAAGATTAAAATGGAAATTATTTACTTCCTTCTGTAGTCTTTCTTGTGATTTTACCATTGCCTAAAATTACCATACACTCTTTTTGGAGATAAAACTATGAAGTTTGCTTATTTCTTTGAAGTTGGGCCACTAATACACTGGCAATATCCAATGCTTATTTCTGATTGGTTAAAATCTATAAAATCTTTTATTTTGACATTGCTTTGCTAAATACTGAAACTAAAATTTCATGATATGATCTATATACAGTGTGCTATTTAGTCCAAATTGAGCCACTATCATACATGTAGCTAATACTGGTTTATAATTGGTTAATATTTGAAATATCTTCTCCTTTGAAACTGCATATATATTACATGCACTTCATTTGAAACATGTACATTGTATGTACAGGTCTCTATGAAATTCAGATGATACTTAAAATGACAGTCAGAGCCAAAACTTGTTTCTGATTAAGCAAATGATCAAAATATCTTCTACAATCAAATTGACCTAACCAAATCATACCCTGCATACAGTTCTGCAAACCGCGGATCAATGTGGATCTGCAGTAAGCAATATCCATGTTTACCATTAGTAATATGAAATCCACTGATCCAATATTTATCCACGGATTTCATAGCAGTTTGTCATGGATAAAATAGATATTTCTTACTGTGGAGCCAGATTTATCCACTGTATGCAGAACTGTATGCAGGGAGTGAAATGAACAAAAACTCATATGGTTCATATACTAGATACAGGTTCACAAAATGAGCCTCAAGTTACTTTTATTACATGTTTAATGCATATATTAATGATTATACATACAACAATTTTGATATGCAACAGATTTTATAGCCTATTTTAGCAATATTAATGGTCATGTTACATGTACCATTTATTAGCAGCATCTGTAATTTCCAAATTATGAATAAATTACCATTATAAATGTACTAAAATCTGTAAATTAGTATTCAATTATATGACAGCAGGGAAAAATTGTAAATAAATGAAATTACATGAACAAGGTGAAAAATCAATGGACAAGAAAGGGAATTGCACCATTTTTTCAAATATGATTGATATTTTGTTTTACTCCATAAAATAATGAAATGTAATTAACAAACTAGAGGCTCACCTGGCTTCTATTTGACAATTACAAAACGTAAGCTCTTTTGTATCCACAAGGCTTTTAAAGAAACACAAAATGCTAAAGTAAACATTGATATTTGACCTTTGACCTTAAATGGTGGATCATTTGCATCTCTTGTTCCAAATGAGATATTTGCCAACTTTGGTTAAAGTTTGCCCATTAGTTCCTAGGCAAATGACAAAAAAAGTCTTTTCCACATGGATTCACTGAAAACTTTGAACAGCTGCAGCTGTCAGTTTATCTGTCAACCAAAAGTGGATTGTTTGTAGAGGATACTGTCGTCATCAATCCTGCAAAGTTTCATATGATACATATGTAGTTTTTGTGAGAAGATTTTTGAAAATTGGCCAATAATAATCAATGGCCATGCTGTTCATTCAACTGGAACCAAAGGTTGAAAGTTGGTATAGTTCCTTCCATACATCATTCATGTCAACTTTGATTACAATCTGCCCATTAGTTCCTGAGAAACTAACAAAAAAGTCATTTCCCATATGGTTTCAATGCAAACTTTGAACAGCTGTAGCCATCAGTTAAGCCGATGAATCTCAAGCAAAAGTGGATCATTTGTTGAGGATATTGCTGCCATCAATCCTGCAAAGTTTCAAAACATTTCATACTGAAGTTTCAGAGGAGAAGATTTTTGAAAATTGGCCAATAAAAAGCAAAGATGGCCTCTGGTGACAATTTTGTTCACACAACTGGAACCAGTGGTGGATCGTTTGTAGAGGTCCTTCCATACATCATTCCTACAATCTGCCAAGTAGTTTCAGAGGAAAAGATCAAAATGTAAAAAATTTCTGACAGACACCAAATGATGACAAAAGCTCACATGTCCTTTTAGGCAGAGCTAAAACGGATGGTGGGAGATGTGGTAAAAAAAGAAAACAAAATCAAGAAGTTTTGCAATATCCAAATTTATGTACACATAGTTCAAGAATTTTAACATCAAACTCAGTGGAAAATTGCCAGCAAGACGCTTATAAAATTTATGATACAGACAAAAAAATTTGTTGTTCCTTATTTTACAAAAGGTAAAAAAAACTACTTATTAGTCAAAGACTAAACAAAAAGTAAATAGAATTAAAAATACCTCTACATCTGCAACAGACATTCTGGTGCCTGTAGCTCCAACAAATATGTCATCCACATCAACTTGTATGTAGCGTTCTAAAGGTAAACTCAACTTGCCATGGGATAAGTATGATATACCATCTAGAAATATCATATGATGTACCCAAAAACTCAGGTCATTTCCAAAGAATATTCTCTGTATGCCATCTAAAGTTCCACGATCGAGAACAGAACACACAACTGTCGAGTTGTCAGGTTCGTAACGAGAATTTAAATATGGAGGAGGAGCTAGTTTTGCATAAGATAATGGCTCATATGTAGAATGGTTATATTCAAACACTACCCAGTCATCATCTTCTATATTATCCAAGACTGTTTCCCCTGGTTTTGTAATTCTCCATATATCAGTAAAGGCATTCAAACGATAGTCTTTTACTGCTACATTATATCGTAATATAAGTGGGAGTCCAGGCACTTTTTCCTTCTCAATGCCATATTCATCAGCAGAATGGACAAAAATAATCATTCCTACCTTATAATCCTGGCAGTATTTATCTAAAATTTGTCTGTTCCAATTGTCCATATTCACATATGCCTCCAGACTTTCAAACAGAATGACAGCAAATCGCCCCTTATCTGAATGAGTCAAAGTTGGTAAATTGTGGCCAGTATTCTCAATTTTGTACTCAATACGAGCATATTCTAAGGCATTAGTAATATGTTTAGCTGTTTTGGTATATTGAGATTCAACAAAAACCAACACTCTACTAGCAATATGATTTTTCTCCTTAGAGCTATGATTCTTTGGTGTAAAAAGAGACTTTTGAACATTGTTAAATCGACATGAAACAACAGGCTCTGGTGGGTTTGCTTTTCTATGTAGCTGGCCCTGACTTAAATGATGATATGTACAAATTAAAAAGCAAACAACGAAAACACATAAAATTGTGGAGATTAAAGTCTTTGTTCGTCCAACACGATGTAATAGAGATCCTCTCAAATAGTTAGTTTTCAGTCTTTCCCAAAATCTCTTTAGCATCATTTTGATTTTGTCTGCTTTTATGTTATTTCTAGTGGAATAATATAAAACCAAAAGCAACAGAACACAGTTTTGGAATACTGAGGTGTTACAATGGTTTCCATGTTTGCAGTCGGAGATTAAAATTTGTCATCCTGAATTATAAATCTTAAAATCTTTCTTCTTGAATAATTTCAAAAGTATTCTACTGTTCCATTGTATTTCTGTAAAGAAATCATTTTTTATCATGAAACTCATACAAACAAAACAAATATCTTGGACTATCTCATAAAAACAAGCTGTCTTATTACTTGGGTATTCTCTTGTTAAATCATATTATGTATTTGTTTTTTTATTCCAAGGTCAGAATCCTCATTTCTCCCAAAATTAATCGCAAAATTAATCATACAGGTATATTGGGACAAAGGGTAAAATTGAAAATTTATTACTTCCCCCGATTTCCAATAATGACTATGAGGCCTTATAAATGTGTTACAATAATCCTAAACATGTTTTTATTGCTACAATAAGGCCATAATAAATTAATTCCATGAATATCATTCAGTTTCTTTTTTAAAATCAAGTTGGAGAGATGGATATTTTTTTTAAATAATGTACAGTTAACTTCATTAGTGATGCTTACATTGTTATTCGTATGCTTGAGGATCAGGTTGATCTCAAATAAACTCATGGAACAGTTCAACTAATGTTTTTTGTTACTAACATTAGTACCATAGAAGTTTTATACATATTTGTGGTAAAAATCTTATATATTATTACATTTTCCATTACATAGTAACAGGGACAAAGCAATAATTAGAATAAAATTTGGTATCAGGTTGATCGGTACCAAAACCAATCCAACCCAAAGTTGATCCATCTCCAAGTTGTTGCATCCCAAAGTCAGTCCAGCCCACTGTTTTATATATATATACATTGTACATTTATGTATAATATTATCTATACTGCTGAAGATATGTTCAGTTGGATGAATATATTCTATTTTTTTCTGTTTTCTTAAAATATTTCGAAACAGTAACATACATTTTTACTACATGTAAATAATATTTTTACTGAATTAAGGTCCTAATGCAAATTTATGGTATGCATACTGATAGAAGTGCTTCTTTGTGGACCTTAGTGCACTAAAATTGATGTCCCTTGCTGTGCGTTTTTTTTCAGCTTGGGGTGCATAAAAATTGGTATCAAAGAATTTGTTATTACCACTGAATCGGTACCGCTGGCTGCTGGTGGACTCCAAGTCCCTAAAGGTATCACCAGCTCAGTTGCTAGTATTTTTATACTTGTCCGAAATTGACTTTTACAAAAATGTTGAATTTTGTGAACTTTGTATACATTTTTTGTTAGAGCATGATATACCACTGAAGACAATTTTGTTAGAAAGTTTTAGTAATCAACAGGCTTAAATATTCATACAAGATAATTAATTTAGATTCGTTTTCGTAGAAATTACATTTATTTCTTCAGCACATAGAGTAAATTGACTATAGGTGTTAAAATCATAAATTCTGTAAAAAAAAGCCAAATCTCTACAAACTGGCAGATGTTGATCTGTTAATTGATGGATATGTCACTAATTATTAATTTAATATTGACATTGCCTGTTATCTATTTTATATAATGACTCGATGTATGAATTTCAGTCTATATGTATATATTTACTATAAGATAAAATTGTCATTAATTATTAAATAATCTTAATCAATGGTTGGCATGTCCCCAAATAAAAAAATAGTTTATTTTTTATTCATATATATGTAGTTTTTTGCATTCCCTTTTCAATTTAACACTGTTAATTACTGAATAAGGGACAAATCAACTTGGAAAAGGATCAACATGACATCATAATTTTTAATTGGTAAGTGTCAATTAATAATTACAATTTTTCCTATAAAAATTTGCCACTTTCATTTTTTTCAATTTTCATTTGTGTTTAACAGGTTGGGAGAAATCTACCACCTTACATATGAAATAATTTTAAATTATCTCACTTATAAAATTTTTATACAAGGACAATGGTTAAAATATGCATTATATATATTACAAGTTTCATTCTACTACAACAGAGGCTGGTCATCGGAGGTAATGTACTAGTAGCTAGCTATATATGGAAGTACTCAAGGACTTCCCAAGTAATGTCTTAATTTTTTAAAAGAAAAAGTTGAGGGGGGATTTACCGTCAATGGTGTCATGACCGTAAAGACAAAAAAATATATAGTCTTGTTTCCTGCTACCGGCCAGAAAAAAATAGGGTAGATAGGTTGGAAAATGATTTTATTTTTTTTCTCTTCATTTTTTCAGGTATGGCCTTCTGTGACATAATAATGTAACAGTTCAATAAAGACGTTATCAAATGTCTTTTATTTGAATAATGTCTACATTCATTTAAAGTAAGCTTCAATACACTTTAGCTATCGAGCACAATAGCGCAACCGCACAGGAGGTGGCGATGTTGTTAGAGAAAGACCGAAATAGGAATTCCGGTAATTTGGAAAATAGATTTTTCTGATTTTGTCCAAAAAAAAACTTTAGGGTTGGGCATGAAAAAAAGGGTTAGTCGGCTAGCAGGAAACAAGACTATATTTTTTTTGGCCTAATAGTATAGTCTAAGAGTATGTCAAAAGTTTCTCTCAACGTTCACTTTATTCAAACTATGCACATGGTCGTGTTTCAGTCATGAGATATTCAGCCTTTACGAAATTGTTTTGCGGTTTGTCTGACCGAAACCCAAATTTGGCATTTTTGTTCAACTAAAGGGATTTAAAGAATCTCAATTTTGGGAGCCCGACCGACGGCGTCTGGATAATTTGTCTGGCATTTCTTCGGCCAAACAGCATTTCATAATGACTGGATATTCATAAACCATATCTATGAATTACATTGGATTGGATATTAAACCTACTTTTTCATGTTTTAAAAGGAAAACAACCAAAACACAGAAAAAGTACCATGTGTAAGCATAAACAATTTTTTTGTTGACAGTCTTCTCTGCTGACATGCGTACTGACGGTTTTTCCCCTTGAAACAACCAATCACCAAATCGATGATAAGAAAACGTAACGATAAAACGTACTATTCAAATCAATTCCCAATCAAAGGGCCCATAAACGGCATGTAAATAAACATGAATCATGAAAATCAACTATTTCCAGAGAGCAAGCGTGCATATATTTAACCCTAGGCAATTATTTCACATATTTTAAGGCTGCATTTTATCAGATTTTGTCATCTTTACTTTATCCTTATTCTTCCTCCACTCGTCGTCGTCATAAACTTTCCTTAAATGATGTTCTAGTCTGAGACCAAACTTTAGTGGAATGGTCCTAGGGCGGTCGTATTTCAAAAATTGTAAATGATGGTCAGGACATACAATAAGCTTACATAAAAATCAACAAAAATGAATTTTAAAATCTTGTCCTGGGGCATTGCATATCAAAATTTGATAGAATGTTTTTTCAAACTTGTGTTTGGGGTCCGGACTTCTGACCAGTATGATAGCCTCCGTTACTAAATATAGGAAGCAGTTAAAAAAATTTAAAAGATATTCTCCTCCCAACGCCGTATAACTAGGGTAAAATATTTAGTTGAGGGCAGCCAATTAAGCGAGTCTATGACAGAGCCTTTATTAGGGTAGGCCAGAGACATATAAAACCATATATATATAATATATGTCTCTGGGTAGGCGTAAGGGCAAAACCATATCTGAATTAACTAAAGGTGACAAAAATGATAGATACAAATGTGTCACATTTCAGTTTGTTTAAAAGGAGCCGCTCGAAAATATAAGAAACAAAGCGGACAGGCTGACAAAATGAACGGAAAACATTAGTAATAAATTCATATCAAAAGCTGTTGCGGTTACAAGTGAATTTTAGGAGAACTTGGGTTCTTGGTAGCTCAGTCTATATTCTAAAACAATTGACAGAATATTTAGTGAGCCTTTTCCTCGGTTGTCTCAATGGTTGTTACAGCCTTGGCCTCTGAAACAACTTGTTCAATTGAGGCCAAATTTAATGCAATAGTTCTATAATTGGTCTACTTTAACAAAAATAATCCTGGGCCAGAATCACTGAGCAATATGGTCACCGCTATGGGGGAAACAACCAAAAAGCACGGATATATCAGGATGTTGTTTAGTTTTAGCTGATTTATATTGGATTTTGAAACAGGTTATACCAACTGATCGGCTAATCCCCTCTCCACTTGGCGGATGTGAGAGCGACCTCTACAGTCGGGAAATCTTTTACGTTCTAAGGGCGTTGCTTTCCCTTAACACATGACAGCCAATTATTGTCATGACGGAAATGGTGTCGATAGATCTCTGAAATTTTCATCCTGAGTAAGAATCGAACCAGGGACTTTTGGCTTCGTAGTCTGGTGGGCTAACCAATACACCATCACCCTGATATATATATTGTTAAGCCCAGTTTTATCATAGATGAATGGCAAACTAAATAAACGATCCCTGCAGCTGAGCTATTAAGCCTCTGGTTATAAACAAGATAACGTATTTTTGTAACATATTTTAAGCTATATAATACATAATTTACAATATCCAAATGATGCATACTGAGAATCTCTGTAGGCCTTGTAACTAAGAACGTCACGTTTCCCGTAATTGACGTTAAGCTTTATTTGTTTATTCCACACATTGATGGTGCCGTGACCACCGGGAAAGATGAATAGCAACCCCAATGCAGTGAGAGCTGGACATATAGCAGTACAGTCAAAAGATTTTTACGGAAAGCTGAAGACGATTTGGACGAAGAAGAATGTGTTGAACTGCTGTAGCGCCAATATGGGGAAACCAGTCCGAAGAAGTCCATATTTTGTTCAATGAAGGAGCACAACGTTATTTTATAACGGAGGAATTAGCTTCGAAATTAGACACAGAAATGTTAGAAACGTTTGCGTTTGGAACTACTGACAACAAAGTCCGAAATTTACCAAGAGCACGAGTATTTGTAGAGACCATACACGGAACGAAAATTCCAGTTGAAGTTCTTGTTAGTCCCTAACATCGACAGTCCGTTAACTAACAAGATCAGTAGTGGTATCCGATATTTTAAGTATCTGAGAGGATTACGACTAGCCCATCCGATTGTAGACGACTCGACATTTGAGGTTAACATGCTCATCGGAGCAGATTTTTACAAGGATTTTGTGGAGGACAAGATTAAAAGAGGAAAAGGCCAACAGCTGTAAGATCCCAACTTGGGTATTTGATATGTGGTCCAATACCGATATCAACTCGACGAAAGAATAACGTAGGTATTTTTCTCCTATTCTTGACGTGTTTAATCGGTGGGATAAAAATACATAATATCGTTAACCACTTCCCGGTGATTAAATGTCTACGTGGGAATTACCGCCCTTTTTTCTACAGTTATTAGAACGATAAACTAGAGAAGTCCCGAAATGACGTCAATGTAAACAAACTACATAGCAACGACGTTTTCTTGAGGTTTTTGTCGAAAATCATAGGAGAAACAGATTCTCCTTCAATTTACTCGTGAGTTATGAAATTTCTCCACCCTCAATAGTTAAATTTTAGATTTTAACACGCTCGCTAAAGACTCGCGTGTTGAAAATCGAAAATTTAACTATCTCGGGTGGAGAAATTCCATAACTCACTCGTACCTGAAGGAGAATCTATATATAACATACTAACAGAGCACAAGCCCGAGGAATTCAATTTAGAAAAATTTTGGAAGTTGAAATCTTTAGGAATAGAAAACAAAACGGAAGATGATGAAAGCGTAGACTTTATGCAAACATATCAGAAATCAGCTATTTAAAGTATATTAGATATCTTGCAATGTTTATAAGATATCTAATTTAATTTGAAGTTAATAATATATCTTATATACTTTATAAGATATCTTATTAACTTTAAAAGATATCTTTGAAACTAAATTAGATATCTTATATAAGCTATCTTGTATCTTTTTAAAGATATCTTTTAAACAAAATATTTTATGAGATATCTTGTATAGTTTCTAAGATATCTTTAAAAGTATATAAGATATTTTATTTACTTTACAAGATATTAACTATATGAGATATCTTAAAAGCTATACAAGATATATTATATGATTGATTTATTAGATATCTTATTTAGTTAATAAGATATCTTAATTTAGTTATTATGATATCTTATTTAGTAAATAAGATATCTTAATGAGTTTATTAAGATATTTCAATTAGTTTATAAAATATCTCATTTAGTTTATAAGATTTTTATTAAACTTTATAAGATATCTTGAAAATGGAATAAATATAAAAACGGCTTGCCATATATATTGGATGACTCCTCCCTCACCAGGGGTAAGAGGCGAGTATCGGTATAGGTATACGCACTTTCTAATATTGTCTACTGAATATCTATGTAAAACCGAATAAATATAACTTAATTACAAAATATTTAAATTGAAAATATTACACAATTCCAAAACTTTATCATGCACTTCTTTACTATACTCTCCGTTGTCAAACTAATAAATATTAAGTTGGGAGTTCGTAGGGAATATTAAAACTCCTTGTAGTTATCAGAAGTAAGAGACGAAAGTAAAATAATATTTGTTCTCCCGAATACTGAAACAGACATGCAAATACTTACATGGTTTAAAACAGATATTATATCCTAATATGAATTGTAATATATGTTTTCGACGAAGAGGCAAGGCTTAACCCGGTATTTATTTGACCTATGACTTGAACAAACACTTCATATACAGAAGCCCAGAGGGTCAGAAAACAAATAATATCCACACACATATGCTACATTAAATTTTGTAATCAATTTTGATAAATAAGAACTCGTCTCAAATTCTGAGCTAGCCTATTATATTCGAGGGCCTGTTATGCATAAAATTAAACGAAGTTATTTCTTAAAAAAGTTTCCCATAAATACTTACAAAAGATTTATAGTATATACGTGATTATGAATTTGAATGATAGGCACTACGAAGTTAGGTTTGTTGTTGTGAAATGATCCTGAGATAGATAAATCGTTCACCTGCTAATAAACTTACGGTATCATCCTCTCACTCTTAAACTATATATACACGGCAGAGGAAGTTGAAATATATCCAGACCATCCGCACCATTAAGAAAACATCATGCTGTAATTCTCACGACCAATAAATCTATATGAATATAAATTTCTAGAGTAATGTCATAAAATATGTCTCATTTAAATCCATTAAATTGACGCTATTTGATATTAAGAATAATTATATTTGTTTCAGCGAACTATAATGATTGTAACCGTGAGACATATGTATACAGGCGGGTTTTAACCTTGCGCTTTTACCATGGTAAAGAGTTCTCGAAACTTTATTTCATTACATCCCCGCATAGAAAAGGTTGTGGTAATTAAATAGGAACACTGGGGTAACTGCCTATATAATATAGTAACTTCACTATATGCGACCCAAAGGGCCTGTTTTTCGTCAATTAAAATATGGAAAAATGTATACTATTTTCCCAAAAAATATATTAGGTCATATTTCCAGATTAATAAAATTTCATGCTCTATTTTTTCCCTCTGCACAGGAACTGTATATGATAGTATTAAATATGATCCCTGGTCTGCATTCAAAGATCCTTAGTTCCGATTGAACGATTTGTGAAAATACAAGGTATTAAAGAAAATATTTGAAAGGGTCAGTAAAAAGAATGGTTTATATAGGAATAGGTTGGACTTTCTTGAAGCTCAAATATATGAATAGA
This sequence comes from Mytilisepta virgata, assembly GCA_028015205.1. Lineage (NCBI taxonomy): Eukaryota > Metazoa > Mollusca > Bivalvia > Mytilida > Mytilidae > Mytilisepta > Mytilisepta virgata. The sequence continues at coordinate 114,490,543 of CM051521.1, forward strand.
GTTGGATTCGAAAAAGCTGGCCGCACACCTGTAACATAATAAAGAACTAGTAAACCCCCCCCCCCCCCCCCCGTGAATGACCCTCCTGTTTTGGTTACCGATGGTGATTGCAGTACTATTCCACTGAAGAAACTTTTGTATGCTGCTATATAGACCATGCATGAAAACGGATCAAGTTTGAATCAATCGGCAATTTTGACTTGTATCGTTGTTTAGTTGATATATACGGCTGAATGTTTATCATATTCCTTTTCATTTTTGCCAACTTGTTTCATTGTATAGTTAGATAAATAAAACATATTTGATTTTGTATTTTGTATTTTCTAACACGACATTAGCTGATCGGTTTCATTCTCAGTTTCACATGGAAACATTTCAGGTTTCCTTTTATATAATTAGACCGATCACCACAAGCTTCTGCCAGGTGTTCTATACAGACTAGTGAAAACAGACGGGTACAAAGAATAGAGAGAAATGTTTAAAAGTCTTAAGGTTTCACCTAATATTTCAGATTAAATGAAAAATATATTAAAAACATTTTTACTTACAATTAACAGTAGTCTTTAGTCATAACAACAATATTTAATTAGTTACTTCCGACTCCTACACATGATAGTGTAAATTCCCAAAAATGATTGTAATCCTGTGAAATTATTCAATTTTTCGTAACACTGGATATTTATTTGCACATCATATTTCGTGTTCAGTTCATATCATCCACGCGTTTCTTCATTTTACAATAAAGTCTTCACAAATTTCACAAGTTTATAAAAGTTGGAGTAAATATATATTCTGAAGTTATCAGAAGTAAGAGACGAAAGTAAAATAATATTTGTTCTCCCGAACACGGTTACATGATTTTTTTTCGAAACAAATTCCATTCAAGTGTTACACTAACTAACGAGGTCATTTTATTTAAATTTTTGAATCATTTATTGGGCTTTTTTATTCTATAGAATAGACAGGAGAGGAAATGTTTATTTATATGAACTTTGATCAAGCTTCTGTTGAGTTACTTACTCAAAAAAGATGATTTTTGTTGTGTACCTAAGAAAAGCAATGCACGGTGTTGGCTTGAATATTGAACTTTGTTTTAACAATTAAAGATGTACAAGTGAATTTATACATTTGAGTGAAATTGTGTTAAAATAAAATTCCCAACGAGATTTTGGCAACAAAACATTTTATTTTAACTTGTTTAACCGTGAGCATTATATTTTTAATGTGCCCGCCCAAAAATGGGCACCTTTAGCTTTGGTTGTAGTTCTGTGTTCTGTTTTTTGGAGTCTAGTTTCAGACATTTTGTTGCTTGAGTAGAATGGTTTAATTTCTTCACAATTTTTTAATATGGAGTAATTTTGCAGTTTTGTCACATTCCTTTTGCAGAAGGCAGGTGTATAACATCATTTTGTCTACATATCAAATTCATTTTGACTGTTGTCTCTGTTGTTACCCAATATCTTTCACTGCAAAAAAGACCATCACAACCAAAATCAAATTTTAGATGTTTGTTTATTCAATCCATTTCTTGTGCCATGGTGTTCCACCTGAAGATGACATGATCACCCTTTTGTCTAATAGATCATATCCATTCATTTTCATATTTCATTCTTTTTCTGTAATAAGCACATATCTTAAAAGACCATCATTTCAAATTCTACTTGTAGCACATTCTATATAAAATTAACCTGTATATAAAGACCACCTGTCTTTAGTGACCATATTTTTGCTCTCCCTTGGAAGGTCATATAAGACAGGTTTGACTGTTTCCATCAGAAAACAACATCCTTACACAAAGAACTTATATGAATTTTGCAAGAAGTCTTATCTGAATGATTATAGTAAACTATAAAATCACTTCGGTGACATTTATTGCAGGCAAGATAAAAATTAACTATATAATGGAGATAACATGTTTTGTTAAAATAAGTCAAATGAGTAAGGAAGGATCTGGTGGACATATTCATGACACAAAATCCACATGCATATCACGATTTTGTACTTTCACAGCTGATCCTTTTCTTACAGTTGCACTGAGGCTGCAAAGAATCTTACACCTGATTAATCAGATGAGAGGTAGTCTCAGCAAATAACATGAACAAAACAGGAAAGGAGATTTAACAATTACACAATCAAAACAGGCAAGGAGATCTAACAAATAACACAAACAAAACAGACAAGGAGATCTAACAAATAACACAAACAAAACAGGCAAGGAGATCTAACAAATAACAAACAAAACAGGGCAAGGAGATCTAACAAATAACACAAACAAAATAGGCAAGGATATCTAACAAATAACAAACAAAACAGGCAAGGAGATCTAACAAATAACACAAACAAAACAGACAAGGAGATCTAACAAATACTGTCATATCAATTTCATAATGACATTCCACATAGAAACAAACCAAATAAACAATTACAAGACAATTCACATATATAACAATCATGAGCACATAAGGAACCAACAGGCAACCCATGACAATGATCACAAGGCAATCCACCTAAACATTCACCAGGCAATCTATATAATCACAAAGCAAACCACATAAACAATCCCTAAGCAAATCAAAATATATGTTAGATATTGTTGCAGTAAAACAATGTATGAGTTCAGCATAAGAATTTAGATGAACCTTCAATCCAAAAAAGAGATAAATAATAATGTACACAAGTGAGAAGTTATCCCACAAATTAATACACTGTTACTGCAAAAAGATAAGAGCATACACCTTAAGAACAGGGAAACTATCTATGATTCCCCACAGCACAAGGCTCTAAGTTCACTGTAATGGGTAACAAAGGATACTGAGAAAAGAAATCTTGACAAAACACAAACAAGCATGTAACAAAATTTTAAGCAAAGAACTGATATTGCTGTTTTTCATCTTGAGTAGAATTCTTTGCTAAGATTTGTCATTTCACAAGCTTTATACTAATGGCAGGTGATATAAACAAATTACAAACAATAGGTAGTGATGTCAGTTCAAATGAAAATTACTGCAAGATTATTTTAAAATGGGTTTCTGGTGCTTTATAAAATGTAATAAGAAAGCAAACAACACAAATGTTTCATTATTTTTATATTTTTTGTACAAACGATATGTACTCTATGATGTATAATGATAAAGAGTTAAACTCTATAGAATGAATGAAACAGTATACATATTAACATGCTATATCTACATATCATTTACATTTCTTATAATAATTCTTGTTTTCAATTTTTGTTAAAAATGAGATCACAATCAGTAACAAATGAAAAATTGGCAGTTTCAACATTTTCCAACAATTTTTCATAAATGTAACAAAATATTGGAACAACTCCATAAAATGCACAACTTTTTAACAACATTAAATGCATAAATTTATGTCACAAGTTTTTAAAATTTGATATGTTTCGCATAAAAATCTGCTAAATTTGATTCAATATAACAATGATTTGTAGATCTAAAAATTCTATTTCACTACCCCTTCCCCCAGAATGGACGGAACCAAACTATAACTAATTCTAAAAATTCAGGTGTTAGTGAAAAGATTTACAAATTTTTTAAAAACCTTTTTCTGAAATACCTTTAAACCAAAATGAAATCCTATTAAGAGGTCCTTCCTTTAAAAAAAATAGTTGCCTTTTAAATTAAGACCAAAATAGTGAATGGTGCGAAACGAAAGTAAAAAGACAACTCTATATTGCAGGACAAGAGTCCCATTCTACAATTTAAAGTATTAATGAAAAAAATATTTGTGTCTTAATATGCTTGACTAGATGTAGCAGCTTCTTGGGATTGTCTCCCCTTTCACAGGAGATTAAAAATTGAGACAGAACCTTGAATGACATAAAAGATAATGAAAAATATCATAAACATTGTCATAACAAACAGAAACAAACATTTATGGCAGTAGTTAGCTTAGGTTTGTGATATGGAATGATTCTGAAACTGGAATCTGAAAATCAGTAAAAAATATTATTTGAAAAAAGGTATAACAAAAAAAACTGAAGCATACTTATTTCTATTCTGATATGGAATGGCTGTCAAAAATTCATGTATTCTTTATTTGAAGCAAATAAACAGAATTATATTCAAGGTTTGAAATTTTGTAACAAATATCAACCAGTACAAGTAAAAATCTGACAGAAATAAACCTCTTACAACAATTAACTATACAAGAAATGAAATGTTTGCTAATAATAAAAACTATTTATAAAAAAAAGATATTATCATTAAAAAAGAACAAAAATAATCAGCAGTAAAAAGCAATTCTCGCTAAGACAAATTAATTTCTATTGCTGAAGGTTAATATACATTAAAAATTATTAAGCACTATGAATAAAGCTGCCTCTAGTAAACTGACTCCTATCCATCATAAAATTTCTACCTTAAAATTTTATGGGTAGAAAAAATAAATAAAATCATCTCTATTTACATTATTCACTAACCAATTTTTTTTAATGAAATTCTTAAAATATAGTTATACATGGGTTTTGATAGGCCTGTCAGCATTCACTCGGCTGAAATCGACTCATATATAACTGACATTTTTTACAGAATTGATACCCTTGTTCACAACCATGTTTATTACAAAGACAACAAAAACTTTGTCCAGGAATTATATCAGCTGGCGATTCTGTCGTATTAGAATCGTCATCATCTAATTCATTGTCCGAATAAGCACCTCTCTGATATCTGTACTTTTCTTCCTCGTCACTTATATATCCTGAACAAACATCTGTGTCAGTAATATACTGATCAACAGCTGAAACCATAGCAATATTGTCTGAAAATGTCACAGATTTTCTTGGTCTATTTCCTTTCATTTTCTTTCTTTTTGTTAAAACTGATTTTGGTTTTGTATCTATTTTTAGAAAATCTGATTCAGATTTGCTCCGATGTCTATTGTCTAAGTTTGAGTTCATTGGAGGCAATTCTGAAACAGTTTTTGACTTTTTGGTAGTAGTTCGATCAAATCTTGAAGCTAATGCCTTTACACTTGGTCGAACATCTTCAGGATCAGATGGGGCTTCCTGTTGACTCGGAACATGCTGATCAGACTGCTGAGATGGTAAACCCGTCAATTTCTAAAATAAAAGAATATTATCTTCATATTTCTTACAATTCTAGAGAGAAAAAAACCAAGATTTTAGATTTGTTAATATTAATTAAATTTTCCTATAATTATTAAATCTACCAAATTTGTGAAATGCTTAAGATTTGGTCAATCTGTTAGCAAGCATAAAATACATGAATCCTTTAAATCCAAAAAATACTGTTAGTCAGTTATTTTTGAAATATTTAAAAAAAAAAATTGAAACTATGTAAATGAAAAATGTCAATATTAAATGAACATGATGCATAGTTTGAAGCTCTATATACTAAGGCAATATAAACTGCTGCCTTCACCTTGAAACATTCATCACCGTCTGCTGTTCATGTAAAGTTTATACAGGTAGCCCTTTGCCAGACACATACACAGTATGAAGTAAAGTGAAAAAATGCCACTATCTTTTAAATTATCCTTTACCACCTCAGGCTGTACAAGACAATAAGGGGAAATAACTCAAGGAATTATAAAACAGATTCTCACAGTATTGCAGTTCTCCAACACCAGTGTAATATTAACCACTAAAACCTTTTGTAGTAGTTGCATGTTTTTCAATAATAAAAAAGATTTTTTCTACGTTGTAAGATTCTTTGATGTTTTTATATTAATCTATGTACAATCTAATTCTGCAAATTATGTGCAGGATTGAAACTTTGCCGCAAAGTCAATAACAACTATGTTGACTCGAAAAAATTTCCACTTTTTTCTACAACTAAAATCAATCTGAATTTGTTATGGTCAAAAACCAAGAACATAGTGTTATACAAGTTCATATAAAACAGAAATAATAAGCCTTTTAAAATTTATCATGTAATTTAGCATTTCATTTCAGTGTTTAATCAACTTGAAAAATATTTCTTTTTTCCCTTTGGCTATTTTCTTTAATAAATTAAGGTAAGCCAGAATATGTCTCCATGGTAGAAAATCTGTTGAGTAAATGATAATTTAAAGATGACAAAGCAATTTCAACATCTGTTGCAATTATCATATCATACAGAAATACCTAATACAAAATCATTGAATGGTTTTCAGACCTACTTATTTATTTATATTGTAAAATATGAGTTTTAAAATGACTATTTTTAGTACTTTAAAGTCTTTTATAAAATGGTGTCACCAGTGAAGCATTACACTTAAAATCAATTGTATCATGTTGGTTTTCTTTTATGCAGTCAGTTTGTACATCAATTAGTCAAACGATTTTTATAACAGCCCAGACTATCAATATCCTCTGCCTAACAATCCATCTATTGTATTTTATACTTGTTTTGGCTCCAGTAGATTTAAAATTAATGTAAATTTGTACATAATCTTAAATTGGTTGTTTGTTATTGCATCTATTGCTTGCACTATTATTAAAGAAACATTAAAAATTACATGTTTGAATTATGTCATACAAAAAAATGTACAGTGACTTGTAATTTAATTTCCATTTTGGTTGTAGGTTTTATTATAGATATAGTTCTCTATTATTATACTTTCATAGTAGACTCATTTATAGTGCTCAGTATTAGCTGATCACAAACAAAATTGTATTATTCTTACACAAGTATTGAACCTTACCAGTGTACTTCAATTCAAAATGAATTTGTTTTTCAAATGTTATGTGGTAAATTTTTTGTTGCAAATAAACCTATGATAAGCAAATATTTTAAATACAGAAAAAAGGAGGAAAAATAATATAAACATACGAGTATAATAATTTATATATAAATAATAAGTTTCTTTAGTAACCCATTATAACGTAGTTTATGTAAATTGTGAAATTTGTCATTTATACTTAGTTTAAAGATACATTAAAAAGCAATTACAAAGTTTGAAGTCAACCACCTGGGCATTATGTAGGATTCAGGTAACTAGTGTAATATAAATACCATTACTTATCATTCAGGTGAAAAACATCACATCCAAATTTGAATCTTCTGAACCAGAAAAATATATTTTGTGAAAATTATTTCTCAGTGTTATTTAACTGCTAAACCAATCAAAGCCAATTCACCATATTTCCCTGGCCATCAAAACACAACATCAAATGAAGACAGGACAAAACAATATGGGGAGATTACTGTGCAGTATACTTACAGACATGTTAACACAATTGCTACTGTTAATTCCTCCTGTGTTAACTTTGTTAGTGAGAAAATAAAATATACATTAATATACATAGCCATGCTTTTGTATGCAAAACACAAAATTATTCTGGTTAAAGGTTTGTTGAGGGAAGTCATGGGATGCATGGGGTTTGTGAAAACAAAGAAAAAATATATATTGGTCATGAATATCCATAACAAGTTTAATAGATTTTATGTTTAATCTGAGAATTTAAAAAAATCATTATAAGGATTAGTTTTAAACAATGTGTATTCTTTACTATGACTTACATAAATGAACAAAAGGTAAAAAGAATATTTTCTTTTATGGAAATTAGTTCAAGAGATGTATACTATATTGTGTTCTGTTTATACAATAAAGTTACTCATCTGTTACCATATATATTGCCTCTGGGATATTATTTATGCAGAACATAAAATTATGGGCTATCATCCATTTCAAAAATATTTACTCAAAGCTATGATCAGAAGTAATTACATTTTACCATGTTCTACTTTAAAATTCCACAGAAATTGGAATTAGGTTTATTATTTTATACTCCAGAATGCTATGTCATACTACACACTGTTGGTTTTAAAATTGAATATCCCCCTGGGACAAAACTACGTCATTTCAATAACAATTTAATGGCCTTCAAATTCAATACTTCAACAAAACCTTTTTCTTTCAGGTAACTTTAGTTATATTGGTTAAACCGATTAGGAAATTATCTACACATAGGTTATTCCAAAATAAATATTTCATAAAAGAACTTTTAAAATGAATAGAAAAGGATCTTCCGTGACAAGAATTCTAATATTTTTCTTGAATTTGAAATAGATAATAAGGACTAGATAAATAGACTTCAAAATTAATTTTAAAGGATTGAGAAGGATAAATTCTAAATTTCTGCCAAAGGACTGTATCGCTTTTGATTGTAACTGTTTTCAGTGATTAAATGAAACTACACTATTATATAAGGTCAAGGAATTTGTTAGTCTATGTTAGTTAGTTCTAAAGTTCAAGACGAAAGCATTATGCTTCAAGCATTAATTATAAATTTCAAAGGACTTTCAATCAGAAACAATTCATATTGATAAATATCAGAACTTAAATAAGAAAAATGAAAACATCATGATACAGCTCAACAGTTGATTAGAAAGTAGAATAGAATTAATTTTTCAACTTGCAAAATTTACAAGATATGCCAATGTGGCCATATGGTTTTATAAGACTATATTTTTCTCATTTAATCATAAAATTTTCTAATATTAATAATACTTATAAAAAAAAATTTAAGTCTCAGTTTAATAAATCAACTGTTGATATTGGTGAGGGGAGGGTTAGTACCTGCTAAATTAGACTGTATATATGAGCAAGCTATTGTCTGGCTTGGCCGAGAAGCATGACAATCTATAGTGGCAGTCTTGGCCAGGCTGCCACAACTACTTGAGCGACCAAAACTGGCATGTCTCATCACACTGGCACATTTTATTTTATTACATGTAACAGCAGACGGTGATGTGTTTTCCATAGTTCCCATCATGCCTTGCCCTCGGTTGGTTGGTGGACCTCCAGATGAAGGTGCAACAACTTTTCCTGGTTTGGGCGACACAATTGGTTGAGACTTTGCAGATAACTGTGGTGTTATCCATGTTCTACAAACCTCTGCTGAAGGATTTCCCATTTTCTGGGAATGCTGGGAAACTGCTTCTCCATTTGACTGTTGGTTACTATGACGCTGCATAATGTTGTTATGTAGTAACTGTCTAATTTCTGCTTTGTTCATTTTGACTTGTTGATGAGATGGCAATTGCATGCGATCCGATGTTTGGCTGCTGGAGTCTGAGTCTCGATTCTCAGACGATGGTGTACTTGATCTCGAAGGTGGTTGCAGATTTTGTTGAACAATGGGAGAGTTGTTTCTTGACTGTCTATTTAGATAATTTTTATACACTTCAGAACTTTGAATGTTTTGATTCTTCATTGCAAGCTGTCGACCTTTTCTTGGTAAAGTAGCATACATATCTACATTGTTATTTTCATTATTACTGAATGTCCGTTCATTCAAGCTATGACTAGAATTAGATGAATGTAACACTGTCTGTCCATCACTTTCACCACAAATTTTGTCCTTTCTATAGTTTTTATTTTCAATAACACTGTCTATAGAGTCACGTGAACTTGACCGAGAATGGACTACATTATGTGTACTTTGTTGTGAAATATGTTGCTGGTTTGACGAACTGGAAAAGAAAGTAAAAAATGTCCATTAAGTTAAGATCTAAGATGCAACAGAAATTATTACAAAGCAATTAGCTACAGACAAAAGATGTTCTAAAATACTTTTATCAATATGATTTACAGAAGATACATTAGAAGTTTGAGGGAACACCCAAAAATAGTTCCAGAAATCAAAGTCCAATATAGAAATTTTGCCAAAAGTAGTTTGATTTACCAATGATTTTTTGGTTAATCAAGTTTATGTTACCAATGATAATTATTTCAACTTACTTGTGTTGTGGTAAATTACAAGGTGAAGATCTGGCACTGTCAGAGCTATTAGTCGATGAATTGGATTCTTGTCGAAGCACCACTTTCTTCTGCAAGCTACGAAGCTTTAGAATGCAAGAATTATGTTTCATCTGTGCGAACTGAAATGATTTACTGGGTAAACTCTGGATCTTCATGGCACGTTTCAGACAATCGATTGCCAAGTTACAGTACTGAATGGCCTGAATACAGTTTGCGTCAGTCTCACACAGCATACACTGATCCATCAATTCCTCAGAATTGTGGTACAGAGACATGAAATCTTCATTCACATTAGAAACCACTAGACAAAAAAAATCAAAATCATAAATGTTCTTCAATCTTATTATTTCAATAGTGTTTATTGTAAGAAAATATCTTTTATCATTTAACTGAAAAAAAAAACTTTTTAAAAAAGTAGACAATTTAAATCAAATATATAACAACTTTGCAATATTTAAGTTTGCATTTTGATAAAAAAAAAAATTGTATCTAGTGATATTTACCTTCATCATAACCAGGTGGTCCGCTCTGTAAGAACATCTGGTTATCCAAGTTTTTTGGATTGTTTTTAGTACCTAAACCTTGGGTCGTCGGATAAACCGCTCCATCTTAAATGACAAAACATAATTTGTATGATTTAATATCTTTTATTATTTTTGTTATTGTGTTTTTATTTTGAAAATGAACTCAATTGACAAAGAAATATTTGATATACCCCTAAGGGTGTTAGCCTAATAAGGGTATATATTCAATTTAAATCATGATAAATCTACTCAGAAAAGTGCAAATTATACAGTCAGTTTTAATAATTTAGAGGGGGTCTTCCAGGAATTTAACCTAATGCAAAGATAATGTATGATAAATGCAGGGTATATGGTTACATTTTATGGCATCATGATATAAATACAGATATCTATCTTTACAGATTTATACAGATATTTGACTTTCACATAATTGCTCTTAGTTTCTGTTAAGGTCTGAAACTTCCAAAAATAGAAAGTGTCCTAAAATGGGTTTTTTCCCATAATCCTTTGTGCTCAAGGTGTTGTTCTTCCACACCTACATAAGTCCTGACATAATCTTCTTATTAAAGTAATCTCCATTAATACAATATATGAATGAATAAGAAATTTACAACCTACACATATTGTGGTTATGAGATGATAATACAAAAAATTTATATTAGTTGTAACAATTATACTAATGACCTACTTTATCTCCAAGTCAATCATACCATTCTTATTTTTATAAAGCAAATAACGTATTAAATGACAAAATAAATCCTAAACATGGCACTGTGCCAATACCAGATGTTTTTTTTTATGATTGTCATTATAAATTTAAATTTCATACCAGTAAATTAATGGTTATGATATATTAATTTTCCCAAACATGGATAATTATAGTCATGAAATTATTACTGTCACATAATTAAAGTGAGAAGTCTTTATTCTTGTCCTCAATGATCTAATTCTTCATAACATATATATACTGTGGATTTTTTTGGTTGTCAGTTTTCATCAATCAGTAAAGTTGATTGTTTTTTTAGGATCATGAATACCTGGACTGTTATTAACGGCATTTTATAATAAATATGCATTTCATTTAACTTAATAATTGTTAAAAATCACCTAAAAATCGAATCAAAATAAAATATAATTAATATTCACATTATTAAAAAAATTCATACATGTAACTAACTCTAACCTTTTGACTGATGTGACTTGACAATTGCAGGATCATACAGTTGTTTTCTTTCTCCTGATTGGTCATAACCTCTTGGATGTTGCTGGTTTGTCTGTTGCTGCTGTTGGTTTCCATTGTAACTGTTACTCTGATAACCAACAGTATAACTTTGATCAAACCGTTGGTTTTCTGAATAACTAGGATTGATAAATTTCTTTATGTTTTCTGCCACAGCTTGTTGGTTGAATGTTTTTGGCGGTATCATACTCTTGCTTAGGAAATATTGTGTGTACGGATCGAGGGTATTACTACCGGTTGAACTAGAACTGTTTCTGTCACTACCACTATAACCTGAATCCTGTCGAGACTCTAGAGAGAGTCTATCAAAAGGAATAGTACCTTCTTTTGACCCTGTTAAGCTGCAGTTATCAGATTCAAAACTAGTATTACTGGCTGAGCTAGCGTTACTTGAAACACTTGTATAACTCATATTACTGTTTGTTGACCCTTGTCTTGATAACTTTTGATATGACAACACATTTTCCACAGTTTTTCTACTGATATAACTTTTGTTATCTGGAGACAGTTTACATGTATTTACACCTTTTTTCTCTGGTAATGGAGGAGGCTGCTGTCCTTTGCTATTTAAACTTTTCTTCTTCTGAGCTGCAACAGTATTCTTTTTCTCTGGTTTCACAGGCTTCGGAGGTTTATCCTCCGGCAACCTTTGACTCGAGGAGTTAAGACTTGCTGATTGTGGTCTACACTGAGACGATGATTGATTATTGCTGCCCTGCTGCCGTGACTGTGATGAATGCTGCGAATTATCTGAAATTTGACTGGCTAATGAACTTTGCCTAGAATGCCTCTCATCAGGCACCAGTGTATTACTTGAACTTTCTCGGCTATGTGATACATTTCCAGAATAACCCATCGTATGGTACATATTATTAGTGTCCTGTGCACTATTCATGTGTTGATGACTATGTGCTGGATATGTATCATGTTCCTTTAATGAATTCTGACGTGTATGTTGAACATGAGATTGCACTAAAGAAGAAGATTTTTTATTTCTTGGAAGAGTTGCAAGTCCAGACTGCACTGGCGTGTGTGAGGAATTTTCCAAATTTTCATACACATGAGAATTGCTTGGTCTGGGTTTCATAACAACATGTTGTCGAATGTCAATGTTATCGGCTGACATGTTAGCAGGAGAGTCGTGATCGTAATTATGACAAGAATGACTTCTACTAATTTTAGGTGGAAGCTGAGGTGGAGTTTGTGCTGAATCAGAGTCCGATGACTGAGATTCTCGTCGTACAGGATCTAGCCCTCGGATTACATCGGCTCGAACTTTGTCCTTGCCTTTCTTGAAACTGTCTTTTCGTTGACAGTCATTAACACGAGAAAAGTTTGCTTGCAATGGAAGATTATTTGGTTTTGACGTTGTTATTGCAGGTCTACGATACTGATCACTAGTTGATAATGTATAATCATATCCATCAACAGCATCCTGGCTGGCCATCTGTTGATACTGTTGTCTCTCGGCATTAGATGGTTCATAAAAGCAATGTTTAAGCATTCCTTGTCTTTGAGAGAATTCAGATTGACCTCCTGGTACAGACTGTTTAATGGGATTGACTCCTTTAGGTACAGCATATTCTGAACCTTGTCTGGAATTGTTTTTATCAGTTTTCCCAGTAACGGCAATTAAGAAACTTGACTGACGATGATGATCAATATTTAATTTTTTAGGACCATCAGGGTCTGGTGACAAGTCATCAGGGCCGGGTGTAATAGCCCGTCTTCCATTTGATTGATGGAGGTCATTTTTATCAGGGTTAGGAGTTATGGATCTTCTTGATGCTTTCTGACTTTGCCCTTCACTTTGGACCTGTTTCTTTTCAGGGACACCTAAAAACACAAAATATAAATCATAAAATGTACATAAGAGACTAGATTTGTTACACAAAGAGTGTCTACTTGGTATTGTAATGAAAAACAATGTTACAGATCAAGTATCTACTTTGTCATAAAGGATACAACAATGTTGATTTATCATATTTGTCTGTATTGATGTAATGCACCTGACTAATCATGTAATCTATAGCTTTTTCACCTTTTCATTTACAAGTTATTCAAGCATGGACAATACATGTTTTGTTTTGTATGAAACTGTACACTTTAAGTCCTTGTTACAAGTCATCAACTTTTCATTTAACCATGAGTAATGATTTTTACAAGTTAACTTAAGTGCATGCATCTCTTTTTCTATTTTAGCTCTAAAATATTATATGTATTATACAAATTGATTTTTTTTTCTTTTCTCAATCTTTTTCATATCTATAGCGTTTTGTTTCAACATAAAATTGAAATTTTGTATCATGAATGATCAAACTTATAACCCCAGAGCAACGTATGATTCTTGTCACGGATTTTGGCGATGTGTCATCATTAATTTGTCTTTGTCCAACCTGTAATCTGATATTTTCATGTCACCTTAGAAACATGATCAATTTACATCATTTAAAACCAGAAATATGTAAATCTTTTTTTCTGTGCCATCCTTAGTACTTTATGAAGACAGAGTGCCTTTTATGACAGTTAAATTAAAGTTTGTTTTTAAATATTACACAGTGTGTTTTACCTGTATTTTTACCTAGTCTTGTACACCTGTTTGTACATTATGGGAGGTTAAGTTATATTTAACAGAATGAAAGACTCATGTAAAATTAATGACACATTTAAATGGTAGAGTGTCCCTACATTGTGTAATAAGAAAAACAAGGCATAAAATTTTTCCAAATTAATCAGACCATTATTTCATAATTAGATCAACCAACTACCAATAATTTATCTCAATTGTCTTTTAAACGTAGAATTTAAATTTGTCATAAAAATGTACTTGGCAAAGTCAAACAATGAAAAAAAATCACCTCATTGTAATACATGTAAATAAATTTTCAAATCATCTATTCAACATGTACAAACAGTACTATAAAGTTTATTGGAAACAATGTATTACATAGATAACAAGATACTCTGTAATTATTGTTTCAAACAAAAGCTTAAATATTTCCATAATTTACAGAACAATTGTATAATAGGTAACTTAGCATGACAGCTCTGAGTTATGCTTTTTAAAGTTCGTGACACACGACAAACATATGAAATTTGATCTGTAAACTATAGAGAAGATCATATCTATTTATTGTTGTCAAGCTGCAAACTTGACATAACTGACCTTTTGAAGGTGCCGTAGAATAACCAGGGGCCATTACTCTTTTCTTTGGCGCAGTTTCAGTTGCGATTGGATTGGCGTTGTGGTTTGAATAGAGTAACAACAAGGGCTGGTATCTACCCTTTGAACATTTTTCTACCACATTTTCCCATCTGGGACCAATCTGAAAGTTAAAAAAAATCAGACACCATGAAAAGTAATTTAAAATATTTGCCACAAATATGTAACCTTTTTCTCCAAAGGTGTGGGCTATGCATGAATTGATTACAAATATATTTAAAATATAATGGTTTAAATAGAAGACAATCATTAGATTATGATTTGGGTGATAATTAAATTACTTAGAAAAATTCAGATTAGTATAAATAGCCACGAGCAAAATATCCAATTACAATTTGTATTAAAATAGTTCATAAAATCAAAAAATTTATATTTAAACTATGAAAAGGAAATATGTGAATAGATAAATGAGAGATAAAAAAAGTCATCTAAGGGCAATGTCCAAAAAAATCTTTAATTATCCTGGGTAAAGTAAAAAAAGAAATGTGTTTAAGTTGAAGAGATAGGAATAGGTATAAAAAATTACAAAAATTCACGAGTTCCTTATATATCAATTTGAAAGCTAAATCTATCTTTTCATATATTATTACATATCATACCCCCTATAAGTATTACACATAATCATATCAGCTATATAATGTCATACAGAAAATAAATTAATAATTACCTCTGTCACTGTAGCATCATCAAAATAAATCCATACATTTAGTTTAGTATGATAAATGATCGTGGAATAGTGTTTCCCATAGTAACAAACCAAGGCAGATAACTGTAGTTTTGGAAGTTTTGATGCATCTTTACACACAACAGAATGAAACATCTAAAATAAAAATATACTTGTACCAAGTTTTTTCCTTAGTCAATATGCGTTTAAACTGGTCCTGACCGGACCAATAAAATTTTTATAGCCACACATTATATTGTCACAAATAATCTTAGGTGATTTCTGTTAACAGAATTTTTGACCTGAGCTAACTTTTGAAGCCCATTTAATACATGTCTTTTAGCCTGAGCTGTGTCTTATCTCAATGATTGCAACAGTTGATCTTTCTCATTTACACTTTCATATAAACATTCAACATAGTATTTTTGTGTATACATAGTACAAGTCAAATATGTATAATACTGCTTGCTGAGATGGCAACTCAAATGTGAACTATTAAGAGTCAAAATCAACTCTCATCATGAAATTATTATCATACATACATCTTGTAATAGAATGGTTGTACCAATGCTGTTTGCAACCTCATGGATCAATTTTTCATCAGGTCTGTCTGAATCCCACACTAGACCAATACTAACAACATCAGGAGAATTCAGCAAAGTTCTTCTTATTTGTACTCTTTTACCACAATTACCCTAAAAACATATATTAGATATATATCATATAAATTCTTTTAATTGTTAATTTATTTTTTTGTCTCTAAACATTTAAACAATTTCAGTTATCTTTTTTGCTTAATAAAATTTCAAGTATATAATAGGGAAGTTAACTGCCAAAGCAAAAAAAAAATCCTTTTTCAAAACTCTTCATCATTTCTTGAGATAAGCCATTTATGATAGAAGGAAGCTTATAAGAGATAAGTTATATGAGTGGCCACTTACAGGACAATCTCTTATATCTCCTGCTGTACCAGCAGTCCGTAACAATAACCCAAATCGATCAGGATGAAGTGCATCTCCTGTTTCCTGCATAGACCGACACTGGGTACTGTAAGAAAAAGAAATATTATAGAAACTAATAAGTGTCTTTTACTGTTAAAATAACTCAGATTGATGATTAACATGGATTACAAATTTGCATATGCAATAATAACTCTTTCCTTTGACCTTTTAAACAGCTTTATAAACTTAAAAATTTGAATCCTTTAATCCCTTGCAATACCTCAAATGCTTTAATCAGGTAAAAATACTTAACTGTTATGTAAGTGACAAGGTAGGAATATATTTCCGGTGATAACCCATCAGAAACTCATTATCAATATATAAGTCATCAATATGAAAATGATGGAACACCACAACAGGTCTCATAAAAAAAGATTAATGGCCATTAATGGCTAAAAAAGATTCAAAGACTCTTCCATTCACATTAAAATTTTATAAAAAAGAATAACTGAATGGGATGATTCACAACAGATTAACATTATGTTTGCTTTGATGTTGTCTGATGATATGATAGTACCTTGATTTGACATGCAGTATAGATAATTTTTGTATTTATATGAGCTTTCCATCATTAGTAAAAGTAAATTCATTTATCTGCAGTCTATTTAGATTGGGAGATTTGTTAGCTATACAGTTTATCAATTTACAATGATCTGTCATTAACTGTCCACAGGAAATAAACACACTGACAATCAAAGCAAACAATACCTTTAAAAATACAGTAAAAATAATAGAGAAGATTTACACAAAGACAAACTGACTTATCTATTTTTTATTCACTGTATTAATAGGACTTACAGCAATGATGTAGTAGATATATAATGAACAAGTTCATGGAAAGTCAGCGGGTCAGAACTGGCACCACAGATGCATACAAGCTGTCAAAAATAGATAAATTCATTAAAATGTAAGACTGAAAAGCAAATTCTGTTCATTTAAAATTAAAAAGTATAATATTCAAGGCTGCTATCTAAATTAATTTCTGCCCTACAAAAACTAATTTTTGACTCAAATTGATTTGAATATAGAACAATTTCAATCAAGGATGGTGAACAATTTGTTTAATATTCTAGTAATTAACTGTGTACAATGGTATAATATTCCAATTCGTTTTCAATTAAGTTTAGACCATTTGCATTTTAGTCTATTGATTTAGGCCGACATTTAATGACCTGTAAACAAAATGAAACCGATTTCAATAATTCTTGTGACCACAATCAATAAGATTTACCTGGTTCAGGTGTGACCAAGGCTAGAATTTAATTACAGAGAGGAAATGAATGTACCTGATCGAATACGGTCATGGCAAACTTTTGATGAGGCAAACAATGAGGGGCTGAACATGAGTCTTCATGATAGGCATTAGCTATGTGGAAATGGATTCTCCGTAAAATATTTTCCTAAAAATAGAGAGAACATTATCTTACATTTGGATTATGTGTATAAATACAACTGTAACAGCTTTCATCTTCTGTTTTTCTCCTACTATATTAACCAATCAATAAATGCATTTTTCATATGTAACTTATTTTGTATTTATACTTTATTAACAAATATCCATTAATCATAATATCTCATGAAAAAATTCCTAAAATAATACATTTGTAACAATTTTTTCAATATTACTGTATAATTTTTGAAAAACTGAACTTACAAAGCATTCAGCTGCATCATCCATATGGCCAAGCTGAAAGCGTTGTTTATTCATGAATGTTTCTGCCAATGCTTTACGCAGTGCGTCTGGTGGTAATGATGACTGGTCACTGTACTGATACTGGGTAAAAATTACCTGAAAAACACGTCATTTCATGCTTAAAAAACATCTTTTATAAAGTTCAATATCCAAACATCATTTCATTTACTCTGTATCAAATTTTTAATAGCTTGTCATGGTATTATATATATATGTCATAAATTTTAGCCTCATATAATTTGAAATTGCTTAGATTTTCCCATACTAATAGTACTTTCCAAATATTATCACACTTTTTTGTTGATTTTCATTTTAAAAGTAACAACAAAATGTTTATTCACATTGTGTATGGTTGGTCACCACAGGGAGTGCTTTAACTATTAAATAGTATTCAGTTTCTGATTTCCCCATGAAGTGATACTTGACCATTTTGATGACATCTGAACAACATCCTATGCTTGGAATATTTGACACCTGGATCAACAAAGCACAACACCTTTAGAATTTACAGGTGACCATTAAAGGTTTAAATGACCAGGTGAAAATACATTCACATCAATACACAAGCTACCATCTAATTTCATGGTTAGCCTACTTTTGATGGTTTTACAATATATCTAAGTATCAAATCGTGACTTCAATGGCCAGATACTTTATTTGCTGTGAGAAAAAACCATCAAAATCCAGTTTTCTAATTTCTATTCCTATATAACAGTTCATAAACCAATTGGATACCTGACAATAGTTTTCCATTAGAATGACCATAAAACCAAAGTTAAATAAAAAAAAACCTTTTTGTTTCTACAGAAAGTAAAGTCATCAGTATGATAAAAAGATAACATACTGGCTATCAATCTACAGTATTTGTCACTTTCCTAATAAACTTCTTATCAGTTAGAAATCTTAATTGTTTTATTTTATGATGAGGTGTCAATTAGACCGTCTGTTGACATTTAGTGTCATAGATGGAAATCGTGATCAAAGCCATTTTTTCCTCCCTTAATATTCCTTCAAAGTCAATACTTTATACTACATATAATATATAATTTAAATTCATCCAAAATGCAATATGATGCATGCTAATTTTTGATAAAATATTCTTTTTAAACATGTACTGGAATTACTTTATTGTCATCTGTCAAAGATTTGAAACATCAAAAGCAATTTTGAACTTTACAGCTAGAAATTGTAGTTTACTGTCAGTATGAAACACACTCAGGTTGCTAAGTTTAATAATATAATGTGCAACATATATTGAACTATTTATCGGTAACTTCTTTACCAGAAATGCATTAATAAAAGCTAAGTTGAAAGGCTAATTTAAAGAACTTCTTTTATCAAAATCAATATTATATGCATCAAAAATTGATTATTACTGAAAACCTGTTGGAACATATCTTTTTTCACCTATACCTATGAAATTTCCAACAAATCTTTCATGTTTTGACATAAACACATCAAAACAAAATCAAATGTTGCACATTTAAATCCCAAATTAATTGTTGGGAGATTTTAAAGTACATTTAGTTCCAGGTCAGTTATTATGTTTAGGCCTTCTGATAAATTTGAGAATACTAAAAACCTAAATTAAATGTAGATATAGCAATATCAATGACAAAATCTGACTTCTCATGGTGTTTAAAGTTTGTCTGGCGTCTTTATTATATATTGACACAAACTGTGAGTATACAAGGAAAAAATAAATATTAAGGTGCCACATATCAAAAGCATTCATTTTTGTCTACAGTGCGAAAGAATAAATGTCTTGACAACTTGACTTCATTTTCCAAATGCTGAAACTTAATTCCACACTTTTTCCCCCATATATTCAGAGATCCATATATGTTTTTATTAAAAGTGTACTGCCATCATTAAAGTGTTTTACTTTCAAAAGTTTTTGCCTTCACTGAATGTTCCTATGTACTATGATGGGATCTGAGCAACTGGTTGACCTTTATTCAACAACAGCCTTTATTAATGGGCAGACACTTTTTTGAGTGAATAATGAGTCACAATTAAATCAGATTATTAAGGTGTACAGTATAGGAGCCTGATTAGTATCAAACAGTCTTACTTTGTTAAACATCCAAGTGTGCCATAAGACATGTCAAACTGTAAGGACTATTTAACTTTTAAATAACTTGTATAAATCAATTACCTATTTCTTCTACCAAATATAATGTGACAGGTAAATTACTGTTTTAAATTACCTAAAATAAATCTTTTTTTTTCTTCCAGCTGACTGAATATTCTTACCTTTAAAGCACAGAATATACAGGAGTTCCCCATGCACAGATGTCCTGTAAGGCGACGGTAACTGCGACGAAATACATCCAAGTGCCAAAATACCTTTAAATAAAACATAAGAAACATTAAGTCTTTTTTAACATTACTTTTTTATACACAGATATATCCAATGAATATATATATAAATATACATGTAACAGATTTTTGAGGATTTACTAATTCAAATAATATTCATATTTCCAAATATTACCTTAAATATGATATCTTCTGTACACATTTTTTCTGATATTTCATTCATAATATCCAGTTTGTATCATACTATATTCCTTGACAAAACAAATGATTCACAGACAAGTATTGTCTTTGACTCCTACTTGTATTACTCAGCCTAGGGAATTTTCATCAGTATACCTGAATATTGAACATTTATCGATTCAGGATCAACATCTGTGTTTTTATATAATAATTCTTAATGTTGTGCTGACAATGTTATATTCTACTGGGAGAAAGTTCTATACAAAAACACGTTCTGATATATTTTATTATGTTATATCAATTTGTTAATAGAAACTGGGGAAAATCATATGGAATAAATATGGGAGTTCACTTTTTAATTACGTCAGTATATTTTATAATCGCATCATATGTTAATCATCGCAATCAATCAATTTTTACCTGGTCCAGAAATCGATATCAGACTTTATCACTATAATTAAATCCCTGCAGAATCAGTTTCATTACCTGCCTCTCATCAAGTTCTTAGGTTTCTCAAAGTCATTATTAATTGTGTTTTTATAATGGTTAAGAACATTGAAATCAATTTCCAAGATAATTGACCAGAATGTTTAAGCAAATTGTTTAATGGTCAAAATATTATCAAACAAAAATTACCATGGTGATTGATAAAATGATGAAACCAATAGTTACTGTAATGTACAAATGAATTCTTTACAAATCTATTTATTGAAAAATCATTACTTATTCTAATTACTGAGAAATAAGAAATCATGCTTACCAACGCAACAGGACATGCAAAATTTGTTCAAAAAGTGTAAAAGAACTTTTACTGATTGATCACATGACCAAATAAAAGTTGTTAAAGTTTTTAATTTAGCTAACTTTAGCACTTGTTATTCATAAAATCTTTTTTTATTAAAAAAGATAAAAATTTAAATTTCTCCGGAAATGGTTTGTTGATACAATGACAGAGATGACCTATTTAGGTATTATTATATCAAGTTTTAAAAGCACCTGTTTTCTCATGAACTGAAAAGGTAGTCACTGTTGATTTCCGCCCTCCCACTCCTTACCAATATAGTCAATATTATACCACACTTAAAACTTAATTTGGCAATTAGGTCAGAATCCTCGAGTTAAAAGTCAATGTTTGAAGTGAAGCAAAAGAATCAATCATCCTATAATGTTGGGAACAATTATAATGTCAAACTACACCACTAATACCTAGTCTGAAAGATTATAATTTTTATACAAAACCTTAAAAAACCTTTAGATACAGTAAGGAGGATATAAATAGAATGTTATAAATGAAAGGGAATAGCACATAACCTTGACTCACTTCCACACGAACAGTTAAATGATAAAATGGATTACCTGAGAGGAAGTGGGCTTTATACTTTTACCTGAATTATAATTTTTATGTTCTACAGCAATGATTTTGTTTAATCAAGGTCAATACATTTCCGCTTTCCAGTGTTATATTAATACAACTATCATTTATTATTGGTAGAACTTTATAAATGGGACACCACTGCACTTCATAGTCATAGTGAACAGGAAACAGCTGACACAATATGTTACAAAATCTTTTTTTCCTAAAGATTTTTATTAAATATTATGAAAATGAAATTAACTCGATTTTTGTATGCAATTCATCAACTGGAAAATCGAGTCAAAGTATTTTCAAGAAATTAAAGGCAAAAGGATACTTTGTGATCAAATATTGGCTATGCTTTTTATACTTAAATTTGTAGATCCTGACTGTTCCCCAGAAAACAAGGAAAATTGAAATTAATGAATCCGAAGTATATGTGTGTCAAAGAATCATATCAAAGACTTTACAACTATCTCAAGGACATAGTATCTTAATAATGTTCCTGATCTTTTGACTTGGGATATCTTTTTAATGTTTTTATCTGATACAAGGTTATGTCATATGATGCTTTGTGTCAGATTTCATCTTTTTATCTAGGAATGAGATTAAACAATTTACAACAAAAACACAATTAACCTATATTGCAATTTCTGTTATTTCTCTAACTAATCTGGCAGTTAGTAAATGTTATTTATTTGAAGAAAAAAAACCTCATTTTTTAAAAGTATATTTTTTACCTCCTTCCTTATCTCAAACCATATCCTTTTTTGGAGAATATCAATTATATGTATCAAAAGACGGAAAAAATGCCAACAATACACAAGATATGTTTAGAAATATAATCATTTTTATTTTTATCAATTTTATTATTATTTTTCTTTGGTGTTGTTTTAAAAGATGTATACCCCACACATTTTTTTTTTTAATTTAATGTTCAATGTAAACACAAGTGATTTTTAATAAGAGATAGAAGTCTTGTTATTTAAATGTGTCAAACTCTACCATATTCCTTCTTTCAAAATTTTAAATAGTTAATGGTTATCATTCACAGAATTTAAGTTTAAGAAAATATTTTAATAGTAAACAACATCTGACCATTTACAGACCTGACATATTACATCACATTAACATAACATCAAAGACTGGCATGTTGAGTACTTTCAATCCAGTCAACGATTTGTTATTCATTTTTATGATGATGAATGTTTGTTTTCTTTCACACACTGTTGTTTGTCATTGTCTTATGTATGTTATTTATTTATTATTAACATTTATAAAATATTTGAATATCCACAAAGTGACCAATTCAGTTGAAATACCTGAATTAATTAACATTAAAGGGAGATTATAAAACAAAATCTGTTTTGTTCAATACTTTTTATTTACTTCCCACATTGAAATAAAAAAAAAAACTTGGAGTTCTAATTTTTAAATAGACAACCTTCAAAAAATCTACGCTTTTATATTTACTAGCAGTAAAGTGTTAAAATTTCTTTGAATTGGTGTGTTAAAATTTCTTTGAATTGGTCTGTTTGCAGACTAGTTAGGCAATAAGTATTATTAGTTTTACACAGATGCCACCTAAATTTTCTATGTCTCACAAAGAAATTGTTGCTTATTTACAAAGTGGATTATATATTATTATTTGATAATTATTTCCCAGACATTAATATTTACATTAAACAATCAGGCATATCATGAAAGTTATTTTCAATTGCAATGTTCAAAAATAACAACCTTTAAATGACATGATGTCAAGATAATAGTGGACATAAACTCCATAATTTAACTGTCTCATCTTTCTATTCAAGATTTAATGACAATAAAATGGACTTTTCCTGGTTTAGTATTTTTTAGAATGTACAACACCAATTGTTTGCCTGGTGGGCAAACTACTTCATTAAGTGTAAAATTGATTGAAAATGATATAATATACCTGCAGGCTGACATGAGACATGTTAAAATTCATCTAAACCTGACCTAATTCAATAACTCTCTTATTTACATGAACATAATATTTTCTTTTTTTTGAAAAGTTCTTTCTCAACAAGAGAACATGACTCTGAACAGAACTTTGTTCGACCTTTTAAGAATAAAATATTGTAGAAATGAAAAAGGTCCTTAATTAAATTAAATGTGAAACCCTAACACTAGTAACAGATAAATAACATGTCACTAGTTCATATGAACCTTTAAAAAAAGATCTGAAGCCTCATTATCATACAATTCATAATTTGTTTACATTGTGTTTCACCCTCTTTCAGCAGTAGAATAACCCAGGTCCATTCAAGCTGTTGTCTGCCTGTTACAACAAGCAGGTGACAGATACAATAATTGGACAAAGAGGACATTGATTTCAAACAAAAATCAATTTTCTCCTTTTCAATCCTTGAAGAGTTTATCAATAGTTCCATGAAAGTCTTAAAACAAAGCTCAAGTTTCCTCCAGAAAATTTTATCTTTTGACTCCAGTTTATAACATAAAATATTGACATGAAACAATAATATTTATAGTGAGAATCAGAGATTCGAGACAATACCTGGGTTAGGTTTGGGACACCTGTCTGGACATCTGAATGTTATTATGCAAGTTTATTTAATGTCATTCATCAATTATTTATAATTCATGTCTTTCATTTACAATATTTTGCTAAATATGTTTGTCAATATGAAATTTTGTCATTTTTCGTAAGCACAATTTTTTTTGGTTACTTTTATATTTTAGAAAGCACAAACACTACAAAAATGAAAAGCTGCAAATAGTCACAGTTTCAAAGGAAAAAGTTATTCTGAAATAATTATCAAATGTTTTGAACACCTTCTGTTTACACTCCTTCCTTAATTCTAAGTTAACTTCTTTATATAAATTTAAAAGTGTAGATTTGAACATTAAAAGCCTTCTAGAGGTGAATAATTAGTTTGCTAACTAAGCCAAGGAAGTGCTTTGTCACTGTTACCATAAAAATAGACCAGGAACAGGTAGTTTAAATAGGGTTTTTAATTTTTTCACAATCTATCAAAGCTTTATTATCAGATCTATACATCCTCCATATTCACAAATGGAACTGTACAGTTTTATCTTAAATAAAAGTTTGTGGTGTGATCAGAACACTTAGCACTTGTAGCCCAGCAGACTCTAACAATAAATGTGTAAATTCTCCTATTGTATCTTGAAGTGTCACCCTCTAGGTAATACATAGGTAAACCTTTGTTCAAAACTAATTGGATTTTAACAAGTAGCTTAGTCTTCATGTTGGTTCATGTCCATTTTGTGACACTTTAAAAATAACTTTGGTTTTTTCCTGTCTGTTTGAAAAATATTGGACCTCATCTTTTTAAATTGAATATTTAATCCTAACAAAATATTAATTATCATATTAAAATAAGGGGAGATAATTATTCATTGTCAATTATAAAGCATCAAATGTATTTGATGTACATTGTCTATAAAAATATCAAAATTTATCATATTATGATTTATAAACTATCAGAAGAATGGGAAATTTATAGTTTATGTCTAACTTGCAAGTTTTTCTAACCAGAAAAGGTAAGATAAAATATTGTCGACTGAGGTACATGTTGTACGCATGTGAAATATTACAAATCTCTCAGACATTCTGGTAAAACATTTTTATCAAAATACTATGAAGATTTGTAAAATATGTAATGAAATAATTAGGTAATGACAACTTGAAGAGGTCATATTTGTATGACTAAGTGTCAGAACTGTCATCATATTCTCTTGCTCACCACATACCAATTATTAGGCATGGATGTCTGTCAAATTACAGTTTGGTCAAGTTACCAAGGTAATCAAGCAAGAGTCATCCTGTTGTCTTAAACCATGTAAGTTTACAAGTACATGGTTTGTCACCCATTAAGTAGACTCCATAATGACCGATTATGATTTATGATCATGATTTTACAATAGACCTTACAAGAAAAATGACCCTGTAAAACTATAAAATTATGGTTTCCATCTGTATAGGATATCTGATATATGTTTTTGTAAAATAAACAAGTTCTTACAACTAATTTTGCTTATTCATTATTTGTTAAATATACAATAGAAAATATCTTCCTTTTGTAAGATTATTATTCAAAAATATGTTTAAAACACCCATAATTATCTAGTAAAGATGTAACTAGCTGATAATTTCTCCTGAAACAATAAAATATATGAAAATACAAATATCGTTTTAGAATTCCTTTTAAAATAGTCAACTGCCTACTCATTCCTTGTCATAAAGTACAGATTGTATCATTCAAAACCTGATTAGATGGCTCCTTCAAGACATCAGGTCTAGTTAGCATTTATTTCCTTGAGCAGAAATTTTGCATTTTTCATTTCAGAATTCCCTTCTTATAGGAATAAAATAATCTTAACCTTTATCTGTCCTATATTTCAGACCTATTTTATAGTATTGTTGTTATGATCAACAAAGACTTCTATTTTGTTTGTTCCTAGACAAACTGAAAATAAAAATAATTATACACACACATAAAGGGTTCTCTGTAAGAACTTTGAACCACCCCTTTGCTCATGTCTTTAATATAAATGACCAACGATCCATTTCGACCTTGTTTATTGGTCTAGCAGTCCGACATTTTAATAGTTTTCTAATATGCACATCTGCCTGGACAGCTATGGCGACTGGTTAACTGACCATGTCAAGGAAGGGACGACTTAAATGAAATCAATAAAAATTTATTTTTACATGAATGAACACTGGTATGAAACACAGCCTTTTGAGTCTTATTAAAAATACCCTTAAGACAGTATTATTAGATCTGAACTATCCAGATCCACACACTTCCAGTTATAAGTTGACACAAAGGTGTCAATTGTTGCAGAAATGTTTTGACCATTCTGTAAAAAGTGATACATAAAACATGACCTACGGTTACAAAAGATTAAATTCAAGGCCAATCTTAACCAACAAATCTAGGGGGTAAAATACACAAGTGTTTTATCTGGTATAAAAATAAGGGAGATAATTTGGAAATCATAATCTGATATATCTTAATGGCATGAATAAGCTTTTTTATTATTTCAAATGAAGCTACTTTTGAAAAGTTGATGATAACATCAGGAAAAGACAAATTTTCTCTTATAATTTAAGTTGTAAAGAACAAGAATTTAAGAGATATGAACACAAATATAGTCTGAGATTTACACGTCCAACCTGTGTAATGACAGAAGTCAGAACGGGTTTTAACTTCCCAATATGTGCTACTTCAAACAATTAGTACATTACATGTGGTTCCAGAAAAATTATTCAAGAAGACTTTTGGCATGCGTTCTTTTGAGAAATTTAATTTAACCAATTAAGTCACACTGTACAATTTAAGGAAAGTCTAAAATATGCAAAACACTTAAAACAGATCTTACCTGTACAGCACTATTAAGGAAACAGTTGTTTTCTCCTGGTGCATTTCTTAGACCTTTTGCTGAAAACTGTACACTCTGGTGTCTGTCTAGGGTATCATACCAATTGGGAGGGGTTTGTTTCCCAGGGGGAAGGGGTCCTTCCATATTATCCATTCTTACTCTGGTTGTCATAAACTTTGATATGCATGTAGTCTTTGAAATCTGAAGAAAAATGTAATGTCAATTAATTTTGTGTAAGAAGTGTGCAATTCTATGAAGTTTTCACTATAACAATTTCCGGATGCAGTGAACCATAACTAAATATAAATATATATCTGTAATGTATAAACTTTAATTTATGTATATGAAAGCAAGTTCAGAGTGCTTATACAACCTAAAATCTTACTTTTGGCTTGTGGTCTAATAAATAATTCATCAATTCTCTCTGCATCAGTAAATTTTTACTCTAAAGGAATTTGTGTTCATGATCTTGGTTTACTTTCACATCTTAAGTAAAATTAAAATATTCAATAATCATTTTCTGAATAGTTTGTATTATATTGTGATGCATGGGTTTAATAATCAAGTAATTATTGATATATTATTAATATTTTGCACTATAGTTATTTAAAAAAAAGTTTTATATATTATAATCATTTTGAGTTATCTCAGTTGATAGAGGGGACATAACTCACAATTCTATTGAAATGCAATTAGGATATTTATCATTTTATCTTAATCAAACTTTAATTGAATTAAATGTGATTTACAACTAATTTCATCTAGCTTAGCAGGGATTTAACAGATTTTTCTTTCAGAATTGTTCCATAGTTACATATTTACTAGTATCATTATAAATTTGCATACTAGCTTAGAGAAACAAGACAGGGTGAGAAGTGGAGATAGGACATTGCTGTGTATCTATGTTTAGACAATTTACTTATGTACCTGATCTCTTTTCACAATAGTCCGATAAAAGTTTATCACCGGTTTCTGTTAAACACTGTCAAATTGAAATTACGACTTATCACAAATGTCAATTTCACAAATGTGAACTATATAATAAATGTTTCTGATATCAGCAAGGAGTAATATGCCTAAGTGTTTTAAAGAAATACAAATAACCATATATACTGATTCTAAAATACCAAGTTTTTCACCTTTTAGATTTGTGTGGTGCAAGTCATCCAAAGGAATCAATAAACTTTTTTTTTTCACTTTGAAAATTTAATAAATAAAAAGTACTGAAAATTAAGAAAATTACTAGTTGCTACACCCAGATAATCAAATGATGACAATATTAATTCTTCACTTTAACTCCTAACCAAGCATTGACCTTCTATTTCAGTTAATCACCCAAAAACTTTTAAAAAAATTTCAAAGTTTTATTCCACAATCATTGACAATCAAACAGAAGTCTGAAAGTATTTTTTTTTTTACATCAGACAATTCTTATTAAATATGGATATTATGGAAACCTATTTGAACACTATAAAAACCTGCTACTTTTTTAAAGTCAGAGAAAAAATTCACTTGAAAGAAAACAAATACAACCAGGGCTTAACTTGTGTCTGTTTGCGAGATTTTTATCAAATTATTCATATCCACTATAATCGCTTACCCCACCTACAGGTAAACTTTCCAAATTTATATCTATATCTACCTAGCTCAATAACCAATTAATTCAATACACACATGAAGGTAAATAAAACCCAGGTGTCAAACACTGAACAAGGTGATTCAGTTCAAAAGACATTTATCTACACCATTTTTATTTTAAGTGCATTTAGCCAAAGCCACAGCATGGTGACTCATTTCCTTCTTAGCTCGCTCACACTTCCCCTCGTGCCTCAGCGCCAATTAAATTCTGCTTATTGGCAGCATTGAAATATAGAACAGTCAGCTACAGTTCATCATCAATAGAAATATAGAACAGTCAGCTACAATTCATCATAAATAGAAATATAGAACAGTCAGCTACAATTCATCATCAATAGAAATATTGAACAGTCAGCTACAATTCATCATAAATAGAAATATAGAACAGTCAGCTACAATTCATCATAAATAGAAATATAGAACAGTCAGCTACAATTCATCATAAATAGAAATATAGAACAGTCAGCTACAATTCATCATAAATAGAAATATAGAACAGTCAGCTACAATTCATCATAAATAGAAATATAGAACAGTCAGCTACAATTCATCATCAATAGAAATATAGAACAGTCAGCTACAATTCATCATCAATAGAAATATAGAACAGTCAGCTACAATTCATCATAAATAGAAATATAGAACAGTCAGCTATAATTCATCATCAATAGAAATATAGAACAGTCAGCTACAATTCATCATAAATAGAAATATAGAACAGTCAGCTACAATTCATCATAAATAGAAATATAGAACAGTCAGCTACAATTCATCATAAATAGAAATATAGAACAGTCAGCTACAATTCATCATCAATAGAAATATAGAACAGTCAGCTACAATTCATCATCAATAGAAATATAGAACAGTCAGCTACAATTCATCATCAATAGAAATATAGAACAGTCAGCTACAATTCATCATAAATAGAAATATAGAACAGTCAGCTACAATTCATCATCAATAGAAATATAGAACAGTCAGCTACAATTCATCATCAATAGAAATATAGAACAGTCAGCTACAATTCATCATCAATAGAAATATAGAACAGTCAGCTACAATTCATCATCAATAGAAATATAGAACAGTCAGCTACAATTCATCATAAATAGAAATATAGAACAGTCAGCTACAATTCATCATAAATAGAAATATAGAACAGTCAGCTACAATTCATCATAAATAGAAATATAGAACAGTCAGCTACAATTCATCATAAATAGAAATATAGAACAGTCAGCTACAATTCATCATAAATAGAAATATAGAACAGTCAGCTACAATTCATCATAAATAGAAATATAGAACAGTCAGCTACAATTCATCATAAATAGAAAAATTTAAGTCTTATTTTACAACACTTTTAGGGACATAAATCCTAAATGGATTGAATTTTGATTTATTTAGAAATCAATAATGTGGAAAATATATCCATAGAAAATGTCAGAAATGAAATGTAGGTTATTTAGGGATTATATATTAGTTGTACCAACAACTTTAGTGAGTAAGTCAAAACGAGTTTTTTATGTCATACTTTTGACTACAAAATTTGTTTTAGATGTACATTTATAAGGTTTAAACAGGAAGATTTGTTGCTATCAAATGTGGTCTGAATTTGTAAATTCAATTTAAAAGAATTTCATTCAGAAGAAAACTGAATTGGATTAGCCCTGGGTAGCAGACAAAGCCTATAAAAAACTCTCTCCATGGAGAGAGCTGAATTGTTCACTTTCATCCTGCAAAAGTTTCCAAATGTTTTCATGAATGTATACGGTTTTATATTTGAAAAAATCAGCTTGTGTAAATTATAGATAGTAATCTGATTTCCAATAAAACAACATATATTTATTCAGATCCCAGGTCCCTGTTATGACTCTTTGTATCTCAAACATATAGGGTATTTTGATCTGTAGTAGGGTTGCCCTGTGTCACAGTCATAGAATTACTGGATTTTTTTCTTTTTTTATTGTATCTTTGACTAAAAACAATACTGGATGTGCATCTTAGACAGGTAATCTGAAGACTTTATTTATTATTAATATAATATACTGGTAGATTTAATTTATCCTCTTAGTGTTTTATTTTATATCCTATGTTCATAACCAGTTTTACAAAAAATTATAACCTTTCTTACAATCCTGTTGAAATTTTTGTCAATATGACATGGGAGTTATCTCCCTTGAAGCAGGATTTATTGTCAAGGATAAGAAGCTTCCTTCATTAATTGTAAATTTTTTTGTTAGTGATGTTTGGTTTTCTGTTAAGTTTAATTTTGTATTTCCTTCACCAAACACATATCTCTGACAGTCACTTAAATATCCTTAATTTTCAATGAAATTTAACTTGGCTAATCTTCATGTGCATCCTCTTTCTGTATTGCCTTCTTCCTTTTACCAAAAAATCATCTCCCCAAAAATGGTCATATAAATGCAAACTATAAAGATGTATTACATCTACTCAGAACAGGTATATATGATATATATAGGTAAAGGTAAATTAATTTCATGACCTTGGTGTCTACTACTACTATTAAGGTAGGTAAACAAGAAATATAGTCCAGGTGTAAACATTAGTATTACAAATCTGGAAACATGCCAAATAATCTTGTCTCTTATGTCAGCCATCTTTCTCATTTTGGAAAAGATGTCCCATAAATTTACAGATTAATATGACATTTGATAATTTAAGTAAATCTATTACACGCTTAATCGCTTAATCGTGATGCACCAGTCATTTATTTAATTTTTGGCAAACTGAACAAAAAACAACAATCTATTCATAACTGGTTGGCAGGTCATCATCCTATAATTAAAAACCTTAAAATTATGTTTCTTTGCCAGATTAACCCCCTAAACAGTTAAATAACCATTTTATCTCTTTCTTCTCCATGCTAAATACTGAAAACTAAAATATAGTGGTGTTACAGGAAATAAATTAAAAGTTTATCATTCAAATGTTTGGCAAATTTTTGGTCTTTCTGAATATATTTAGAATTTTTAAAATATTAACCTGCTATTTTTTTTCGCCAAGAATGTCAGGAGTAAAGGTTTAATGCCATCTCTTTCATATTTTATTCTTTATCTGCTAATCCAAGATAATTACTTTTATGTTGACACATAATCTTCAAATTCCAAAAGATAATTAAATTCTGTTTTGGCAGGTATTAATTAAACAATTGTACAGGTAAACAAATAAAACTACTGGAGAAAAATGACCATGAGTAGTGACACTTCACACCTGACAATACCCAATTTCTTGATAAAGAGTATTGTTTCTTACTACTAGAATAAATAAAATATACCCTCAGTATATAATGACACTTAAGGTGTGATAACATCTATTTTCTCATTTAGGTAAAACTGACCAAATTCTATACCAAACAATCTGTATCTGCCATGAAATGTATACATACACCTGTTCTGTACAAAACATCCATTCTCAGACAATGATTATTGTTGCTTTATGTTTTTGAAAGCGTTCATACATAAAATTTAGCAACCTTTTGTTTCCTTTGATGTTTTTATTTTAAATTTTTACCTGAAAACAATGTACTGGACTTGCATGCCACTAATCCAATTATTTTGCAAAAACACATATCAAAGAAGCCGACACCATACATGTCGGTCCACCGCTGTTTATTCATTGTACACAATTACGTAATATTTTAATTACACCCACGCTTACTTAATCCGGAGACATATTGTCTTGTAGAAATTGTTAGATTTAATTAAAACAGAGAATTTATCAAATAATAATAATGATTCTTATTTTAAAGCATATGAGTACTCATGACCACTGTAAACAATGAATATACCCACAAATATTAGACTTCAGAAAAAAACAACAGGCAAGCTTGCAGCGTGCTTTTAATCATTAATTGAAATGTTTTAAATAAAATATTAGGCTGAAACCATCTGCTTCACAAAATCTTCGTTCGTACCAGCGAAATAAACCATTTTGATCTGCTGGGTGCGCGTTTACAACGAATAACGTGACTCACCTGGAAAATCAATAATTACCTGAAAGGTGAAACTCGCTGTACTGTTTTGCTTACTAGTTTTATAAATTTGTACTCACCTTATTCTTCCTTTCAATCTTCTTTTTCACAATTTTTTTATATTTTAAGTCCAAATTTTATCATTCACTTAAAACACCTATTTAATAATCCATAACAGAAACTTAGCGGTACTCCAAAGTCGCCATGATAATTGTGAATGTCAATAGACAGCGGAGCAATACATGTCTACGACACTGCTTAAATTTGCATAACAATAAAAATAGTGCCAGGTAAGAAGTAAAGTGTCACTATTTTACTACGGTAGTATATACATCCGCATAGAATATAGAATATTTTTTTCCCAAATTACAGGGCCCATGAAGGGCATAAAATCAAAATAGTCGAATTTACTGGAAGTCTGTATTAAGTTCCACACATTTTAACAACTGAGAAATAATATACATCGTAGTAATGATAAGATTGTTATAATTCGTTATTCACTTACATTCAACTTTACTTTATATAAACACGTTAGGCCACACTGATAATATTTATATACCCCTAGGGCAATTCACTTTCAATAGAATTATATAGATCATTTCGCCTTATTTGGAAATTAAAATGTTCTCTACGGAAAGGACACGGTAAACTAGATACATAAGATTGTAATGTACACATCTTGTGCATCAAAATTAGTACCAAAGAAATCATTTCTACTTTCCTCTTATGACCATACCAAGTTTTTTGGTTTTCTGTACACCATTTTTATATCCGACATGCTCGTTTTAACCATTGCATACATTCTGTAGATGCGTATTATGAGATAAACAGGGGCTGAAAATTCCAAATTGTGAAAGATTTATTTTATACAGCACTGTCATAAACTTTATACTTGAAAAAAACTCTTTCAGCATTGCCATTCACCATAGATAACTTTATTGTACCAAATCAGGGCCCCAGGTTTCACATTTATAATTGATCATAAACATAATATGTAGATGCGCAATATGGTTTTACAATTTTAATTTTCAAAACTGGCCCAAAATTTGTTAATTTGTTAATTATCCACGTGACATGAAATAAGTTTTCATTGTTTTAATTTCTGCATTTTATTTCTGTACAAAGGACCTAGATGCAGATCAATTATTACAATTGATTTAAAACCCCTGAGACCAATAGGAGTCGCCGGCGAATTTCAAAAATTAGGAATTTAAGCTCTCTTTCATTTTGCATTTTATTTAAATATAAAATAATCTTTCGTATATAACCCAGATTATCCAATATCATATATATTCTATCATTCCTCACGACAGGACGAATTAAATGCTTAATTGTTGTTTTCTAAAACTTCATTGGTCTCAATGGGAGATATAGATCACGTATCTCATTCACCGAGTTACCCATTGACCCGGGGATAAAGGGAGACTATTTGATTATCTCCGCTGGGTGATTAGGTTAAGGGAGATAACTGAGTAATGTCAATTCTCACCCATAAATCCACATACGAGAAAACCGGTGAATTTGACTGGTCATGGAAATTACTATATAAGACCTGCCATCGTCATCACAACATTGGCAAGTGAAAAATTTACAAGGCATTACGTTGTACAACAGTAAAACCGGCAATAGTAAAAATCACGTGAAAGTATAAAAACCACTGCACACCCAAAAAAGTCTTGCTTCTGTGAGATACAATTTTCGGAATCTTTTCTTAGGAAACTCTGCAAGTTTTACTTTTTTGAAAACATTTTGTTTTCAAAAGGGCTCATTAATAATTTTTAGGACTCCCATTTGTAATTAAAACTACCATAATAAAGGATTTCTCTAACAAATTTTTTTTAACAAGTCAAAATTTCATTATCAAGTATAATACATCCCATGCATACATCTATTTCATATAGCAAAAAGGTTTGATTGTTTCTACGATACAACAACCTTGCTTCAAAACGACACAGTTGTAACAAGGGGATTACATGTATATATAGTACACTGAGCTTTTTAGGTCTCTCAGTTAATGACATTTTAAAGAATGAAAAAAATAATTTCAAAAAGATAGTTATTAAAAGGTTATCCACTATTAAATTGCGGTGTGTGGAAGAAAGAACCTTTTAATGACACCAGAAAATACATTACCCCCCCCCCCCCCCAAAAAAAAAAAACAAAAAAAAAACAACAAAAAAAACGAGCTGCGCACATTTAGATTATATAAAAATTACTTTTCATTTGAACCATATCTTAATTTTTTAAATTGTTCAGAGATATCTGTACTGAGAAAATTTAGAATTGCGTCACATCATTTGGAAATAGAAATAAGAAGACATAAAAACCTTACTGAATTATTACATTTCTGTAAATTATACGGTGACAAAATTGAAGATGAAATGCACTTTTTATTTACTTGTCCAAAGTTAAAAATTTTTAGTGACCCCTTAATACATCCACTCTTCACCAAATATCCAAATTTGAAAAATTGTGATAAATTTATTTGGATTTTAAGCAATGAGGACCCACATGTCATAAAACTCCTTAGCAAATGCATTACTATATTATCGAAAGAAAGAAACAACCTTATTAATTCATAGTAACATCATTTGTAATCTTATATTATTAATGTTATTATTATATACCATACATGCACATGTGATATAAAAATGCATCTGTAATACATTATAAACATTGATGTTTTTGGCAGCGTGTCTCCAGAAAATAACCATAAATGGATCACTGACTTCTGTACCTCCACACATTTATATTATAATGTTGGTGTCTTTTTATGTAATATGTTTGGTGGGTGTGGGGTATATAAGCAATGAAAATCCTAAAAATCATTGTACTTAAATTTAATGTAATTATTCTGCTCAATTTTAGGAACTGTGATTAGCAATAAAGAATTTGTATTTGGGTATAAAAGGATAACTACCTACTCAGTCCGAATATATAAAAAGAAACAGTGCTAACATGGATATCTATTACAAATTAATTAAACTTTCAAATGCATGATTTCCATAATAACATCATTAAATCTTCAGAATGTCTACCAATGATTAAAGTATTCATAAAATCATCTATATGTAATTAAATCCACATCATCTGTGTATAAAATACGAAATATTTGATGTACATATTCAGTTGGCTTCATTTTCATTAGTGACAGTTTGTAACCATTTTAAATCTATGTCCCTAAAGGCTCCGAGATAATTCAGAAATAATGAAAACAGAAAGGGTTGTGAATTGCCACGATGACTTACATCAAGTGAACAAAATATGAATGCCATATAGAATTTCAAATTTTACGCAAATTGCGTTCGTCGGTAAGATATCATATACCAGAGAGGGGCAAAGACATCAGTTATTTGCTGAAAGACTTAGTAATAGTTCTCAATGGGTGTTTCGGTGTTATTATGTCCAAGTAGACACGAAGCCCGAGGCAACGCCGCCGGCCAATACAACTATATGAGGTCATACTACAGGATCAATATCGAAAGACTCATTTTGTGATACCTTTATTAACCAATGTACAGACGATAGCCTAGTACAGCAATACAAGATGTAGAGACAATAAACAACAATATTCTGCTATGGTTGAAGACTGGATCAGTATCAAAAACACAATTCATCATACCTATTTTTCCAAAATTTATTTCGGGCCCGGAAACCAGTCAGCAACTACGTATTATGACTTCATAAAGAATCGGTTAATGTTAAAGATGTCATTGAATATGATGGTCGAGATTTTAAGATCCGAGAAGAATACGATTTATTCAAAATTTAAACTTCAATAAATTGAACAAACCTATTCTATATATTTTGTTTACGTTATGTTTATTTTATTTATCTACATTGTTTACAATCCCAATTTCTGTGGTGCAGGATTCTACATTTATAAGTACTCAGAAGTGTCTGCATTTGTGACGTTTCCGACTTCCATGTCTACGACGGTAACTAATGATATATGGTAGCCGGATAACAGAATGATTACATATGGATTAAAAGAAAGAAAAGATACCCAAATTGAAAAGGTATATTGTAAAGCTAAACTATTTCCGCCATTGTTTGTCAACATAGGCCAATCTAATGCCGATACTGATACAAAAATCTTTAAATATAGCAAAAAGAAAAGGAATAACAGGGTAAAAAGGGACTTGACGCAGGCGGAAACAATACGATGGCTTCAGAGACATTCCACGAGATTCAAAACAGGGAATTATGATCAAAGTGATGAATACCAGCGTGATTATGACAAGCATTCAAAATCAACAGAAAATAGATTTGTATGTTTTACAGAGAGGATAAATTTGAGTGAAAGAGACTATACCCAAGGACGGCGCTATAATCTTTGTTATCGTACAAAAAAGGATAATAAAAATAAAAACTGTGTATTCAAAGCATTGGACTCGGAAAGTTTACCACAAAAACAAAAAACTTTTATGGTCTATCCAAGAATTATTAACTGCGAATGTTGTCTTCGGCATTCGGTTACTGGAACAAACTTTTTGTACAATAATTCATCTACAAGTGCTAAAACATATTTTAATAGCACTTCGATGCCACGAATTAATGAGTCAGATCTCGAAGTTACGGGGAACGGATTTGTTCATGAATGTAAGAACGTACATAAAAATAAAGTTGGACGCGATATTCTACCAAAAATAAAGTCTAACAGAAGCAAAGTTTCAGCTTCTTCAACAAGTCAAGAAGAAAGAATAAGATTGTATATATTAGGAAAAGAAAAGATAAGAGAAATGAATATCTGTGTTCGCTAAATTGTTTTGTACTGTAGGAAAATAAATGTTCGTTGTTTTTGTTATTGTACATTGTTATAACATTTACGTTACATGGAACAGTTTATAAAATCGCATGAAACCAGAAGATACAATTATATATTTAATAAAGATAGTTAAATAATTACTGTAGTTGATTTCAGTAACTTATAGTATAAGGCCACGCCAAATTTATTTTCAGTTCATTGGATTTTTGGGTGGCAAAAATAGGTGCGAGCGAAATTTAAATTTTTTTTTCTTCTTGGGGACTATTTTTTTCGTCGGAAGATCAAATTTACGTGCGGCACAATTTTTTTCCAAATTTTAGGAGCAGTCAAACACTTTTTATTTTCAATTTCTTAAAGATGAAGAATTTGGGGCGAATTTTCAGCATTTTGGAAAAATGAAGCGGCAAAAAAATTTGTTTTTAAAATTTACAAAGTAAAATCGGAGCGGCGAAATCCAAAGAACTAAAATTAAATTTGTTGTGACCTAACGATGAGCGCATCTTCCTCTGGGAAGAATATATATGTGTGGAGTAAAATACGAATAAAGAGGTCGACTCGAATCGATATACAGTATATGTTCACTGTCGGAAAATTATATTAACTTTATTTCTGCGAGCCTTAGAATCCGGTAGAAATGCGAGGTTTGTCCAATAAAGCTAAAGTTTTATTCGGCTCATTAATATCATAGTACTAGTAATCAATGTAGTGTTGCTCTGTCTGTACCTTCGTTGGTAAGCAGTACCTTCATCGGTGCAGTAAAGTGTCAATCTATATTGACCTTTACTGGTAATCAGTAAAATATCGTTCTATCTTTATATTATACCAGAAATCAGTCTATTTGTACAATCATTGGTAATCGATAAGGTGCACCGTGGCTTTACTGGTAATCAGGGCTAATCAGTACAGCATCGTTCCATCTGTACCTCTACTGGTAATCAGTTAGGATTTCTCTCCGCCTATTCCACCTCGCAGAGTTCTGTATCATCCCAACTCAGGATTTTGTATCCACGTTCGTTCCTAAAAACCCCTGACATCACACATTCATATTTTGCGGGTCGAACATATCGCCACCTAGAAAATTCTACCTAAGACGCAAATGGATTCTCTTTTGATCTAAGTGGTAACCAATGAAAATCGTTCACTTCCGACCCGTACAATATGAATGTGTGATATGAGGGGTTTGTAGGAACGAACGTGGACTTGGGAGGATGAGAGTTCTGTAGAATATCAATAATACCGTGTGTTTATACTGGGTGGTTTATTATATGATCACTGTCGGAAGTGTTCATCAATAAAGTAAAACTTTCATTGTCACAGATTTGTGTGTGTATGCATCAATTGACGTTTGTTGTATTTTTGTGCGAAAAGGGAGGTAATTCGGATAAACGTGATAAAAAATTGTACTGAAATTTATCGGGTTAAATTGGACCAATCAAAATGTGAGATAAACCGAATCAGGATAAAACTAAATATAACGGCCCGTCACCAGACGCTACCACCGACTTAACAATGTTTTGACCCGACATTATCCAAAGCTTTAGTTTTTCATCAGAAACCCCATCTTGAAGAATAAAAATATTATCGGACTCTCTGCTGTCCATATAGACATTCTATACTCATCTGTAAATTCACTGCTAATCAGGAAAGTATTGTTCTACATGCGCCTTGGCTTTAAACCATTAAAGTACCGTTATCTGTATCTTTACTGGTAATCATCACAATGTTGGTCTTTCTGTAGCTTCAGTTTGAATACAAATCGAAGTCTTCTTATTACAAAGTACCGGATGATAATTATTAATGGCAGTTCTTTCTCGACTTGAATTCAAAAACCATTTGGGCTAAGTCTTATTCTAGCTAAATTTATTCCTTAAACAGTTTTCATAGCAAGTATAAAATCTCAGCAACACTCCTTACCTTATAAACTTTATCCAGAATTAACTGGACAGTGCAGTATTTGGTGTTAAACAGTAAAGGGAACTTTGAAAACTTTTCGGCAAAAGTGATTAATGAAATCTTTCTAAATACACGTTTGAATGGCAACATGTTTTATCAGACAAGTTTACGCGTTTTTTTTTTATATACGAATTCGTGTTGTCAATAGATTTTAGGTTTTTTTGTATGGTATTTTTAGTGTGTTTATCTACTTAGTATTTGTATTCCAATGTTTGTCTTTTGATTTAATATGTTGATCATGTTGATCTTGAATCATTCCTGCCAATATGGTACAAGATATATTCCGAAAATGGAATTTTACATTGCAAAAGAATTATTTCCTCTGTAAAGAGAATTAATTATTGTGATTTTTAAAATTACATAAGATATATAGATATAACGAGTCAATCGAACGCAGTTGCTTGAGATTTCGCGCCCTTGCGTTTTGCTCAGTTTATTTTAGTAAAAAAGGTTGAAAGTATTCAATGCATGGCATATGTTCATTCTTTTTATTAATTCTATTAAAACAGACTGCATAGAATAAACGGTATTCTACTATATCAGGGATCACCACAGAATGAAAATCAAGGGTGGGGGAGAGATGTTGTGTCGTGTTCGTTCGCATCCCTCCTTCGGCATAAATGTGTCCTTAGAAAGAAGAAAAATACTTTACATACATCTTTATTATATTACTATATATATCAAGGACAAGGATAAAACATAACAGCACAGTAAGCACAATTGTCATGTTGAGCACTAACAAATGTTTCTAACTCATGTCTTGTTCAGTTGTCCCTGCTGTCTGTGTCTTCATTCAGTTCACCAAGGTCTATGCTTCTGTTTGTAATGCTGTTCCACAAAGTAGCTGCTCTTTGGTAGTTAAAAGTCTATTACAGTGGTACATTCGTGGTCTGTTTCTACCCTCCGTACTTTCGCACCGAAGAAAGTGGTAATGTCTTGCTTTGAAGATCTCTTCATGATTACTGAATTGTCTAGTAACTGTCCATTATTTATTCCAAATCATAATTTTGATTAAAATAATTAACAGTTTTTGATATTTCTGAAATTAATGTTCAGGAATGTCGGCTTGGTAAGTTCAGGTTTGGTGTACAGTTGTTACAATTAATTTTTCAATCAGCTGATATGGAAATCATTAGGATAACAATGTGTAATCATCACTTAATCACACTGATTGTAGATTGATAACTTCTTTCCCTGGATGAAGGAAAAAAACAGTAATCAATTAACTTTTTGGATTTTTCGCATTTTGTTTACTTCGTAGTTTTACCGCGATGTTCAACATACAATATTTTTATCAGAAATATATAAATCTGTTTAAAACTTACTTTTAATTATCTAAAATGACGATATTTATTCATTTCAATTACATTTAAAGCCTGTTTTATTTATTTTTCATCTAAATTGCCAACATTATTTTTCCGTGTATGTTGTACAAGTCGTCTGTTCAACCACGCGTAACAATGTAACTATTTACAATCAGCTGTTGTACACATCCTGGAGGCACTGCCACTGTTCACACTATTAAATGCTAATTAGATTGTGTAATTGCCACTGACATGATAATTGCTTTAGAGGTTTCGGTATTTAACTACAATCTATTGATTTTTGAAGCGTGGCGGACAACAAATTAAGCGTGGCGCATGCAAATCAAAGGTGGCGGAGAAAAATCCAAGCGTGGCGCACCGCCACGCTAGAATAGGTCATGGTGATCCCTGTATATTACCTGCTTCAAACGCTTTCAGTCTATATCCGTGGTAAAATATTGATATTTTGATTCCAGCGTCACATGGCTTGTTGGAATTTAAATATATGTCGCTCGTGGCAAAATATTTGTCACAAAGGGCATATCTTTAAGCCTATACGAGAATTATTTGCAAAATTATTTTTTAATTTTCCAGAATGAAAAGGTTATGGGGAAACAAAGACAAATTCAGTTTTCAATTCTTAAAGAAACTGCTTAATTATATTAGAGTTTAATTTGTAAACAAACGGCATTTTTTCGCCCAGAAGCAGAAACTAAACCATATGCTTATGTTTTAATAAAAATGACTAATTTTCACACATTA
The DNA here is from genome assembly GCA_028015205.1 of Mytilisepta virgata. Classification (NCBI taxonomy): domain Eukaryota; kingdom Metazoa; phylum Mollusca; class Bivalvia; order Mytilida; family Mytilidae; genus Mytilisepta; species Mytilisepta virgata. The sequence continues at coordinate 114,532,292 of CM051521.1, forward strand.
AATTAAATCCGGTTACGCTCTTTTAATGAATGGATAGAAGAACAAAAGGTGGGGATATCTTTTGTAATTAAGCAATAAATTAACAATTAACCATCCATATGTTACCGTATATGAGTAATACATATGGCAGTATAAAAGAAAATTGAGCATTAGCACATGATTTGTGGTTTAATAATTCATTTCAAAACAAGTCATAAATACATTTCCAAAATATAAATATCTTACGTTCTTGAACTCTATATTCACAACCTTTCATTGCATAGTGACAATTACACGTAGCAATACCAGAACAGCTTCGTAGAGCCTAACTGAGATCCCCCATGCTTATCAACAGATTAAAGTTCTGGATATCGAATATCAGGAACTCTATGGCCAGTTTTAAAGGGAGAAATCTATAGCGATCATCAGAAGGTATACACTTATATGGTCCGTAATCGGCTGCTGATTGTAGATGTACTTTATCTTCAACACTAAGAAAGCCGAGGAGAGCAAGGAGCTACATCCACCGTTTTGAAACATTATGATTTAACTGGAATTCGGCACTAGATCTGGATTCCACCCAAAAATGTATTTGCATATAACAGTTATTTTAAGAGGTAAACAAATCAGCAAGAAAAGAATCTAAACTGATGTTGTCATACCCTGCCGAATATTTTTGACCAACCGTTTAATAATTGATATAGACACTCTTTCGACCAGAGAAATATAAACGAACATTATCAAAGAGAAATTCACGTACTTATTAGGTATACGCAATCATACACTCGTATTAAGCGTTTTAAATAAATTGTGTGAAAGTATTGATAAACAAATATACGTATGTCTCCTATACTTAAGTAAAAATAATTTAAATTCGGATTATATGTTTTTACGTAAAAAGGTTATTTGTAAATCTGGTGTGTATTGCAATCTCTCTTCTTTCTCACGGTAAACACAAAGAAGCTAAAATCACTAAATAACAGTATAGAAATGTAAAAATAAAACCTTTGATTTATTTTCAGTCAGCGTATACTTTAATTTAATTTCTCTAAGTAAAACCTATACTCTCAAACATCTGTTTTATATGGAAATGAATATTTCTTTTTTGACTTCGGGGACTCTTAACAAGTTAATCTTTACTTTCGACATTTGAAGCTCTGTGGTGCAACTTAATACACAGTATTTCAGGAGATAAATTTGTTGAAATAACTGAACTTATTCTTGCCCAATTCCAACCCGTGTAATTGAGTCAGCCTAAACAAAGTTTGGAATTGCTTTAAGTCCTTCTCACTGAATTAATTTCATTCTATATAAATTTGCCAGCTCTCAACTTACAGTGCAGTTCCCCTTAAGGCTAATACATATTAAAATAGTAATATTCCTTTGCCGTGGATATATGTGGATTGGGTCAAAAAATGTATGCACCATATCCTTTCTTACCCATTGCTAGGTATCAGGGACCGGGCAATATTTATTAGGAATGATGGGACTGCATGGTGTAAAACAAATCTTCCATTTAAAAACAAACACTACATTCTATATGAAATAACTTTGTGTCTGATATCAAATGTGTAATGTAAAAAGTTGTCTTTTATCATAAAAATCCATATGCTTACCTGGCATCCTTTTCAACATGTCATATTTGTTCATTTAGCTATTAAGTTCAGAACTTTTTTTTTAATTTGACCGATCAAGAATAGGGAATTGTTCATGGTGTCATTAGTCGTCCTACTGGGGAGAAATACCTAAATTTTATAAAGGTTCTTGCACATATTTTACCTTTTATGTTGAAATATGCAAAATTAATAAAGGTCCTTCCATAAATGCTTCGTACCAAGTTTCAGTTCCATTTTGGCTTAACACAAATGTCTAGAAATTTTCAGTTCATTTCGCTTAACACCAATTTCTATAAAAGCTACCTAAATACAAAAACTTCCGGTGGATTTAGCAAAAAAAGCAAGAAAAGTGATGTTTTCACTAAAATCTTACACAATGTCATTAGGTGATCTGCCCATAAACGTTTCCATAAATCTTATTGATACACTCGTAAAGCCTATCCTCACATTTAATTTAAAAGTTTGTTATATGGATTACTACATTTCGCAATATAAAGCAAAACAGAGAGCAGAAAAAACCTACAAAGATTTTGATCCACAAATTTTCATTGATAAATCATATACTGATTTTTTTTGTAAATATATTCTGTGTACTAAGGAAAGCTCCTCAAATATTGCAGTCAGGGCAGAATTAGCATGAACACCTTTGGAAAAATTTATATTTACACTGGCCATAACCTATCTAGCAAGACTATATACTGAAAACATAAATCTTCGCTCGAAAGAAGCTTTTAATCTAAGTAAGGAATTACATTCCCAAAATATTTATTCATGGTATACATATGGTGAAGACATTGTCCCAGAGAGTACTAAATCAAAATTAGAAAACGTTTATAATACAATAGATGTTCAAAAAATAAATTAGAAGTCAATACCGCTATTTCTAATAGTTACAATACTTTATATGAAGCCAAAATTCATAATCTAGATGAAAATAACAAATTATTTTTTATATAAACAATTAAAAATATCTATAAACAAAGAATACTATTTATCTTCGGAAAATTTTGAAAACTTATCACGAGGTTTAGAATTAGTGATCATAACTTAGAAATTGAAAAGGGCAGAGTTTATACAAAATTCCAAGAGAGCAACGTTTGTGTAAAATATTTCATATTAAATTGTAAATTAAATGTAGGATTATGACAAATTACTTTTCGAAATTTTCTGCCGAAGATTCAAATTTCACAAATTTGACAGATGAAGAAAACGTTGTCTTTATTTTGAACTCACCGTGCTCCCAGCAAGTAAAAAACACCGGTTCCTTTTCAAAACAGTCTTTGAAACTGAGTTCAGGGGACTAGTCACTTTTTGCTTGTTCTTTATGTTTATAATGTTCAATATTGTGTATTTGTTAATCTGTTTTTTGTTGTTGTCACAAACTATGTTTAAGGATAATAAAGTAATTTGAATTTGAATTTGGTAAAGAGACTCAAGCTGAAAAGACGTTATAGTGATTATTTCAGATTTTTTTTTAAAATTTGACCAATGAGAAAAAAATAACAATCCAAAGATACTAATGTTAGATACAGTAAATTTATACTATGCTGTATACGACGCATTTCAGGGAGTTACCTCTCATCAGCAGCATTAAAACCGAAACATTTGGAAGACCACAAACCAAACTTATTTTAAACAAGAAGTACTCATAACCAAAAATACCGAAATAGGAAACCAAATTTTAGCTAAGGAGATCTACCATGTGCAATACAAAGAATGAAACCTTAGTATTTCTATTATTTTTGAATTTTGATAAATACGGGTAATTTCTGTAACAATCAATGAATAATCATGTCAGACAAGTCTGACGACTGGGTTGGCGAATACCCTCGGGGACCAATGAGAAAATAGGATTTGTTCATGGCGGCCATGTTAGTTGTTCAATCGCGATCAAATATACGCAAACTTTATATAAAGGTCCTTCCATACATGCCTCATACCAAAGTTTCAGTTCATTTGGCTATATGGTTTCAGAGAAGATTTTTTTTTAATTTGACCAATGAGAAAATATGATTTGTTCATGGCAGCTATGTTAGTTGTCCAAAATATGCAAACTTTATGAAGATCCTTCCATAGATGCTTCATACCAAGTTTCAGTTTATTTGGTTTTCAGAAGAGAAGACCAAAATGCATAAGGTTAACGGACAGACGACGGACGCCAAATGATAACAAAAGCTCACCTTAGTAGCTTAAACTGAAATTTATGATGAATTATTTAAAGTCATGTTTTTAATTGTTTGGATATTAAATGAAAAAGTGGTTGTCCTACAGGTTAAAAACTTTAAAAAATGGATGTCCTACAACTTGTGAGCATCAGAAAAGAATTTGTCACATCACATTTTGCAGCGTTTCCATCATCTAAATAAATGTTGCCTGGTCCTTTAAGCCATGGTTGTGTTTGTGTTTTATATATACGAATATGACTATTTTGGGCATAATATTTAAATAAAATTACTTATTTTTATGGAATTACAAAATATTAGTACAAATATACAAATAGTTCAGTGTATAAATCACTATCAATAGTCAATAGTCAAAAGGTGCGGACGAGGAGGATGGATGTAATATATATACAGGGCTTTAAAGGCGTCTTTTAGAATTAGTAGCGAGAAGTCAAACTTTCTTCAAGGTTATATCACTGGAAAACTGTTCAAGAAAACTAATCACTCTTTTGTTGTTCTTCTTAAACACCGTAAAGCCAAAACCTTCAATGCGCAAAAAAAACATTATTACCCTTTAAATCTAACAAAAAATATACAGAGGACGAAATTGTCCTGATGATTGAATTTTTGATCGACAACATATTTGTTCAATTTGGTGGACGTGTTTTCCAACAAACAATTGGCATTCCTATGGGTGCTAATTGTGCGCCACTCCTGGCCGACTTGTTCCTTTACTCATATGAGGCAGACTTCCTTGACGGGCTTCTTAAAGACAAATCCCTCAATTCAGATCTACCAATAATATCTTCTTTAAATTTTATCCCCACTTTAGCCTAAGTAAAAGCTTTAAAATCAGCCAATAAAAAAAATGGGGTCACCGACCTCGTTTTCGATTTACAACGCCATCTTTTTCACAAAATTTATAAATCGGAACTTGTAGTTATTTACAGTTTAATTTTTTATAAAACGTCTTAATCACGTGAAATTGGTTTGTTTTGTTAACCGTATTGTTTGTAGAATTTATATTATTCGTATTATCATCTTCTGAGGGACAGATGATGACGATATGTTGCCATAAACATTTTTCCGCCTTTTTTTTATGGTAAAATATCTATTTAAAATCCAGTATTGTAAACAATTGACCAATGTTTTTTCTATAATAATTACATAGAATATTCATTTTTGATTATTAAACAAAATAAAAAAATAAAAACGTGGGGTCACCGTACTCTTAAAAGAGATATTTCGAAGAAAAGGCATAAAAATTTGAAATGGCGGGAAATTATTGCGCCAATTCTAAAAGCAACGTCTTTTAAACGTTAGACAGAGTTGGTGATGTTTTCACGGGTTATATGGACTAATATAAGTCCCGTCAACTGTCTACGGACGCCGACGACGACGATGACGACAGGCCTATACCATAATACGACCACAAATATTTGCGGTTGATAAAGATTAATTGGATATATTCGGAATTATAACTGAACATATAGTAAGTGTACTGATGCTAGGTAGATACATGTATCCGTCAGTTACAAAAGAATTTCATATGTTAAATGATTTATTTAAGTGATTTCGGGAGTACCATATTTACAGTTTTTATTTTCTTTTATTTTGTAATGAAAAGTAATGAAATGTTATTGATACCAACACCAAAAAAAAATTTAAGAGAGTCGGTTGTAAGGAGTATGCAGTACGACATTAAAAATTGAATTTCCGTCCAGATAACGATAAGGATAAAGATTAACGAGAAAAATCTATTAGTCAAAATAAAGCTAGCGGTTGCATTAGATAATAATAATTATAATATTTATTATAATTTATAATAATAATAATAATTAAAAAATACAATAAAACGTTGATTTCATGTTCACTAATTATACTTTATGACGTGAGATATATGAAAATTATGCGCATATAGTCCAGACCGGATAATTTTTGTTGATATTTATTTTATTTTAAAAGTTTAAGACACATATCATTGCATATGATTAAATACGGTGCATTTCTATCTTAAAAATCGTTTAACGTCAACTTTTGTGAACCGTCCATTGATTCAAGTCGTCTTTCTCTTTCCGTTGATCAACGTTAGAAATTCGCGGAAATCGCGACGTCACAAGCCACAGACGGCATAAAACCGTTGCGCTGCTCTATGCGCAAATACAATAGAGGGATTTGTCTTTAAGGAAAAACAAAAGAAGTTAGCCCGTACCTTTAATTTCAGCTTCCGCTACATAGATGTTGTTTTATCACTCAACAATTCACGTTTTGGGAATTTCTTACATCTCATCTATCCCAATGAGCTCGAAATTAAAGATACCACAGACACTGCCAAGTCTGCATCTTACCTTGACCTTTACCTCGAAATTGACACCAGAGGAAGGTTGAATACAAAACTTTACGACAAACGGGATGACTTTGACTTTCCAATCGTCAACTTTCCATTTTTGAGCGGCAATTTTCCAGAAGCGCCGGCGTATGGAGTATATATTTCACAACTCATACGTTATTCCAGAGCTTGTGACATATACATTGACTTCCTGGACAGAGCCCGGCTCCTGACAGAAAAGTTGCTCAGACAGGGGTACGTTACTCCTAAGCTAAAGTCATCCTTATTAAAGTTTTATGGGCGTCATCATCACTTGGTTGACAGGTATGAAAAAACCGTTTCCCAAATGAAAATGGACCTGTTCCATTGATATTATCCCTTCCTCATACCGGATTTGACATGAGCAGCATGGCGGGTGTCCTGCAGGAAGCAGAGACTGCTTACTCTTCCGGAGCACCTGAGTCTACCCCCGGTTTTTTTGTGGGGTCCATGTTGTTCATACGTTTTTAGTTTTTAATTTTAGTGCATGTATTGTTTTGGTCTTGTCTTCTTTGTTCTCCGGAGTTTGTCAGTTGTAACGATTTTTCTCTCCTTCGAATATCCCTTTGGTATTTCTTGACTTTACTTACTAAATTCACGTTCTGGGTCCTAGTGCAGCCGTGGGACTGAATTTCAGGGGTACATGCATATGACTTCTGTTTATTTATGAGATTTATCTAATCAATTTTAAAACTTTTATATACACCCAAAACGGATAACTGTACAGCTTTGTAAAATTTGTTTTTTGTTTTGTTTTTTCAAGTCAAGCGTATGGAACCCAAACCGATACCGCTGCTGTAACATTTCAATGGATAAGAACATTAATCTTTAAAAATCGTGATTCTGCCTTCACATACAGAAATGACAAATTACGCACCGTGCATAAAAAGGACAAATATACCTAAGGAGCAATCAAAAAAACGTAATCCATTGGACAGACAAACCCGGGAAGACAAACGAACAACCACAAGCACAACAAATAAACACAGAAAACTGAAAACAATGAACAACACGAACTCCTATAAAAACCAGGAGTGAACCCAGGTGCTCCGGAAGGGTAAGCAGTTCCTGCTCCGTATACGGCACCCGTCGTGAAGTTCAACAAAGTCAATCCGGTGGAAGTCACAAATCGTAGGAGGCACATGAAAGGTTACGACAGTGGGAACAGGTCCAACATCATCTTAGATATTGGAACACTGTAATGGTCAATCAATTCATGATGACGACCGTAAAATTTCTTAAGTGATGACATCAACTTATCCCTGATAAAACCCTGGTTAAGAAGCTTTTGTGACAGCAGTAATCCTCTTTGTCGAAAGTCAGGGTAACTCACGCATGCCCTTGAAAATCGGATAAGCTGAGAAACGTAGACGCCATATGCAGGCGATGCTGGTATATTGCTACTTAAGAAGGGAAAATTAACAATAGGAAAGTTGAAGTCATCACGTTTGTCATAAAGTTTTGTCTTCAAACGTCCCTCATAGTCTATTTCAAGAAATAAATCCAAATATGAAGCGGACTTTGGTGTATCTGTAGTATCCTTAATTTCAAGCTCACTGGGGTAGATAAGATGTAGAAAGTCTTGGAATTTGTCGTTATTTAACGACAACACATCATCTATATAACGAAAAGTGAAATTAAAGGATTGGGCTAGTTTCTTTTTGTTTTCACGTAGTAACCCTTGAATGAAGTCCGCTTCATATGAGTACAGAAACAGATCGGCGAGGAGAGGAGCACAGTTGGTTCCCATTGGAATGCCGATTGTTTGTTGAAAAATTAGACCGCCAAATTGAACGAATATGTTGTCTATGAGAAAATCTAACATGTTTGTAATTTCATCTTCAGAATATTTTTTGTCAGAATCAGAGTGGTTCTTCACGAAATAAGACTTTTCTCTACCTAGAACAAGGAATTTATACCTGCGTGTCCCATTTTTCTTGAAAAAACATTGATGAACTAGTTGCTTTAAGCGATCTTTTAATTGAGAATGTGGTATGGTAGTGTAGAGTGTAGAGAAGTCGAACGTTTTTATGCTGTTGCATGTAGCCAAAGATTTTGATTTTAGATATTGAAGTAAATTTTTGGAGTTTTTAAGAATAAAACTATGTAACGTATGCAATATACATCAGCGGAACAGGCAAATTATGATGCAATTTCATTTAATATCCCGTTGATAAAACGTAAAATGTTTGACAATGAAGGTCGGGGATTTTAGTCTGTTTTTCAATTCTGTCTCATACGTTTATTGTTTCAAATTACGATTATGAGGATTGCAAAATGGCTGCAATCTGTTTTTTGAAAAGAAATACAAAGGGCGACGACCAGTATTTGATAAACCTCACCATTTGAAATTCGAAAAATCCGCCTTAACAAAGTACAGATATGTTAAAAAAAAATTGACAAAGGTCAGTGTAATCATTGTATACATTAATTAACTCTTGGTTGTAGAGAAAAAACTCTTGAAATCTCTGATTATCTAAACTACTTAGGGACGAGATCAAAAGTTCAATGTAGGATAAAAAACTTAATTCACATAGTTTTTTCACTGTCATATGTTTAGTTTTGTGTGGTACGTAATCATAACCTACCCAAAATGTCCATCCTACTAAAAATGAGATATTTTATAGTTAATAAAAATGGAAAAATCAGCAAAAAATAAATTGTGTCTTTCGTATCGCATTAGTTTACAGGGGTCACAGTTGGAATATTTTTTTCAATTCAAATCCAAACCGTGCATATAGAAAAAAACATACAACAAAGGTATTAGATAAAATGCTATGCATATACAATTTTTTTTTGTCATTCAAGATGGTCATAAAATTGGTTATAATTCTATTATACGATTACACAGATAGATTAATTTCTACAACTATAGAATATGTGTTCATTGATTACTTCAAAACTTTGTGCCTAAGCAGTTACAACGGAAATTATCCACAATCAAAATCTAATATTTGAATATTGTACAAAAGTAATGCATCCTTTCACAAACTTTTCTTTGTAGGCAATTTTTCAAAATTATTCCATTGACCAAAATGACTGCTGTTGTTATCTGAAAAATTATATTCTACCGAAAATATTGGACGGCTATCATGATCTTAGTTTTGACACGAAAGTGATCCCTAAGGATAATACGGCTGTGAGAATGTGAACTGTTCAACAACACTATTGAATTTTATAATTTACAAGCAAATGACCCAATATTTAGACTAATACCGCCTTATTCTTAACAAACAAACAACAAACAAACATTTATTTGTCATTTATGACGTCCCTATGGAGCAGAGCAATTACAGTTATAATTAAAGTTTACAAACGATTTGTGTTGATTTTATATTTGTTACAGAAATATATGAAATTGATATATTTGTAGGTGTGAAAAGGGAGACAACAAATACAGAGCTTTATTACCATCAGATCAGGGGAAATTAAATACATACTTTCAATTAGGCTTTTTACTTAACGTTTGTCATTTAGTGAAGGGTAAACTTCATTAAATTAAAACACAAAATAGGAGTTGAAGCTTTATGTTTAGCATTGATTAGCTGTTGACCATTAAAAGATAATTATCTTAACAAAGTATTTTTCAAATTTTAACAAGATATATTGAGCACATCGAAGTCGACACGATATTTAATTTACCCAAAAATTGCTAATTTTGTGATTTTTCGTGCACATTTGATTTTTTTATGGATAAGGAGACATAACTCTAGAACAACATCTGACTTTAATAAGGTAACAGTATAGACATGATAGAGGAGCCTAAGGAAATTTCATTCTAGTGAGTCTTTTTAGCAACTTTAAACTTTGATCACAGATACAAAGAACTTGGTAATATTTTTTAACCATTTTACACCATTTTAGTAAGGATGATTTAAGTTTTTTAGAATAATTATGAATATTCACACTGGAAACAATAAGAAAAATGTTTTCATGTACTTATTAATAAAGTTTCATTTTTTTAAGTAGAAAGGCTATTTCAATTCAAGCCTGCTTTTCAATATGAAAAATATCTTGATAATAAAAATTAAGATAGACGTAGATTATTAAACAAATTTAGAATTAGTAATCATTGCCTTCGAATTGAAACTGGGAGACATAAAAGGAAAACTAATATTTTAGGAAAAAAAGAAAAAATACTTCCAAGATCTGAAAAAAATGTTAATATTGTAACATAAATCTTGTAGAAGATGAAGCTCATTTCTTATATGATTGTCCAATTTATGACACTGAGAGAGGTCCTTTTTTGAATAATAGATAAGATAAAGATAAGATAAAGATATTTTATTTCCTAATCATAGGGCTCATAACAAGCATGTAATCACATAAAGTAAAAATAAAAAGTCTTTCTCTCCCACTCGCATACACTCACACATACAACTATCGTTCTGATTAAGGATGATTGATTTAACAGTACAACATGTAAATGAAAAATAAAATACAGATAAAAATACAGACACAAATGTATTTTTATTTTTTTTTTATTTTTATTTTTTATGAGGAGAGTCATATATTCCAACAATTTCCTGCACTCCGCAACCTTAGTCGCCCACATTTATTATCCTGGATAATGCTGCATATTAAAGAAAATATTACTTTTAACACACAGTTTGTGATTTTATGGAAAAACGTTTTAAGATAAGAAAAGAAACACCATATTGTTAACAATTTATTATTGTATTACATGCATTTAACTAGAGTTATCCATCTTTGACTGACTCTCCAACGACGTCTGTATCTTTCTGTTGTAATTGTGTATTTATATGTATATGATCACTGTAACTATTATGTCCCCTGTTGGGCCCTTGATTGGCAATAACATCTTTATCTTTATCTTTATCTATACTGAGTGAACACCACAGTCATAAAAATACACTATGTATTATATTATATTAGTAACATTTTTCAAATATATATCAATTAAAGTCCGCCAAGAGAGCCGTAGGTCACACATTGCCAGCTAGTTTAGTTCTTCTAATTTGAATTAAATTGTTTAACATATTTACCCGGCATATTTACCAGTATTTTGTTAACAAAATGGTCCTTATTGGACATTAACCAAATAAACTTAGCTTGGTCGTTCAAGTTTTTAAGATTTAAGAATCTAGAGGATATTTTTGTAATAAATTCAAATTTTTCAGTTTCAAGTGATGGACATTGAAGCAAAAAGTGGATTTCATCTCCAACAATATCATTTTTACATAATTTACCAAATATTTTATCTGATGGTATGTTATATTGTCGTCCCTTTTCCATTTCAAGATCATGTGCACTAATTCTAAATTTGGTTAACTCATTCTGGATGCTGTTTACCAGATATACAAGAGTTACCTCTCTTGGAACATTCATTGTTCCTTCTATTTTACATCTCGTTTTGAACTGGAGTAAAGTAAATTTTATTGACCAATTTTGGGCCCACAAAGCACATACAAAGAGAAAATAGAGAGAAAACCAAAAGATAGCTAGAGATTTGAACAGTAATCGAGACACAGATTCTGATTGTGATGCATAACCATGCCATGTATTATCACTGAACCCCAAATTATATAGCAGACACAATCTTTACCAAATAACGTGGGGTTCCCACATTTGATCTCAGTTGTTGACCTTGACATTTGACCTATAGATTTTCAGAATAATCGCGACACCCCTTTTGACAATGGTGAAGAACCATGCCAAGTATCTTCACTTACCTTCAAACCATTCTCAAGTTGTAGAGCGGACACGATCTTTACCATAGGACATGGGGTTCTCAACTTTGACCTAAGTTTTTGACCTTGACATTTGACATAAAGAGTTGTACACACATTGTGACACACCCTCCGTTGCTAGTGAATATCAATGCCAAGTATAAACTTTGACATCAGAAAGGTTCTCAAGATATAGAGCGGACACGATTTGTTACGGACAGAAGGACTAACTGATCACTATAGGGCGACCGCCACCAAGTGGTGAGGCCCTAATAAAATTAAACATACAATATAATATAATATATTGGTTAGTAGATGTTATGTTTATGGATTAAATTAGATGTTTTCATTTATAATCATGACATGAAAATCATTTAAGAAATATTTCACGGACGCCCGTGGCTTGTTGGAGATGTTACCACAGGTGCGCCATATTCCTGTCAAAATATTACCCTGAGCGTAGCGCAAAAGTGTTTTCGGTATCGAGTTGTATACATGAATTTCAAATTTCAAGATTAGTTATTCTGTTAATTACGTATTAGAGATACAATGGATAAGCGTTGGTTCTTGAAAAAGAAACCATGAGCCCGGAGGGCGAATGGTTTGTTTTTCATGAACCAACGTTTATCCATTGTATCTCTTACTTAAACTATTGTTGTGACGACTTTTCCCAATTACCTTTCCCTTCTTAATTAGACCCTATTATGTGTGAGTTTAAATTAACTTAATTCTCTATACTACTATTCAATTAGATATATATATATAGTCACGTTGATGATTTTAATGGTAAATGAAAATTAATACAAAACCGTATGGACTTACAGTATAAGGCATATGATTCAGAAATTTGTCCATTATTGACAAAATAAAGCATAGTCCAAATAATTTTCAAGTAAAACATAATGTTAGTGAAAGAAAAAATAGTTTAAATCCACTCGATTTACACTTTTTATATTATAAAAATATGTTAAAATATGCAGTGAAACAGATGAAATTGCCATAAACATCAAAATAACAATGTTCTAATTTTTTATTGAATTATATGAAATTGTCGATAATAATCAAATAAAAAAAATAAAGATCTTTTCTTATTACTAAGTTATATCAATGATAGCACAAAGATTTAGAAAAAAGGGAACACCGAAACAGAGATTCGAAGTATGTCTACAAGTGTTATTCTCAACTCATCCTAACCTTGCGGCTACCATCTTATACTATACCAACGTCGTTTTTAAATATATAAAGGCGAAAACCTTATGTGTATATTGTATCGTATCATATTGATATATGCAAAAACGACATTTAGATATCATCCGATTGGTAGCCGAGAGGTTTCGTCGATGTGTTCTAAAACTATGACACATAATTTACTTGAAGGAGGGAGTTCGAACCCCAGTCACGGCAAATAAAAATTTGCAAAAATCAAAGGTATGTTTTTTTAAAAAATACCAGCTGTGAACAGAAATCAGTAAATTAGCCAATTCAAACTTAATGACATTAAGTACACAAAAGGAACAATTGAATATAATTTGATGACTTAATTTCAGTGACGGATTAAAGAAGCGTTGATTCTAGAAAAAGAATCCACGGTAAATGAATAGGCTGACGTCACAGCAGTGGTTTAAATTGACATATTCCATGTATGCAGTAGATTTCACGAGATAATGACAATGGATTATGTTTTTATGTGACTACACGTCTTCCTTTCCATACATGTTGTATATTGTTAAGTGTACTGCCACTTCATGCCCCTCGTGGGCTCTTGATTTGAAATAAACCATTCTTATTCTTATTCTTATTCTTATAGTAACGTCCTTGTCAAGTCAATTCCTATAGAGTGAAATATGACTTTTCTGTTCACTTGGTGAAAAATCGGATTTTATTTCACTAGGAAATCCAGGTATTTTATCACGCAAAATTTAATTATAATTTTTTGCTGGGGAGGATCACAACCATACAAGATGCAAGTTATCTTTATAACATTACTATTTATTATCTTACCCAATATCAAAACTTTCATATACTCTAAATTAAAATACACGATGCAATATATCTATATTTATTTATTGCCTTTTCTTCATTATATCCAGACTTTTAATTATACAATTACCTAAACACCTTAAAACTGTTATATTTTCATTAATGTAAAGCCAAGTGAATTTAGCATCAATTTAAATGGAAGACTTAAAAGAACTAGAACATATATTATTTATTTCCTTAAACATTATATCACAAACATCCTTGTATGCTGGACAATTAATAATAGAATGTGATTCATCCTCCACTACACAAATTACAATTTTCACAGTCTCTGAGATCTTTCTATGCATTTTTTATCTATCTTCTTCAATTAATTCCTGGTTCCTATTTTACATATCGCTTTTCTTACATTGGAGTCGTTTATTGATAGATAAGTTTCTCTGCAAAAAAAGTTTTGAATTTAAAATAGGTATCCATTGGCATGCATTAGGACGTCTTTTAAACATGTTCATAATGAACATATATATAAATGGACATGGGTCGGACAGAAATAATTAACTGCGGAAAACCACAGATAGAGGAGCGGGGTCCAAGAGTTGGGCATATGTATGTTCAAGATAGTATGGTCAAAACTCTTCACTTCAAATTCCATCCTCCCTTCTTTTGTTTATTGGAATGTTACGCCATTGACTATATAATGGGGGGAATCTTTTCATGGACAAGCCGTAGTACGTACCCGGAATGAACGGCACCGACACTATCAGTTTCGGCTTAATTGCCAGGTAAGATGGGAGTCGAACACACCTCCTCACGAGTTTAGTTCGTAATCAGTATTGGTGACATTTTATAAAAAAACAATATTGTTTGAAGTCTTTTCCCTTATTTCTCCCCCTAACTTTATAACTGGAGAAACAAATTATACCGTGAATTAAAAACTACAAATGAATATGAAACAAAACAAATACAGAAAAAAAATAACACATTCTCCAAAATATACAGACACACAATCTCACAGACAGCAGGATTTTTATTTGGAAAAAAACAGATATTTTTTTAAAATATTTTATATGATCTTTGAATATGTTCTATTATTATACCTCAGTATGTTTTTTCTATACAAAAATCGAGACACTAATTTTACTATTTGTTTACCGGTGAGTAGTTTCCAAAACCGGTAAATACTGACCGGTGATTAGTACTGGAAACTAATGACCGGTAAAGTGTTTCGGTATAATAAAACACTTATTGACTGCATATTCGAGGAATAGTAAGTTTATTGTCCCCTCGATACCAACTATTGCCCCTTGGCTACGCCTCGGGCAATAGTTGGTATCTCGGGGACAATAAATTTACTAATCCCCTCATACCCAGGTAATAAATACATACTATTCTATTGTTACCGTGACTAAAAAAATTTTTAAAATTTCTTTAAGAATAAATAAATTATGAATTAGGAAACACGGAATAATTTCAAGGCATAAAAATTCATTTTTTCAAGAAAAAATGCATTTAAATGTTTTTACGTTTTTGTTGTGGTTAATTTATGTTTTCTGTACAACATTTACCTCCCTTTCTATGACAAATACATCCTCCACTTTGGGCGTTGTTAGATTATTCATACAAGTGTAGGAATCAGTGTATAGTCATTAAAGAAAATGTAACAGGTTGACTAGATACTGATCGATTTTAGACAGGTAAGAATTTTTTATTCAAGGAAAATTACTTTTATAGGCCAAAAATTTGAAGAACAATGTATGAAGTATTTAAACAATTTGTATGGATTTATGCTGCAAATGTATGCACTCTAAAAATATTTAGATCATAACGCAACCAAGTATATTTAAACATTTTTTTTCGACATCGATATTGTTATATGCCCTGTCGACTGTTGAAGTGTAGACACCGTTCTACATCTGGCTTATTGTACTTCCGCAGATTTTATTCTTTATATCTTTTTTAAAGATTTTATGGTGAGGAGACTCGGCTCGTCTCCCCGACCTATTTCTTGGAATCTGCTTCATTGTGAGACGGTAGAAATAACCTGGATACCAGACCACCCCCCTCCTCCTCGATCTTGCAAAACCTCAACAGGAAATCCTAGACCTTTTGATAAACCACTTTCATAGTTTCCTGGTGTGAAGTGGAAAGGGTACATAGCTCAAATCATTCTTGTCACGTAACAGTATTTCTGTGCTAAGAGTGTTTTAATTTTACCGGTAATTAAGATATAACGAAGACAACATGATACACATTGATTGGATTTCTCTGTTTCATCTTGGATAGTCCCCACCAGTGAAGTTCTGTATTAGCCTTGTGCTAATCACATCGGATGCACGTTCCTAGCGAAAGAAAATATCATACGAGATCTCGTCCACGAGTTTTAATCAAAGACTAAATGTAAGAGACGAATTAAGAACCCTACATAGTTTAACAAGAGAAAGTATACCTTATGTTTAAGAAACATGAAAGATTTTAAGTTGCAAACCATTTTCAAAATGTCTTCATTTTTATTTGTGAGAATCCATATCAAGTTATGGTCTTAAGTTTAATCAAATCAAATCAATTTTTTTGTTTCCATATAAACTATTATAAATTTGTGACAAAATCAAGGTAGTCATTTGATTATAAATGCAGCTAACCAATTAATTCTAATGTCCACTAATATTACTTTATTATATGTTTGTAAAAAGCAGCAGTAGTATTTTGCATTTTTGTTAATGATTACATTCTTGTTTTTTATGTAGATATTGGTCCTTAGGGACGTAAAATGCTAATTAACTTATGACTTATTATCACTGTGTATGTCATGGTCATCTTTAGCATAGTGTCATTACGGCTGTTGTAGTATATCTTTTTTTTTTCATTGTCATCTTTAACATAGGGACGATTACGGCAGTTAATATTTTATGTATAGTATTAATATATAATTTCCCAGGAGAAGTGAAATATAAAACACCATATTTTATTGATATTACAGCATCTGTTGTATCATTTATTGCTGTCGTCATGGTAATTAATACTTCAGTTATGTGCGATTTGTACACCATATCATTTAAAATGGTAATACAAGTGTTAAACAAAGTACTTTTGTACTTTTGTTTTGGTATAATTGTAGATATTGTACAATTTGCTTCACACACCATTTATCCGTTCATGTTGTAAACAAATATGCATGTATGCTATCGAAATGTGCAGGTCAGATCTACCCTTGGGAGCATTATGGGTATATCTGATGTATACTATAATACTATGCTCACCATTCAAAAATTAAAAAAAGGCTGGGCAATCTTTTGCTGAATATTTTCTCTGCAAAATATACGTTCTTTTCTTTTAAAAAACGCCTAGTTACACCTGTGGTTAACGTGCACACGGTCTCCACCCAAATAAAAATTAATTTCTCCCCTGGATAAATTTATGAAACTAATAAAATTTATAAAGATCTAACACCACAAACAAACATATGAAAAATGCAAAAGGTAAATATATGTTCCGCCCACAACATACATATTATGTCAAGTCTACATAGTTCTTTTCGTTACATCTATAATTTTTCTCAAACCCACACAAAATAATTCAAGTGGTAGATAATTTTTATTTTATATGAAAATATTTCATGTATTACACGCCTATACAGTCTAAAAATTATAAGAAATAAATCTGGCCTGGAGAAACGATTGACAAAAGTATTGAATGGTGACGAAGTTCGGATTGGATTCTTTTTCACCTGTGATATAGATAGGTAAATATAATATAGATACAATGTTATAGATGACTTGCGGAGGTATACACACATAATTCTGCTTAATGTTGCTGGAGGGCGTAGCCTCACTGGCTGACACATAGAATTTAATCCGTCCAACGGAATAATTGAGCTTCCCTGCGTACAATTTTGCAAAGACAGCTTCGTGTTAAAGGTACATACAGGTAGGCCATTCATAACTTGATTGTTTATCGTTTTTTTCTCTCTTGAAATTCCACGAATTTCATTTGACTATTGAACCATTTAACCAAGGTTAATTTTATTAATGTAGTAAATAAAGTTGTAAAAGTTGACCTATTTTTAATCATTCATATCCCGGTTAAATCTACATGTTAAAAGAATTTGAATTATGATTAAGAATGTTTAGGAAAGAATATTTTAAGAAGTAGAAATAAAATTTTATGTATACTTATGATTTTTTAACCAAGATTGACAACAAATTAAAACCTTACACTGGCGTATTTAGAAGTGGATGAGTAAAGAAGTATGATTTAATGCAGCATCTGTATAAATCTGTTATATTTCCCTAATTTAAAAAAAAAAATCCTAATTTACAAAATGGGAAATATAACAAATCTATGCATGGTATCTATTCGACTTGAATTTTGTCATTTCTTCATGTCAGTAAGTAAAATCACTAGATAGTATATGGCGCTCTTAAAAAAATTCAGCAAACAAAGGGACGAATTGAAATTAAACTTCCAGAGTTTGCTATCCACCAACTGAAATATATAAACCAATGTGGGGAAAGAACTATTTAAATTTATATCATCAAAGGTTCCTCCCTTCACAAATTTATCAGATAGACAAAAGTTATATTATATTCTCAATTGTGAAGATCCTGATATATTAAACTCTGTTGGCCAATTTTTACATATGAATATGCCATGAATCTTTATATTTTATATAATCATGGATTTTTTATTTATAGTGAATGTTTTCTGTCACGTAACTGCAGTTGTCTATAATTTTCTGTCAATCAAGTAACTTCTTCCATCTTTTTTTATTACTCTGTTACTTATTACCCTTTAGAGGGTCCTTAATTGGTTAATCAACATTATGTTATCTTATAAACCCTTTCTTCAACCCCTTACAACAGATCAGACTCATGTCGTACCTCTATTGCAAGTGTCATTGATTTGAAAGGTTACCGTTTTTGCATTGTTCAAATAGAGTTTTTAATATAACAAATTTGAACAAATAAAGTTCTTAATTTAACCTGAATTATCATTTGAACATATAAAGAAGTCTTGCAGTATGAAACCTGTCATACAGTATTTATGAAGTTTTAAAGGACATTTTTCTTCTGGGTGTACTGATTTTGCAGTAAAAACCATTGCCTTAAAATAAAAATATATGTGAGTTAAGAACTCAAGACAGTTTTTCACTCAATTGTTTAAAATTATGACCTATAAAACTACACCAATAGGTAAGTACAATGTTTTAAATTTTTTCGTGTGAAAACTACACCAATATACGAAAGTTCAATGACATATTCGGATGGAATGTCAGGTTGTGATGAACATGATAGATAGACGGAAAGATGACTAAGGAACTGTAATAATAACACTCAAATATGAATTAATTATGTCACAGTTGTCAGAATTCACAATAACAAATAATTGGACGTGCAAGACAAAACAAAATATATTTCTGCTCAGAAATTTATCATTCTCCCAATTAAGTCAGGGGTTCTGATTTTGTGAGAACGACGTGGAACCAGTACCCCTGCTCAAGAAATAGATAACTATTCAGTATTGAGGGTATAACAAACTACGATAGTAGGTTACTGTTCTATTATTGAAAATCACGTAAAGAATTATTGTATGTCGAACATTCCCGATATTTTATTCATTAAACATTACAAAAAAAAAAGAAATTAATTGACACCCACTATTGTTAATTATATATTTTAAATAGAACAACTATGCACCTGTGATTGATCATGGGTGCTAAACCAACAGAGCTGCCTAGCGCGTCCCCAGGTACACGGCGGATAGGGTAGTTGTCAGGTCATATTGCGGAAAGCCGGACCGCGGACCATAGTTTGTTCCGCGTTTGGAAAAAGCCACATTCCCTGCAGGCTAATTACCCCTTCTGAAGTTTTCGAAAAAGAGTAGGCTGACGGCCGCTACAGAAATTATCCGACCCTATCCAACTATCCACCGTTTTATACTGGCAGTCAAGATCAGTTGCCCTTTCTGTCTCGTCTTATAAGAACCCTATTTGAATTGTGTTTGATAAATTGTTGATTCAGAACTGGTTCTCGTCCTGAAGACGCATGAATTTCTCCACAATAAATCGATCATAAATATAATAATATTCTATTGTAAAGAAAGTAATTCGTAGGGGGAAATACTTAAATAGCAACATATTGTATACATTAATGCAAATTACACTTCAAAGGAGTATTCATTGTAGGCGTTCTAGTGTAAAGTAATTAAATAAAACTTTTTTAGGTCCTAAAATTTACCTGTTGTCAGTTCATTGACCTGATTGGCAGTTTCTGTGCGATTTCGGTATTTACTACCTGCTTTTAATGTAAAAAAAATGAAAACGTCTTCACGCTTATAAGTAGTTAGTATACACATGATGATTTTACATATACTTCCGTGGAAACAAAAATACAGGGGAACAACCGTTTTACGATTATTTATTTCCTGTATATTTTTAATTAAAAACTTTATTGCAAACAAATAAACCGAACTGAATTGTGGCAATACATACAAACGAAAACAACACTAATAGTATCAAGTCGGTGGCCGAGTGGTCTAGGTAGTTCGTCATGACTACTAAAGATCACTAGCCTGTCAACACAGAGGTTGTGAGTTCAAATCTCACCTGTGGCGAGGTGCGTTCGACTCCGATCTAAAATTGACAAGGATTGCCAATTTTCCTGCCGAAGGTCGGTGGTTGTCTCCGGGTACTCCGGCTTCCTCCACCAATAAAAAGTTGCCGCCGCGAAATAGCCAAATGTGCTGAAAACGGCGTAAAACCCAAACTAAACAAACATATTGGTCTGTCATTTAAAACCAGAATGTATCTATAATGGAGGAAAAAGTGAAATTCATCGTCCGAAATTTTACAACGTCAACAGAGTTTTTGTTTTCTATTTGTGTAGGCGAATTTTATTATTTTCATTCAGGTTTATTGTCTCATTTTCAAAGATTTTTGTACAGTAGTCAGTTAAAGAATTTTGAATTGAAATCTTAATTCTTTTTGTTTGTAAAAGTGTTTCACACCTTGAGGATTATTTTTAATTATCATACATCTCCGCAGAAGCGAATCGTATCCATCTGGCTAGCGAAGATGATTTTATATATTCTTCCGTTGAAGCAAGAAATACAGAAGAGCCGCTTTATGATTGTTGCGGTTTCTGGCGATTTCTTTAAAGTCATGCAGTGGCAAACACTGTACAGAAAATGTATGTTGTGGAGTCAGTTTCTGTAAAATGATATAATAGATATCACCAATGCAACTGTTTGGTTTGCTTTGAAGTCAGAATTATTATGTAGAACGGTTTGTGCTGTAGATTGTGTTTGTTCCTTTAAAGTGACTGTTGCTATGTATAGATAAGGAATATATTTGAATCGCTGTAAAATTTCCATGCATTTCATGGATTCAACGTTATTTATTCTGAAAAAGAATAATTAAAAAGCGAAGGTTTTTTTTAAACTTATATCTGTATTTCCAGGTAAAATAATATATGAACAATGTCGACGACAGACAACATGACAGTGGCACCCAATGCCACCACTACCACCAACAATCCTTTTGATGTCAATGTGTACAAATGTCACGATCGGGGACTACTCCTTCCTGCATTAAATGAATATACATGGTCAATATCCGCTCGTGCATTCTTTTACTTTATTGGAATGTTATGGTGTTTTCTTGGCGTTGCCATCATTGCAGACGTTTTCATGTGTTCTATTGAAAAGATCACCAGTAAGACTGCTAAAGTAAGAGTTCCAGATGCCAACGAACCGAGCGGATTTCGTATTATCAGAGTAAAAGTTTGGAATAATACTGTAGCTAATTTAAGCTTGTTAGCTTTAGGAACCAGTGCACCGGAAATTTTATTGTCGTGTATAGAAATTATATTCAATGGTTTTCAAGCTGGAGAACTCGGACCTGGTACTATTGTTGGGTCTGCTGCTTTTAACTTGTTCGTAATATCCGGAATTTGTATTATGAGTATACCAGAGGGAGAAGTCAGACGTATCGAAAGTTTAAAAGTATTTGGTGTTACAACATTTTCTTGTATATTTGCTTACATTTGGTTAATTATCGTTTTAATTGCTTGGTCCCCTGGTGTGGTAGACATTTCGGAAGCGGTTATCACCCTTTTAATGTTTCCGGCTTTGATACTGGTTGCTTATCTTGCTGATCGTAACTGGTGTATGAAGAAAAAAGAAGAACAGCCATCCATAATAGGACTAAAAATACATGGTAAGGTTAATACTTAGGAATGCCTTATGCGTAGAAGGATCAAGTGCAAATTGTTCAGGTAGTTCATCCCAAATGATCAAAGATCCATCAAAACTAAGGGTGCGAGTTCAAATCCAACTCTAGGAGAATGAACTAATATTTTATAAATTCCTGCAGCAATGATAAAATATTTGGTCTTTTAAGATTACATTTTTCAATTAAATTTACAAATTATTTCGAACTACTGAAAAGAAGATTGTCCAACTTTCTTTACGAATAGATTAACGATCTCATGAAGATGCCTCGCATACTTTTTCAGTGTTCTAAAAAAGATCCTACTTCATTACGAAATCATAGCTGCTGCGCTTTAAGTTGCATTGCTTAGAAGTTGGTTTCGAAATGTTGAGCCCTGTTTGCTGGGATTCGTCACTTATCCTTCGTTCACACAATACCATTTAATCCTGGTTCGACCCGAGGCAAATTTTATAGTGTGAACACGGTATTACTGTTTCAGTTTGGTTTTCAGTTTTATATCACTATTGCAGAGCGGAGTGACACTAAAACGGCAGAAGAGGGACAAGCACTGGAACCAGAATCAGAGGACGAAGATACGGCAGAAATATTAAGACTTTCAAAAGTGAGTTTTTTTGTTATTATTATTACATTTATGTTCAGACGGATAAATCATGATAGTATTAGCGTTAGAGCTGACGCCATGTTTTGATTTATTTATAGGTTTCACAATGAGTGAGAATTAGATATCGCTTGATATCAAATCGAGTTGTTTAATTGGGATATAATAATAAAGGAGCCTTTGGCGAGTTTATTATTAAGTCCAAATTAAATAACGAGAGTTGATATCAAGCGGTATCTAATTTTTATACGACCGCAAAATTTTTGCGGTCGTATATTGGTATGACGTTGGCGTCGTCGTCCGACGACATTTGGTTTTCGCACTATAACTTTAGTATAAGTTAATAGAAATCTATGAAATTTAAACACAAGGTTTATGACCACAAAAGGAAGGTTGGGATTGATTTTTGGAGTTTTGGTCCCGACAGTTTAAGAATTAGGGGCCAAATAAGGGTCCAATAAGCATTTTTCTTGGTTTTCGCACAATAACTCTTGTATAAGTAAATAGAAATCTATGAAATTTTAACACAAGGTTTATGACGACAAAAGGAAGGTTGGGATTGTTTTTGGGAGTTTTTGTCCCAACAGTTTAGGAATTAGGGGCTAAAAAAGGGCCCGAATAAGCATTTTCTTGGTTTTTGCACAATAACTTTAGTTGAGTTTTAGTGAATCTAACCATGTATTTAGATTTTGGATATTGGAATACCACAAAGGGATGGTAAGAATTGTCTTTGGTAGTTATGACTCAAACCGTTAAGGAATAAGGTGCAAAAACGGGGGGAAAAAGGGTTTCCAGGTTAATGGACAATTAAGTACAAAACATAATTTAAAAGGCAGTGTAAGGTTGGTAATTGAAACTCATTTGAATATCTCACCTAAACTGCTTTTAAATTATTTATATTGGAAATTTCCCAAAAACTTTATTATTAATAAATTCCATGGAAATTTGCCAATAACTTTAGTTTAATGAACTTCATTGGAAATTTGCCAATATAAAATGTTGCTGATGAAGCTTTTTTGTTTGTCTCACCTAAACTGCTTTTAAATTATGTATATTGGAAATTTGCCAAAAACTTTATTATTACATTTCTGATTTATATATAAAAGCAAATAATAATGATAAGGCAAGGGATACACACCTAACAGGATGTGTAAATTATTATAATAAGTATTGTGCAATAGCAAGAAATTTTCAATTGCACAGTATTGCGCAATAGCAAGAAATCTTCAATTGCACAGTATTGCACAATAGCAAGAAATCTTCAATTACACAGTATTGCGCAATAGCAAGAAATTGATATTTGGGCCCGGTTATCAAATTGGTCCACATTGAGGTTTAAAGGGTCCAAAATTGAAATTTATTTGATTTCATCAAAAATTGAACTATTGGGGTTCTTTGATATGCCGAATCTAACCGTGTATTTAGATTCTTAATTTTTGGTCCCGTTTTCAAATTGGTCTACATTAAGGTCCAAAGGGTCCAAAATTAAACTTCTTTAAAATCTTCCATTTTAAATTTGTTATTTCTGATTTATATATAAAAGCAAATAATACTGATATGGTTTGAATAGGTAAATTAAAAATTTTTAAGTTCTTAGACCACATTAATTCTGTGTCAGAAACCTATGCTGTGTCAAATATTTATTCACAATCCAAATTCAGTGCTGTATCAAGCTTGAATGTTGTGTCCATACTTGCCCCAACTGTTCAGGGTTCGACCTCTGCGGTCGTATCAAGCTGCGCCCAGCGGAGCATTTTATTACGAGTTGTTCAACCTATTTCTCTTATGATTCTTCAGGAATATTTGTTTGTTTGTAATTCGGCGTCCGACCCGCGGGAAATCTTAATATGTTTGTCTTTTTGGTATATATACATTGTACCAAACATTTTAACAAGTGTAATAGATATTTATAAATATTCGTCTATCTTTATAGGAGTTGGGACACAACGTGAAAGACGAAGGCTTACCCCCAGAGGAGGCAGCACAAATGGCCGCCCGAAAGATGACCATGCAACAAAGTCACGATAGATTATGGTACAGGATTAATGCTACTCGAGCCTTTGGTGGTAGAAAGAAGTTGATACCGAGAGTGTTGGGGACATTTCAAGGGGTAATATATGTCATAGTTACAAAGATATTTTTTAATGAATTTTATGATACGACAGAATTTGATACACAAAATACAAACAGAACGATATAAAGGAACTATGCAGGGTGTTCAGTTTTGTTCAAGTAATTAGAATGAAATTTTTCCAATGCGTTTTTTTTAAATTATATTTAAGTATTTAATCCTGGATTTCAGATATACGATCATATTCAAACACCGGAAGAAGAACGTGGTGCCTTGAAGTTTACAAAACAAGTGGACCATTCAGAGGGAGGTACTAAGGCAGTAGTACAGTTCACTGCAGCAGAGACCGCCGTTCTGGAATCTGATAAACGTGTCAGAATTGGTATCCGTCGTTCTGGTAGAACAGACATCCCTGTTACTGTTAGGTTGGTCTTCACCTATTTATGTGGGTATAACAAAGTATTAAAAAATTTTTGTTGTGGATGGAAGAATATTTTTTGATATGCATCATTTCAGCTCTAAACGAAATCTAAAATGTTTCGAAAATGGTGGTATCAATTTAGAATACATAATGGGGCAATAAATGAAATTGAAAAGAGATAAAATTTTGAGTATCAGTTTCATATCCAGTACTGGTACTATCATTTGATCTGGTCATTCTCTAGCATCCACTTCTAATATTCTATTCTTCTACGTACAATTCTTCTTCCGTATACCAAGGCGAGTATACCATATAACGATCTAAAGACTTGGTTTGTTGGAATCGAACTTCTTTATATTACAGAGTTGAAACATTGAATGGTACTGCTGTTGCCCACGAAGATTATATTCCTTTTGATCAGGAAGTTAAATTTGATGCTAATGAGGAACTCCGTCAGGTTTATATTGAGATTGTTGATGACAACGAGTGGGAGCCAGATGAATTTTTCTTTGTCAAGTTGCAAATACCAAAAGATCACGAGGGTACACAACTTCAAGAAGATGTGACACTAGGAAATCTAGCTATTACCCAGGTTGTTATAATAAATGATGATGGTAGGTATTACTAAATAGATCACCAATTGACTTAACAAACTACAGAAAAATTTATCTTCACTAGCTAAGGATAACGATATCTCGGACAGAGAACAAGGAAACATCTCATGCCTTCTGCTAGATAAGATTTTCTTTTCTTTTTTCCGAAAGAACTAATTAAATTTAACAAAGGAACTTTGTAGTGCATAAACAAGGTCTTTCTGTATATTGGCATTTGTTGTAGAACCTGGAAAACTTGAGTTCATGAGACCCAGCATTATTGCCCAAGAAAGTGGTCGTAAAGTTAGAGTTCCTGTGCAGAGAGTTGGGGGAGCTGATGGTCACGTGTCTGTAAAATGGAGCACCAAAGACATAACAGCTATATCTGGTACTGATTACGAGGGTGGAGAGGGAGAACTCAAATTTGATCATGGCGAGACTACAAAAACAATTGACATTGAAATCCACGACAGCAAGGTATCAGTGATTTTTTAAAAATTATATGGTGACCCTTTTTAGCTCACCTGGCCAAAGGTCATGTGAGCTTTTGTCATCACTTGGCGTCCGTCGTTTGTTAACTTTTCACATTTTAATCTTCTCCTCTGAAACCAATGGGCTAAATGAAAGTAAATCATCTATGTAAGGTCCTTAATAAAGTTTGCTCATTTCGTCCCGATGGAACTAAACTTGACAGGAAGCATATATGGGAGGTTATTTACAAAGTTTCCTTATTTCGTCTCGATCGGGCAACAAACATGGACGTCATGGGCAATTCTTGTTTCTCATTGGTTGATTAATGTTTTTTCTCCGGAACTGCTTGGCCAAATGCAATGAAACCTGACAGAAAGCATCTATGGGAGGTTCTGTACAAAGTCTCCTCATTTTGTCCCGATTGGATTACAAATATGGCAACCATGGGCAGTTCTTGTTTTTGATTGGCTGATATAAAAAAAAATCTTCTCTCTGAAATCACTGGACCAAATGGAACGAAACTCGAGAAGAAGCATATATGGGAGGTCCTTTATAAAATTTCCTCATTTCGTCCCGATTGGACTACAAATATGGACGCCATGGGCAGTTCTTTTTTTTTTTTGATTGGCTGATATAAAACAATCTTCTCTTCTGAAGTCGCTTGGCCAAATGGAACGAAACTTGACAGGAATCATCTATGAGAGGTTCTTTACTAAAGTTCCTCATTTCGTCCCGATCTGGCAACAAACATGGCCGCCATGGGCAATTCTTGATTCTCATAGGTTGATTTAAAAAAAATTTCTGGAACTACTTGGCCAAAACTGTCAGCCAAACTTAACAGGAAGCATCTATGGAAAGTCTTTTATGAAATGATTTTTTTTCATCCTGATTGGACGACAGGCATGGCTGCAATTCTTGTTTCTGATAAGCTGATATAAAGAAATCTCCCAACTGAAACCGCTTGGCCAAATGAAACGAAACTTGACAAGAAGCATCTGTGGGAGGTTTTTTACAAAGTTTTCTCATTTTGTCCAGATCATGCGACAAACATGGGCACCATGGGGAATTCTTTTATCCGCCAAGTGAGCTATACAAGCTCAGCCCTCTGCGCCTCTAGTTTCCAACTTATGAAAGAACATTTTGATGATTTTTTTATCCTCACTTTTGTCTATAAGCTGATGTCCATGTTGTTCATATGTTTTTAGTTTTTAATTGTAATGCATTGTATTGTTTTGGTCTTGTCTTCGTTGTTATCCGGAGTTTATCAGTTGTTTCGATTTTTCCCTTCTTCGAATATCACTTTGGTATTTCTTTACTTTACTGAGAATCTCAGCTATACTAATATCACTTATTACCTAAGGTTAGCTAAAACATGTAACAGATATCGAATTTAATTGTATTAAGCTCTTTTAAGGGATACATTTTCATCGTGTAGGTTTTTGACTAAAACTATGGATAGCTGAAATATTTCAGTGCATTATGAATAGGTAATTCAAAACAAAACTAATATAACATAGAAAGAAGCTACTTGATAACTGGACGTAGTTTACTTTATATTACTACACATTCGTAGTGAACATATAACAACTAAACTGAGATAATAATGCAATAGCGAGCACAGCGAGCGCTATAGGAGCATATGCATCATTTACATATGAGTCATTTAGAAAAGTCTTTGTTTAATGGGGGCAGCCATATTGTGCTACATACTAAGGCTACAAAAGGTTTCGTTAGCCGGAAACGAAGGTAAGTAAAATAAGCGAAATAAGTTGCTTCAAATTAAAATTTTAGAGTCAGAATTGTGGTACCGGAAATTAGTTTCTGGAAAGGGCTATTGCTGTGCTCGCATCATTGGCCATTCCAAAAGCATATTATATATGTCTGAAGAATGTTTTTAAAAGAAATATTTTGGAAATTTTAGAAAAAAGAACGAGATGAAAGTTTCCAAATCACATTGGGTGAATGTGACGGTGGGGCAGAACTCGGAAAGATTACAAAGTCAATTATCACAATTGTAGTTGATGAAGGTGAGTATTTAAAAGTATACAATATGTCATTTGAATTTACAGTTGCTTAATAAAAAACGAAGTGTTAAACATTTTAAACATATTAAGATTTTTCTAAAATGTGAAAAACTTGAGTATAATTGCAGATTTGTTTTCTAGAATTCAATGGTCTTGTAAGCAGAATTATGAATTTAACCAAGGCCAACATGGACGCCTTACAGATAGAAGAATCATCGTACCCAGCACAGTTTGTTGAGGCAATGAATGTTAATGGTGGAGATTTACAAGGAGCCACTGTCATGGACTATATCATGCACTTTATGACATTCTTCTGGAAGGTAGGTATTTATGAGTGAAATAAATCGGGCAAGGCATTATGGTCAGTATGATTTTAAAATGTTTTTACCAAATCGTCCCACTTCAGCTACTAGTATTCAACAATTTCAAGCTGTCCTTTCTACAATTTGGATGTATGACAGGAAGTGGTCTGGTTAAACAAATCTTAACTGTAAAACAAGTGTTTCCTGTATTGCCTTAATGTATCTTATAAGTCTCTTAATCCAAAAATGTACTACAGTTTGTACTTTTATCCGTTTTTGTATATATTTTTTGTATTGTGTTTGCCGCAAACTTTATTAATATGTTTAATTACAATAAAGTTACATATTATACCGGAAATACAGAATGAAGGATGAAGGAGTCTTTTATCCATTTCATCATGGCTAAATACAGATAATTTCCAGCAGTGGATGAAATATCATCAATATATATATATATATTTTTCAGATTCTTTTTGCTTTTATTCCACCCTGCAAATATCTTGGAGGTTGGCCAACTTTCATCATCTCATTAGCTGTCATTGGTTTCATGACCGCGATAATTGGTGACTTGGCATCCGTATTTGGTTGTTTGATAGAGTTGGAGGATGCTATTACTGCCATTACATTGGTTGCCCTAGGAACCAGTATGCCCGACACGTTTGCCAGTAAAACAGCAGCCATAAATGAGAAGACGGCAGATAGCTCTGTGGGAAATATTAATGGAAGTAACTCCGTGAATGTTTTCCTTGGTTTGGGTTTACCATGGGTTCTAGCATCTATCTACAATGTAGCCAAGGTAAATTTGGGTGTTTGTTTTAAAGACACTTAAATTAAAATTTGTCAGAATATTCTACAAACCTTTTTGACAGGTACTATTACTAGACGAAAATAAACTTCCTGTTCAAGTTTTAGTAATTTAGTATACACTTCTAATTGTACTGGGAAGTACAAGATCAAATTAAAAGTTCTAAAATACCAATTTGATGCATAGTCTTGATCTCAACATTAGTACTCAATCCATAAAGTTCGGAAATCTAAACTTTATACTGCTGAAGAGAATAGACTCAAATTGATAACCAAAAGCATGAAAGAACGAGGGGGACTCTTTCAGAAAATGTCCCAATTTTATAGCAGCAAAAATTTGAATATAAATGTCATGGCAGGTAACCGAACAAATCTACTTGATTTCACTAGCAAGAGACAAACATATATCACAATGGAATAACACAAACAAATATCACAATGGAATAAGACAAATAGGCCTACACAAATATCACAATGGAATAAGACAAATAGGCCTACACAAATATCACAATTGAATAACACAAATAGGCCTACACAAATTTAACAATGGAATAACAGAAATAGGTCTACACAAATATCACAATGGAATAAAACAAATAGACCTACACAAATATCACAATGGAATAAAACGAATAGGCCTACACAAACAAATATCACAATGGAATAAAACGAATAGGCCTACACAAACAAATATAACATGGAATAAAACAAATAGGCCTACATAAACAAATATCACAATGGAAGTTGCTGCAGTGTCAGCACATGTTTTTTTCAGTTAGATTTAAGGGTTAAATTAGAAAGAGAGAAGCAGTAAAAATATATAATAAATTGTTCTTAATTAAAATTCACATCTCATGGACTGGTTAAGTTTTTCAATAGATTCCAATACATTTTGTGTATTGTTCTTTAAAATAAGATATTGAAGAAATATTTTACATTTCAGGGCGGAGTATTCAAAGTTAAAGTTGGTTCTTTAGCATTTTCAGTTGTCATGTACACAGTCTGTGCCATCACAGCTATAAGTATCTTAATCCTGCGACGATTGGTGAAACCGTTGGGCAACGCTGAACTAGGAGGTCCAAAAGTTCCCAAGATTGTTTGTGGCATTATCTTCATATTACTTTGGGTGCTTTACGTTTTAATGTCAGCCTTTCAAACAAAAGGCTATATAAATCCAGGTTTTTAAACGATTAAAAGCTAAAAACTATTTCATATTTATATTAATAGATATTTTATTAAATGGGTAGTTTACATTTACCGATGTATCCGCCCAAGCTCAATATACTGCCTTGCTTTCAGAATGCTATATATTGTTATAATAACTTCATAGTGGATGTATAAATTATAAAAATTATTTATTTAAACACAGTAGAATCTGTACATTCTACCTCTGAAATATAAATAAGACATTTTATTTAATTCACTTCAGTTGTAGTTTGAAGAATCTAAAACTTACCATCAAATTTTAAATTTAATATTTTGTCTCAATATTTGCATTGTCTCTTTGATCAGACTAATACACCAGAGATATCTTAAGAACTACTACTAAGAATAACAATTCTCTTATTTCTGTTTGTGGTGGAAAAAAATCCTTTTTAACTAGCATTTGTTCCTAGTGTATTGAGGAATAATTTTGACATGCTTATCAGTATGTTCAGCAGTTTATTTTTCAAGGTATTATATCTTAAATTGTTATTCTAATTTGATTTAACATTATTAAAATGGACATTAAAAAGTTATGCACAAACAGTACTTAATTTTCTTCAATGGTAAATATCGAGGAGTACCTTCCTTAATTTCATTTAAGTGTACAGAGCTTGCTCTTGCCTTATATATACATGTGACAGTAACATATTGGTAAAAATATCTTGTTTATGGTTGTTTTCAGTGCTTTTTATCTAAATATTTTATTTTTTGTATTGTAATTTTTTATTTCTTTATATATTTTTTTATATAATTTTAACACATTGTTGTATTTTTACATTTGCTTTTTTGTACTAAATTCAATGAAGCCATGAAACATTAGGATTTCCTGTGGAAATACTCCTGAATTTGTAAATATGCTCATATTTCATTTTAAGAAGATTATGTTCAAAAGTAATATCCATTATGGCCATTTAGGATTTACAAAGATGTAACCAGTTGAAATATTTAATACATATATCAATTAAATAGTGACTCTTAGAAAATAAGATTTATAACTCCGGCAATTATGTTATGTAAAATAAAAGAAAAAAAAACCCAAACCAATTGTAATTGAGGGTTTTTGCTTAAAATCAAACTGAGAACTAATTTAAGCTCAGTCTGCCAAAGGAACCTCAACACTTGGAACCAATCATGTAATGTTCAACCCTTTTCCCCTTTTTAAACTATTGGATGAAAATAAATTGAAACTGAATATAGATTATCCACGGAAAGGTCTTTATAACACTGCCTTATCTTGTCCCTTGGACATTAAAA
Organism: Mytilisepta virgata; assembly: GCA_028015205.1. Taxonomy (NCBI): domain Eukaryota; kingdom Metazoa; phylum Mollusca; class Bivalvia; order Mytilida; family Mytilidae; genus Mytilisepta; species Mytilisepta virgata. The sequence goes on from CM051521.1 coordinate 114,564,058, forward strand.
CGTGGCCAGCCTGGAGTGTTGATTGCTTAGTTTAAAAAAAAAGTCAAGTGTTTTTAGAAGCTTGCTTGAACAAATGAATGGAAAGCAAAATGTGTAATGACCCACAAACCTACAAACTTTCATCAAATTTTAAAGCCCGGGAGTGGGGAGGCGTTACTTAAATTAGCAGAATATTGAAAACGAAACTAAACGTAAGCGTAGAATTATGCACCTGACGTAAAAATCCGACCCTTTACTGTGGCACACACGTACTACCAAAGAAATTGGGAGTAGCTCCCCTCGGACTGTAAATTGAATTGGGAATAGCTCCCATCGGACTGTAAATTGAATTGGGAGTAGCTCCCATCGGACTGTAAATTGAATTGGGAGTAGCTCCCCTCGGACTGTAAATTGAATTGGGAGTATCTCCCCTCTGACTGTAAATTGAATTGGGAATAGCTCCCATCGGACTGTAAATTGAATTGGGAGTAGCTCCCCTCGGACTAAATTGTATTGGGAGTAGCTCCCCTCGGACTGTAAATTGAATTGGGAGTATATCCCCTCGCACTGTAAATTGTACTGAATGATAGAAATATCAGGGGCCTTAATAGTTAGCTATACATGTCTTCTTTAAATTTTGGGTAAGCTCATTTTACAAAGTTATATTTACAGAGACCTATAATATTGCCTTGTCTCAATTATTTTAAATATACATTTCAGTTCTGCCATGTTGTGTCTGTATAGTTTTACATTAGCCGCTTGGTATTAAGTCATTAGATGATATATATATATTTACAATGTATAAATGTATAAATTTAGTTTAAATTACTGTTATGAATAAAAAATAAACCATTTTATTTTATTCATTTTGTTTGAAAACAAGAGCCTGGCAACTTTATGGATAAGACCACAAGAAAACTTTGTTTGATATCTTAGGTATGATTCAGAGAACAAACCTTTTTGTTTGATATTTTATTTTATGATTCGGGATTACAGAACACGTTTTGGTACGTAGTATTGTTAATAACACAAGAAACCTATTGTTTGATAATATATTTTTCAGAAATCGCCAGTCTGATTAAAATCCGACCTCTCACTTTCCTCCAATATTCTGCGACCTGTCAGCAAATCGGAGCAAACTGAGGTCAGATTTTAATCTATTATCGCCTTTACTAAAGAACGCATATGTTTGGTGATCTTGATCATCGTACATATAACCCCTAGCACTGGTTTGTCACGTGGTATTCTTGATAAATGTCTGCTTTGAAGTACACAGCTGCAAGATAAATCAACAACTTGCAAACAATACAAGATGCTACAAAAAGTGACGAATATTTTCATAATTTGCCTGACAATCTCACAGTGATGTCCAACAATGTAAACAGTTTATTTCAGAAAACATCTTGTTTGTTACCTTACAGTGTACTTCATAAACTCGTTTGGTATCATAAAATGCATGTGGTTAATAAAACACAAAGCCTCGTTTGATATCATATGAACAGTACGTTTTACAAAATGCGAACCCCTGCTTGATATCTTACAATGCATGTGGTTCATATATAAAGGTAATAACCAAAACCGGAAAAGTGGAAATAAGCGTAATGATCCTGGCTTGGTACAGGCATTTCCGATGGAAATGGTGGGTTAAACCAGTTTTTACAGCGCACTAACCTCCCGCTTCCGTTACGCTTGAATGGGTTCCGGTACATTGCAATATAAACATGTAGCGTAAATTCGTTACCGAACAAAGTCGCTAAAATCTAGTCAAAACAGTACAAAACACATATGTTGAAGGTATAACGAAAATCGATCTTTTATAATCATCTTATCGGAAACAGAATATTTCTCAATAAGACCTTGATATCTAAAATGAAACTTTTTTAAGCAGCATATGAGACGTATTTTCTTGTAACCTCGATTCAAAAGCCTGTCTCTCAGACAATGGTGGCGCACAAAGAAGCAGAATAGTGGCTACTTGCTCTAGCATATCGTATTAATTGACAAATAAAAACACCATATGCTGGAGAAGTTGGTATATTGCTGCACATAAAAGGAAAATTGATAATTTTGAAATCGAAAACGTCTCGTTTGTCATATATTCTAGTACTGAGTTGACGACTGTCGTCAAATTCGAGGCAGATGTCTAAAAATGATGCGGATGAAGCTGTGTCGGTAGTCTCTTTAATTTATAATTCAGGTGGATATATAAACGGAATCTATTCTCCAAATTTGGGATTGTTGATGGAAAGAACATCGTCAATATATCGGTATGTGAAATTAAACATCTTGTCTTTCATAAAATATTAAGAAATTCCGCCGATTCATATCAATAAATAAACAAATCGGCGAGGAGAGGGGTTAGTACCCATAGGAATGCCGATAACTTGCAGAAAAATCGACCCTCCAAAGGTGACAAATATATTGCCAAGGAGAAACTCCAGCATACTGACCACCTGTTCCTCGGTATAAAATGTTTTGTCTTTCTGTTCCTTTCTGGATTTGATTTCTTACAGTATAGTTAAAAAATCATGAAGCATTGTTTGAATCTTACGACACGGATCATTAAAAATGAAGCTTGTGTTTGGTTTCTTCCAATATATGAAACACGAAACATGAACTATATTTTAGACATTGTGGTTTTGATAATTTAATGAAACATAGTTGTTTGGTTTCTTCCAGTGTGGCCCAGAGAACATAAGCTGTCTGACAATAATAAAGTGCTGACATGGAAATATAGTGAATATTAAATTAAAAGTATAAAGCCTCAGCGGAACAAATACATATGTAATCAGTGGACTATATGAACCTATGGTTTTAGATTGGTAAGGAACAACAGCCCAAGATTGTTAAGGGCACGGAAATAAAGGAGAGGGTAAAACAACAGGCTCTAAATTTTCGTGAAATTAAAAACAAGGTAGACTAAAAATATTCAGATTAAAATTTTGATACATAAACCAGTAAAAAAGATTAATTGGACAGTTCGCCAATATAACAAGATAAAGTATATTAATATTCAGTATGCAGTTGTGTAAGATTTTTCCATAATGGATCATGCAATGTAATCAAAGTATGGAATGTCAACTTTTATTGTAAAGCAATGTTAAGTATGAGGAAAATCAGAATACTATGCATGGCTAAATTAAAAGAAAATTATATACATATAGTATATATACTCTACTACTGGACATATGTAAAGCTACATTTGTAGTTTTCATGATTTAAGCACTAGATAAATATTTGTAGGTAAGATGAACAGTTGCGTTTCATTCCGACAATAATTCTGTGACATTTTCTGACTCCCGTTCATTTGGAGAAAGTGTCAAAAGAACTGTTGACAATTTAGCCAATAATAAAGGTACAAAACAAATAAGTCCTGAAAATGGTTTCTCTGACGGACTAATTATTCTGTTTAAGGCACTAAAATCTTCTTCGAATGGCGTATTTGGTTGTAACATGTGGTCTAAATCGTCTACCAAACACTGTACAATACTAAAACTGTCCCTATCACTCACTCCATTATGTATTATCTGTTTTAAATTTGTTTTTATATCTTCTACCACTAAACGTACGCAGTTCACAATCAACAGGTATTCACGGAATAAATCAACACGAACCCCTGATGACACACTGAAAGTCTTGTTCAAATATGAATACAGTTCTAATAAATCAGTCAGGCAGTGAATATGACCATAATTTTGAGGTAAAATTATATTTAAAGTTCGAATAAATTCTTCCATCGTTTCATCAAACTCTGCGTTTCGTTCCTCGATTTTCTGTACTTCTTCTGAAACTTTGTCTCTCCATCTATCACCAAATACACCCTGTACTATCTTCTCGTCTTAAATAAATAACACTTTTACTTTTTAATTCTATGATAGAAGTTTAAAAAATTTTACTGTTTACAATAAACATTACATATGGCATCTATTTTCATGCACAGGAAATATTGATGCAGAAACAAAACATTCTGGAAAGCCGAAACAATAATTAACCCAAAGTAAGGTAAGACCCATAGGTATCCTTGAGCTGTTTGATGCTCTTTGGTCGGGTTGTTGTCTCTTTGACACATTCTCTGTTTACATTCTCTATTCTAAAGCAGAACTTAACGTATTGAGTATTTATGGATTATCCTACATTGATACGCCTGTGACCAAAACTTCCGAAAGCTAAAAATCATAAAACCATTGTAAAGTTCGCTTTGCGCCGAAGCCCTATTTTTAACAGAAATCCAAAATTTAAGTCGAATAATGAGTATACCTCAGGCGGTCATAACTTTGGAAAGGACTTAACTCCAATAATAAGTATACCTCAGGCGGCCATAACTTTGGAAAGGACTTAACTCCATTAATGAGTATACCTTAGGTGGTCATATCTTTGGAAAGGACTTACCTCCATTAATGAGTATACGTCAGGCGGCCATAACTTTGGAAAGGACTTAATTCCATTAATGAGTATACCTCAGGCGGCCATAACTTTGGAAAGGACTTAACTCCATTAATGAGTATACCTCAGGCGGTCATAACTTTGGAAAGGACTTAACTCCATTAATGAGCATACCTCAGGCGGTCATAACTTTGGAAAGGACTTAACTCCATTAATGAGTATACCTCAGGCGGCCATAACTTTGGAAAGGACTTAACTCCAATAATGAGTATACCTCAGGCGGCCATAACTTTGGAAAGGACTTAACTCCATTAATGAGTATACGTCAGGCGGCCATAACTTTGGAAAGGACTTAACTCCATTAATGAGTATACCTCAGGCGGTCATAACTTTGGAAAGGACTTAACTCCATTAATGAGCATACCTCAGGCGGTCATAACTTTGGAAAGGACTTAACTCCATTAATGAGTATACGTCAGGCGGTCATAACTTTGGAAAGGACTTATTTCCATTAATGAGTATACGTCAGGCGGCCATAAATTTGGAAAGGACTTAACTCCAATAATGAGTATACCTCAGGCGGCCATTACTTTGGAAAGGACCTATTTCCATTAATGAGTATACGTCAGGCGGCCATAAATTTGGAAAGGGCTTAACTCCAATAATGAGTATACGTCAGGCGGTCATAACTTTGGAAAGGACTTAACTCCTATAATGAGTATACCTCAGGCGCCCATAACTTTGGAAAGGACTTAACTCCAATTATAAGTATACCTCAGGCGGCCATAACTTTGGAAAAGACTTACCTCCAATAATGAGTATACGTCAGGCGGCCATAACTTTGGAAAGGACTTAACTCCATTAATGAGTATACGTCAGGCGGCCATAACTTTGGAAAGGACTTAACTCCAATAACGAGTATACTTCAGGCGGCCATAAATTTGAAAGGACTTAACTCCAATATTGATTATACTTCAGGCAGCCATAAGTATGGAAACTCAAAATAATGAGTATACCCAAGACTGCCATAATTTTGGAAATGACTGAGTATACTTCAGTCTATAACTGAAAGCCAAATAAAACATAACTGCCCGAAACAAGATCGCCAAATACATGTAAATAAAACATTTAAAATTATTTAGGCATGAGGAAGAAGAGGTTGTATTAATTTAAGACGGCAATATTTCCCCAATTAGAAGGCATATAGGTTTACAGGGGAAAAAACAGCTGTGTACAAATATGAAACTGTTAACTTATTTCAGTCGTATAAACGTAATTAAATCAAGAGGTCTCTCGGTATATAGATAGGCAGTGCAAATTTGTATTGATCTATAATAAATCCTTTTAAGGATTTACAAAGTAAATACATGTATATATATTGTCATTGTTGACAAAAAGTGTGATTCATTTCATAGTTGTCATAGTAAATACTGAGGTAACTTCCATTACAGAGGGATTATTCATTCAGTTTTATCATTGATGGTACACAGAGTTTACATATTCTTACCTTCAACAAGTGGTTGGACATCAAATGATGGAGGTAGTAGCGTATCTGTCGGATGAACGCTTTCTTTGAATTTCCGTGACAAAAAGAAACTTCGGCATTGATCAAGATTGTCCGTTTCCATTTCAACTTTGATTCCAATACTTTTAGCACCTATTGTTTTTAGTGAATTATTCGAGACAAACACGCTTTGGCATATGGCAAGAAGACGGCGTGTTTTATACATTTGATTCAGGCTCTCTAAAGCTCCTAATGTCAATATTTTCAAACGAATTCGTAAACTTCCTCCTTGAATACGTGTTACTGAAATTTCACGGTTTTTTATAGCGTTTTCTAAGGCAGTCATGTGAATTTCTGGATGTGTCATCACAACCTCGTAGAAAGTATCCGTCATCTCTTTAATTTTTTCTCTCCAAACACCACTGACTTCTTTAATGGGTTCAATTTGAGAAACTGATAATTTTAGACAAAGTTCACCTAAAATCGTACCAAAATGAATACAATTAACAATTAGACACTGTTCTGTGTTTAAAAAAAATTAGACACATTTATGAAATATTTTGTAATAGATTGTTATCCCTAGTTATCTGTCCCTCCCCGTCTCAGGCAAAGCTGAATGGTCTTTCATAACATCGTAAGTAAACGTAGTGTAAAGTTAGAAATAACTTTGAGATACCAGGAGAACATTAAACAAAGTACAATATCAATTCTAATGTGACTAAGCTCGTGAAGTGATATTTTCTCCTTTAGACCGTCATGTTTTCTGTATGTGATTTATCGTAAACATTCTAGATAACAGAATAACTCACTTTGTTGATTTATGGATACCTAATACTTCGTAACGATATACGCTGATCAAAGTTCGGGAATGCGTTTTTGACAAACCTCCTTCAATATGTCAATAATATGTAAAAAAAAACTTACAGCCAACGTTTCCTTTGTTTACAGAGGATGGCTTTCCTTTTGTACTAGAAATTCGTTTAGATGAACCAGCACTTCCATTTCTTGTTTGTGGTCGTGACATACATCCTTAAATAAATAAATTATTTTCATGATAATGATTTATTTCAATATATTACAACAATGCATAAGTTTCACACCGACTATATGTAGCAATACTAATTTAAAGGTAGCGGACTGACTGTACAAGTTGTGGACCGACTCTAAAGTACACATGTATACTAGTATTTCATTCGTTGTGCTCCGGCTCTAGATTGCTACAATTAAACACGTTGTGAACTGACTACACAGAACTAACTACTACTTTGAATATTTATTAGATGGTAGCGGGGAAATATGAACATGTATCCGCAAAAGGAAAACAATATTCCCCCAATTGCCCTGACAAGACCAAATAGGGCAGAAGCCTAAACAAATGAGTAATTACTAACTTTTTGGCTAGAAACCTTTTTAATTTTCGTTTAAATGGTTTCTTTTATGAATGTTAAGAATAAAAAAAAAGAAAGAAGCTTACCATTGGCATTTTCGACTATCGGCGGCAATCTAATAACAGACATAATCTCGGAACTTGTGTTTGTCCAGATTATATCGAAGAAACCCGATAGTAGTACTAAATAGTTCTATGTTTGTGTGAGAGATTTACGCTATTTAATATTATAATAGGTGTGCATTTAAAACGAATAACACATTTTAGTTGAGCGCCGGTGTAGATGATATACAATTATTAAAGCAAATTAATGATCGTATGTCTTAGATAAATCTATTTACTTAATCCTCTGATAAGTCAAAACACAAGCGTGTGTTTGGTTTTACGGATTAAATGTTGTTGTATACTAATTATTCTCTGGAAAGAAGCATTGTTCAAATAATGTCATACATTAGAATTGATTTTAAACTTTGCAGTCATAGTATAAATACATTTTATAAAGAGGTAAAAATCATAATAAATTATATTACTAGTATTATATTTCGTACTTTAAGATCTATATAGAAACAATGTGTTTCAAACCTGTCCATATTTTGTGTTATCACATATTTTATAGAAATAACGCCTTTTTTGTATGTGTAATAAAAGCGTAATTTGCAGCATGTTTTTTGCCCTCGGGGCAATAACATTACATGAGGGCAATAACATTATACGAGGGCAATAACATGTTATCTGCCCTCTCGTGAGCATTACCGATGTAACTCCGCCCAACTGTAAATAATCTTATGATCATGTAGGAACAGCAAGACGCTGGTCAAACGACAGGAATATCTAATTCAGTAGTAAACTTATTTCTTGTTAGTGGCAAAATATGTAATAAATACATTAATACATGGCCTTTTTCATATTTTCGTTGTTATCAGCCCTCAACTATGTCGGTAGTGAGTGCAATATCATGATTTATTGACCACTTAAAGCAATATTGCCCGCGGCAGTTGGCCTTTGGCAATATCGCTGTTAAGTGGTCCATAAAACATGATATTGCACTCAGTAAAGTGCCATAATTGTATATATTTCAATAGAAATAATGTATATCCAACATACAAAAAGGGAGAAAATGGAAAAAAACTTTCATAGGTCGTCCAAATTTGAAATAAGCTAAAAAAAAGTACAATTCAACTCCATAACATATAAAACAAACGCTGTAGTGGATCACATCTAATGAAATTTACGATCAACTTCAGTTCATTTCACTCTGCTCACATGAATGCATCACATTCAGAAGTCCATATCCTGTGAATCCCCACCCCCCTCCCCTGATTTTTGAGAATGCGTATAAAGTTACGAGACAATGGGAAACCTTGTAAATCGTAACTAGAAACACCTTTCAATTTTAGCTTATTTTAAAATTCAAAGGTTGGCTAACGTTCCATACCATTCTTTTGTCCCGTTCCATGTCGTTGTCTTGTATTTACAGTGTGATTGGACGATGGTCGAATTAATAATGAACTCGACTTCAATCTCCTCAGCTCAAGCCGCTCAATTTCCTCTACAAAAATGTTCTCATATTTAAAAATGATATCCACATGATCCTGTGTCGTAGAATAAAACTGTAAAAATGGAAGTATGGTTTTTATTGTTTTGTTTTGCTCACTGGCAGCTTTATCCTTTGTTTGTCAAAGAATATATAATCTCTTTTCTGTTCAGAATGCCGCGGTGGGTGATTATATGAGGCACATGTGTAGAAGGATAAGTCAAGCCGACATATTTTCGACGCTAAAGATATCGATCCAGACCATATAATACATTTATTTTTTGACGAAAATAAATTGAATCAAATTTAATGTTTAAAGCGAAATTTTTATACATATACTGTCCCCTCTGTAGTTGAAAAACACACGTGGTAATTCGTATATTCGGCATGTAGTATTTCCGAAGTTTGCAGACAACTATCGAGATTACAAGGATTGTCAGTTACCCGTTAGACCAAATAAACTGTCTCTTGTGTGGTTACATTTGTCATTTCATATTTTCTTTTTATCATTTGGCTATTTATTATTATTTTTTGTGTGTCCGGGCATGACATATATGAAATGACAAATGTAACCACACAAGAGACAGATTATTTGGTCTAGTTATCCGTGTGCTTGATAGCGTTTTATTTTTATTCGCGATAATCAATTAGGCTGACGGTTTTGAATCGCAGTCCGACATCGGTGAGATACAACGTTTCCTACGACGTAGGAACCGTTGTATCTCACCGATGTATACTAGTCAATTAAAGAAACGTTACATGGTAATGTATTTCCAATGGGAACAAGATTTCAAAACGTCGTAGCGAGCATAAAAATTGTCCGATCCTTCTCGTGTTCCCAGGGCATCGTTTTCTCGACAAAACCTTACATTTTCTGCAAAAAAACAAGATTTTTTTTCCGTATTTTTTGAGATTTTAAAAACCACTTTTTTTACCAAAAAAATTTAAAAAAAATTCACATTAAGTTTGAAGCACGAATAATGTCTCATTGCCATATTGTTCGGTTTCAATAATACTGGACTATAAAATTTTGATTTTCCAATTCTGATGATGATTTTGGTCATGACTTTTGCGAAATTGAATTTGAGCCTTTCGATAAAAAATCCAGATTTTATACCTTTTCTTGTCATATCAGATTATCCAGATCAATCAAATAATTTTTATTGAATGATAAATTTTAGCAGGATAATTGCCCTTTTTTATCACTTTCAATATTCTTTGATAAATTTGGATTTAAAGGTATGTAACGTTTCTATTTTTGACTAGTATATAAGTACATATTATCAGGTTTTCTGCAAACGTATATCGTAAAATATCAGCCGCGAGACACAATGTGAAGCTTTTTCGGCGAGTGAGCGTAGCGGACGAGCTAAAAAGCTTCATTTTGTGTCGAGCGGCTTATATTTTACAATATTTGTTTGAAGAAAACTTGATGATAAATTTATCGTATTGTTAACTAGCAATCTTAATGGAATTTCTTACTTTTCAATGGCCATCTGCCTATAACCGGATGTTTTCCTGATATATTCGGGTCAACATTGGGTCAAACATTATGACGTCGCTGATATATTCGGGTCAGCTCATATTAGGTTCGGGTCAACTGTCTACGACGTCACAGTGCCGAAATACGGGAAATTCTGAAGGCCTCAGCAGGTCGATATAGCCATGGGGAAATACGATAATGTTGAAGATCATTTGTTCCAGTAGTCAAGTCATTCATTTTGGGAATGGGCTGGGTATTTTAAACCATCAATCAATTACCGAATAAACGTGATATATCCCAGATCACAGACACGAATCATAAATTTAATGAATTTCAAAAATTCAATGTATATATATATTGGGGGAAATAATTATTTGCAGATTTTAAGGAAGTGCTCCATTACCATCTAGTACATGTTTTAATATCTGTGATGAGTGTAAGATGTGAACTGATTTTTCTGTATATCTATTAGATTACCCTCAGCTCTGTGTAATCCACACAGCTTCAAAGCAGACATTAATTTGTCTTTTGTAGCAGATTTTCCGACATGGTCATACCATAAACACAGTCCTTTAAATGCCAAATGTGCCTTTGAAGAGTAGTATCCAGTGACTTCTAACTGTGCTAGGTCTAGTTCTTGTAGACCTAATTTCCGACACACTTCTTTCCACTGGCGGATAATGTAAGGAGATACGTGTCGAAAAATTTCACGTATATCTAAAATACAAATTAATTTTCGTGAATAATAGGTAGAAAAACGCGAATCCGGAAGGAAGCCAAGTAAATTAATTAATTTTTGGTGGCCAAAAAGTTTTCATTCGGCTAATTTCTACTAAAGTGAAAAGGAGATTAGTGTTGGGAATCAGCTGAAAAACAATACACGATCAATTGAACCTAACCGATTCTATTATCGATCATAATCGGAATTGTAAGATGCAACTAAAGTTATTGTCAGATTGATATAAAATCATGTTTTAATTGTCTCTTTGACCAGAATCTGTACTGTATAAGTAGGCACTATGTCAATACCTTAGATGAAATAATTTTATTTTATTTTTTAGCCTTCTGGACATGATTTGACTCTCTAATAACCTCCTAATAAATGAACCAAATACCAAAATTTCTGCATTTTGTTTAAAAAGTATGTTGTGACTGATTACCGATTATGAAAAAAATAATCGATTATGGCCATAAAAAAAAGCGATCGATTTTCGATTATAATTGATAATCGGAACATTCCTAACGCAGATGTTGTTTGTTCATTCTCTATCGTGTCAGAAAACAGCTCAAATGGAAGAAAAATTTCAACTTACACGCTGATATCTAAATATGATTTAGTTTGATTCGAACCGGGCAATTCGACTGGTCTAGCAAGTTAATATACACTGTATAACTTACTTTGGATACTGTAATGTCGCCAAAGTATTACTCCATAGTCCACAATTTAAATAAAATCTAAATAAGTTATTCAAATGTTTCTACCTGCCATTTTGTATAAGAAATTAATGAAAATTCAATTCTTAGGCTTGTTAAAAATTTGGAAAAATTTATCCTTGTATAACCTACTTTGGTCACTTTACGACACTTAAAAATATATTCGAGTTTTATGAGGCGTAAAGTGCCCAATAAGTTACATATCAAATAAAGTTTTTCAAAAGTAAAATCATTCCTGAAATAACCAATGAATTTTAAAAGCACTGCATATCTTTAAATCAACTGAATTATAATGTTAATTTCTAAGAAATAGGCTACTTTTATAATTGTACAACACATTTTAAATTTAAATCAAATAAAGAAAACATGTTTAAATGATCATAATAAGGTTGTCATGTTATTTTGTGACAATAAACAAATAAAAATAAAAAGGTTCCTTTACAGATTTGTTTGTTGTTATCGTTTATTCATGCACTTCTTTGAAACGGGTTCAAATAGAGCAAATAAATAATAAGCGTTAATGTAATCAAGCAGAAACAACTGAGGACTTTTTAATAATTTGGTTACTGTCCGATATTACTCCAGTTTGATTATATATATTCCTACAAACCTATAACTAATCTAACAGTGGTTTATTGTCGAGCCTGCGACTTTAGTCGCAGAAAGCTCGACATAGGGATAGTGATCCGGCGGCGGCGGCGGCGTTAACTCATTTCTTAAAAGCTTTATATTTTAGAAGGTGGAAGAGCTGGATGCTTTATACTTTGTATATAGATGCCTTATGTTACGAACTTTATGTCTGTCATATGTACATTGTCCTTGACCTCATTTTCATGGTTCAGTGACTACTTGAAAAAAAAGTTAAGATTTTTTGTAATGTTAATTTCTCTCTTATTATTAGTAATAGGATAACTATATTTGGTATGTGCGTACCTTGCAAGGTCATCATCCCCATCAGACAGTTTTCAATTGACCTCGACCCAAATTCACGGATCAGTGAACAAGGTTAAGTTTTGGTGGTCAAGTCCATATCTCAGATACTATAAGCAATAGGTCTAGTATATTTAGTTTTTGTGTTTTGGCCTGTTTTTCGAATACTGTATGCAATAAGTCTACTATATTTGGTGTATGGAAGGGTTGTAAGGTGTACATGTCCAGCTGGCAGGTGTCATCTGACCTTGACCTCATTTTCATGGTTCGGTGGTTATAGTTAAGTTTTTGTGTTTTGGCCTGTTTTTCGAATACTGTATGCAATAGGTCTTCAGTATTTGGTGTATTGAAGGATTGTAAGGTATACATGTCCAACTGGCAGGTGTCATCTGACCTTGACCTCATTTTCATGGTTCAGTGGTTATAGTTAAGTTTTTGTGTTTTGCCTATTTTTCGAATACTGTATGCAATAGGTCTACTATATTTGGTGTATGGAAGGATTGTAAGGTGTACATGTCCAACTGGCAGGTGTCATCTGACCTTGACCTCATTTTCATGGTTCAGTGGTTATAGTTCAGTTTTTGTGTTTTGGCCTGTTTTTCGAATACTGTATGCAATATGTCTGATAGCATTTACTTTCATTAGAAATACACGACAGGCGAGACATTTTTGTGTGTCCACTCTTGTTATTTTGAAGGAGCCCAAATATATCTGAAAGACTTGAATATCTTAGATTTAAGTGGTTACCAAATTCAAAACATTCCGAAAGATCAATAAAAATGAAGTACAAGTGATTAACTTTAAATTTGTAATTATGTTTACATATTATTAACCAAGTTAATCTGGTTTAAAATACCCTAAATTCCAAGAGTTCAGTGGGTAATGATTTTCTAATACGATCTTTTTCAGTTCGTGTAATTTACCGTACAACTTATTCGAATTTCCACTTCTATTGAATTGAACAGGGTTGAACATAATTGATTTAATGGTTTAATAGAAAAAAAAACACACAAAAGATAATCATTTCACAAAATTGATTTTTTATTTTATTTATTTTATTTTAAACTATTTTTCTCAAAACTTTATTTTGTTAATTGTGGTCCGAAAATAAGGTGATGGGAAGGTTTTTTTTTCATTTGTTATCTTTTTGAAATTTTGTTGTCTGTTATATTTAGTGATCTAAAGTGCATATAATCAAACTAAGAACGGAATCAGCAAAACAATTCATTGGCGTGGCCTCACTGCTTTCGAACTTTACCATAACACACTTTTTACTAACTCCCTTTTTTCTAAACTTTGCCATCTTTGTTTACATATGTACTTTTTGTTTTATTACCACAATTCAGTATGAATTTTGTGAAAAGCCCCAAACATGCGATCAATCCAAACTGGTACATGGTGGTATTTTTTTTAAAATGTCGAGCAAGATTTTGAAAATTAACCAAGAATTTGAAGGGTAAGATATGACAACTTTAAAAAATACATGAAGCATTTTTAGACGAAAAGACTGTGATATCAGGTGTATGTAGACCTAATATTACCTTTTATCACAACATACTAACCATCGACTTCAGGAGATGATTCCTCTTTAGAAGTTGCCATTCCTACTTTTGAAAAAAAATTTCTGTTGATGTCCTTGCATTTACTTTATTCTCTAGCAGCTAATTTTCCGTATTAATTTTCACGTCATATTATTTCCGCTGTATAATTAACTTTTAGAATGCCACTTAAATCCATTTTTTTTTCATTTCACTAGAATATAAACCTAAAGTGTACATATAAAGTATACATCTCGGTACGACTGAGTAATCCCTTAATCTGTAGTATATGTGTGAAACTTTATACTTGATTCATTCTCTTCATTGAAGTTGAATCACTGACATGATAAATCGTTCACACTTATATATCTACAATGCAGAAAATGCAGGTTCAAACAAATATTTATTGTTTAACAGAAATCACTGATCCTGAATGTCACCCTTTCAAAATCGTTTTTCCGATTAAAGACATTTTGTAAAACTCTTAATGACACATATGAATACTTTTAAATGTATTTTATCTTCGCTAAATCAGAATAATATGTCACTTATTTGTTTAAAATATAAGTATAAAAATTTAATGTCCAAAACACCACTCATTTTCCAACATATTGTTTTGGTCTCAGTGGGTTTTCGACCACAACATACAGTATCGTTTACAGGGTGTCAAACTTAATACGAAAATTAAATTTTTACTTTTAAACTTGTATTGTTCTTTTGATTTACCCAAGGAAACATTTAACACGAACTCCCACGGTAAATATTGACACTCTTTAAAGCGATTGATTTTTTACTTATAGTTGAAAACTATTGATTATCTTATTAGCTGACAATAAATATATACTTCGCTTCATATTAAGCATCGTCGAAACCCACGGTCGTTCGACGATCGCGCTTACGCTTGATTGCAACACTTATGGGGCAACCATTTAATTTTTATGGTGGGGGGATCAAATTGAAATAAAAAGGGAGCACCAGGATTTTGGCATAATAAAAAGACAGGATCACTTTCATCCTCACAAGTCAGGATTTTCGGTATCCACGTTCATTCCTACTAACCACTAGCTACAATAATGTAGCTACAGTGACAACTTTTGACTCGGCGGAGAAAGCGGTCCCATTACTCGTAATGGAGAAAAAATAACTTTTACGTATAGCAACAAGAGGTCGTGTTTACCTTAAATATCATTGAACTCCAGCATATTAAATGTGAAATTACTTCATTATTAATGTCGAAATCATTGTTTTGCACATCTGGCAATTTTGTCGGTTTCAAAATTGTTTTCTTTCCGCCATGACATATATCGCGAGATCACGGAAGGGGGGGGGGGGGGGGGGGTGGCTTGACCTTATACGGATATCGTAGTAGTATTTTATCAATGGAAACTTCCTTATTTGGAACGTGACTTGAGCGAGAACCCCTCCGGGACTTGAAAAAGAAAACAAAATTCAAAACATGGATGAAAATTTTGAATGCCAGATTTCTAGATTGGAAATCTCCCGTTAGGTGATGATATATGTTGCTTTATTTTAACTGATAATGATAGAAATATAATATTTTCACAGTTTTTGAACCAAAACAGGTTGAAAATATGCCTAAAACCCCCGGATGTGAATCACATTACGATTAATGGGACAGCTTTATAGGTCCGCCGCGTAAAAGGTTGTCACAGGAGCTACATTATTGTAGCTAACTAACCCTGACATCACACATTCATATTTTGCGGATCGGAAGTGAACGATTTTCATTGGTTCTTCTCGAGGTCAAAAGAGATTCCATTAGCGTCGTAGGTAGAATTTTTAAGGTCACACACCAGGCGGCGATATGTTCGACCCGCAAAATATGAATGTGTGATGTCAGGATACAAAACCCGAACTTGGGAGGATGGGCCCCTTATGTGTGAAAAAAAATGCAGGAGCTGTGTCAATCAGGAAATTTTTCGCTTTAAATGAAAATAAAAATTTAGGTCGAAAAAAAAAAATCCAAGACAAAATTTCGACGAAAAAAATAGGCCGGATGAAACATTTGAACCTAGCCTTGTTTGAAAACTGTATCGAAAATACACTGGAATCCTGTAGCGGCGATTAACGTTACATATATCTTGACCCAAAGCTCGTCTTTTAACTATCACTTGATTGGCGGTCAGTGTAGCAAAGCGTAAGCGCGACCGGCCGTGGTTTTCCGACGATGCATAAAAGCAAAATACATTACCCTAGGTTAGTCCCTGCCCTAATATTCATTATGCAAATATTTACATCTTCAGATGGTTTTACAGGGAACCAGGCTAATTTTATTCGTGATCATCATCGGAAACGAAGTTCGCAACAGCCAAAAGTTGGTTACGTCACAGAAAAAAACGGCGATGACGTCTCTGCAACACGTGACAAAAACAAACAAAATGGCCGACTACGTAGAAGATATCTCATCTCCAAGATTTAAATCACAAAATACTGGAAAGTCTGACAAATCTAAAGGTTTTGTTTTAATCGTCTTTCAACATAAACAATAACGTTTTGTGTGTGGCACAGGTGACAGGAGGACACATGAAAAAAAATACTATATTGCAATATTTTCTATTTTGAAAATTGATATGAAAATGCACGAAATGAAATCAAAAGACAAAGCCTACCATCCATATTACTTCATTTTTTTCACTCCTGTTAATATGTCGCTTCAAATAATAACGCGGATATTGCATCATTATTTGTCATTTGTCTTTAAACTAGGACCACAGAATGGATTTTTCAAAATCTGAGTATATGTGACTACTGACTGTCTAGACACCTCACTCCTCAGACCTCACTGACCTCAGTTCGTAAAGTGGATTTTTCAAGATTTGAATAATTAATCAATGTTAATTGTCTAGTCACTTGGATGAAAGATGCAATGAGCTACGTCATAACTGAAACAATTGAACTTGCCTAATTTTGTTCAATCAAGTCTTCCAGAGAAACCTCAAAAAATCTGCCTATGGAATTTTCAATGTAAAATGGAGATAACTCTTCCTATAAGATTTTATAAAATTAAGTATTACAACCCCGTGTGCGTGTAATGTGCACAAAGTACATTAAAAATATTTGAAATAAAAGTTTTACAAATTTTTGGATAGGTGTGAGCTGATGAATTCAAATTATTAATTTTTTGAAATTTCCAAGTGCATTAATTTCTATATTGGAAATTCACCATTAAGAATCATTTGTGAGGCATACAAACATAACCTTTACAAACAACTTTACATTTTTTGGGGGGGTTTTCTTGGACAACTCAATAAGGTTAATTAACCAACAAAAAAGACTGTCTAATAATTCTAACGTTTAGACTTTCAAAATGCGAAAAATCCATTTTATGAACTGAGGTGTCCAGACAGTAATCACTTGGCTGAAAAAGTTATAAGCTAACTTAAACAAAATCATGTCTTCGAGAGAAACAAAAACATTCGCCTAACGGAATTTTTAATGTAAAGGGAGGAAACTCTTTCTATGAGATTTAAATTAAGTATTACAATCCCGTGTTGCATGAAATTTGCACGTTGATTTGAAAATATCTAAAAAATCAAAGGAATCGGAAATTCTATCAATAATAAGGTATAGAGGCATCTCAAAGATCACGGGGTAAATATAGAAAAAACATAGTTACCCGATGATCTTCAGATGCCCTATACCTTATTATTGATAGAATTTCCGATTTCTGTGCTAAAATAATGATTTTATAAATTTTAAGATAGGTTCGAGTTAGTCAATTCAATTTTTAAACATTTTTCCAAATGCATTAATTTTTCTATTGGAAATTTCCGATTCAGAATCATTTTTTGTGTGTTCAAGTAAAGTCCAGAAATACCAACGGGATATTCGAAGGAGGGGAAAATCAAAACAACCGACAAACTCCGAAGAACAACGAAGACAAGACAAATATTTATTTAAACCTTTATAAACTTAAAATTATAACATTTTTAAGTATTCTTGGACGACTCAACAATGTAATTTAACCAATATAATATAATTATAATTCTAACATTTAGACTTTCAAGATACCAAAAGTCCATTCCATATTTCTGAGGTTTACAGAGTACAGTGGAAAATCATTGACGTCGCAGGGCGGCATCATTGTATATAACTTGAAACTTACAGTAAAAAAATGTTTTTATCCCTGAGGAAACAGACATCTGTCATTCTTACTCTTTTTAAATTGCCTAAATATGCCAAACCAAAGGCAATTTTTAAGATTAACATTTCTCTTCTGTTCAAAGGTCACAGTACATCGCATTTTGGGTACCTGGTGCAATTTGGGTTCTAACGGTAGTATCTATAGAATAAAAGTTGACACTTTTAAAAATTCTCGTTAATTTATGAAATATTTCAGGTTACTTAGTAGTTGATTATGGTGATAAAATCAAGGCAGAATTCAAGTTTTCACAGAATCAAATTCAACAACAGGTAATTCTACTCAATATGCTGTTAGTGTTCTGGCAGTAAATGCATGCATGCTTGGAATATGATAATGTACAATAAACAATAAACACAGTGTCCAAAACTGCATATTTATTATGATATGTTTTTATATATCAACATGGTTTGTACCGAGAATAATATATATTAATAAACTCGGTTGGATTCCTAAATTGGTGATGCATATCAGCGTCAGCAGTCAAAGGTTAGACGAAGAGGAAATGAGAGGTGACCAGTAACTATTTTAACGCAAGAAAGGTAAATATATTATAATTGATAGAATTCAGTCGTTTTAGCATTAATCATAGTTTAATATAATATATATTACTGACGGCGAGATATTGTCGAAGGAGAGCAGTAATTATTGAATCGGGTACACTGTTTCTTTTGACGTCACTGTCGCCACCTTGGATATCAGCTGATAAGTAATGTCATTTGGGTTAAAGTTAACAACCGTGTCCTCCCTTTGAGATTTCGAAACCATGTTAATTATAAATGATTTTCATGACCAAATATAATGCAGTTTTAATCAGAAAAGAGCTGTAACATTATCACACTGTTATTTGAGATTAATACATATGTAATTATGAATTACCCCGGGGATGTACCACAACTGGCCATTTTACAAATTTCTAAAAATATCTTCAGTTATATAATCGTTCCATAATGCACAAATAATGTTTGTGTGTGTAGATGCAGCATATATATGGTAACATTGGTTATATAATCAGTGATCAGTTTCCTACATATATAACAATCCAGAAATATTTTACACATGCAAGTTACATTATCGTAATTAAATATTAATATTCTGGAATACATGTAAATATATATATTTTGGGAAAAACCCGAATTCAGTATATGTGTAGTTGATCAGTGCTACATAAGCTAACTCATAATTAATCTTTTATAATGTAGGGCAATAATCGGATGTATTACTTGAGCATGTCAAGCCTAACTAAATTGAGCGCATATGTTTGAGAAGATGATCAGCGATATATTTTGAGCAAACGTGAGTCTTATATAATATGAGCATGCTAAACCACATTGAGACAAACCTGACTTGGGCTTATGTCTATGATGATCAGTGCTATATAATGTTAGAGTAATATTGGGCCTTGATAATTTCACAGAGAATTTTAACCTTGATAATTATATTGTATTGATTCTACACAACATGTATATATGAATGAGAAGTGCTATATATTATATATATTAGAGCAATTTTGAGTATTGACAATCTGAAAGCAATAATTAGTTTTCCCCGGTACACGTACATGTGTATAAGGTTAGCATGTTAATCATGGCTATATAATTAGGCGAACATAAATTGACCATATTTTTATGTTAATTTCACCAAACTATACATATATCTTTACTTATAGATTGAGACATCCCCTCCAGAGAAAACACACATCTGCCAATTAATAGGTTATGAACAAGAAGAAGACAAATTCATACTGAATTGCTTGTTAGAGGAATGTGTAAAAGATAACAAGACAAGTGTGGAACAATGAGGATGCTTCGCCCGAGATAATCCTCGAAAATGAGGGTGCATCCCCTGAGATGATACTTGACAGAACTGTGTCGTTTGCACCTATTATTAAAGAAGTGTCGGGTGTTGCTATACTGCAGTGTAATTTTTTATTAAAATATTTGGAATCAAAATGGTATTCCAATTATCCCTGTTTGCATGGAAATATATGAAATAAATGGGAGAATAATGTGCACATCGATCTATACATGTCATGTCTATGTTAAAACTTGTGCTCTTGCTATCTTTTATCTAAATAGTTAATATATTTATGCATTATGCATTCAATGTAAAATTTCCATCACACCTAAAAATGCGCCAAAGCCGCAATCGGTTCTTGTCAAAAGAGCAGACTACTGTGATAAAAAAAATATGTATCACATCAATATAGTTCATCATAAGGACAATTCATACTACATGTATTTCGATTTTGAATTTAAACTGTTTACATAATTGTTCTATGTAAAGTCAGAACATCATATATTGTCAAAAACGTAGAGGGAATACTTTGATATAAAGTCACATAAACAGATCCACAAATGTCAAAGAAGACCTCAAATGAATAATAGTTATCAAGTTATTAATTCTGCAAAAATATTAATAGAATTTACCGAAGTTTATGATGGATAAAACTGTTGCTATATTATGAGCAACAGACAAATATTAGATAAGATACAATAGGAGGAAAGATGGAAACAGGTACAAAAGTAAAAACAGATATATATTTATAATATACCCTCGTCTGTCAAGATTGTTCTAAATATCATATTCATTCCATAATTTATTGCCATGTTTGGTGTAGCTCTATGTCCATGGTTGCCAAGTAGGGTGAAGCTATATACATTGTTGCCAAGTTGGGTGCAGCTATACATTGTTGTCAAGTTGAGTGCAGCTATAGTAAGTAAGTAAGTAAATTTTATTTTCAATCACGAGCCCGTGAGGGCATAAATCAATACAGTGTATATAAAATATAACTGTTTAAACTCTCATACATCACTCTCATTCATAACCATTCATTCCCTTTTCATCTATACATTGTTGCCAAGTTAGATGTAACTATATTTACATTCTTGCCAAGATGGGTCAGAAAAGATATATTTGTATGGGAAACTTGGGAAGGGCGAGTTTTGCCCTTCTACGGTTTCGTGCCGAATACAAAAAAGTTTATATTTTACTGACCTAATATTGTTTTTATACTGCAACTCAAATTGATACATTGATTGCCATTTAAATGGTAACACAAATTTCAAACTTATATCTAATCCCTAACTAAACCTCTGATTGTGAAAGAAGTGAGCCAACATGAAATCGACTTTGTACAAAATACCAACCTTTTAATATACTGAACTGCAAAAGAAACGTCGCTTTTTCAAAATGTTAGCAAAATTCAAAATAAATATTAATTAATGATTTTTATATAATCAGTATTACGATTACATCACCAGGTACGATTAAATTACCTGTGAATTAAATTTTCGGTTGAATAATTTTCAGTTGATATCGTAGAGCGACCGTACCTAAAACCGCTCGTGGGACACACTTGGCGGTAATTTTTCTTAAATCTTAAATGTTCGTGAAATTCATGCTCCTTTATGGGTATAAAAGGCCGGAGAAAATTAAAGAGTGTTAGTATCAGTGTTGACACAGAAGCTATGCCACGTCTGACTCCACAAAAGAGAGAACAGGCCATTGGTCGATTGGATGCTGGGCAATCTGCCAGAGTTATTGCCAACGACTTCAACTGTGCTGTTCGAACAATTGAACGTCTACGGACACGGTACAATGCAACAAACAGCACAAATGACCGTCCACGGAGTGGTAGACCCCAAGTCACTACCCCTAGACAGAATAGAGGCATTGTTCGTCACCATTTGATGAATCGGTTCACCCCAGCTGCCGAAACTGCCAGAAACACTGTTGGAACACATGGACGACCCATAAGTGATGATACGGTTCGTCGGCGATTAGCTGCTAGAAACATGAGATGTCGCCGTCCAGCAAGAGGACCTATTCTTACTCCTCGACACCGTCAAGCTCGTCTTCAGAGGGCCACTCAGCGACAGAATTGGCGAAATCGACAATGGCGTAACATCATCTTCTCTGACGAAAGCCGTTACTGCATTTCAACAGCCGATGGCAGAACCAGAGTGTGGAGAAGACGCGGGGAACGTTACGAAGACAGCTGCATTCTGGAAACAGACGCGTGGGGAGGACCTAGCATCATGGTATGGGGTGGAATCGGCCTTAACGTTAAACTTGGTCCAGTCATCTTTCAGAACCTTGGCCCAGGTAGAGGATATGGCGTAACAGCTGCCCGTTACATCGACCAAGTCTTGACACCCCATGTTCAGCCCCATTTCGCACGTCATCAAAACAAGACTTTCCAACAGGACAATGCACGTGCGCATACCGCAAGAGCCACAAGAGACTTCCTACAGCAGAATAACATTAATGTTATGGATTGGCCGGCTTTGAGTCCAGATTTAAACCCTGTTGAACATTTATGGGACGAAGTTCAAAGACGGTTGAATAATAAGCAGCCAAGTCCGACAACTGCAGCTGAACTTTCACAAGCGTTTCAGAGAGTATGGGCACGTATTCCGATGGCGTTTATTAATCGGCTCATCAACTCCATGTACCGAAGATGTGCCGCAGTAATTGGTGCCGGTGGAGGACATACACGTTATTAACGGACGTGGGAGCACAGCATTGAAAACATGTGACGTTGCGACAATTGTGACGTTTTTGTGAACATTGTAACCAAAAGACTGTAAATCATTCATTAAATTTTGTAAAAATTAATTTAAAATATATAAATGTCACTTTGAAAAAAATGTATGTGAACATGTCATTTTGTGCGACGTTTCTTTTGCGGTTCAGTGTATATTAAGAACATAAACAGTAAACACAACAGGGAGTGTTCTAGTTGCAGTCTAAAGTGCTATATCATTACAGCTTTTGCCTTGCCTCACAAAAGTCATAAAGATGCGGGGTTTCGTACGACGACATCATCAATTTGGTAATAGTTGGTGATTATGTCAGTTAATGGGGAACCACATATAGACAGTCAATGAATTTGGTACGCAGTTGTATAAGCATTCGCATGGCAATTTTTTGACTTGGCCCCTCAGTTATATTCTAGTTATTATGAATCTTCACTATGCTGTACATGTTGTGAAAGTCTACGAGGAACAGTCAACAGTTGAAAGTTTTACATTATTCACATGTTTAAGAGATGCCTTATTCATTTCAACATTTAAATTATACTAGCAAAATTGGATACAGGTGAAACATATCTCCCTGGTAAATAGTTTGTACCATAAAGATACAGTTAGGTTTAAATCACTATCATTAATTCATCAGATCATGAGGCCATCCAAGTTAACAGTACTTCAGTACTTTGATTACATTTCTGTACCTCAGAAATTCTAAAATCTTTGCAAAAAATGACAGATTCTCTTTACTAAGCCAAACCATATATGGGTCTGCGGACAATATGTTTTTGAAAAATTTTTGGTTTAGAATTTGGAGAAACTAATAAATTGATGACATTTTCATATCAGTTAAAATAAAAAAGTGCTCCTAGAAAATATCAAAAGTATTATCTCGACAACGCAACAATAAAACTCGACTCTACCTGAAAGTAACAAATTGGTAATTGAATCTTTATTATTTATAGCGTATCATTTGGTTGAGGGCATAGGTGTCTCAATAGCACGAGTTGAGTTCCGCGGAGGGAACAACAAAGCGTTTTCGGCATTCTATTAAGATCTAATCATAAACACTGTAAAAAAAGTATTATCTGAGTATATAAAATTTTGTGTGAATTTTGTACTACACAATTAAGTTAAATTCTGCATCTCACTTTTTGTTGTCAGTTAAAATATTTTAAATATTTGGAATATTAAACTAAATGTATTAAGCGAATATCGCTTTCGCACACAACGGTGTTATAATTAGAACAGTTATTAATGACACATGCACTATAAGGAACAAACGTATGAACTGAAGTTCACTGAACCTATCTTACATTCTTCGCTTTGTGAAAAAAGCTAAGCTCAAAATACAACAACTATAACCGTCACGCGAAATAGCACCACAGTCACAATCCAAAATTTAACGTCAAAGATTGAAAATGGAAAATCATACGTTGTTTTGTAGTATCTGGAACACCGGGATTTGCTTTAAAATGTCACAAAAATGTAAATCTGAATTTATTTCATTTTTTGGAAAACATTTTACGTTTTTATGTGTAAGTTATAAATAACGCATACTTTTCTATTAGAATCGAAAAATTCATTGATGCTATGCTTTATGATTTTTTAACATGGGTAGGCATTATATTTGTTAATATTTAAAACCTCGCTGTCGCTCGGTGAAAAAATATAAACAAACCGGAGGCTCCATGGCGCCTGAATCTAGATTTTAGGTGACCAAAACTGACAAAGCGCTTCTAGATAAGAGATGTAAGGAATTGTTCTACAGTGTCATGCACTTCTAGATAAGATATGTAAAAATTCTTCCAGTGTCCAATGTTAAAAATGTTAAACTAAGTCCAAGTGTGGCAGCTAGCCTGGATTACGATCGGCACGAAAACTTTGTAGCAGACATTTATCCAAGGATCTTCATGTAACAAAAACAATTCAATTGGCTTAGTACTTTCTGAGAAGAAGACCTTTGTACAAATTTCCCCATATGGTCCAATGTAAAACTAATCCAGCTGTGGCGACTACCTTGAATTTCAGATCAGCATTAATAAAACATAACTATTGGAGAGTTCCATCTAATGCTTGTTCATACATGAAAATATTTCAATTGGCTTGGTAGTTTCTGACAAGAAGATCTTTGGACAAGATTCCCCATAGGCTCCAATGTTAAACTAAGTCCGGCTGTGGCGGCCATCTTGAATTTTCGATCATAAAACATACATTTTGTAGTGGTCTATCAAATGATCATTCACACATCAAAAACATTTCAATTGGCTTGGTAGTTTCTGACAAGAAGACCTTTGGAGAAAATTCCCCATAGGCTCCAATGTTAAACTAAGTCCGGCTGTGGCGGCCATCTTGAATTTCCGATCGGCACAAATAGCATACCTTTTGTAAAAACTTAAATTTTCCACAGGCCTTTTATGCCAGGCGAGCTAAAAACGAGACAAAATGGATTGAAATGTAAGTTAATTTTTCGTCCCAGAAGCACTCTGGTCAAGGAAAAACTGATACATCGATTCCTATACTGTGATCAAAGACTTATCAAAGACTTTTTGTTTAATTTCAGCTTGAACTTCTTCAGCGGGAGGTAACTTTACTATGGGAAATTATTCGGGATCTGATGCTATTACTAGGACCTATGCTGTTTGGATGGTTAGGATTTTTCCTTTCCAAGATGTTTCTTTCCCGTATGTGCGAGGTAACATTTAAATGTTTTATCCAAGATCGTGAATTGTTTTACATAATAGCAGGAACTCTGATAAATGACATGATGCACACCGGTAGGTATTGACACAAAGCAACAAAGAATTGCATAATTCAAATAAAACTGATAGCACACCAGACGTGGATTTCTAGCGTTCCAAATCGACTCGAATACAAACAGTATAAATACAGATATAGAAGAACATGCTGTACTCAATAATCAGCTTTGGTATTATTTCGATTGTAGATCCCTCTGACGTCAAACAGTTTTGTTGTACTGGGGCTGATACCAGGGGACCGACCCATCCACCCTTTAAAAGGTCGTTAATGTCAGGGGAATGTTAGACAAATACATGAATAAAAGGTACCGCATAATGTCTTCCACGCTAGCAATTACAAAAAAACGCGTTATTTAATTGAAGTAAGATCATGTATATACCACCAAAATAACATAGTTAGGCCACAACAAATTGTTTTTTTTTTTTTTTTTTTATTTCTTTGGATTTTTTGGCCTTCATGTATAGTGGGTCCCCTTAATTAAATGATAGCCGGATTTTTTATGAGGACTTGTTTTTTTCGGGCGAAGATCAAATTTATGTGCGGCACAAATTTTTTTAACTAAAATATTGTAAAAAAATCCCTATTTTAGAAAAAATTTTAAGCATTTTTGTAAAATGAATCAGTCAAAAATGTCAAAAAATTTAATTTAATCTTGGGACCTAAGGCCCACAGAGGTTGAATTTGGAATTGTGACCTCAACTCCTCTTTCATTTTTCACTGGTCTTAGCAATTTAACTTCTTAATAGAATAATTGCATAACATCTATAGATGGTTTCAGATTTTTTTACTTTTGATCATTGTTGAAAATCTGGATGATATACTTCTGAAGGGGTGGGGATTGGGGCTGTGGGGATCACTGTCGATTCCGTTAATAGCTTTGTAGTTTACATAAATTTCATACGGGTCACATAATTTATATCTATTCTCTTATAAATAGTATATATTGATTACTGCATGTGGGATGCAAAAAGCGTAAAAAAAAGCCAAAATAAGCGTAAAGTCGTGACTGAGTCGTTTTATTTCTCTTATACAAAGGACATATCGTTGTATGATTTGAACAGCAAAAACGAAGCTGTTGACCATATATACATTTATCCTGCAATCAAGCCATTTCCGTTAAAATAACAGGGGTAGAATAAACTTTAGTCCTATTAGGCCAATGACATAAGGTCTACTGGTACTTGTTTACATGAAGAGCGCGAGGAGGGTAGTGAATGTACCAGATGACGTCGTGGCGTTTCCCGCGTTTTCACGGCAGTTGAATTTTCAACTTCAAACGTAATTTTAAGGCATTTTACGCATCTAAAGGGGATTGCATGATAAAGACACTACAAAGTCATTGTCGGAAAATATAAAATTTATTTGGGCTCAAATGGGGAAAAGGCTCGCTAAAGCTCGCCCAATAATTTTTATATTTTCCAACAATTACTATGTATTTTATATTTAGTATCAATGAAATTGAAAAACAAATGTTAACAGCAATAAAGTATGATTTATAAGAAAATTATGGGGATAGATTGTTGAGAAATGAATATTTTAAGTATATTGAATAAGAATAAAGTTCAATGTGTAACTTTTTTTCAATATATGTACTGAGATACAAATTTCGTTTAGTAAGTAAGTAAATATTTATTGAAATAAAGACCAAACAATGATCTATCATCAATATTCATACAAACAAACAGTGAATGCAAAACAAATACAAAGAATATTTACATTAGCATCTTGTACTCTGCAGCGATATCCCAGCTGAGGACGACAAACAAGATAGAGTTATCTTTCTTTGAATATTAGACTTATAATGACATTCAAACATTCTGTTTCATTTTCTGGTTAGAATTATACATATTACTTACACCAGAAATAACAACTTTGCATACATCTAAATCATGACTTGTGAATATAAAATTAAACTGATCTTCTTTAGACATGTTTGCAAAAGAAGGTACTATTTCAATAATTTTCTTAAATAATTTATCTCGTTCAATATTTAATTTATTACATTTCATAATGAAATGAACTTCGTCTTCAATACCTTCCTCACATAGTTGACAGATCCTTTGTTCTACAGGCAGATTTAAATATCGACCTTTCTCACTATTCAAATTTGAGTTACTAATTCGGATTCTAATGTAATTCGATAGGACCTTTTTGTCAATATCTGTATATAAATAAAATTCCCTTTGAAACTCATTTTGATGCAAAACAGATTCTGTGACCTTGAGGTCATGGGTCATCGACTTTGAATTTCTTTATCGAATTTCAGTATTAGAATCTAGGTTAAGGTTAAGGTTTAAGGTAGTTTTTCATGAAGGAGTTATGGTATCATCATGAAACTTTGTACATGGATAGCTTGTGATATGAATAGCAGCATTTTGATGCGAAACGGATGTTGTGACTTTGAGGTCATGGGTCATCGACTTTGATTTTCTCTATGGAATTTTAATATTAGAAGATAGAGGTTAAGGTTCAGGTTGAAGGTAGTTTTTCATGAAGTACTGCAAGAGATAGTATTTCATCTACCCTTTCGTTAGGAACTTCAAAGTCAGCAGTATACAGATGTATTTCTATTTACTTAGTACTTACATTATTGGTGGGGCATGTAGTATCAGTTGGACACATATATACTTGTTTTATGTGGCCCTATGCAAAATTTCATAAAAAATATGTAACATTTATTTTTTATGAAATTTTGCACAGGGCCAAATAAAAACCTCCTATACATCTTTAGATATAGGATATATATTTAAAGATTATTTATACAAGGTGATTTTTGTGCCTAATGTTTTGTTATAAAGATTGTTAATTTCTATTTTTTATTAAAAAATTTGTAATAATTTATTGAAATACTAAAAATGGAAATTCGTGATTGAAAATAATTCTGTTCTATCGTTCTATATATTTCCATGTGGGCTTGTGTATTTTTTACAGGGACTACTGATTACCTTTAACAGTTTCTTCATGTCAGCCTGTCTGGTAGCATTTATGACACCTTTAAGTGAATCTGCAGTTAGACTTATGGCAGCTTTTGAAGAATTCAGAGAGCTGCGCCAAAACGTAGAACCGGGTGAAGATCTCCCATCAGAGGAATCGGGACATAGTGATGCTGGCCATCTTGAAGTAGAAGACAATCAAACAGAAAACCTAGGAACAAATCATGAATCAGGAGAAGATTCCCTAGATGAAAATGAACACGGGGAAAATTAAGAAACTCCACAACTAGATCTTAAAACTTTGTGAAACATTTTTAATAAAAAAAAATCTAATTGAAAATAGAAATTATGTCCAGAGGTAAAAGAATACGTCGCAATATCATTCTATTTCATGTTTTGATAGCACAATTACACGTCCGTCTTAATATAGTCGTTTTACTTAAAATGCTTCCAGATTACTGTAAAATACATTGTTAGCATACTCTTAGATAACTTTTTCATACCTATGAGGCTAATATTTCAGACTGAACACCCTCTTCGTTTTTGTTGATAACGTGTAGGGCGTCGGTTATTTCATAGAATACAGATTCTGACGGAAACTTTTCAAAGAATCCTGCTGATATCAAAGTGCGCATAAAACCGGAAAAACACTTTACTAAGTGGACATCAATATCAACAGATTTGTACTCCTTTATAATCTGAACTAACATACTTATACCTGACATATCAATATATGAAATCATTTCACAGTTAATTATTATATGCTGTACATCATTTTTTACTAAATCTCCGATTTCTGCTTCATCCAACATATCCTTGTCATTCAGTTCATGACTTTTCAAGCGTTCTGCGATATTCTTTTCCTTTTCTTTTTCATTCAATTTCATGGGATCTAAAATCTTATGGTTAATTTGTTTTTTAAATAATTCTGCATTTGCAAAATACAAAGGTGCAGGAAACTGAAAGATTTTTACGTTCTTGAAATCTTTCACATTTTTTCGGTTTTCACAGCTTAAAAACACTTGTTCATTTCCCGCTTGTCCAATTAATGTCCCAACTGTCATCTGATGATGAATTACCACGGATATAATGGAAAAGCCAATTCCAGCGATAATTCCATAGTCAAGATTAACAAAAACTGATACGAAGCAAGAAGTTATCCAAATAAAGAAATCTAGTTTATTTATCCGCCATATTTTCGGCAAATCTCCAAACTGCATGATAAGACTTTTCATGGCGACAGCTATCATTGCGGCTAAAACAGACATTGGTAATGCGTGGAAGAGTTGACCAATCCATAAGATGACAAGTAGTATAAATATTATTGTAGGTATTGAATTCAGAGTAGTATTCGCCCCCAGATCACTGTCCAACATTGTTCTGCTGGGCGTGGCAGATTGTGGAAAACACGAAAAGAATGACGACAAAATGTTAGTTAATCCATAGGCAATAATTTCTTGGTTGTCATTAATCCGCTGATCATGAATTTTTGCAGTTAGCTTTGCCAACGATATAGTCATCATAAGAGTTAATATTGCCATAATGAAACAGTCCACCATTATCCTTGATGTAATTTCTAATGTAGGCAGAGCGGGTGGGCGGAATCCTGAAGGAATATCACCAATAACCGACACTCCAAGTTCATATTCAAATTTTGCAAAGTACGAAATCACAGTTGCAACTATAACAACAATAAGATCTATGGGAATAGGGATTTTAAGACGATCTCTAAATCTTTGGTTGATGCAAACTTTTACCAATAATAACACGGAAATACATATTATTGTAATTACAACATCAGAAATTACAGTCTTCTTAATGTTAGAAAATAATTCAACGTACATTTTGACAAGTTTCCCTGCACCAATATGTGCAGACACTTTGATACCAAACATTTTTGGTACTTGGCTAGATACTATATGGATACCGGCGGCTGTTGTAAACCCTCCTATGAAGCTCTCTGACATGTACGTCATTTAAAATCCAAGACGAAGTATACCAAGAGTTGTTAACATTAAACCAACAACAAACGAAGCAGTCATGGCAGTACATACTTTGATGCTAATTAGGTTTTCTTCACTGGCTAGACTAAAGATGGTAGAGTCGTTGTTTTCAGAAAAGGTTACGTTGAACGTTTTAAGTTCAGCAGCATTAGACACATTTAATGCTGATTTTGTAACCGCAGACATATAGAGATCAACCTCTGAGTGAATGATTTTTTGAACAAGAAGTGCAATTACTGCATTCGTTGCAAAGGCTACGTACGGAGATGTTCCAAATAACATATAAAAAAGTAATGGAAAGAGTGTGGTATACAGTCCATACACAGCCGGTAGCCCGGCTAAAACAGAGAAGGCAAGGCCTTGAGGTAGATGCATAAAACTGACTGTTAATCCAGCTATCATATCTCCTATAATATATTTCCTTTTATAATTTGATACTATTTTGATGATTGGTAGAAAGGCAGTCAACTTTTTAAATGCTTTCTTCTTGGTACACAAACACTCCTTTTTCATTACGGCCAGTATCGATTTCTTCGGTGGCACATAAACTTCAAATTCCAATTCCAGTTTATTCTGTGTAAAAGCACGTCGATTTATCTCTATTTCACCCATCCCAGAAAATTACTGAACCTAAAAGAAAAATAGTTACTTTTAAAATTCAAATACATGTATACTTAGTCTTGAGTTCTGTTGCAGAAAACTGTCCACAGATAAACAAACGAATTTTTACTTACAAGTGTATACGCTTTTGTTTTTCGTTTTTTTGTTTTTTGTTTGTTTGTTTGTTTGTTTGTTTGTTTGTTTTCATTTCTAACATTTATAGTTAACAAAGCTAGCGTGCAACAAACATAGGTGATAAATTAATACCAAAGTTTGGTTTCATTGGTTCTTCAATATTCTTTTGCGGATAAATGGATCTACAAAAAAATTATGAATCATCAAACGACCCGTTCTCCGAGTTAGTATTTTGTGATATAGGAACAAATCATGGATTTCAATGTATAAATCAAAGGCGTTTTGTTTATTATACTAGACCATCGCCCCTCGTCAGTAAAGTTTTCAGATCTCATCTCCAGTGAAATATCTTGCACAAATTCTTTGAAACTCAATGTAACAAATTTATGAAAGGACTGTCTTAGTCTGTATAATTCACTCTGGTCTATGGCCGCTATGGATAACTTTTTTTTCATATTTGTTATTTTTTATTTGTTTGTTCTTGATTCATGACAGATAAATATCTGCTCTTTAAATCAATAAAATTATTCTTTTTATTCTTTTGAAGGTCGATTCTATCAAAAAAATCGGCCAAATGAACTAAAATTTAGTTTTGAATATCTATGGAAAGACCCAATATAAATTTTGCACATTTTCTTTCAGGTCGGTCAACTAACACTGTTGCCATAATTTTTGTTTCTGATATTCTTCGCTGGTATGGTCTGTATAAATTGTAGAATAGAGAATGGAAACGGGGAATGTGTCAAAGAGACAACAACCCGCCGTGACCAAAGAGCAGAAAACAGCTCAAGGCTACCAATGGGTCTTCAACGCAGCGAGACAATCCCGCACCCGGAGGCGCGCTTCAGCTGGCCCCTAAACAATAATGTATACTAGTTCAGCAAAATGGACGGCACACTAAACTCCGAAACGTAAAAATGAACCAAAATTAAAAAAAAAAAAAAAAAAAAAAACACACAAGACTAACAAAGGCTAGAGGTTCCTGA
Organism: Mytilisepta virgata; assembly: GCA_028015205.1. Classification (NCBI taxonomy): domain Eukaryota; kingdom Metazoa; phylum Mollusca; class Bivalvia; order Mytilida; family Mytilidae; genus Mytilisepta; species Mytilisepta virgata. Next base: position 114,596,341 of record CM051521.1, read on the forward strand.
CTTGGGACAAGCGCAAAAATCCGGCGGGGTTAAACGTGTTTTGTGAGATCTCAAACCTCCCCCTATACCTCTGGCCAATGTGCATGGAATAAACAAACACACAGCAATACACACAGTAAAAATCAGTTCAAAAGATGAGTCCGATTTTAAAAAAGGTAACAGAAGAAACTAAGCAAAATGACAATGATCAATATATATTAACAAAGGACTACTAGTAGTTACTCACATGCCAGCTCCAGACTTCAATTAAACTGATCGAAAGATTATGTCTATATGTGCATACTTCGTTACAACTATTTCTACGACAGGAATAATTTTGGTGCATTTTTTGTGGGAAACTTCATTTTACTGCGTTAGATGGTTTAAGAGAAGTCGCTCTTCCAAGATTTATATACAGAGGGGTGATTTGTATATAATTTATATAACCCCTAAAACTTCGTTTGCAATAGTTTGAAACTCGACATGAGAGCACCAGTGAACTTGTGACGAGTTTGTAGACTTGACTCGCAGCTATTGAAATTTGTAGTTTAAGAATTGATCGAAATTTTGTCTAGGATGAACAACAGCATTAGTGTCTCTATTGAAAACACTTAACTTGAATACATCATGACATGAGCTACTACTAGCCGTTTCAAGTATAAATTCATTTACTGTTTTCATTTCAACTTTGTCAAAACCTTATCAGAAAATTTTGTATATATGTAGGTTTTTCAATTGGCCAAAAAAATAAAACATAATTTAGTACCGTAGCTGGAAATATTTTTTTCATCTTTTGCAAACGCATGGTCAGTAAATCTACTTACCTTTTAAGAGAATTTCAACCTGTTTCGCTGAATGTATATAAACTAGCTACGATAACATGTCTCGGTTGATATGTAAAGTTAAGTTAATTCTTCCACCGATATTACATTCAACTGATAGTAGGCTTATGCGGCTCTAGTTCCGGTCACCTATATTAAACATATTGATTTCTGTATCTGACCTTCACTAAGGTCAATGTCATTAACGTGTTGTGTTCATAATATGCAACGCCGCAGCTGCCTTTAATGTTCAATAAATATATTATATGCACATACTTCTTCATTATATATGCATATACTTCTTCTTTATATGCACATACTTTGTCATTATATGCTGATACTTCTTTATGAGCTTATATTCTTTATCATGGTGATACTTTTCATTACGAACCACAAACTCTTTATTTCCCGAACCGGAAATATTTTCTAGTATCTAACGTCTTTATTTTGACGAATTTGTTCACAACTGGTAAAATATTGTGATAAGGAAGCAACCATTTGATTTTTATTTGGGTTGGGGGGGGGGGGGGGGGGGGTATGGAAGTAATCTCATAAGTCCTGCTTTTTTTTCAGCAAAATTTCGAGACTGGCTTTTTTTTACTACCTGGTGTTGCCCTGCCTTTTTTAGCTCACCTGACCCAAAGGGTCAATTCAGTGAGCTATTTTCATCACCTGGCGTCCGTCGTCCCTTAACTTTTACAAAAATCATCTCCTCTGAAACTACTGGGCCAAATGGAACCATAGACAAAGGAGGACATAGGGGTAAACTGCAGTTTTTGTCTTATATCTCAAAAACTAACGCAATTAGATCAAAACTGACGTTTTAATTCACCAACATAGCATGATGAAACAGTGCACTATTATCCTTGATTTTATAGGCAAAGCGGAATCCTATAGGAATATCAACAATAACTTAAACTCCAAGATTATTTTCAAAATTTGCAACTATATTAAATTTTATTGCAAGAGTTTTAAAATTTACTTAATGTACCATAGCTCAGTTGTTGATTCTTAACATAAATCTTAGAGGACCATGACTATACTGAAGATTGTAGTTTCTGATGCTTTCATACATTTTAAGTTTGCATGTACACCTTTACACCGTATCCTCGCTCTTTATTAAACGCACTGGAGGTCTACGTATTTATCGCCACTAGAATTCGTTTAATTTCTTAATGTTTCGTAATATAATGCTCAGATTCGGAAATAGAATATGATAATGGTATAGTTGTTTTAGCACTAAGATATACTAAGTGGTTGAAGTATCCGTCAGATTGCTTCCATCTTATAATGGTGCTAGAACCTTTTTTTTCAGACTGATTGTCTTTTTAAAATCTTTCCCGTTTCTGGTTTGTTCTTGCAATTCCATTCATATTTTATGTTTTTTTGTTAATGTATTTTGTCTTATTTGGTTTTCTTATCAGCGACTGAGGTATAATATTAACACAACCTGTTCATAAGTCATTATTCCTTTAATTTTTTAGAATTCAAATTAATTTTAGTATAATTTCAGACCAATGACTATGTATTTGTTAAGATGATATTAAGAAATGTTATTCAGTATCAATAGGCAGAGTGACAATGAAGAATTTTTATAGGGGTTAGACAATGATATATCAATCTCACTGAAGTCAGTAGCATATTAAGTTTGCACTTCGTAAGTTGTGAAGCCTTTCTTTCTTTATATAATAGTAGATACAATAGACTTGAAAATTCTTTGCCGGGAAATATCAATTATATTTTTTTGCAAATTCTGCCACTGAAGATTACATGTCAATAAAATGCTCCGCTGGGCGCAGCTAGATACGACCGCAGATGTCGAACCCTGAATAGTTGGGGCAATTATGAACACAACATTCAAGCTTGATACAATACTGAATTTGGATTCTGAATAAATATTTGACACAGCATAGGTTTCTGACACAGAATGAATGTTGTCTAAGAACTTAAAATTTTTTAATTTACCTATTCAAACCATATCAGTATTATTTGTTTTTATATATAAATCAGAAATAACCAATTTAAAATTTAAAATTGGGCACACATATCAATTTCTTGCTATTGCGCAATACTGTGCAATTAAAAATTTCTTCAAATATTTGACACATAATAGGTTTCTGACACAGAATAACTGAAATCAAAGAACTTAGAATTGGTCATATGATTTGAATTTATATTCAATTTTTTGCTTCTTGTGCAATACAATATGCTGTGGAGAATTGCCCCCCCCCAAAAAAAAAAAAAAAAAATAATTTACCCCTTTTTTTAGCTTTTGTGCAATACACTATGAAGTTGCACACTGACCCCCCCTCCCAAAAAAAAAACAAAAAACAATAAAATTTATTGTAACCCCCCCTTTTTTTGCTAAAAAAATTTGAAATTTTCTTTTTAATTTATGAAATATGAAATGAGAAAAAAATTACCCCCCTCCCCAATTTCTCATTTACCCCCCCCTCCCCCCTCTAAATTTTGTTTTCACCCCCCCCCCCCCCCCATTTCTTTATACTTTGCAACCATAACAGCCCATTTAAATACACCATAACATATTAAAATAGAAAATGACATCATAGTCATGGAATTTGTTAATAATAAGGTTTTGATAACAGGGCACACATATCAATTTCTTGCTATTGCACAATACTGTGCAATTAAAAATTTCTTCAAATATTTGACACATAATAGGTTTCTGACACAGAATAACTGAAATAAAGAACGTAGAATTGGTCATATGATTTGAATTTATATTCAATTTTTTGCTTCTTGTGCAATACAATATGCTGTGGAGAATTGCCCCCCCCCCCCAAAAAAAAAAAAAAATAATTTACCCCTTTTTTAGCTTTAATTTTGGACCCCGATTTGGACCAACTTGAAAACTGGGCCCATAATAAAAAAAAATAAGTACATGTTTAGATTCAGCATATCAAAGAACCCCAAGAATTCAATTTTTGTTAAAATCAAACTAAGTTTAATTTTGGACCCTTTGGACCTTAATGCAGACCAATTTGAAAACGGGACCAAAAATTAAGAATCTAAATGCACGGTTAGATTCGGCATATCAAAGAACCCCAATAGTTCAATTTTCGATGAAATCAAACAAAGATTAATTTTGGACCCCAATTTGGACCAACTTGAAAACTGGGCCCATAATAAAAAAACTAAGTACATGTTTAGATTCAGCATATCAAAGAACCCCAAGAATTCAATTTTTGTTAAAATCAAACTAAGTTTAATTTTGGACCCTTTGGACCTTAATGTAGACCAATTTGAAAACGGGACCAAAAATTAAGAATCTAAATGCACAGTTAGATTCGGCATATCAAAGAACCCCAATAGTTCAATTTTCGATGAAATCAAACAAAGTTTAATTTTGGACACCGATTTGGACCAACTTGAAAACTGGGCCCATAATAAAAAAACTAAGTACATGTTTAGTTTCAGCATATCAAAGAACCCAAAGAATTCAATTTTTGTTAAAATCAAACAAAGTTTAATTTTGGACCCTTTTGGCCCCTAATTCATAAACTGTTGGGACCAAAACTCCAAAAATCAATCCCAACCTTCTTTTTGTGGTCATAAACCTTGTGTTTAAATTTCATAGATTTCTATTTACTTATACTAAAGTTATTGTGCAAAAACCAAAAAAAAATGCTTATTTGGGCCCTTTTTTAGCCCCTAATTCCTAAACTGTTGGGACCAAAACTCCCAAAAACAATCCCAACCTTCCTTTTGTGGTCATAAACCTTGTGTTAAAATTTCATAGATTTCTATTTACTTATACTAGAGTTATTGTGCGAAAACCAAGAAAAATGCTTATTGGGCCCTTTTTTGGCCCCTGATTCTTAAACTGTTGGGACCAAAACTCCCAAAATCAATCCCAACCTTCCTTTTGTGGTCATAAACCTTGTGTTTAAATTTCATAGATTTCTATTAACTTATACTAAAGTTATAGTGCGAAAACCAAATGTCTTCGGACGACGACGCAGACGACGGACGACAACGACGACGACGACGACGCCAACGTCATACCAATATACGACCGCAAAAATTTTGCGGTCGTATAAAAACAGACAAAAATGTTGGAGAATGGTTTGGTACATCCACTGCTGGAGAGCTAAGGAGATATGTAAAAATATAGAAAAATCAAATAAAAATATATTCATATTTGATTTTTTTGGAGCATGTCTGCATATATTTTGTTGTATATATGAGAAAGAAAAAATATGGAGTAATATGTCAAGAAGACAAAATCCAATCTCTGAACAGAACAGACAAAACAATAGAATATAAAATCCTGTTAAATAGCAGAATATTGTACTGAGTATTTTTTCCACATCATTCTGGAAGCAAAATATATCTCTAGTTCCTTTTGTAAGTTGACTAGAAATATCAAATTTTTATGTCTTAATCATAGTTATTAATTGCTGCAGGATAAAAATATACATTACCGAAACAATGCAGTTTTTTGTACAGTTTATGTCAAACCAGCCGGGAAATTTTCTACATATTTCTTCAGCAGCAATAAACTATTTTTGGTTGATGTGCATACATTTTTTATATACACTAGACATTGAACCCGCGCGAGCGCGGGAAAATAAGCTTTTTTGTGGTGACCATATTGACTATAAAAATTTGTTGCGGCCTTGCCATTCATGGAACAGGAACTCAATATGGATGATGTGGCAGGCTTCCATAAACTTTCCTGTCAAGTAGGTGGTATCAACTGATAGTTTCATGTCTATATGTGCTGCATGTATTATTCTTAGAAATGAATTTTAATGCAGACTTTAACCAAATTCAATGAAGCGTGAAATGTAGGTCATCGTGACCCAATTGTCATGGCTGTTCGTTACTACCGAAGATGTATCCACTGATGCAGTAGACTTACCAAAATGGACCTTAAGGTGCCATCAAAGTCAAAATCTATTACGAAAACACAACCACATAAATTGTCAATATTTTTATTGTTATAATTAATTCTGAACTGGAACTTGATGAAAAGCTTTCATTAAATACACATTTCATAATGCATTACCTTTTTCCTTCAGAATAAATATGAAAATGAAATTGTAGATGTAAACATTTCCTTAGTGACGGATGAATTTTTCAAAAGATGCCGTGAGTTAGTTAGAGCATATTTTTGGAAAATAATTGTTCCAATTGTTCCATTGTCATCATGGGCAGGGCAAGCGAGGCTTAATTTCACAAATATATCCAATAATCAGAAGGTGAAAGCATTTTTAGTGTGTGGCTGCTTGTGTTGTCCACGTTTATATTTATCAAAAATGTCCGAGATAAATTTCGTCATTAATGATAAAGATGACCATTTGTTAAAAATATTTTTATCTAGGGCTTTACAGTAGAGATATATTTAGACAGGTCACATGACAAATAATTTAAAAATAGATAATGGTTGGTTTTATCACTTTGTGCAAGGTAAACATCCGAGCAATCTAAAAAACAACTAAGTTAGGAATTCCTCTGAACTTTACCTTACTTCTTCATTATCTTCAAAGTTCATAACCTTTACAGTTAGGAGAAATTGCGTTATTGTAGAAAAACAATCCTGAATACATAAAGCGAAAACATCCCACTCGAAGGAGAATGTTTTAAATTTTTTTTATTCTTCTTCCGTAATTTCAAACAGAAATACATTAAAAATATGTGCATACTTGTTTATTTAAATCAATGTGCTAAAATGATGCCTTCGAGAACCTTCTAAGGGATACGTTGGGAGAATTCATATTAGAGAAATGTGCATACAAATTCCATTTGCACATAAACAAAACTGTAGTTTAAATTTATAAATGCAGATTGTCAAATCCGATAATAACCTTTATAATCTGAACTATACATCGTTTATTTCGAACCACGCGTTTTGCCGCCTATTCGGCTAATTCGTAAATTTAGTATTATAGATGTATATACATCCACATTTTTGCAACCAATGATGATAATTCAAAGCCACAAACACAAATCTGTATTTAGAAATTTATTTGTAAGTTAACATCTAAATACGCATAAATATAATGTTTAAAATTCTATGTACAATAAACATTCTATACAATATTCCACCAGAGAAATATTATTTGTGCCTCTTGTATTATAGTAGATAAAAGTGACAAGAGTTTCCTCAGTCACATGATATGATAAAAATCTCTGCTGTAGAAAACACATCACTACATCAGACATACATATAAAATAATATTCTTATTGTCATTGTTAATCATGTACAAATTATTGGCCTGAAAAGCAGTTCCATAAATTTTTATTATCATACTGTTAATTCTCCAATAAATAAAAAAAATAAAATTATACACATAAATATATGCATTTGACAAAACATGTAACTTCCATTTGTCAGTGTGATTCATTTAATTTTTTTCTCCTTGATAAAACTATCATTTTTATAGTTCTCAATAATTATTCTATGGAACTCCGGGTCCCAAAAATGAAACTTTTTCATATGAATAACTTACGAGAAACACTTAAATAAAATCTTTAAAAAAACTAAAACTCGTACTTTTTGTCAAAACAGAATTGTTATGTTGGGGAAACATAAAAATGCACCAATGAATATATAATTTCTTTACAAATTTTAAATTATCCTTAGATTTTATGTACATTTTGCTATTTATTGACAGATAAGAAAAAACTTTCAGGCCAAGAAAAGGCAATAAATACATTATATCTGTATCATAAAAAAAATATTTGCTTTGAAAAACGCCATTTACCATTACAAAACGGAACTATTTCATGGGCATTAAATGTATAGAACTTGGTTCACTAAATGGCCCAGGACGAGAATGAACATCAACTGGTCGAACAGCAAAATGATAGCGATTTCCCTCTTGGAACTGTGTTAGAGTACAAGCCATGGGCAGAGGTAAAGCTTTCACATCTCCTACCTTAAAAAAAATTGGAACAAAATATGTACAAACTATGTATCTGCATAAAATCTATAACAGCTGTCATATTAGATAAATATAATTAGGAGATATAAAAAATAGCACTTGATTTTCTTACTGTACAAATTTTAAATCAAATGATATTATTAAAAGATTATAACTTTCTTTCATACAGATGATGTAGGATAGGAGAATTCCACCCGAGGTGTTGCATTTCTCTGTCAGAAACAAGGCTTGCAGTGTGTCTGACAATAAAAACTGATCCCGAGGGTGGAATTCCCTTATCCTACATCTTTCTGTATGAATAATAAATTTTACCTCATTACAGAAAGAAAAAATTCAAAGAAATAGATTGGAAGTGAGAATGGCTGCCATGACAGAAATATCTTCCAACAAAAAGGATTCCAGAGAAAACGAACATGATAATTGGAAAAATCATAGGTAATTTGGTTTTATACATGTGCTATAAGTATAAAACTTGAAATCAAATTCTAAAGGAGAATCATCTAGTAGTTTTCTTTTTATAAGCAATTTCTTTTTTAAAATTTTTAGTCCAAATCAGGGAAAGTTTTTTTCTTGACATTTTGACATTATGACATCAACAAAATGTACTGTGACTTGACGTTTGAGGTCACCTGATGGAAAATCCTGTTTTACTTCAGGTAACATTTGATCTTACACTGGCAAACATGGTCTTCAAGCGCTTGTAATGAGAGAAAATTTCTTCTCTGTACCTGGATAAGTATTACTATAAAAGCAGGCTCAGTTTAGGATTTGTCCATACTTCTGTCTGTTAGTATTTTGATGCCATTTTTTTAATGATCTTCCAGAGGAAAGAACCTTATTGTTATTTTTCTGTTTATCACTCCTGACAATGGCTACTGTACCATTCTCTTTTCCATGATTTTCCCATGAAGACCCCTTCTCAAAAAATGCTGGGTCCAGCTATTAACCTGTACATGTTTTGATACCGGTACTTAATTTTTATCTTTAATTTTGGCATTTATTTCAGTCCCTGTGTTTTATAAGAATGTATTTATTTGGTAAATATTTTTTTAATCGTTAAACTGTAATAGTAAAGATGCCTTTATGATAAAGAAGCTAGGGATAAATGATTGTTGAAAATTCTGGTTAAGTTTGGTTGATTACCATTATACTCCATTTTCAGTACAATTGGCTGTAATGGTGAAGCCAAATTTTAATTGTGGAAAATGCAAGGATGCTAATATGTTATCAAGCTAGTAATATTAATACATAGTTACAATGTACCTTGACCACTCACCAATGAGGCAGTGTCTTGTTGATTAATATTTTGGTACACATCTCTGTAATGATGAATATTTCATCAAAATTTTAACAGTAACCCCTAAGCACTTATTTTGATAACCTTTTAAAGATTCTATAAGAAAGAGCTGTCAGATTTTCCATTTTTATTGTTCTTTGCTTACTAATAACTGGATTTTTTCCATTGGAAAATCTATTTCATAATGCATATCTTAGTAAAGATTTCATGGAATAGCCCCTTCCCATTTCAACACATATCTCTGTAATTTTCTAGGCATCTGTGACGGATCACGGGAGTTCAACCCACAGAGTTGCCCAGACCCTCTCCAGGTGGCGGATAGGGGAGACCCTATTGTTGCGAGGTTGCCAGGTCATAATAAGGAAAGCCTGACAGCGGACTGTAGTGGGTAACATGTAGGCTGATGGCTGCTACAAAATTATCTGACCCTACCCAACCATCCTCCTTTTACAGTGTCAGTCAAAATTGTTCCCTCTTTTGAGACCCATCCCAGCCCTATTTGAATTGTTGATAAATTGAACTGGTACTCGTACTGAAGAAGCATGAAATATTTGCCACTGGACTTTAGGCAACAATCAATCAATCCATCAATCTATGTGATTTGACAAATATTTTTCATGTTTTTTAAATGAAAGCTTGGATGGTCTGATGACTGATTTCACATTATTTTTTATAACTGACCTTTTTCCACAGACTTGGAGTTGCAGGAGCAGCTGTTTCTTGATATGCAAACAATTGATATGACTGAATTTCTGCATGGTTTTTAGCAATATATGTCATGTTCCATGATAACACAATACCTAAGACAAACGTAATATTAAAATAGTTATCTAGGCATCATTTTCATAAGCCATGGAAATATATGAATTATTTTTATAAATAAAATGCTCCGCTGGGCGCAGCTAGATACGACCGCAGATGTCGAACCCTGAATAGTTGGGGCAATTATGAACACAACATTCAAGCTTGATACAATACTGAATTTGGATTGTGAATAAATATTTGACACAGCATAGGTTTCTGACACAGAATGAATGTTGTCTAAGAACTTAAAAATTTTTAATTTACCTATTCAAACCATATCAGTATTTTTTGTTTTTATATATAAATCAGAAATAACCAATTTAAAATTGGGCACACATATCAATTTCTTGCTATTGCGCAATACTGTGCAATTGAAAATTTCTTCAAATATTTGACACATAATAGGTTTCTGACACAGAATAACTGAAACCAAAGAACTTAGAATTGGTCATATGATTTCAATTTATATTCAATTTTTTGCTTCTTGTGCAATACAATATGCTGTGGAGAATTGCCCCCCCCCCCCCAAAAAAAAAAAAAAAAAAAAAAAATTTACCCCTTTTTTAGCTTTTGTGCAATACACTATGAAGTTGCACATTGACTCCCCCTCCCAAAAAAAAAAACAACAAAAAACAATAAAATTTATTGTAACCCCCCCTTTTTTGCTAAAAAAAATTTGAATTTATGAATTATGAAATGAGAAAAAAATTGCCCCCTCCCAAATTTCTCATTCCCCCCCCCCCTAAATTTTGTTTTCACCCCCCCCCCCCCCCCCCCATTTCTCTTGATACTTTGCAACCATAACAGCCCATTTAAATACACCATAACGTATTAAAATAGAAAATGACATCATAGTCATGGATGGCAAATTTTAAATATGCATAATTTAAAAGCAGTTTAGATGAGATAAACAAAAAAGCTTCATCAGCACATATTCAAAATTTGAGATAAAAAAAAGAGTTATCCCTCTTTGTACATATTTTTATAATCATGTTGTCATATTTGCTCTAAGTCATATTTAATTGTTAGCAGTAGTATGTATGTTAGTATCATATAATTTTAAAATTTCTGATTTGTAAGTTTATTCAATATATATGTTTGGATTGAAGTCATTGTTGGGTGTTACTGAAGTTATCCTTTAATTGTAATGTAAATAATGTAAATTGGTTTAAATTATACTGATTCTTGCTATTGCACAATACTGTGTAACTGAAAATTTCTTGAAATATTTGACACATAATAGGTTTCTAAAACAGAATAACTGAAATAAAGAACTTAGAATTGGTCATATGATTTGAATTTATATTCAATTTTTGAATTCTTGTGCGATACAATATGCTGTGGAGAATTGCCCCCACCCCCCAAAAAAAATAATTTACCCCTTTTTTAGCTTTAATTTTGGACCCCGATTTGGACCAACTTGAAAACTGGGCCCATAATAAAAAAACTAAGTACATGTTTAGATTCAGCATATCAAAGAACCCCAAGAATTCAATTTTTGTTAAAATCAAACTAAGTTTAATTTTGGACCCTTTGGACCTTAATGTAGACCAATTTGAAAACGGGACCAAAAATTAAGAATCTAAATGCACGGTTAGATTCGGCATATCAAAGAACCCCAATAGTTCAATTTTCGATGAAATCAAACAAAGTTTAATTTTGGACCCCGATTTGGACCAACTTGAAAACTGGGCCCATAATAAAAAAAACTAAGTACATGTTTAGATTCAGCATATCAAAGAACCCCAAGAATTCAATTTTTGTTAAAATCAAACTAAGTTTAATTTTGGACCCTTTGGACCTTAATGTAGACCAATTTGAAAACGGGACCAAAAATTAAGAATCTAAATGCACGGTTAGATTCGGCATATCAAAGAACCCCAATAGTTCAATTTTCGATGAAATCAAACAAAGTTTAATTTTGGACCCTTTTGGCCCCTAATTCCTAAACTGTTGGGACCAAAACTCCAAAAATCAATCCCAACCTTCCTTTTGTGGTCATAAACCTTGTGTTTAAATTTCATAGATTTCTATTTACTTATACTAAAGTTATTGTGCAAAAACCAAGACAAATGCTTATTTGGGCCTTTTTTAGCCCCTAATTCCTAAACTGTTGGGACCAAAACTCCCAAAAACAATCCCAACCTTCCTTTTGTGGTCATAAACCTTGTGTTAAAATTTCATAGATTTCTATTTACTTATACTAGAGTTATTGTGCGAAAACCAAGAAAAATGCTTATTGGGCCCTTTTTTGGCCCCTGATTCTTAAACTGTTGGGACCAAAACTCCCAAAATCAATCCCAACCTTCCTTTTGTGGTCATAAACCTTGTGTTTAAATTTCATAGATTTCTATTAACTTATACTAAAGTTATAGTGCGAAAACCAAATGTCTACAGACTCCGACGGACGACGGACGACGACGACGACGCCAACGTCATACCAATATACGACCGCAAAAATTTTGCGGTCGTATAAAAACTAAATTTTGTCCAATACATGCTGGAAAAGCATTCAAGCTTTTTCCTTAGGAATAATTATTTCACACAAATTTCACTTGAGAATTGTAATAGTGAGTTTTCCTTTACAATTCCTAACAGCAATTTACAAGTAACTCTACTAGAATACAATTAAAATGAATAAATAATACTGTATTTAAAGCATATCTCTTAGTATATAAAATGTTTGTCATACAAGTTTTTACATCCAAAAACTTTCTTCTTGTAAACTTTCAGAAATAGTCAAAGTGCTAAAGGACTTACCTTGGCTGACTCGAGAAATTTTCAATGTTGGTTTTGGAGCAAGTGGTTTTTCTCCTGGTTTAATTACAGGAGGATCTTGTGTAGGTAAAGGAGCTGGATGGGCGGCTTTTGAAGTTGTTGGTGGATTAACTACTTGTGTAGACTTAGGAGGTATCTGTGGCCTCTGGAAGAAATAAACATGAAAAATAAATATTGCTGCATACTAATTCACTTTTCTATTACCTTGAAAAACACATGAATCAAAATAAAAATTTTAATTGTTTGGAGAAGAATTCTTATACTGTTATTCAGTTTTTCATTTTTTTTTTTCAATCTTCTCTTTAAACTGCAAATTTGAACAATTTCCTTGATACTGGTTACCATGGAGATGTGTTGGTACAAAATTAAAAAATAGCTTAAAAAGACTTTTTTCAAACCTTACAGTATATGAAAATCAATGTCAAATCATTCAATTATATATAATTTTTTATTGCATGTACTTCCATATTCACTTAAACTGTTGTTAAACTCCCTTTTATAACACAAATGTAATCTTTTCTACAAAATAAAAGGGCTTTGCAAAGCGCAGCATGATACAACCACATGTTTTTATTTTGCACCTCTAACCCCCTTTATCTTAAGAATGTAAAAGATTGTAATAATTTGTTGACAGACTACTAAAAGTACTCATCAAGATGAATTAAAAGAATAAAATCTTGGATGAAAATTTTTTTTTTATGTTTCCTCCAAAATTGCTAACTTGACCACTTGTATCTCAAAAATAATAAAAGATATAAAAAAATTTTAGGCATCCTGCAAAATGGCTAATTTTGGCCCCTTTAATCCCTTTTATCTCTGCAACAACAAAAGAAACACAAAAATGCCTTGAGTAAATTTTTTTTGTATTTCTTATGGAGAACCATTTAAAAACTAGAAATTGTGTCTGTAAGACACAGATGCCCCACCAAAAACGTAGGGCATCATGTATGAATGCTCATTACTATCCAAAGCACATCTCTTGTATACACTATGCTTAGTTCCAAAGAAATGAACCTGAAGGCAAAACTTAACCAGAGTCGCTCAAGTATATATTATAATTATAGTATAATGACCCAATTATTATATAACAGCTCAGTATTATCCAAGGCACATCCACTGATGAAGTTTCATTGATACACTATGCTTAGTCAAAAAAGAAATGAACCTAAATGCAAAACTTAACCAGAGTAACTCATGCATAAAATGTAGGTCATAATGACCCATTTATTGTATGACTTCTCAGTACTATGCAAAGCACATCCACTGATGAAGTTTCATTGATACACTATGCTTAGTTCCAAAGAAATGAATCTAAACATAAAAGTTAACCAGTCGCTCAAGCATAAAATGTAGGTCATAATGACCCAATTATTGTACGACTGCTCAGTACTACCCAAGGCACATCCACTGATGAAGTTTCATTGATACACTATTCTTAGTTCCAAAGAAATGAACCTAAATGCAAAAGATAGTGATAAAACTGATCTTGCACAAGGTTTCCATTTTTATCAAGGAACATTATAAACCAAAAATCATAAAAATTGAATGAAAATTTAAAAAGTTATACCAATATTATCAAAAAACCCTAAATGACTGCCAGCAAAAAAAACGGGAGGGGCCAGATTTCCAAAATCGATCCAAACCGGTATTTCATATATTATAAGGATACATTCAATAGAACAAAAGTAAATGAGCGGAAACCTAACTGTCTACAGACGCCGCCGACAACGACAGGCTCATACCATAATAAAAGCACAAATATTTGCGGTTGTATAAAAATGTTAACATTAAAAAAGCATTATTTACTGCACATGCTCACAAAGATGTCTCCTAAATTTTTAAATTTAACTCACTGTTTGGTTGTTCTGGTTACTTGGTGCTGATTGTAATGGTGGAGGAGGACGCACCACTCTCAACATCTGTTGCTGTACACCTGGCACCATTGTAGTAGCAGGTGCACTGGTTCTTGGTAATGCCGCTGTTAGTGGTACCAGCTGTGCTGCCCGTAGTTGTGGGGGTGGCACAGTTGTTTGTTGAGATCCTACAGAGGGGCGTATTCCTGGTGTATTGGGTGCAGAGACAACTGTGACCAAACTTCCAGGTGGAATGGCAGAAGCACCTGAGTTAAAAACTAGTTGGTACTGTTGTTGTGTTGGATTTACAAATCGAGTTCCTGCTGGTCCACTAAGTAAAATACTCTGTTGTGGTAAGGTTGTTGTCTGTGGAGTTAAGCTACGAATTATTCCCTGAGGTGGTATAGTTGACACAACATTTGGAATGGTTGACACTTTACCCTGTGAGGCAGTTTGTTTAGCTGCTGTCTCTTCCTCATCAGTCAGATCTATGACTTTAGCAGATGCCTTCGTGACATTAGAAACCGCAGTAGTTGCTGGAATGTTTGTGCTTGCAGCTGTTAGTGTAGGTATGGACGGAGTGGATGTGACCATTATAAGCTGTTGTTGTGGTAACTGACCTACTTTTGGAATATTTGTTGTTGGTATAAAAACTGTTGTGTTCTTCATTACTGGTTTTTGTTGCTGTGGTTGTTGTCTTGAAGTGTCCAGTAAACTTTTGACAGTTTTATTACAAGGATACTGTCCAACAGCAAGTTCATTCTGTAAACCAGATTTCAGTGGTGGTGATAACAGTATCTTCTGCATAGGCAACTGCTGTTATTAATAAAATACATAAATATTAACATAAATATGTTGGAGTATTTTAGAATCTATCTGATGTGTATTTATCAGGGTTAAATATGCATAATTAAACCTTTTCAAGACATAGACATACATGTATCTAATCAACATATCACAGTATTTCCATCCTAGCATGACAATGATACTAAAACTTTTTGATTATTCAATTGTATTATATATTACTTGTACTTAATCATTGGATGTATTATTGAATTAACAAGACCAAAACCGGGTTTGAACCTGCATCACAGCATGCAATTCAGATCCAAAAATTGCTTACACGCTACAACTGCAAATTATGAACCTGCAGGCAAAATAGAAGGCAAAATAGAAGGCAAGAAAACTTTCATGAAAATTTCTTTTTCTAGTGTTTTGAGTATTGTTGAATTTTAAACTATCAGCAAACAGGATGTGGCTGCATGACAGATCCAAAAATTGCTTACACACTACATCTCAACATTATGAAGCTGCAGGCAAAATATAAAATCATTCTGAAGGTCTTTTGGACAGACAGACGGAGTCAAGCAATTGCTAGACCTGCTTTCACCATTGGCGACACAGGTAATAAATAAAACATGTTTAGACTAAAAATTTTTGTTATAAAACTGGTGATAGTTTCAGAAACTAAGGCATATCCTCCTTAGGTATAGCTCTGTCATAGATGGTTCAAGTTTTCAAACTTAAAACTGCTATACAAACATTCTGTGTTACTTGTGTGTTTTTGACTTGCAATGATGATGAATAAGATGTGTCAAAAAAATTTATGTACAAATGTATTACTGTGCAATTTGTTTAAAACATGAATATACTTTTTTTAATTGCATGAAACTACAAAGAGCTTCAAAATGGGAGTTTTATGTGAATTTTGCTATAATTTTGCAACCAGTATATTCTTATTTGTATTTCTGGCTTTAATGCTGTAGACAATGTGCATTTCTACAGGTTAATAGGATCCAAAGTTAAACCTTCACTGTATGACAACAAAGGAAAAAAACAATATCTTGTTGGTGTCATCTATATGTTTATTTGAGGGAATTTTGTTAAACATTTGAATAAAAATTTGAATAAAAATTTATATTTTTCTCCATGCATACATAGTTTGTATTCATACTGCAAGTTATTAGTAACAAGTGGTCAAAGAAAGATAACTCTAGTATTAATTAGCACTATAAGACTTACATTCAAAGCTTGCTGAATTTGAGGAGTTGACACACTGGTTGTTGTTCTTAAGGGAGTTAAGTTTGATGCAATGGGTATAAATTGTTTAACAGGAAGAGTTACAACAGGAGGTGACTGTAACATTGGTGTTGTTGATGTCTTTGGTGAAGCTTGACTGACTGATTGGGCAGATGATCTGGGTGGTGTCTTGACTCCACTTTTATTTGAAGTTGAATGATTCTGACTTTGTTGTTGTGCTATTTCCTTACTCTGAAATACATGTATTAAAAAATTTTATCTCTCAATTCTTTACTTCCTGAAATATATCATACATGTCAAGTTTCAAAATTAGACGCCTGTCAGATGGAAACCATCCCAAGTATCTCTAGAGGCCCTGACTGCAAGCATCCTACTCTCTATAATTAAAACTGATAAAATGCATCTTCTTAGATTTGTGAACTATCAAACAATTTATCATCATTTACCTGAGCAGTATTGATGACAGAGAGTGGACACAATTTGTGAACACAGACCTTGACTTTCAAGGTTGAGATTTTAACACACCTAGTGGTAGAGAACAATCATACAAAGTATTGAAGACAGAGAACAGACATTGTTTTTTAAATTACAAATATGGTCTTCAAAGTTTAACTAAGTTTGTGTCCTTGACCTTCAAGGAAGAGATTTTAAGACAATTTAACATCTGGTAATGGAAAAAAAATCATACAAATTATCATCATCAACTTACAGCACTATTGAAGATAAGACAGCTGAAATGATTTGTGAACATTTACCTATGGTCTAAAAAATTAAACCAAGCAAGTGTCCATGACCTTCAAGGTGGTGATTTCATTACCATTTGTGACACAACCTTTTGTAGTATTGAAAAATCATACCAGTATAATCACTGCACTCTAAATGGGTCTCAGTATATATAGGACAAAATGTGACAATTCTGGACCAATGGACACATACATGGACAAGCTAATCACTATAGTGTGTCTGCCTTAACATTATTTAATTTGATGTATACAGGAATAGTATGTATAGAGGGGAAGGAAATAAATGAATTAACAGTAAATCAACTAGCCATGCACTGTTAGTAAACATATGCCAAAATGATATTCTATAATCTAAAATCACATAAAATTATAACAACCGGACGGTCCTAGAAGCCTATAAATACTCACATGCCACCTGGATACTAGTACATATGGATATAGTTTTCTTAAATTTTTAAAAAGTAATTGAACATTACAACTTCATTAAATATATATATATTTGTTCAGGGCAATCTGTGGACAAGTTATTAGGCCTTTTATTTTTAATTAATTGGTTTACGGATTTTTTTTTTTAAAATAGGGTCGGTCGGTCGGGAAAAAAAAGAAAAAAAAAGGGCAAATTGTGTACTTTTGAACAATCTTGGTTGTATTGCCAAATATACAAAGGTTGCAAATGATTTGAAACCCAAATATCAGAACACCTATCTTGAAAGGTGTTGTTCAGTAGACCATTCCCTTTTTAAGGGATCCGACTCGTCAACTACGACAAGATAAAATGAGTAGATTCGATATCTTACGGAATCAAGATATTCATACAAAACGAACTTAAAAACTGCATGGATTGTAATAGGAAATTCGTTTCATAAAACTTGTTTCGGAAATTAGCATCAACTAACGGTTATAAATAGATTTTTTTTGGATCATGTTTGCAAGTATTTTATAAATGGATAATCTATTTTAAGACGAATTGGAACATCACCTTTTATAAAATTTTGATGCAAAAGGATTTTAATTTATTTTTATTTTTGGGATGGCTGATTTCAGAGGGTCGGCGGTGATAAAAAACCAAAATTTTCAATTTTATTTTTTTTCTTCAAATGGGCGAAATCGGGTTGGCGGATCCGTAAACCAACTAATTAAAAATAAATGGCCTTACCGGGGTATATGGAAATCTCAGTTGATCAAATGAATTTTGGGCTTTTTGAAAAGTAAGTCTCAAATGCTAGAATCATAAGACAAACTTGTTGAGCCGTCTCGAAAACATTAAAAACAACTTCTTTGTAACCGATATATTTTTATACCTTAAATATGATTTTGAGTGGGGAATTTCCGATACAAAAATAAATGCACTTGGAAAACTGAAAATATTAAAATGTGAAATGATAAACTTAGAATTATCCTAAAATTTTTAAAACAATAATTCAAAATGTTTTATAATTCACTTTGAGCGCATTACTGATTAGTGCAACTCAGGCATGTTATACAGGATTTTAAAAATCTCTCACAAGAAAAATTATCCCACTTTTACACTGAAATTCCATAGCCCAAAATTACATATACATGGAAAGAAATTGCTATAATTATGTTGGGAAAATTTTTTTTAACATTGTGTACATGTACTTATAAGCATGCAGCTAATACAGAATAATGCAAATTGAGGTCAAACACTTGATATGTTTTGGATATGTTGAGGCCAAAATAAAAATATTGTTTGCCTCGCCTGACTGCTCCACTGAAAACACCACCGACTCAAAAGTTTTTATTCCATTTTTTTTTTAATTTTTTTTTTTAATTTCATGATCGATTTTGGAGTCAATTCCAGACCTAAATTTGCACTTTATTGTGACTGGAAGTTTTTAATTTTTCATTGGATTCGATCTAAAATCAAGAAAGTATACGATTAGATGTTGTCTACATGCGTAGAAAAAAAATCAAACATTGATGGAACATTTACTCTTTTTTCATCAGTCGTAGCTAAATGTGGTAACGATGACATTAACTTGTATAAGAATCGATTATATGAGTATCATGAGGAAAAAACATGGAATGAAGTTATCCATGACCTTCTGGCTATCTGGGCAGAGAAGACTTCAGCTTACATAAAACTGACACTATTAACTGCATGTGTTTCTGAAAAACTAATGGATCAGCATTTACACCTGACATGGAGGAGCCTTTCAAATTGTGAAGAACTTTGACAAAGCAAACCTTATAGCATTAGGTCTTGAACATGGTCTTGGAAATTAAAAATATAAAATTCTGTTCCCCTAATTAGATCTGATGTTTTATATCACTTTCAACAATAGCCACATTATTACATAAATTTATATTTTACTGGTTGGGAACAAAAGGCTAGACATTTCTGTGGATTCCTTTATTTTTCGTGGATATCAAATTTTTTTTGATCCTGCAGGGAAAATATATTGTTACAAGCATACTGAATTTTGTGGTATTGTAATTTTGAATTGATGATATGTGTTATTCTGTAATTTTGTGGAGTCAATTGGTATCCAATAAAATATAATGGATTGACAGCATATATGGCGGCAGCTCACATTTAACTGCTTAAAACTAAATTATATCTCATGGCAATTGATAAAGTTTGATGATCTGAGGACCATCTGATAATAAGATATGTATAAATACTGAAATAAAAGCATATATCTTGCATGAAACCATTTCCCCATAGAAAGGTCAATGTCAATTCCAAAACCCAATCAACATATCCCAAACATAAAATATGTGAAAAAGGACAAAGCATTCCGGATCAGTAACTAAAATTAACAAGCTTACCACATGATTAGGTGGACTATTGACTTGCTGGAAATTAAAATTTGTAATTTTTAAATTTCATAACGAGTTTTAGTAAATTTTCATAAGGAGGTTTAGTCAAAATTTTATGCTCTTTCTATTTATATGACAGTACTATAATTTAATATTTTTCAAAATTATAATATACATATGTATTTTTCAAGTTTTTACATGGTACTGTTGATTAATTCGTTATTTGTGTATTTATATTAACTATTAACAATCTTCTTTTCACTCAATTAATGTTTTAATAACAGTTTCATAAATAAACCTACTTCATACTAAATCTTAAATTAAAAGATTTTCATTAATAGCTTCAAATAAAATTTAATCAAAATGGTTGGCATTATAAACATTGGAAGCCTTAGAAGCAAACTTCATGTAGTTAGACATCTGAATAATTAAACTTAAAATGAAGATTTTCATTAGACCTGACTAAGAAAAATGTCTTAAATGGGGGATTGTATTTCATAATTTTTCATAAAATCTTTTATTCTCAATAAGCCTATTTTTCATGTGTATAAAAAACATGCCAAAACAGAAATTTACAACACAAAGTTTACAAAAAACCAGAGGCTCTGAAGAGCCTGTATTGCTCACCGGATATATCAAAAACAAATATTCTTAAATGAGGTTTCCAGCAAATTTTGTTTTTAAATGCTCAAGTGGTTCAGAGAAGGGAGAATTTTAAAACATTTTCCCCAATGTTAAAGAATATTCTGTGGTGGCGGCCATCTTGAATTTCAGATCAGCACAAAAAACTCAAAATTAGAAGATAACACCTTAGTATTATTTGTCTAAATTTGGTCTAAATCTGTGGAATGGCTTCCAAGAAAAATCTGTTTGTATTTCCCATATGGTTCTATGTTAAACTATGTTAAGCAGTGGTGGCCATCTTGGATTTCAGATTGGCACCAAAAACTCAAAACTTATAGGGGACCCCCCTAGTATCATTCCTGCATAATCTGATTTCTATGTGTGAGACGGTTTTTGAGAAGACGATGATAATATGTATTTCCCATAGGGTTGTATGTTAAACTATGTTCCACAGTGGCGGCCATATTGGATTTCAGATCAGCACCAAAAACTCAAAATAAGTAGACCACCCTAGGATCATTTGTGCATGATTTGGTTTGTTTGTGTGAGATGGTTTTTGAGAAGAATCTACTTGTATGTATTCCCCAAAGGGTTCTATGTTAAACTATTTAACACGGTGGCAGCCATCTTGGATTTCAGATCACCACCAAAAACTCAAAATTAGTAGAGGACCATCCTTGTATCATTTGTGCATGATTTGGTTTAAATGTATGAAACAGTTTCTGAGAAGAAGCTGTTTGTACATATTTTCTGTTATACTATGTTCCACGGTGGCAGTCATCTTGGATTTCGGATCCGCACCAAAAGTTCAAAATTAGTAGAGGACCATCTAAGGAACATTCCCACAATATCACAATTCAATCTGCTAAGCTGTTTCTCAGAAGATTTTTGACATTTCAGCCAATCAGAACGCATTATTGGCCCTGGCAGCCATGTTGAATTTCCGATCAGCACCAAAAACTCAAACTTTGTAAAGTACCAACCAGTTTAGTCCCAATTGGCCAAGTTGTTTCAGAGAAGAAGATTAAAATGTGAAAAGTTTACAGATGACAACAACGACAACAACAACTACGACGGAGGCAAAGTGATGACAATATCTCACATGACCTTTTATGTCAGGTGAGCTAAAAAGTTGTCCTAGACTGACATGAAAATATTTCTGAAATCATAACTTTAGGAAAAACAAAAAAAATCTACAAATTAATTTTGATTGGTCTCAGTAAAATGTGTTATAAAAGTGTAATAGTACCTTTTCCACTTTATTTTCATCCACTTGCACTCCAATGGACTTACAACTAATTTGCTGAAATGTAAAAAACTTTGTATTATTACATCTGAGCACATACATTGCATCACATCCGAGTTATTCACACCATAAAATACAGAATCTGTAGACATGGATGCCTGCTCCTCCAGCACATCAAATTCCCATCTATTATTTATGACAGGAAATTGTTATGACAATTATTCTAAATAAATGAAAGTTTCATAATATATCCTGCTTATATTAACTTTTACCACATTGAAAATAATGAATCCACAGTACTAAATTATGTTTCTGACATAAGGCCCCATGGATTCCTAGGATATTAAAGGCAGAACTTTATCCGAGTAACTCATGTACTAAATATAGATCAAAGTGACCCAATGTTGCTCATCTGTGTTACGTGTCATAAGAAGATTGTAGTGGTATAATATCATTGATATACCTCAATGGATTTCTGAGAAATGGAACTGAATGCAAAAACTTAACCAAGCCGGACAAGACACACTTATGTACAGACAAAGGTAAATCTAAATGAGCTTTCCACATTCGTATATGGGCATAAGAAATAAATTATAGCAAATATTTACCCTCAGTGCTGCAGTTTTAGCTTTTCTTTTCTCATGCTTCTGTTGTAAAATAGTAAATTCAAGCATTCTTCTTTCTAGTTCTTTTGCTTTATTCTTCCAAACATCATTGGTTTTCTGGAGGTCATCAATTTTTCTATGGAGATCTTTTATTGTTTCATCTCTGTATGTCCTCAAATACAACATCACTCTAGCTTTCACAATCATAGATAATTCCTGTCAACAAAATGTCATTTCAAAGATCAAAATATGTAAAATATTACATTATCATATGAACAAAATGTTGTTTTTTTGGGGTCTACATATAATTATGGTGTTCATTGAGGAAGATTGACTATATAATTGAGTATAACACTAAGAGTACTGGTTTGATTTGAGGATGATTCATTATATTATTTGATGAAGAGATAAATGAAAAATTCAATCCAGATTCATGGTCAAATAATGAAGATCTCTTTCTTCTGATAATGCCTCTGATCATGATGATAGCCAAAACTTCAAGTATTCTTTAAACAGTTTGATGGCTTCAGATGAGTAACATAATAATATTTAAAAATTTTACAAATTCAGAATTATTTCCATATGATGACCATGTTTGTTATCTTAAAGTATTAAAAGTAGCACATTAAATGCAGATGCTTCTATCCTTTTCTTTATTTGGCTCATCTGTTACTTTTTGTGTAGATCTTGCATCAATGATTAATTTTGCTATTTAATGTATACTGTTGCATTTTTCGCCTAAATATTGACTTGAACAGGTAAAATATAGAATCCTGAACTCAAATATATATGGTTTGAAGGGACTTTTTCATCAGTTGCTATGGACTTTTTCAATGGCATTGACTCTTGACTAACATTTTGACTTGTACAACTAAATTATTAGGTCCTTAACCTACATTGTAAATATATATGGTTGCCAGTGAATTTTTCATCGATTGCTATGGACTTTGTCAATGGCATCAACTCTTGACCTTCCATTTTGACTTAAACAGGTAAATTGTAGGGTCCTGAACCAAATATATCTGGTTGCTAGGGACTCTTCCATCAGTTGCTATGGATTTTTTCAATGACCTTGACACTCCATATTGACTTGTAAAGCTAAAAAATAGGGTCCTGAATCTAAATATATATGGTTGCTATGGACTTTTTCATCAGTTGCTATGGATTTTTTCAATGACCTTGACTCTTGACCTTTCTTTTTGACTTCTACAGGTAAATTATAGGGTCCTTAACCCAAATCTATTTTCTAGGGACTTTTTCATTGGTTGCAATGGACTTTTTCAATGACCTTGACCCTTCACCCTCCATTTTAGTTGTACAGCTACCATTTAATTTATTTCAAGTTATGCTTTTAACATCTGTGACAATATGTCAGACCATTACTGTTACTGATAATTACAGTTTACATGTAAATAATCTTTCAAGGGCAAAAACTCCTACATGTATAATGGGTCAATTGACGATTTTGGTCATGTTGACTTATTTGTAGATCTTATTTTGCTGAACATTTTTGCTGTTTACAGTTTGTCCTTATCTATAATATTATTCAAGTTAATAACCTAAAACCGCAAAATGTCCTTAAAATTAACAATCCATGGGGCAATAACCCAAAAATGGTTTGACTGATACGTCTGAAAATTTCATGGCAGGTAGATCTTGATCTCATAAACATTATTACTTCTTGTGAGTTTTGCTCTAAATGCTTTAGTTTTTGAGATATGAACCAAAAAGTGCATTTTTCACCTACATTCTATTTTTAGCCATGGCAGCCATGTTTCTTGATGGATAAAAAAAAACAAAACATATCCTTTTTACTAGATACCGTAAGGATCTTTAAGCCTAAGTGTGGCTGAAATTTATTCAGTAGTTTCAGAGAAGATTTTTGAAAGTTTACACAGATAGCAAAAAGAATGTGAAAAATTGTATTTAAAGGGCAAAAACTCATATAAGGGGTCAATTGACAATTTTGGTCATGTTGACTTATTTGTAGATCTTACTTTGTTGAACATTTTTTCTGTTTACAGTTTGTCTATCTACAATAATATTCAAGATAATAACCTAAAACTGCAAAATTTCCTTCAAATTAACAATTCAGGGGCAATAACCCAACAAAGGGTTGACCAATTTGTCTAAAAATTTCATGGCAGGTAGATACTTGACCTGATGAATATTTTTACACCTGTCAGTTTTACTCCAAATGCTTTAGTTTTTGAGATATACGCCAAAAACTGCATTTTACCCCCTATGTTCTATATTTAGCCATGTTTCTCGACGGACAATAAAATAAAACACAACCTTTATTCTAGATACCCTAAGGACCATTCTGTCTAAGTATGGCTGTAATTGGTTCAGTGACTTTAGAGGAGAAGATCTTTGAAAAAGTTTATGATGGACGACAGATGCCATAGCAAAAGCTCACATTTCCTTTTAGGACAGGTGATGAGCTAAAAAGAATTGCAAAATTTATATATTTTCGAATTAGCTTATACTGTTAAAGTTTCAGTGAACATATTCTAAAGAGTCCCCCTTAAAATAACATGTAATAACCTTCTGTGAAACCCTTCTTGCTTTCTTTGAAGATTTAACCAGTGACTTCAATTTCATTACATCCTCATCATCGTCATCATCCCCATCAGTGTCGGTGGATGTTTCCTCTGACTTTGACTCTGTCACTTCACTATCCATATGACTGGCATCTGTGTCTGATAATTCCTCCATAGTTTTTACTCTATCTAAAGGAATGCCAATCTGTGACCCTAATTTACCTATTACTTCATCCAACCTAGTCCTTTTAGGTTCAGATGAAACTGAATTGTCTGAATCAGCTGGACGTTTCCTGTCTTTATCTATAGTTAGTGTATTATTTTCATTTTTTTCATTATATTGTTTGGATAAATCGTTCTTCACAGTTTTAGTATCAGAATCACAGTCCTCTTCTTTGATTGATATATGTTCATTTGTACCTTCGTCTTTTGACTCCATTGAATTTTTAAGTGTTTCAGACAGCTCGCCATTTTCTTCTTCCGACTCAACTTCCATATTCTCATCCTTTCCTTCACTTGTCTGAGTTTTTGAATCAAGACTGGCTTCAGAATGATCTTTAGATAGTTTTCTAGTTGTTTCCTCTGCACTTTGATCATTATTTTTTTCTTCTTTTTCATTATCAGAAATATCGTTTTTGCTTTTTAAATGATCATCAAATGTTGACTTAAGACTCTCAGATTCAGTACATCGTCCTCTGCTGTCTGATTCACAATTATTGTCAATGTCAGATTTAACACTTTCATTAACTAAATCAATATGATCACTTGAGGCCGAATTAGAATTGTAATGACTTTTCTCAGAATTCAAACTGTGACTACTTAAAACAGATTTTTCACTATGAATACTTTTGTCAGATTTTTCACTATGAATACTTATGTTGGATTTAATGCTATGATTACTACAATCGTTAAAGTTTGAAACAGAATCAGAGTTTTCATTTTGGCACTTAAGAGAATTTGATGTATCACTGCTTCTTTCAGAATTCACTTCATTATTTTTCATAGATTTTTTACTGTTTACAGATTTCACACTATTAATACTATAATCAGATTTTACACTGTGATTACTTCTTTCACTATGATTACTTTTAATGCTAGTCACACTTTGGTTAGAATTTTCATTGTCTAATTCTAAGAGTTTGTTTTCAAGTTTGAGATCATCATGAGTACCTGTGTCAGGTAGTTCCACAACATCACTGTCTAACTGAAGTAGTTTATCTTCTTCTTTTATATCCAGTTCATCTTTGGATTCAGAATTGTGACCATCTAAATTTCCAGTAGACTTGAAATCATCTTCAAGTGAATCATCTAATTCTATCACATCTGGCTTAGATTCAGCTGGAAGTATGAATTAAGAATACAATAAAAAAAATAGTAATAATTTGAAATTATCAACTCAGACCTATCATAAAATTTGTAAAACTGTTTATTATTAAATCTCATTATTTTATTTAAATGTGATGTGTTATAGTAAAACCATGAGGTTTTTTTATAAACCGTGATAAAAAAAATGATTTTCAAAAGTAAGTGGAACACAAGTAGACTAACAAGTGATTAAACAGTTACAACAAAGGTTCACTCCATTCCAGATATAACACAAACTAAATAATGTATATCTGTAATGTTCTTACCTCCATTGGTACTTTTGTTATCACTTTTACTTTCCTGAGTTTCAGATGAGCTGTGAATGTCTTGTAAGTTTTCAAATAAATTATTTCCTGGACATTTGTCACTGACACCATTTTGTTGACTGTTCTTATGGATATTGTTTGTTTTATCCCTGGATTCCAAACCTATCGATTTTGTTTGTGCCAATAGCTTTGGAAGAGTATTTTCATTTTCCTGAGATTTTGTCACTTCTGCATTTTTGACATTAGACATAATACCCTTGAATACATTTCTAATGTTCTCATTAATGGTGAACTTGTTTGCCTTGGGGTCCATGCCATTGCTGGTTTTTTGCAATAGATTTGAATTCTGTGTATCATCAAGTATGACAACATCATCATCTGTCCTTTCCATCCTACAGCTAAGCAATTCACTAAAGGTTATTTCCTGGCCAGTCTGACTGTTCAGTGCTTTCAGGCCAAGTAAACTTTGATTGAAATTTCTGTTGAACTCGTTTGCTGCGTCAGTGCTATCAAAAGCCGGTGTACAATCTTTTGGTTGTGAATTAGCATTACTTGAATCGGAGGCTGGCATGGCCTTCAGCTCATCATTCTAAAAATAAAACAATAAATATGACAGTTTCTTTTTCACGTGACTGGTCTCATTTCGTAATAACTGGTTTTTGTGTGTAATGTGTTATGGTGCAACCATTGCTTATCACCATAACCGGGTCACATGATGTTTTATAATTGGATATAAAAGCAGTCAGCAGTATGAACTGTTCCCCCTTCAACAGATAAGAATTTCCCATATGGCGGGTAACAAAATGAGGCAGATCCAACTAACTTTTCAGAATAAAACATTCAGATGTAAACAAATTGTCAACCAGGTTAACAATGGGATATCCAGGACATTTTTCACAACTACTTCATCTGGAAAAAGATTTTCATGACTGCCAAGAAACCTTATAGCTGATACTTTGAAACCAATTCACTGCAGAAGTTTATTTTCTCGATTTCCCTTTTCCGACAAACATGGTAAAATGTCCCACCTCCCTTCTCAACCCACCTGCAATTTTCTTTTAAATTTATACAAAGAGAATTTATTGAATTTTCTGATAGTTTCTTGTTTTTTTATTCTACTTGGTACTAAAGATATTTTGGGAATTTGTCGATGTTTCCAATAGTGAACATTCCTTTCAGATATTTGTATAATTATGAAATTGCTGTGTTTTTGTATCTGATATGGTTATTAATTATTCCTTCAAAACATTATCCACCGGGACCAGAATGTTGTTTGACTTTTCTTTGCATTTGTAAAACTGTTTGCACAGACAGCTTCGTTGATAAATTCAAATAATGTACATAAAATTTTAAGAATATTACCGGGTAAATGAAGTTGTATTGTCATAACTTCTGTTTTAACAGTCATGTATGTGTGGATGATTGATGCCAAGTATTTTTTCAATTCAACATATATTTTCATTATCTTGCAGTAGAATAAAATTTCAGTGTAACGACCCTCCCTCCTCACTGGAGAAACAAAATATAATTTGTTTTCATGCAACAGCATATGAGTGTACCGGTAATTGAACGTGTTTGTTATCTTATACTCACTTTAATCAGAACTGTCAAAATTGTTATTTTTTTACCATTTTAATTAAATGTGGATCAGGTGATAATTTTTGACACTAGCGTTTCAGGGAAAAAGGAGGGGTGTATTAGGGTTTCCCTTGTGAATGGCTGTTGCTGATTCTTGAATACCATAAAATGACCCTTATTATTACTACTCAATCCAATAATCCAAATATTTTCATTTTCGTGAAATTTAAAACAGACTTCAATATCAATCTAGAAGCTTCTAGGAGCCTTTATTGCTCATCTGCATTTTATTTGCCATTTGATTAAAGTTATAATTTGCTGTCAATGGACACAATTATAAAAGTCAATATTAATTAAGTCCAGATGCAGTGTCAGTCATCTTGGATTTCCAATCAGTAACAAAGAAAAAAGACTTTGATAGTACCTTGAAATGATCATTCATGACAATTTTCAATCCCATGGGACAAGTCTATTCAGAGAAGGTGATCTAGGAAAATTTAACCAATCAGAAAGGCCCATTTTGGGACCTGATAGCCGCACTTGAGTGCAACAAATTACGCATCACTTCCCCAAAGTTTGGTATCAATCTATTTAATTATTCTTCAGATTAATTTCCCATAACTAAGTCAGGCGCTGTTGACCATCTTTTATTTCCAATCTGCGCCAATATAAGGTGTGAAGTATCCTGCCATGATCACATACATGGGTGAAATAATTTCAGAAAATAAGATCTTAGAAATTAAACCCGTCAGAAAAATCCATTTTGTTTACCAATCGGCACCAAAGTAACAATACTCTGAAAGGCTTACAAGGAACATCTCAGCCAAGTATGGGTTAAATTCTGTTCAGTGGTTCTCAAGAAGAACATTAAAATGTGAAAAGTTAACAACCAGATGAAGTGATGGCTAAAGCTCATATTGGCCTTTGGTCTTCTATCATTTTATTTGATAATGGTTGCTATACAATAGCATTCAACCTTTAGTGAAAATATCCATGACCTTCATATAATCCACAGATATTTAATATATTTTTTCTGTTTATCAACCAATTTCAGAGGAGTAGAATCTTTACATTTTGACCAACTAGTAATATGTATCGGCTATTGTTGCTACATTAATTCCCTATTATGATAAACTAACTTGGTTTTACTATCCCATTCAATACCCAGGAAAAGAAAGTAAGCAACAAGTTAATGAACATGCTTCATTTAGAATTAAATTTCCCAGTACTAACCTATTATACGGATATGTGTCCATACAACATAGCCAAGGTTCTCGGTCTTTGTGCCATCTGAAAAAGAAATAAAACAACAAAAATATACATATATTTGTAAGAAAAAGTAGGCATACCAAAGTGCCAAAAGAGAAGTGGAAAAAAACACAACCAGGAACAATGTAGCAAACAAACACAAACTACAGGCTAAGAGGGCTGAGCCAGTACCGCTCACCTGGCATGAAAGCCATTTTTTATTGATGTACCTCAGAGAAATCACTTCTGCCTATCATTATGAAGTGTGGTAAGCCTTCTAGGAACCATAATTTTTTATCTTCAAGGCCCTTCTACTTACAGGTCAGCATATTCTAAAATTTGGCAGTTCTCCAGAAGTTTTTGCATGTATTTCCCATAGGGTCTTATGTTAACCTAAGTCCTCTGCTGAAGGCCATTTTGAATTAGGGATCGGCACCAGAGTAACAACACTTGGTGAGCACCTTAAGAGGAACATTCAGACCATGTTTGGTTTCAAGCAATTCTGCAGTTCTGTAGATTTTTGTAATAAGTCTTAGTCACTTTCTGTCAACTTTGGCTCTATTTGGCCAAGCAGTTTTTGAGGGAAATTTTTTTTTTTTAAAGAACCTATCAGAAACAAGAATTGCGGATGGCAGCCATGTTCGTGGCCTGATCTGGACAAAATGAGGAAACTTTGTAAAAAACCTCCAACAAATGCCTCCTGTCAACTCTCGTTCCCTTTGGCCAAGCGGTTTCAAAGAAGAAGATTATCAACCAATGAAAGACAAAACTGCCCATGACGGCCATGTTTGTTGCCCGATCAGTACGAAATGAGGAAACTTTGTATAGAACCTCCAATTTAGATGCTTTCTGTTGAATTTTGCCAAGCGACTACGGAGGAGAAGATTTTTTTATATCAGCCAATCAAAAAAAAATAACTGCCCATGGCGTCAATATTTGTAGTCCAATAAGGATGAAATGAGGAAATTTGATAAAGGACCTCCCATATATGCAGCCTGTATCGCTCACCTGGCAGAAACAAGAAATTCCCCATGGCTGCCATGTTTGTCACATGATCTGAACAAAATGAGAAAACTTTATAAAGAACCTCCCACAGATGCTTCTTGTCAAGTATTGTTTCATTTAGCCAAATGGTTTCAGAGAATAAGATTTCTTTATATCAGCCTACCAAGTATTGCCAACGGCAGCCATGCTTGTCGTCCAATCAGGATGAAAAAAAATTTTTTCCTAAAAGATTTTCCATAGAAAGCTGACAGTTTTGGTCAAGTAGTTCAAGAATTTTTTTCTTTTAATCAACCAATGAGAATCAAGAATTGCCCATGGTGGCCATGTTTGTTGCCCGATCGGAACAAAATGAGGAACGTTGTAAAGAACCTCCCACAGATGTTTCCTGTCAAGTTTCATTCCATTTGGTGAAGCGACTTCAGAGGAGAAGATTGTTTTATATCAGCCAATCAATATTAAGGAAAACCTTAATATTGACCTGTACTGCTAAAATATAGAATCCTGAACCCAAATAGATATGACCCTTGACCTTTCTTTTTGATTTGTACAGGTAAGGTTCTTAACCCAAATATATTGCTATGGACTTTTTCATCAGTTGCTATGGACTTTTTCAATGGCATTGACTCTTGACCTTCCATTTTGACTTGAACAGGTAAATTGTAGGGTCCTGAACCCAAATATATATGGTTGCTAAGGACTTTTTCATCATTTGCTATGGAATTTTTCAATGACCTTGACCCTTGACCTTTCTTTTTGACTTGTACAAGTAAATTATAAGGTCCTTAACCCAAACATATATGGTTGCTAGGGACGTTTTCATCTGATGCTAGGGACATTTTCATCGATTGATATGGAATTTTTCAATGACCTTGACCCTTGATGCTCTATTTTACTTGTACAGTTACCATTTAATTTATTTCAAGTAACACCCTAAACATCTGTGACAATGTCAGACCATTATTTTCTGTTTATATGTAAATAATCTTTCAAGGGCAAAAAATCCTACATGTATAAGGGGTCAATTGACGATGTTGGTCATGTTGACTTGTTTGTAGAACTTACTTTGCTGAACATTTTTGCTGTATACAGTTTGTCTTTATATATAGTAATATTCAAGCTAATAACCTAAAACTGCAAAATTGCCTTAAAATTAACAATTCAGGGGCAATAACCCAAAAATGGGTTGACCAATTCGTCTAAACATTTTAAGACAGGTAGATCTTGAGTAGATCTTGACCTCATAAACAATTTTACTACTTGTCAGTTTTGCCCTAACTGCTTTAGTTTTTGAGATATGAGCCAAAAAGTGCATTTCAGGTCAAGTTCAGCTGACAGGTGTTAGACTGCATGTATCCACTAAGAACTATCTACAGACCAAATATGGTTGGCCTAGGTATTAGTTTCTGAGAAATGGACTTAACAACAAAAAAGTGACAAAGTCACTCAAGCATGAAATTGAGGTCAAGGTCCCAAGCCAGGTGTCAGACTGACATGTACCTACCAAGAACTATTTATTGCACAAAAAACTGTGGGTATACAGTCAGGTCAACTTCAGCTGACAGGTGTTAGACTGGCATGTATCCATTAAGAAAAATCTTTTGACCAAATATGGTGGGTCTAGGTGTTACAGTTGTTGAGAAATTGACTTAACCACAAAAACAGACAAAGTCACTCAAGCATGAAATTGAGGCCAAGGTCCCAAGCCAGGTGTCAGACTGGCATGTACCTAACAAGAACTATTTATTGACCAAATATGGTGGGTCTAGGTATTCTAGTTTCTGAGAAATGAACTTAACCCTGAAAATGTGATGCAGGTCACTCAAGCATGAAATTGAGGTCAAGGTCAAAAGGCAGGTGTCAGACTGACATGTACCCACCAAGAACTATCTATAGACCAAATATAGTTGGCCTGGGTATTCAAGTTGCTGTGAAATGGACTTAACCACAAAAAAGTGACAAAGTCACTCAAGCATGAAATTGAGGTCAAGATCACAAGCCAGGTACCAGACTGACATGTACCCACCAAGAACTATCTATAGACCAAATAAGGAGGGTCTAGGTATTACAGTTGCTGAGAAATTAACTTAACGAAAATGTAACACAGGTCACTTAACCATGAAATTGAAGTCAAGGTCATAAGGCAGGTGTGATACCGACATGTACCCACTAAGAACTATCTATTGACCAAATAAGGTGGGTCTAGATATTACAGTTGCTGAAAAATGGACTTAATCACGAAACTTGGATGCAAGTCACTCAACCATGAAATTGGGGTCAAGGTCCAGAGACAAGTGTAAAACTGGCATGTACCCACCAAGAACTACCAATAGACAAAATATGGTGGGTCTAGGTATTACAGTCTCTGAAAGATGGACCTAATCACGAAATTGTAACAAGTCACCAAAGCATGAAATTGAGGTCGAAGTCCAGAGACAGGTGTCAAACTGGCATGTGCCTACTAAGAACTTTCTATTGACCAAATATAGTGGGTTTAGGTATTACAGTTGCTAAGAAATGGATTTAATCACAAAAATGTGACGCGGGTCACTCAAATATGAAATTAAGGTCAAGATCAAAAGGCGGTGTAAGATGACATGTACCCACCAGGAACTGTCCATTAACCAAATTTGGTGGGTCTAGGTATTATAGTTGCTAAGAAATGGACTTATCCACGAAAATGTAACAAAGTCCCTCAAGCATGAAATTGGGGTTAAGGCCCAAGCCAGGTGTCATACAGCCATGTACCCACTAAGAACTATTTATAGACAATATATGGTTGTCCTATGTATTACAGTTGCTGTAAAAAGTATTTAACCACGAAACTTGGACGCAGATTTTACATTTATGTTTATGAAGTCAGTGAACCATGAAAATGAGGTCAGGGTCATAAGACACATATACTATGGAAAAGTTTATAGCATAAGGTATCTGTGGACCAAAAATCTTAATTGTAGGTATAATGTGTGAAAACTTTTTACGTAATTGTATTTGTGGCTTAAAATAATCAACATCTCATTTTTTATTGCACTGTACATGATTTATTGATTTAAGGAACGATACTATATTTGCAATTTACTTTCCAATTGTTATTAATACAGATTTATTTTTATTTGGTTTAGATGTTCTTACGGATGAACAGAACAAACACATATTTTTACAAGTTCAGAAATATCTTCGTAAAAGTAAACGTTTCATTCCATAACTTGCACTTCATCAAACTACTATTATTCCTTCAATTTTCCAATCCAAAAACTTTTTTGTTTATATATATTTCATTTCTTCCCCATTATAAATCATTCGTATTTGATAATCATCCGTGTGTATACACCGTTATCGTTAAAATATTATTTATGGCAGCAAAAAGGAGACGGAGTGTTATAAGCTGTATATAGCTTGTTTTAAAATTATTTATATAAGGATGCGCCATTAACTTGACGCTGGAAAATCTAAAGAACGGGAAAATAAATAAATTTCCAAGGTGGCATAGTCCGAGATTCGATAACTAGAGAATTAATAATGCTACTTAAAATTGACACAGACAGCTTTTATTTGTGCGTACTTGTCAATGGTCGTTTTTATTGCGAGAAAAATGTGTAAATTTATAATACGTTTACTTTAATTAGAGGACACCACAATTACTCAAGGCTGTAATAAGGTTTGTGCTTAAATCACGTGACCGATTCGCACACGTATAAATACACTTATATGGGGTTACGTTTGGGTGAACTTAGAATTGCAATATCATATCAACATTTTAAGCAGGTTTGAATGGTGATATTTCCCAGTAAGCGTTGAGTAAATACTTAAAAAAAAAGTTAGTAAGTGTAATTTTTGTCGTAGTTCCAAATTCAATGCGGCTAGCTTTGGGGGGGGGGGTGTTTATTCGTGATTTTTTTTCTTTTTTTATCATTCTTCTTTTTCCTATTTTTAAATTAACCATAATTTTAACCAGATAAAATTTCCAGTAAATGATATTCATATACGTTGTGCCCTTTACATTTCGACAATGGGGATTCCGACAAAGTACAATTACTTGGTATATCAATAAAAAAAAGCTAGGTACAGTGGTCGACTGCACATTTTATTGTCTAAAGTACCTTTTATAATGAAACGGGGTCAACATTGCATTGTAATATAATTCAATGATTGCTTCTGAAAATAGTTAACACACTATAGAAAAAGATTTTATTTCCAATTAAAGGTCCCATATGAGCATACTTGACAATACAAACAATGATTAGAAAAAGCATACATGTACACCATATAAGATATATAATAAGTCACTATTCTTAAGATGGCAAACAATAAGTATAATAGAAATACAAATATTTTATTGGCACAAACTCATTTACAATAATTGCAAAGGCCCATTATTACAACATGATGTAACACAATAATTCCAGAAATCAAATCAAATTACATTGTTTCTAATTTCAAGGCAGTTATATATTAAGGAGGAAGATAATGTAAGGACCAAAGCAGATTCATTATTTAAAATTATTTTGCAGTCAATATTTGGCAGATTTTTTTTTTTATATTTTAATTAACAAAATTTGTGTGGTAAATCCATCACACTTCAGTAAAAAATGTACTTCATTTTCAATTTGGTTTGTTTTACAAATTTGGCAGAATCTTTATCTTTTATCTTTTATAATTATTATCCACAAAACCATATCCTGGTTAAGACACTATATGAACGAGTCCAATGGCTGTATGTCATTGGCTTGTTTTCATTAAAATCCATAGATTTTTTTAATCCCATATCGGCATATCAGGTTAGAATATGAAAGCATGTCCCCTCACACCCCTCCCCTCCCCCTTCCCAAATTTCCACTCCCCAAAATAATGGTATATTTAACCAATATTACCTAAATAATAAAATATTGTTTCGTAGATGTTCAAATTTTGACAAGTTGTTTTAACACTGTTTTTTTTTTTTTTTTTAAATTTCTACAAAATCAATATTCAAAACAAAAATTATAGCTGAATACTATTGGTTTATACGGCGCATGCTCATAGACGATTTCCTAACGCGGCATGAAGGGTAAATCTCACAATATCTTTGGTTAAAAACAGGGGTTAAAAACGATGTGGTTGGGCTTATGCCATCCAATCATTATCCGACCTATCTAAACATAAGCAATGGCGTTCACAATTTACATTATATCTAATGTTTCTTATCCCTTTGCTATTTTACTGAGCAAAAGGATGAAGGTGACAAACAACACACCAAGCCTTCGCGTTCGTACTGTTAAAATTTTAAAATTTATAAACCATGAATGACCCAGTTTGCTGACGTTAGTCACATGTACTAATCTCTTCCGATGGAGGTAAAAAAATAATACCTTTCTCAACTTTTCAATTAAAATACAGTTATACGAAATATTTATTTGTTCTAACACATTTACAATAAATGGTCATGACGCATAAACAATAAAACACAATATAAAGAAAATAATAAGTTGTAATGTTATATTACATAACATCATTCTGTGACACACATGAAAGATAAAGTATAGTGATCGCTGGAATATGACATGATCAAATACAGGGTTTACATTTTATCCATATTAACAATCTTGGTATATATCCTTCCGGAACTCAAATATTGCAAGATTACATTTAACTAATTGATGAAACCCCCCCTTTCATACATAAGGAACGGAAAAGTCAAGGACGTACTTTTTTCTCTCCATTTTCCACGGACAAGTACGTAATTTACACTGAACTTGTCTTGCTGAACTGTATTAAATTTATGCTGAATTTGTGTAATTTTTAACCAAAAGAAAAACATTCTAAATTTTATTTGTATTTCATTTAGAAACCGCCCTAGCTCACAGGGACCATATAATTTGATCATGATGTACCTAGTTCTTCCTTATGAAATCTTTTCGACATGAAACTTCAGATGCATTCAATTATAGGTATGTTGCGAATATTTCTACTATATATGTGTCCAATGGGCACTACATGCCCCACCAATGACGCAAGTATTTAGTTTGTTTGTTTGATTAGTTGGGGTTTAACGCCGTTTTCAGCACATTTGGCTATTTCGCGGCGGCCAGTTTTTATTGGTGAAGCCGGAGTACCCGGAGAGAACCACCGACCTTCGGTAGGAAAATTGGCAATCCTTGTCAATTAAGATCGGAGTCGAACACACCCCGCCACATGTGAGATTCGAACTCAACCCCAGCGTTGACAGGCTAGAGATCATTAGTAGTCATGACGAACTACCTAGACCACTCGGCCACCGAGGCCCCTCAAGTATTTAGTAAATAGAATTACATTTGTATATTGTCGACTTTGAAGTCCCTAACGATAGGGTAGATAAAATACTATCTCTCAGTACTTCATGAAAAACTCTCTTCAACCTGAACCTTAACCTGAGATTCTAATATTGAAATTCCATAAAGAAATTCAAAATCGATGACCCATGACCACAAGGTCACAGCATCCGTTTCGCATCAAAATGCTGCTGTTTATATCACATGCTATCCATGTACAAAGTTTCATGATGATACCATAACTCCATGAAAAAACTACCTTCAACCTGAACCTTAACCTGGGATTCTAATATTGAAATTCCATAAAGAAATTCAAAGTCGATGACCCATGACCTCAAAGTCACAGCATCCGTGTCCATCAAAATGCTACTGTTCATATCACAAGCTATCCATGTGCAAAGTTTCATGATGATATCTTAACTCCTTCATGAACACACAGAGCGAAGAACTATATGCCCGGCCTGCCTTACAGGCGGGGCATAAAAAACATAAAACATATTTTCTAATTTGTAACAAAGGCGTCCATCAATGAGAAATCTGTGACCTACGTTTTTCGCTTTAAATATGAAGGATTTCGAACAATTCCCGATAAAGAATCTGCATGGGCCAGAATGCGTTTCAGGTGAAATTTGAAACTCTTCACTTTGTCTTAAACTATGTAATTCCATATGAAGATGATTCAGTACTACCAGCAAGAGTACTGATGACTTACAAAATCACTTGAATTCTTTTAATGAATATGGTTAAACTTGGAAACTTAATGTCTTTTGTATATAACTCCTTTGAGCCCTTCGAAAACAAAGATTATGATATCTTCTAGATGACTAGAATACCGCTACATGTATCATAAAATCTAAATTCTCAAATACATGAAATGAAAATAAGTACCACCTAATTCAATGAAAAGAGCTGTAAGCTTAGAGCTTACCAATACCCCCGCTTGAAGATTATTTTGATTGGTACAAAATTTAAGATGGCATTGTTAGGGATAGTGAAACATGTAAGCAGACATGGTTAAACCGGAAGAAAATGTCACACAGGTACAATAAAAGACGAGTGTTCTAATGTCCCCTGTCACATGGCACTTCATTTAGTGGAAAAAGTTAAATATTTACTTAGTACTTCCAGTAATATTAACAGGTATACACAAAAAAATTAACATTTCAGAAAAATCTCCATATGAATGTCATAAAAAAACGCAAATAAATGTAGGCGTGAGAGCGCTTACAAGACAATTTCAGCAAAATTTCAAAGTTCACAGGGCAATAACTCCGCCAAAAATCATGTTACCGCACTCGTAACTTGATCTAGATACCACCAAAACACATCTACCATGCGAATTACATCAAAATCCGCAGATAATGTAGGCGTGAGAGCCCATAAGGCAATTTTAGCAAAATTTCAAAGTTCAAAGGGCAATAACTCCGCCAAAAATCATGTTACCGTATTCGTAACTTGATCTAGATACCACCAAAACACATCTTCCATTCGAATTACATCAAAATCTGCAAATAAATATAGGCGTGAGACCACACAAGGCAATTTTAGCAAAAATTCAAAGTTCAACGGGCAACAACTCCGCCAAAAATCATATTACGGCACTTAAATTCATACTTGATCGAGCTGCCATCAAAACATATCTTTCATATAAGGTTCATCAAAATCTGTAAATGAATGAAGGCGTACGAGCGCTTACAATGGGGACGGACAAACAGACAGACATCCGGCATTTCTAAATCTCCGAGTCGCGTTGCGGCAGGGAACAAAAATCGATATACCACCTTACAACCTTTCATGATCATGCTTTATATCTATAAAATAGTCGTGGCCCATTGTAGCTGATAATTTTTTCTACCCAAATTTCCATATTCTATATGGTGAAATATAGTGTGGCATCATTTAAAACACAAGTAGATGTGCCACGGGTACTGAATCGGTATCTACCTTACAACTCATAGTCATGCTTGACTCCATTTATATTATTGTTGTGGTCCATAGTTGCTCAAAATTTTGCAACCAAAAACTTCCATAATACATAAGGTTTTTTTCATAAAACAAGAATTAAATGGGCCGCAAATCGTACTCACCATACAACTTATCATGGTAAATTGTCGCCCATGTGGTGAAAAAAGTATGGCGGCATCGTTAAACAGGAAGAAGATGTGCCACAAGTACACATAATCTGTACTCACTTTACAGCTCAGCACGGTCATTCTTCACACCAACTTTGAATTTAGCTGTAGTCCGTAGTTGCTGAGGATTTTGCGACCAAACATTTTATAACGGAAGGACAGATATAAACCAGCATACCCCCTGCAACTCCTTCGAAGCGGAGGTATAATTACTTGGGCCTATTGCTATGTATAACGGATAGCCTCAGAATCGGTAAAAAGCTTACTTTAAATAGGAATAAAATGCTCCGCTGGGCGCAGCTTGATACGACCGCAGAGGTGTCGAACCCTGAACAGTTGGGGCAAGTATGGACACAACATTCAAGCTTGATACAGCACTGAATTTGGTTGATTGATTGATTGTTGCTTAACGTCCAATGGCAAATATTTCATGCATCTTCATGACGAGAACCAGTTCAATTTATCAAACAATTCAATTAGGGGTGGGATGGGACACAAAGGGGAACCAATTTTGACTGCCACTGTAAAAGGAGGATGGTTGGGTAGGGTCGGATAATTTAGCCTCCTGTAGCGGCCATCAGCCTACTCTTTTTCGAAAACTACAGAAGGAGTCTTTAGCGTGCAGGGAGTGTGGCATTCTCCAAACACGTTACCCACTATGGTCCGCGGTCAGGCTTTCCGTATTATGACCTGACAACCCCCCCAACGAGACTGAATTTGGATTGTGAATAAATATTTGACACAGCATAGGTTTCTGACACAGAATTAATGTGGTCTAAGAACTTAAAATTTTTTAATTTACCTATTCAAACAATATCAGTATTATTTGTTTTTATATATAAATCAGAAATAACCAATTTAAAATTTAAAATTGGGCACACATATCAATTTCTTGCTATTGCGCAATACTGTGCAATTGAAGATTTCTTGCTATTGTGCAATACTGTGCAATTGAAAATTCCCCCCCCCCCCAAAAAAAATAAATAATTTACCCCTTTTTTAGCTTTTGTGCAATACACTATGAAGTTGCACATTGACCCCCCCCCCCCCCCCCCTCCAAAAAAAAAAAACCAAAAAACAATAAAATTTATTGTAACCCCCCTTTTTTTGCTAAAAGAAATTTGAAATTTCCTTTTTAATTTATGAAATATGAAATGAGAAAAAAATTAAATGTGTTTGGATTACCTCCCTTAGCCCACCAAGATAATATCATACATTTCTATTTACTTATACTAAAGTTATTGTGCAAAAACCAAGAAAAATGCTTATTTGGGCCCTTTTTTAGCCCCTAATTCCTAAACTGTTGGGATCAAAACTCCAAAAAATGGTCATAAACCTTGTGTTAAAATTTCATAGATTTCTATTTACTTATACTAGAGTTATTGTGCGAAAACCAAGAAAAATGCTTATTGGGCCCTTTTTTGGCCCCTAATTCTTAAACTGTTGGGACCAAAACTCCCAAAATCAATCCCAACCTTCCTTTTGTGGTCATAAACCTTGTGTTTAAATTTCATAGATTTCTATTAACTTATACTAAAGTTATAGTGCGAAAACCAAATGTCTACAGACTCCGACGGACGACGACGACGACGACGACGACGCCAACGTCATACCAATATACGACCGCAAAAATTTTGCGGTCGTATAAAAAGCGATGTTGTAAAACCCATATTGCTTGAGGTGTGAAATGTGGAGATATTCGAAAAAAAATATCCGAGTTTTTATTTAGGTAAAATTTCAGGATATACAGTCTGCGATGATCGTCACTGTAAAGTGTTTGTTTCAATTATACATAAACTGATTCAGTTTGATTGATTGA
This sequence comes from Mytilisepta virgata, assembly GCA_028015205.1. Classification (NCBI taxonomy): domain Eukaryota; kingdom Metazoa; phylum Mollusca; class Bivalvia; order Mytilida; family Mytilidae; genus Mytilisepta; species Mytilisepta virgata. The sequence continues at coordinate 114,637,066 of CM051521.1, forward strand.
TACATGGACCAGTATGGTTGAAAACTACTATAAAATTCCGTTTGATTGACAAGTTTTAAATGAACACACAAAAGGCTCTAAGAGATCTTGATTTCAGAATTTTGAAGTAGCTGGAATTTCAGAAATATTGTTTATTTTAGAAAAACAAGGTAGTCGAATTCGTATAAAACTTTTTGTAAACCAACTTAGGATTCTGCTAGCAAAAGTGTCTCATGTGCATTAAATAGGACATAGTTTTAGACTGATAATTTACATGTTTTGAATAACAACTTTTTCAATCAATTGTAACACTGAACATTATAAATAATTAGTAACAAATATCGTTCATATCGTTTATGTAAAATGAAAATAGAAACCATTTAAGATGATACCCTTGTCGTAGTCCAACATCAAACAAAAAAAAAGAAAGATCGTTCGACATTTAACTCAATCCATGATTAGATATCTTTTAACAGATTGAAGTACAAAAAAATTACCAAAAATTTTGTTTATGTTAAAAGTTTGCCACAGCCATGTTCTCTTACGTTATGCCTTCTAAAGCAATGAAAACACAAAAAAAAACATTTTTACCATAGGATTAATAGAAATCAACACGAAAATGTTTTCGATGATCGAATTTTATTTTCAGAATGCCGCCTGAGAATTGTTAATGACATTAAAGTCAGATAATCGTTTGTTCATTTAATTATTGAAAACTATTCTTATGAGGGTACATTTTTACAGGGGCTGATGAATCGGAAAAAACCTAGCAAAGTCCTTTAATTTCATTTGGCGCTATACAGATGGTGTTTTGTCACTTAATAATATTTTCAATCTCTGATAATTTCATCACGGTCGGCATAACGCATTGATTGGCCGATACCGAGATATCTTCAGTTAAGATTTCACGTCCTTCTGGAATTGACATCTCACCCAAATTCAACTTTACTTGCCTTTACTGACTGTTAATGTGACGCGTGCATTTAACGGAGCAGGACATGCTTACCCTTCCGGAGCACCTGATGTCACTCCCGACATTTTCTTTTATTTTTTTTATTCTTTTAGTTATACGTGTATCCTTGTGGCGTTCGTTTGTTGTGTTACATTCTCATGCCTTTGTCTTTTCCTACTGTTTTGTCGCTTCGGTATTCTTTTGCCGATTTTTAGAAGTATGCGAAATAGTTTTTTTTTTTTAATTTCTCATCACTTTGTCTTTTCCCACTGTTTTGTCGCTTCGGTATTCTTTTGCCGATTTTTAGAAGTATGCGAAATAGTTCTTTTTTTTTATTTGGATATGATTGAAGCATTTCCCTTATTTTAAAATGGTTTTATTAAGCCCTCGACCAAGTCTTGTGTATAATCAAAGTATTTTATAAGATTAATTGAAACTGTTTAGTCAGACTAGAAACATCTGATTCACTGACTCTGCAGTCTATTCCATTTGCATGGTTTATTATTTTCCATTTTTATAATTTCATCTAACGAAATTTCAGTTAACAATGTATTTAAATTGTAATATGATTATCCAGTTCCTTTGGGGGTCTTCAATGACAACAAGCAATTTATATTTTTACAAAATATATAGACAATGAAGTGTATAAAATAGTACATATTCTTTTCAGTAAAATACATTGCAAATGTCAAGAACATTCCATAAAAAAGATAATTTCCAGTAACTAATTTAATTTAAACATATTTTATTTATTAAATCACAGATATGTTAACATAATATACAGTGAACATTTTGACATAATATACGTAAAACTAATTTTGTTTCTCTATATTAAGAATTAAATTTCTCTGCATAAACAAGAATGCCATAGAAAAGCCAAGGTCCCCAACCAATAACAGCAGACTATCAAAACAAAAGTTTTAGCATCTTCTCACGTCAAGGGTTTGCGATTCGCTTCATTTGGGAGCGTGAGCGGGTGGTAAACCTTTTTCTTGGGAAGATGGAGATTTAGTTATTTATCCTAAGTCTATTGACTTAGTAATACGTACTTCTCTCGGTGTTCGTGCTTTGTATAAACTGTTCATTGTTGTTTATGGTTTGGAAAGAAAAAAATTACACTACACATTTGTATTGTAAGTAATTGACCGAAGCGTGAAATGAGGCCATGATCAAACAATATGTCAGACAGACATGCACACTTACAATGATTCTCTAAACCAAATATCCTTGATCTATCATCTATAGTTCCTCGGAAACTGAGCTCTTCATAAAAATTTTTTTTATGCAATATCTACTACGAAAAAAATTATTAAATAAACAGCTGCTTTGTAAATTGGTAAAGAATTTGTGTCGTTTACTTTCATTTTTCCTGGTCAAATATGACAATCTCAACATACTACTATGGTTTTCTTGGCGTAAACTTAATTTGAAAATAAATGTTGCTTACAAAATTTCCCATTTTGATAATTGCCGCCTTCATCAGGCCTGGGCGCCATAAAGAACTATTTTTGCTGAGTAAAGAATATTTTACTCAAATTCCCATTCTCAGCCAATCACATTCGAGTATCCCCATAGTTAAGAAAATTCTCAGACTTAAGAATATTCTCAACTTTTATGGCGCCCAGGCCAGACAATCATTAGAACTAAGGATTTTTGCATGTATTTCAAAATTTTTTAATTTACCTATTCAAACCATATCAGTATTATTTGCTTTTATATATAAATCAGAAATAACCAATTTAAAATGGAAAATTTTAAAGAAGTTTAATTTTGGACCTTTTGGACCTTAATGTAGACCAATTTGAAAACGGGACCAAAAATTAAGAATCTAAATACACCTTTAGATTCGGCATATCAAAGAACCCCAATAGTTCAATTTTTGATGATTCAATTTTTGATGAAATCAAATAAAGTTAAATTTTGGACCCTTTAAACCTCAATGTGGACCAATTTGATAACCAGGCCCAAATATCAATTTCTTGCTATTGCGCAATACTGTGCAATTGAAGATTTCTTGCTATTGCGCAATACTGTGCAATTGAAGATTTCTTGCTATTGCGCAATACTGTGCAATTGAAAATTTCTTGCTATTGCACAATAATTTACACATCCTGTTTGGTGTGTATCTCTGGCCTTATCATTATTATTTGCTTTTATATATAAATCAGAAATTTAATAATAAAGTTTTTGGCAAATTTCCAATATACATAATTTAAAAGCAGTTTAGGTGAGATAAACAAAAAAGCTTCATCAGCAACATTTATATTGGCAAATTTCCAATGAAGTTCATTAAACTAAAGTTATTGGCAAATTTCCAATGGAATTTATTAATAATAATGTTTTTGGCAAATTTCCAATATAAATAATTTAAAGCAGTTTAGGTGAGATATTCAAATGAGTTTCAATTACCAACCTTACACTGCCTTTTAAATTATGTTTTGTACTTAAGTAATTGTCCATTAACCTGGAAATCCTCCCCCCCCCCTTTTTGCACCTTATTCCTTAACTGTTTGAGCCATAACTACCAAAGACAATTCTTACCAACCATTTGTGGTATTCCAATATCCAAAATCTAAATACATGGTTAGATTTAGCATATCAAAGAACCCCAAGAATTCAATTTTTGATGAAATCAAATAAAGTTCAATTTTGGACCCTCTAAACCTCAATGTGGACCGATTTGATAACCGGGCCAAATATCAAAAATCTAAATACATTGTTAGATTCAGCATATCGAAGAACCCCATACATTCAATTTTTGTTGAAATCAAACAAGGTTTAATTTTGGACCCCGATTTGGACCAACTTGAAAACTGGGCCCATAATAAAAAGTACATGTTTAGATTCAGCATATCAAAGGACCCCAAGAATTCAATTTTTGTTAAAATCAAACTAAGTTTAATTTTGGACCCTTTGGACCTTAATGTAGACCAATTTGAAAACAGGACCAAAAATTAAGAATCTAAATACACAGTTAGATTCGGCATATCAAAGAACCCCAATAGGTCAATTTTCGATGAAATCAAACAAAGTTTAATTTTGGACCCTTTTGGCCCCTAATTCCTAAACTGTTGGGACCAAAACTCCCAAAAGCAATCCCAACCTTCTTTTTGTGGTCATAAACCTTGTGTTTAAATTTCATAGATTTCTATTTACTTATACTAGAGTTATTGTGCGAAAACCAAGAAAAATGCTTATTGGGCCCTTTTTGGCCCCTAATTCTTAAACTGTTGGGACCAAAACTCCCATAATCAATCCCAACCTTCCTTTTGTGGTCATAAACCTTGTGTTTAAATTAATTATTTCATAGATTTCTATTAACTTATACTAAAGTTATAGTGCGAGAACCAAATGTCTTCGGGCGACGACGACGTCATACCAATATACGACCGCAAAAATTTTGCGGTCGTATAAAAAAAACCCCCACAGATGCTTTCTGTCAAGTTTAGTTCAATTTGACCAAGCGGTTTCAGAGAAAAAGATTTCGTTATATCAGCAAATCAGAAAAAGTATTGCCCTTGGCAGCCATGCTTCTCGTCATTTCATAAAAGAATTTCCATGGATGCTTCTTTGTCAAGTTTGGCTGACAGTTTTGGCCAAGCCATTCCAGAGAAAAACAATTTTTTAATCAACTAATGAGAAACAAGAATTTCCCACGACGGCTATATTTGTTGCCCGATCAGGACGAAATGATTAAACTTTTTAAAGAACCTCCCATAGATGATTCCTGTCAATTTTCGTTCCATTTGGCCAAGCGACTTCAAATGAGAATATTTTTTCTATATCAGCCAATCAGAAAAAGGAACTGATCATATTTGTAGTCGGGACGAAATAACAATCCAAAGATAGTAATATTAGATATAGTAAATTTATACTATGCTGTATACGACGCATTTCAAGGAGTTACCTCTCATCAGCACCTTAAAACCGAAACAATTGGAAGACCAAAAACCAAACTTATATTAAACAAGAAGTACTCAACCAAAAATACCGAAATAGGAATCCAAATTTCAGCTAAGCAGATCTACCATGTGCAATACAAGGAATGAACCCTTAGTATTTCTATTATTTTTGAATTTTGCTAAATACTGGTAATTTCTGTAACAAATCAATGAATAATCATGTCAGACAAGTCTGACGAAATGAGGAAATGAGGAAACTTCCCATGTATGCTTCATGTCCAGTTTCTTTGCATTTGGCCAGGCGATTTCAGAGGTGGATTTTCTTATATATACCAATCAGAAACAAGAACTGCCCATGGCGCCCATATTTGTAGTCCCATCGGGACGAAATGATGAGACTGTGTAAAGAATCTCCCATATATGCCTCTTGTCAAGTTTCGTTCTATGTGGCCAAGCAGTTCCAGAGAAATTAAGTGTCGGACGACACGAATGGTCCCGGTCGCAAAAAAAGTTTGAAGCCCATTTTTAGAAGTTGACATTTAATAGTGAAATGCACGTAATTTCGGCAAAAATTAGATGGAGCGAAACTCGATCTGTAACTCATCATGGTAGACTCACATACCAAAAATCAGCTCAATGTCTGAAGGCATCTAGAAAAAAAGTCAGGAAAGGTAGTATTTTCACGAAATTGTCAAAGTCCAAAGCCCGTTATTTCGGCAAAAGCCAGCGGAGCTGAACGAAACGTAAACCCGATCTGTAACTCATAATGGTAGACTCACAAGAACTGCCAATTGCGGCCATATTTGTAATCCGATCGGTACGAAATGAGCAAACTTTATAGAAGACCTTACATACACGCTTCCTGTAAAAAAATGGTTAATTTCCGCCGCCGGAAAGTAATACTTATATCTCGCATTTTGCATCTTTCGTCGCGTGCGAGAAATAAACTTAATCTAAGCCATTAAAGCATGAAATTAAGGTCAATGTGGGGTCTGTTCTATAATCCAAAGACTCCTGATTTTTCAGAAAATCCAAAGGTCCGAAGCTCCATTAGAATACGAAGTATCAATGGCCCGAAGTTCCGCTAGTCCGAACGTCTACTGATTATATTCAACATCTTATTGTGTTAGTCTTTTAAGACTTTCAACACTTGAGCATATTAAAACAAAGGCACCTGAGTATTGAACAACTGTACTGCCATATCACGCCTAGAAATAATTCTTATCATGCCGAGAAGGGAAAATCTGTGTCGATATGGACCATGGGCCAATATGGCAACAGATACAAATAACACATTTTCAAAAATGAGCAATAATAAAAGGAAAAAAGTTTAAAATCTCCCGCCCTTGAAACATATATGCGATGTTTGATGAAACGGAAATTTTGTCCGTAGTATTTTCTTTTGTTTTCCGAGATGTTGGTTCAAAATTATGTCTGCTGTGCGTGACTTAAGATACGAACCACAACTTTTCCCCAGTTAAACTTCATCAATGAAGGTTTCAAATCCAGCAGTCCGTTTTTGTTGGGTAACTTTTATGACTTGGGCCAATTGATTATCGGAACAATAAACTGTTCGTTACACAGACATTTCGTCAATGTCAGCCGTCAGACTGCCAATGACAGCTTCCACACTCCAAATATTTTTCAACTTTAGTTAAATAGTGGGAAATTTATATCATTTGTACCCCAAATACCATATGATATGGGATGAGTAAGGGCCCTTTCTTCTGGGTATATATACGTAGATCGATTGGGGTCCTTCTGGCAAAGTAACTTGCACTGGGTTCATCTATAAATATTATTGAAATTACGAAAAATTGGAATAGGAGGACCTTTTTACTATACATTACTATGTTATAAAAAAACATATATAAGGAAAATTTTTTTAGCATAAGGGTCATTGATAAATTAACACAATTTTTTACTTTGGAAATACAATAGAAAATGTTCAATGTTATAAATATCTAGGTATTATATTTTCTGCATCAGGTTGTTTCTCAGCAGCAAAATAGGATTTGCACCATAGAGCATTAAAAGCAGTATATAAAATCAAAAGTATATTTGGTGACATTCATCCGAAAATTGACACTAGTATACATATATTTGACCACACAATTAAACCATTCTACTATATGCATCCGAAATATGGGGTAGTATTAATATTAATATATATATATAACATTGAGAAGAAATATGAGAAATTTGTAAACGAAAAGTTCTGCATTTATAAGTTTTATAAATATATACTAGGTGTACACAATAAGGCCACAAATATAGCCGTGCTTGGGGAGTTAGGAAAAACTCCTTTACATATTGATATTACATGCTCTACCTAGAAATTCCTTCACAGATTATACCAATTAGATGACACTCATTTATTGAAACAAACTTTATATATACAACCATGGATTTGAATAAAAAGGGTGTAAAAACATGGTTTTCCAGTATCTCATATATATTAGAGCAGCTGAAAATTAAAATTCACAATATTAGCATTGATAAGATAAAAGACACTCTTATTAAAAGATACCAATTATATTGGAAAGAGCATTTAATTCAAAATGGAGAAATAAATAAAGGAAAACTAAGAAGTTATTGTAAATTTAAAAATATTTTTAAGAATGAACCTTATCTCGAATTTGTTAAAAAATTTCAGGTAAGAAAAAGGCTAACACAGTTCAGAATTAGTGCTCATGATTTAGCAATTGAAAAGGATAGATACAGGAAAATCGAAAAAGAAAATGTAAATTATGTAGAACTAATGTTATTGAGGATGAATGCATTTTCTGCTCAACTGTCCTGCATATACAAATGAAAGAAAGGTTCTATTAAAATAAACAGAGAGTGCTTGTTACAACTTTTAATTTCTGAACTCTGATAATCAATTTATATCAAATATATGGCTGTTTTCTAGTGAAGATGAATTTATATGTAATGAATTAGCTGTATTTGTTGACAAGTGCTTTGATATAAGGAAAAATGTTTAAACCAGTAATCACTCTTATGAACTATTGTTTTTAATGTGGACATTTCTTTTTCATGTAATTAACAATGTATAAATGAAATACATTGTACAGATGTCCTTTTAGAGGGATTGATATATGTCACTAATTATTATTATCGTTTATTTGGTTGAAAATATTGATCAATAATTATTTTATGTAATATGCCCTCAATGGGCCATTGATTGGTTTAATAAAATATTAGTATTCTATATTTTTTTTAAACGAAAGGCTCTGATGAGCCTGTATCGCTCTGTCAGTCTGGGACATTGCTGTCAAGTTCCAATTGGCTTACTTTTTTCAAATGAGAAGATCTTTCAGTGAATTTTCCCACAAGGTCCTACCTTAAAATATGTTTGGTTCTGATGGTCAGCCATCTTGGATGTGGTTTCAGACAAGAAGACTTTTAAGTAAATTGTCCAATGGTCCTATGTAAAACGTTTCAAACAAGATGATGTCCAAGTAAATTTCCCATACGGTCCTAATATGTTAAAGAATGTTCAAATATGGCAGCCATTTTTGATGGCAGGCAGGGTCATCGGATACATTTCTGAAAGAGGACCACCTAAGGACCATTAGTGGCAAGTTTTGTTCAAATGTGGTTTCAGAGAAGAAGATCTTTTAAGTAGATTTCTGACAAGGTCCTATGTTAACCTAGGTTCAGCTCTGGCAGCCAGGTCTTTAGATACAAATCTGAGAGATCACAGAAGGATCATTGCTTCCATGCATCTACATGACACAAGTTAAGTAAATGATCAGCACTTTAATTGCTGTTTTTCATCTTAAATATTTCATATAGTATGGTCATTGGCATGTACATGTACTTTCTCTGTTTCTGTTGTATCAATTTAGTATTCAGAAAATTTTGAACACAAAATATTGTTATGGTTTAATTAAGTATATTGTAACGAACTGAAAAAAAAAGAAATTGTAGATTTGTAGGAATTAACACAAAGTTACATTCTTTCTTTTATTATGCAGCGTAACTACACAAATGACATGATATATTTATAATAAATATAAATAATTTATATGGGAAAACATAGATATGGAAGTTTTGGTTTCAATGTTAACAAAAATCTCACAGTGTCCCAAAATCACCTCAATCTCACCTTTAAATGAGCAAAATCTTACAGATACCCATCCTGAATTTGTCACATGTATGCATCTTTAATATTGTCTTTTTTAGTTCAGATTTTTTTTTTGGTTATAAATTTATCAAATATTATTGGACCAAATATCCAGTAAAATCTGTGAAACCTTGGGAACGAAACACTGGAGATAAGCGTTTTAAAAAGATTGTCAGGCAGGCATTTCTAGAGAACAAAAATTTAGTTAATTGAAACTGCAAAGCATGCAAGAAGTTCTACAGCACATTACTAGTAAGAGATCATAATTTGTCAAGTACCAGTTCTCGTCACCAAATCTGACGCACGTTCAAAAACATGTAACTGGTTAAATAGTAGGTGCAAGTGGTTACATATTTTATACAACCCAATCTGCTTATACGGCCTTCCTTGTTTTTCCACATAACCAGATGATACGGCAAAATAAAACAAGATCTAACAGTTTAGATGCAAAATTAATTATTTTCTTTTATAAAGAAAAGTTACACACATTTTATTAACCATTCAAAATTAAAATAAATAAATAAAATAGTATCAGAATTTTTACTTGATTTTTTAGGAAGTATTCAATCATATACTGAGCATATTTATTTATCTTATTCACAAAACATATACACAGGATTTTTTTCTTGTACTTAACATTATACATTAGATATGAATAAGACGAATTTAATGTGAACATTTTTCTGTTCGTTTTCACAGGAAAGCAAAATAACGAATGAACAATATCCCGCATATGACCTCAATTCTACAAATTTCCGAACACGTGATTCAACAATTCAAGGGGTCGCCTCACAATAACACAATAGTCGTATCAAAACAAATATGGCAGTGCAACACTCAAAACGTGTATCAATATATGTATCTGGATTATATGTATTCCAGTTTGATAAAAGCCATGGTAAGTAACGAAATATTTTCAATCGTAATCACGTCGGTTCCGACGACGTTGCAGCGTTTGACGTTGCGTTCAGCATAATGACATATCAACATCGAAATGCTGCTATGTCGTTGTTTCATGATAAGTTTGTTACAGTATGAAATTTACTTACTATGATAATCTTAACGCATACTTTTGTTTTTTTCAGGGAATGATGTGCTCTCGGTAGCTTCAAAGGTGCAAAATGGCTGTTTCTACTTCCGTCATCTGCGCATGCGTAGAATTCAATATGCAAATGTATATTTCAACCAATGAAGTTCAACTTTTCCAAGACCCTAAGGAGTGTCTGCCTACTTGCCTCGGGGTTGACAGAAATAGGGATTGACCTAATGGCTGCCCAATCGAAAAACGAGTCAGTTTCGGTAACAATGGATTATAAAATGAGAAAAGTGTGTGTGTGTGTGGGGGGGGGGGGGGGGGGGGGTTAATGTCAAATGGGCCAAGACCTCAAGTTAAGGATAAGCATGGGCACGTTGTACTCGTTGTTTCTAAATTATAAATATATTGGATGTGAGGAAGGAACGGTAACAAAAGATATAGAACTCGCATGCGATTATCTTTACCCCCCCCCCCACTTTAAAAAAAAAATCAGTGAAAAAAATTAGTTTTTTTTATCATTAACACATTGTCTCCCACATTCTCTTTTCCCCCTTCCTTCTGTCTTCTTTCTCCCCTTTCCCCCAACTTTCAAAATTCACACCAATCTTCACTTGGACTTCTTGAAAGACAACTCATAAATAGTAAGGTTTACATATATATCTATTCCAAGTAAATTTGTAATGGACCCTCACTTTGTCTCACACAACGGGCATAAAAAGAACCAGCATTAAGTAGATTTTTAACGTCCATATCCGAACGCTGATTATTTCCCCAACTCGTTTTTTAGTCGCCTTTACTCTTCATATTTATACCAAAATTCGATAACAAAACCCCTGTTATTAGATACAGCAAATTAACGATGTAGTGACATCTTTTTTGGATTCAACGAGATGCGTTAAAAATACTGTTTTATTCGTATTCGACAAATGGTGTTATATTCAAATGATCACGACAGGGACGCCATACATTTTATTTTACAACGATGAGTCATGGGGCATCCAAGGGATACAAAGTCAACGTAGATAGTGTTGATAGTAGAAACGATCAACTATGTAGTTTTTGTTAAATTTTGTTACATGATTATATGTATCAGAGGTCGGTAACCTTATCGAGTATAATATACACGCATAATATTTGGTTGATAACGCGTGTGTGTACATTTGTATATGTACAAATCCCGATACACATGAATATCTAGGTCAAGTATGTGTGGTAAATGCCTTTAAAATATAGCAATTAAATAGTTATATTGATCGCCTAGCGATGTGAAAATTCATTACTAGTCAGAATAATCAATACAGATATATAGAAGAAACTGGTACACACGAGTCTAAATTCTACTATATTGTATATCTATATTCTTTTATATATATAGGTAGACCCCGGACGTAGATCTATTTGATATTAAACTTGAACATTCTTAAGCTTTTTCGTCCCATTAACAAAGAGTGACCTTGGTGGAAATTAAATTTAGAACACGTTTGAATCAGTTCTCTATCAAATCCGCATATCGTTTGATAAAATTATAATTTGGACTAAGTGCGGCTGAGATATATATGTCCCGGGGGTTTGCGACCTTGTTATTAGCTCCCCGAATGTGAGCTATTGTCAACACTTGACGTCCGTCGTCCACAAATCGCATTTTAATCTTCTCAGAAACCACTGGGCCAATTGGGACAAAACTTTAGTGGAATGTTGCTTGGGTGACCCCCTTCGAAAACTGTGTCCAGTGTCCCCGACCTTCGACCAAGATGGCGACTAAGCTAAAAATAGAAAAAATGGGGTCAACATTTTAAAAATATTCTTTGAAGCTAATATGCCAATCGCAGCCAAAGTATGCTGAAATGATCTTTGGAAACAGCTGAACTAAGTTTAACATAGGACCTTATGGGAAAATTCATTAAATAATCTTCTTGTCTGAAACTACTGAGCCATTTAGAACAAGACTTAAATTGACCTCTTCAGAATTGTGCCCATTGACCTGGAATGTCAACAAAGATGGCCGCCACAGCTGAACTTAGTTTAACATAGGACCCTATGGGAAAATTCATTAAAAAATCTTCCTGTCTGAAACTACCGAGAGGTTGGAACCAAACTTAGCAGCAATGGTCATTAGATGGTACTCTTTCAGAATTGTGTCCGTTGACCCAAACTATCAACCAAGATGGCCACCACAGCCGAACTTTTAACCCTGTGGGAACTGGTCGCTATATGTAATAAGCAATGCACTATCAGGTGAGCGATACAGGTTCCTGGGAGCCCCTGGCTTGATTCGAAGTGTTATATGAATTATATGTTATATAACTACTACGTTTCTTCCTACCTGATGTGTAATTTTTCGTGCGTAACATGAATCAATTATTTGTTGACCCAAAAGGTGAAGAGCATTTTTTTCGGGATTGATATTTCAATAATCAAGTAATGGCCTGCAGTACTATTTATACTTTTTCGCTTCAGAAGATAATCATTGAGAACATCGTTGAAATCGATCAACACATTTGGAAACCCCTCATCAAGATGGCAACTACGAAGCACTATATATTTATCCAACTAATGGGTCGCTGCAAATATTTCACCTATACCGCACTGACTGAGGGCCGAAGACATTCGCGCTGCTCTCATTTACCGGGAAAGAACTTTTTCTGCAAATTTTGATTGAAAAAAAATCAAAAATATTGTATGATTTATGATGTGCATATGGTGCTTAGTGCTTCTTTATTGTCCTTAGTGCACCAAGGAGGTCCTCTGTGGTGTTTTAAATGAGTTATTGTCATCGTGTAAAGCAAAATATTGTCCTGTGAAATTTTATTCTGGTCAAAATTTCATGATTATCTACCATCTTGTGTCAGGAAGACATACTTCACTTGTAATTTTGTATTTGGAGACAATGTGATTGTCTAGGTCTTAAGACAAGAAAGTTCAAGACCGGACACGATTGGCAGCCGCCCAAAAATGACCTATTTATTGACCTTGAGGTCAACGGTCAAGGTCAGTATTCTTGGTACGCGACACATCATTTTGAGATAACCTACCTGCACACCAAAAATCCAAGACCTAGGTCTTTAGACAAAAAAGTTACAGGCCGGACACGAAGATGATCTAAATGACCTATTTATTCACCCTAAGGTCAAGGGTCAAGGTCATAGGTAAACATTTTTGAAACATGACACATCGTCTCGAGGTGACATATCCACATACCATAGATCTAATGTCTAGGTCTTAAGACAAGAAAGTTATAGGCCGGACACGATTGGCAGCCGCCCACCCGCCCGACTTCAATTCAATAACCGGATATTTCCAGAGGAAAACCCGGTTAATAAAACAATTATGGCACTTTATTCGATCAATATGAGGTTTTACGGCGCACAAAAGGTAATACTGAACGAAGAGCAAAAGGTAATATTGAACAAGTGCAAAGGTAATATTGAACGAAGCGCAAAAGGTAATATTTAACGGAGCGCAAAAGGTAATATTGAACGAAGCACACAAGGTCATATTAAACTCAGCTATGCTTCGTTCAAGATTACTTTTTTGCTCCGTAAAAACCTCATATTCAAAAGGTAATATATTGAACTCAACTACGCTTCGTCAATATTACTTTTTTGAACAGTAAAACCTTGTATTGATCTCATAGAAGTGCAATAATTGTATATTATTTTATAGGAAACAACAAACAAGCATATATTAATTAAATGATAGTTATAAACGTAAAAATAAAATAATTGACAGTGTAAATGAAATAGAAACTGATATTCCTGACCCGTAAAAAACTTCGTCAGTACTCTGGCATTTTTGGTTTTATAACACGAAGTTTATCCGATGAGAGGCTGAACTTTAATTCTACATAATTAACCCCAGTGCATATATTACAACGTCTTTACTTTATCATGAACACTTATTTAATAAATATATACGAATCTAAAAAAATATCCTGGAAATTCACTCAAATGAATCATGACTGAATGGATTATTATCCAGGAATTTAGTGTGGGATATATAAGGGCAGTTTTATTATAATAACAAGAGTTGTTTTGAAACGATTTATCGGTGTATAAAGGAGACCAGTTCACTCACAAACTAAATAAAGTCAAGGATTTTATTAGCTCGCATGGCCTGTAGGCCATGTGAATGTATGCCATCACTTTACGTCCGTCGTCCGTAAACTTTTCACATTTTGGTCCTCTCCTCTGAAACTACTTGGTTGATTGTTACCAAACGTGATAGGAATGATGTATTGAAGGCCAATTTTTAAAAAATCTTCTCCTCTGAAACTACATTATGAAATGTTTTGAAACTTTGCAGGATTGATGACAACACTACCCTTTACAAACGATCCACTTTTGGTTGAGATTCATCCGGTCAACCGACCGTTGTGGAAGTTTAAAATTTCCATTGAAACCATATGGGAAAAGACTTTTTTGTCAATTGCTCAGTAACTAATCGGCAAATTGTAACCGAAGTTGGCAGAAATGATGTACCAAAGTTCCACATTTGGTTTCGGAGGATAAACAGCGTGGCCGCCAGAGGCCATCTTTGATTTTGATTGACCAATTTTCAAATATCATCTCTGAAACTACATTATGAAATGTTTTGAAACTTTGCAAGATTGATGACAATAATACCCTCTACAAACGGTCTACTTTTGATTGAGAATCATCTGATCAACCAATAGGTGTGGCTGTTCAAAATTTCCATAGAAACCAAATAGGAAAGGACGTTTTTGGGCAGATTGTAACCAAAGTTGGTAGAACAGATGCAAATAATCCACCCGTTTTTAGGTCATAGGTCAAATATCAAGGTCACTTTTACATTTTGCGTTTCTTTAACAATACAAAAAAGCTTACATTTTCTAGTGGCGTAATAAAAGCCAAGTGAGCGATTCAAGCTCAGGTAAGCCTCTAGTGTTAAGTTTGTGTGTAACCAGCTCGAGTTTATACACCGATAAATTGCGCAAAAACAACTCTTATTACTTATAATTTCATTATAATTACACTTTTCGGCAGCGGTATTAAATGGCGATCTTTTACTGGGTCACATTTTTTCAGAAAATAAAAGATCCCAGACGTCACGTTGTCAACCAATCAGAATCCACAATACACATCATATTGTAATTATTTTAAATTATTAAACCCTTTCAACCACTTTAATTATTAATTGCAACAAAACTAGAGGCTCTCAAGAGCCTGTATCGCTCACCTGGATTTAACCTTTCACCTTGAGCAGACCTAAGAATTTAAGTGTTGCAGTCAATTTGGCTGGTTTTTCTATAGGATTCTATGTTAAACTAATTTCAGCTGTGGCAATCATCTTGGTTGACAGTCCAGGTCAACAGATACATTTCTAAAAGAGAACCATCTAAGGACCATTTCTGCTAAGTCTTGTTCCAACTGGAAGATTTTTAAATGAATTTTCCTATAGGGTCTAATATTTAACAAAGCCATCTTGTTTGACAATCCGGGTGATCAGACACATTTCTGAAAGAGGACCTCCTAAGGACCAATTCTGCCAAGTCTGGCTCCAATATGTCAAGTGGTTTCAGACAAGAAGATTTTTCAATGAATTTTTCCATAGGGCCCTATGTTAAACTAAGTTCAAGTGTGGCGGCCATCTTGGTTGACAGTCTGGGTCATCGCACAAAATTCTGAAAGAGGACCATTGCTACCAAGTCTAATTTTAATTGGCTTAGTGGTTTCAGACAAGATTTTTGAGTGAATTTCCCATAGGGTCCTATGTTAAACTAAGTTCTGCTGTGGCGGCCATCTTGGTTCAGAGTCCACGAAATCAGACACATTTCTGAAAAAGGACCTCCTAAGGACCAAGTCCTGCCCCAATATGTTAACTGGTTTCAGACAAGAAGATTTTTTAATGAATTTTCCTATAGAGCCCTATTCATGACAGTTCAGGTCATCGGACACCCCTCTGTAAGAGGACCATTTAAGGACCATTGCTGCCAAGTCTGGTTCCAATTGGTCAAGTGGTTTAAGAAAAGAAGATTTTTCAAAGACTGCATCTTGGTTAACAGTCCGGGTCATTGGACAAATTTCTGAAAGAGAACCTCCTAAGAACCATTACTGCCAACTTTGGTTCCAACTGGCCTTGTAGTTTCACATAAGAAGATTTTTTAAATTCACCCTTTTTTTCTATTTTTAGTAACAGCAGCCATGTCGGTTGGTAGTCGGAGATGCCAGACATAATTTTGGAAGGGGCCACCCAAGGATATTCCACCAAAGTTTGGTCTCAATTGGCCCAGTGCTTTGAGAAACTAGAAGCTCTCAAGATTTAACTTTTCACCTTGAGCAGGACTAAAAATTTAAGTGTTGCAGTAAATTTGGGTTCTATGTTAAACTAAGTTCATCTGTGGCAGCCATCTTGGTTGACAGTCCAGGTCAATGGACACATTTTAAAAAGAGAACCATCTAAGGACCATTACAGCTAAGTCTTGTTCCAAATGGCTAAATTGTTTCAGACAAGAAGATTTTTAAATGAATTTTCCCATAGGATCTTATATTTAACTAAGTTCGGCCGTGACGGCAATTTTGGTTGACAATCCAGGTGATCTGACATCATTCTGAAAGAGGACCATCTAAGGACCAATGCTGCCAACTTTAGTTCCAATGGGCTCAGTAGTTTCAGACGAAAACATTTTTGAGTGAATTTCCCATAGGGTCCTGAGTTAATTTAAGTTTGGCTGTCGCGGCCATCTTGGTTCACAGTCCACGAAATCCAACATATTTCTGAAAGAGGACCTCCTAAGAACCACTGCTGCCAAGTCTGGTTCCAATATGTCAAGTGGTTTCAGACAAGAAGATTTTTAAATGAATTTTCCCATAGGGCCCTATGTTAAACTAAGTTCAGCTGTGGCGGCATCTTGGTTCACAGTCTGGGTCATCAGACACAATTCTGAAAGAAGACCATCTACGGACCTTTGCTACCAAGTCTAGTTCTAATTGGCTTAGTAGTTTCAGACAAGATTTTTTAGTGAATTTCTCATAGGGTCCTATGTTAAACTAAGTTCGGCTCTGGCGGCCATCTTGGTTCACAGTCCACAAAATCCGACATATTTCTGAAAGAGGACCTTCTAAGGACCATTGCTGCCAAGTGTGGTTCCAATTGGCCTTGTAGTTTCATAGAAGAAGATTTTTAAAATTCATCCCCCCTTTTTCTATTTTTAGTAACAGCAGCCATGTCGGTTGGAAGTCGGGAATGCCAGACATAGTTTTCGAAGGGGACCACCCAAGGACCATTCAATCAAAGTTTGGTCCCAATTTGCCCAGTGAAAAGGAAAGTTTACGTCGGATGCCGCCTTTAAAGGGCAAAAACTCCTATAAGGGGTCAATCAATGATTTTGGTCATGTTGACTCATTTGTAGATCTTACTTTGTTTAACATTTTTGCTGTTTACAGTTTGCCTTTATCTATAATAATATTCCAGATAATAACCTAAAACTGCAAAATTTTCTTAAAATTAACAATTCAGGGGCAATAACCCAACTAAGGGTTGACCGATTCGTCTGAAAATTTCATGGCAAGAAGATCTTGACCAGATGAACATTTTTACCCCATGTCAGTTTTGCTCTAAATGCTTTAGTTTTTGAGATATAAGCCAAAAACTACAGTTTACCCCTATGTCCTATTTTTAGCCATGTCGGCCATGTTGGTTGCAGGCGGGGTCATCGGACACATTTTTTAAACTAGATACCCTAATGATGCTTTTGGCCAAGTTTGGTTCCATTTGGCCCAGTAGTTTCAGAGGAGAAGATTTTTGTAAAAGTTAACGGACCACGGACGCCGGACGACGGACGCCGGACGCCGGACGATGGACGCCATGTGATGAGAAAAGCTCACTTGACCCTTTGGGTCAGGTGAGCTAAAAAGGGGGTAGACTATCAGGGGCCATTTTTGTTTATGCCAAACCTATGCATAGAAAGGGCATAACAGAGCTGAAACAGAAAATTTTGCATATGGCTAAAACTAGATAAAAATGTTTTCAAGTTGAAGAAAAACACTTATTTATGCTTTGTGTATTAAACCATATCAAACTAAAGATTTTCTCTGAACTTGAAACTGACATTAGTTTCTATTCCTCACTTGGAGATTTACTTATGAGCGGCGATTTTAATGCACGCACAGGAGGCTTGGTTGATTTTTATAACAAACGATAATACAAATAATAACTTTACAGACTGCCCCCTCCCACCAGAGTATTTACAAGGCAATCCTTTAAAGAGACAACAATTAGAAAATAAATCTAACTTTCATGGAAATTTATTAACAGATTTTTGTAAGACTACCCAGCTAAGAATTGATAAAGGAAGATTTCTTGGAGATTCACTAGACTATTTCAAGACCAAGTTTATAATATGCATAATTTTCAAGTTCACCCACCTTCTGAATTATCAGATCATTGTCTAATCACGCTTAGCTTATCATGTAACTTTCAAACTCATGACTATAATGAACAAGATGCATGGTCTTTAGCTGGCAGTTTCACTTGGTTAGATCAGAACAGAGACTCTTTTATTGACTCTTTACTTCAACAAGACAGCTTGGAAGGCATATTATCTATAAACAATTTACTTGATGACAACAATTTTAATGATACTGATTTTATAGTAAACAAGGTAAATGATATATACCTACAGACAGCCAAAAATTCAAAGATTGATTAAATATTGTTTAACGCCGAGTTGGCGATATTACAGCCAATAGCACGGCGATCAAAGAAATTTTGACCTCATAAAAATAGACTCATCCGAGGTCGTAAAAAAGTAAAACCAAAAAAGGTTTGGAGGTCGAATGACAGCTTACTACTAAGGAAAGAAGTTCGCTCCTTTGGGAATAAACTATCAAAAGATCCATGCAGATAAAAATGCCTTAAGACATACCTTTTGCAGCTGTAGACGAGAATAAACTTAAAAATAATTTGAAACGAGAATTTTTTTCAAACACTAGTAAAACAACTTAACGAAATAAAAATACTAAAGATTCTGGAATAAAGTCAGAAATCTCAAAAAGAAGGAAGAATCATATGAGACTCACATTTCTCCGGATGATTGGCAGAATCATGTTAAAAATTTACTAACTGCGGATAACTGTTATGACATTAAGCCATGAAATGGAGAGGTTGAAACTAATAATCCATCCCCTCTTGATACTCCTTTTACCTGCAGAGAGATAAAAGGCGGTTTAAAAAGATTAAAAAATAAAAAAAGGGGGGGGGCAAGATTTAATATTAAATGAGTTTTTAAAAAAGTGATAAAAATGGCCACCCCAGGCAATTCTTGATTCTGATTAACATCATATCATAAATGGTAGACTAGTCATATATAATATCAAAAAATACATCATATTTTGTTTGTCATGTATTATACAATTATGGCAATTCATTGAGTGCTATATCATGTTTTATGGACCACTTAACAGCAATATTGCGCAAGGCCAACAGCCGCGGTCAATATTGCTTGAACATGATATTGCACGACTGTGAATGGGAAATCACCGGTTTCTAAAAATAGTTCACCGTGCAATGTCACTTAAACTGTGCAATATCACAAAATATAAACTAGTTAGAAACACACCGTTTCTATATAAATCTAAAAGCACTTGACTCGTCCGTCGTCGTAAACCTTTCTTTACAGATCTTCTATGAAACCACTGGGCCAATTGGAACAAAACCTGGTAGCAATGGTCCTTGGATGGTCCTCTTTCCGACCATCCCGTCTGCAATCCAAGACGCCCGTCAGAGCAGAACATAGTTTAAAATAGGACCCCAACGGAGATTTACCTAAAAGATCTACTTGTCTGAAAACACTTGGCCAATTGGAACAAAAGTTCGCATCAATGGTCCTTAGCTGGTCCTCTTTCAGATTTGTATCCTATGGAGCCCCCCCCTCCCCCTCCCCACCATCCATGATGGCCGCTAGAGCAGAACAGTTTAACATAGGACCTATGGAAAAGTTCGCTGAAAGATCTTTTCGTTTGAAACCAGTGAGTCATGAGCAATTTGACAAAACCAGTGAGCCATTGTAACTTGACTGCAATGTTCCAGACTGCCAGTCAAGATGGACATAGACAATTTATGATGCAAACGATTTCTAGGTGACCGATACAGGCTCATGGGAGCTTATAGTTGTTAATTTCTATTTTTTTATGTCCTGCCAACAATAGTGGGGGATCATATAGATTTTCGGTCTATGCGTCCGTCTGTTCGTTCGTCTTTCCCGCCTAGGGTTAAGGTTTGGGTTGCAGTTTTTCTATGAAGATGGGGTCACATATTTATGAAAATACTATAAAATGTATCCTCATGTTAAGGTGTGCATTGAAGCTTAATTTTTTCTTTGGAGATGGGGTCACATCTTCGTGAAACTTGCCATACACGTAAGTCAGAATTTGAACTAAAATATATGCCGTTTTAAGGTTTTGACCTCAATTTCGCGGTTCAGTGAACATTGGAAATGTGATGATGAATCCCCAGGTAAAGGTTTGGATTGAAGCTGTGAGGATTGGGTTACCTCGCCATGAAACCTGGTACACATGTACATCATGATATTAACTTTCCAAAATTCATGCATTTTTCTGGTTTTGACCCATGTTTCACGGTTTTTGAACATAGGAAATGTAATACTGCAGACCAAGTTTTGTTGCTTTAAAGCTTATTTTCTATGAAGATGGGTTACATCATGATGAAAATTTGTATACATGTACATCATATGAACTTTTTAAAATGTATGCCGTTACATGGTTATGACTTCGAAGGCTGGACATTAGTGTCATCCTGACACGTGTGCTTGTTTTACAAAAAGTAAATACTTTTTACTATATCGTTCTGATATTTGAAATAAACATCAAATTTTATTTTAACATTAGATCTACTTTATACTGATAAATTCTTTGATACCAATTTTGATGCACAAGCTGTGAATATTTCGTCGATTTACGACTTAACAGTTGTACTCTAGGCTTAGTTAAAAACCAAAAACAACAATCCAAAAAAGTTGAAGAGCAAATTCAAAGAATGCCGAAATGACCAAACCATCGAAGGACATAGCTTGGGACATAGCTATACACGAAAGGTGATGTGATTAATTACATGATGTAAAGGGTACTACTTACGGTGAGACAAAGACAATATTCCCGAACTTTCTACATAAAAATTGTGGGATATAGATTTCTGGAATAAACCATCTCCTCGAGTGCGGTGATTTAAGAAAGTTGTTGTACGTATATTATACCGGGGCATGACGTCGTTAAAGCTTGCGGGAAACTTGACAATGACGTTTCCAAACAAGCTGTCTAATAGTCCAGTCAGACTAAGTTTTAACCTCAAACTAATTGCAACAGAAAATGTTTTAGTTCTTATCTATAGCATTAAGCCCCAATTATACACAGAAAAATGGAAATTAACATTGGAAAGGGGAGATAACTCTGCAAAAATGAGTCTTTTTTGTCAGGTTTTGGTTGATTTTCTTAAAATTCATGTAAAATATGATACTTTGATGGGGTTATAAGTTTGTATTTGACTATATTATATAATCTTCTGCTCATGAAATGTACAAAACCGAAATGTTATGGGTATTTTTATTTTTTTGGGGCGCATTTTTCATTACAGAAATTGCAAATACGTGGCTTTGTGACAATTTTGAAAAAATAATGTGAAAATTTGGTATTGTTTATATCTGAAAATTATATTTGATCAGCATCTACCTTGTTTAAAGAAACTTTAAACCACAAAAAGAAGAATATGTGCTTAATTATTTTTATTAAATTTGAGATTCTTTACCTTGACAAGTTGAAAAATTTAATAAATGGTCAACTAATGAATTACGAAATCTATGCTGTAGCTTGATAAAAGATATGAAAAAAACTTTAGACTTGTTTGTTATACTCTTAAGATGGCTAAAATATCAAGAATCAATACATTCTGCTGAATAGAAGCGGTAAAGTTATAATTTTGTATCAATTTTTATTGATATTTCTGTCTTTTTTTGCAGAGTTATCTCCCATTTTCAATGCAAATGTCCATAGGAATTTTAAAATCGTGATTTTTTAATCTTCCTCAAGTTAGATTTTTTTGGACTTTTTTCTGTGTATATTTGGGGTATAATGCTAAAGATTAAAACTTAAAAATCTTCTTTTGCAATTACTTTAAGGTTAGAGTCAAATTTATGCTAGATTGACTGGACTATAACGTCTGTGACGTTTGAATCAAGATATCCATATTTTACACGGATGTAGACTGAAAGCGTTTGAAGCAGGTCATACTAGAATATTCTTTAATCTATGGTGAATTATGGTAGAAATGACTCATTATTTTTTTAATAAACTCAACTTATACATCTCTAGCAAGTAAGAAAACATTACCCTTTTTCCAAAATATACTTGCAGTTTAATTGATACCCAGCATATTAGAACATCGGGAACTGAAGGCAGGAAAAAAAGAGAGAAAAATCAACAACAGTTTCCAGATTATATGATAAAATGTTTAAAGATAGTAATGTAGAAAAACATGGGATTATTACAGTTCAAAACGTTCCCCAACAAGAACCTCATTTTCACAACTCTATATATTGATTTATGAAGTCTCCAACAAAAGTTCACCAATCTCCGCTATATAATAGTTTATCACTATGGCTTGTAAGCTTTGAAAGTAGCCTCCTTAATTGACTCTGACATGGTCTTATGTTAATATATAATAAACATCTCATTCTGAAAATTTTAATAATGTTAACACATATTTATAAATTATTTGTGAAGATCTATCCATGGATATACAAGTTGTCCTTTCACTAGGTTTAACAGGAAATGTTTCCATGACAAAGATGGTTGTAAATAACCTTTTACTTCATCTGACCGTGTTGTTTTAATCAACTCGCCAAGTGAAATTTTATGAATCTGAAAACAAATTAAGCTAATAAATAAAATATACATATAAACTATTAACATATAACATGCTCTTGATACAATATATCATAGATCTAGGATAAACTGTTACTGAAAAACTCGCCTGACATGAAAAATGAACCAAGATAAGGACTTCAAGGAGAGCTGGCATATATCCGTTAGAAAGTCCAAATCATGAGGCATCTATAAACAAATGTGGTTTGTCCAGGTCTTCTGAATCATGCTTTTACACAACTTGATAAAATTGCCACTACAGGTTGTGGTTGAAAGTAATGTCCATGTCTAAATGAAAGCAGCATGTAATTGTTGTAAATATTTATTTCTCATTTCACCCTTTTTTTTTGGTATTTTACCTCAAATATTTTATGTAAAAAAAAACCCCTTTTTAGTTTTCTATTTATTCATCAGGGGTAATAGCAGAAGTCATATTTTGACTTTGGTAAACAAACCTGAAGTGTAAACACACGACAAGATGACGATGTATCTGCTGAAACCATCTCTAATGAAATATTGCCTGAAACATATAAAATTACACTAAAAATAGAGATGGAATTTATTTCTTCTATGATTAAAAATGTATGATGGGAAATAAGTATGTGAAAGTGCTGTCCAACCAACAGAATAATGTTCTGGATAATGGACTCCCTAGTTATTTTGTTTATTAATAAAGTCCTGAAAATAAGTCCTGCAAAAAACCACCTGAGTGGAATTCTAAATTAATTTGGAAGGTTTGTTTGTTTGTTAAGTTGGGGTTTTACACCATTTTCAGCATATTTGGCTATTTCGCGGTGGCCAGTTTTTATTGGTGGAGGAAGCCAGAGTACCTGGAGAGAACCACTGACCTTCGGTATGAAAAGTGGCAATCTTTGTCAATTTAGATCGGAGTCGAATACACCCCGAAACAGGTGAGATTCGAACTCACGACCTCAGTGTTGACAGGCTAGTGATCATTAGTAGTCATGACCCCTAATTTTGAAGGTTAGGACTACCATAAAAGGCTTGTTGTATATAACACATGCTGTTTAATATCCATGCTTTAATCAATATTTGGTTACTCACCTTTGAAATATTTTACTACGAGAAGGCATCACATTGTACAGCTGAATGGAAAGTAGTAAACAGCATGTGCTAAAACAAACCTTTTATTGTAAACACTGATGTCCACAAATAAAAATTCCCAAGGGATTAAAACATACTTCATTTTTAAAAGTAGCTTTCAATGAGGAAACAAAAATTGTGCTACTTTTCTGACATTACACATTCTACACAGTGAGATATTAAATCTTATTTTGCATATTTAATCCAAAGGAAAAAGGTATATTGTTTTTGGGCCCTAAACATTTGTATTTCCAAAATGGTAAGAGCCAGTGAAAAACATATTGTCATTTAAATTTTGGCTGTCTCAGCAAGGAATATAATAAAACAAGAATTGTGAAAATTGGATGAAAACTTTTCTTGCGTAGATTCAGATTTGAGCTCAACTTTGAATCAGGTATAGGGTAGGTTTAAATCGACATTTAAGTTAAGATGGCACATTTTATTGACCAAATTGACAGTATAGAAGAAGCTGAAGATGAATGACTTCTTTGTAGAACAGCTTCCTAAAACGAAATAAAAAAAATGTTCTTGAATATCTTATTTTTGTCTATTTTGCAGTAATGATTCAAAGTAGTCGACACTTTTAAAAATCCAAATAAAAATGCACAAATCCATGTAGGGAACAAATATCTGAATTTTTTCAAGAAAGAAAGGAAGGAAGGAATACTAAATTGTCAAAATAGCGGAAATCTGTACACATCCCCCTAACCCAAAAAAAATAGGATGACAGACGAAAAACGAATTATAAAACATGAACTAAAAGTACATACATTTTGTTTATTTTCTATTATACCTTTTCTTCATTCTACCAGCTCGATTAAAACTGTCTTTTCCAATTCAGTAAAGATTTCTTACTTGCAACCATTATCACACTTTTAACAAAATATAATCTAAGCTTAAGCTGTACTCAGGTAAGAAATCGATGAGTGACATGTTAGCAATCGAACTTCAACTCACCCGAGTTCAGATTAAACTTAGTTTAAATCATGATTACCTGATCTCGCGATCAACAGATAAACTAAGGTTACCTGAGCTATACATACGCAAGTGGCCATTATTATCTTGT
This sequence comes from Mytilisepta virgata, assembly GCA_028015205.1. Classification (NCBI taxonomy): domain Eukaryota; kingdom Metazoa; phylum Mollusca; class Bivalvia; order Mytilida; family Mytilidae; genus Mytilisepta; species Mytilisepta virgata. Next base: position 114,662,130 of record CM051521.1, read on the forward strand.
CAACAACACAGAAATGCTCATTCAATTAAATAACCTAGAAAAATCTGCAATTGTATTACATTGATATTGGTTAGATTGAGGGCAAATAGCAAACTACTGGATATATTGTTACATATTTCTCCTCTATTTCAAATCTTCTAACATTTTTTTTATATAAACAGTGAAATAATTGGTTATTCCATTCGAATGAAAAACATCCATCCTTCTGTAAAAAGTTGTCGTCTGAAACCTACAGCTGGTTGTGCTGATATCTTGCTACACTTATGGGTAAGTGTAGCATAGTGTAACCCACGGCTGGTCGTGCTTGCACTATACTACACATGTGGGTAACTGTGGCATAGCGTAAGCTCAACTGGCCGTGGGTTTCCGACGATGGTGAAAAGTTCACATTATGCAAATGAACTTATTCAATAATACTATGAAGAGTACTCTTTTACATTTGTCTTACAAGAACTATTTTTATGAACACACCTGATACTTTACTGGAACCAATAATCCACAGGAATATGGAATAAAATGGCACATGATCTATTATATATACTATTGTTGACAAGATACCATGACTGACTAACACTACCATCCGTAACTACAAAATAAAACACAAATATGAAGTATGTGTTTACAAGTGGATAGTAAACTCTTTGGGAATCAAAAAGTTAGGTAGGGGGGGGGGATGCATCTATCATAACAGAAAGTAAAAATTTGGCTTTGAAGGTTGAGGAAAAAAGATCTAAATTCAATCCAAGTACTTATTCTAAATGAAGGATAACTTTGTTCACCAAAGAAAAGTTATCTGAAAATAGCAATACCATCTTTCAGGTGGACTGCAAAATTTTGCTGTGAATAAACTTATTTCAGTGCATATCAGTTTTAAATACTGATGGTTTTTTGTTTTGAGGTTGCTGACTTTTGTGATTTTCTTATATTCTTTGGGATAATGTAAAATTTTAATATTTCATTGTTTTTCTCTATCCATAACAAACCACAAAAATTATAATCCAACCAAACATTGTAAAAATCAACAATAAAATGTGAGGTAAACTTCCACTGACTGCTATGCTGATACCCAACAGAAAAGATAAACTACTATTTTAAAGCATTTGAAAACTTACCAATGTGAAAACTGTATAGTATAAAGCTGTTGTTGGCAATAAAAACAAGAAAATAGTAAACAGAAGTGTTCCAACAAACAGCTGATCCACATCAAAAGATGCAGAGTCTACTCTATGCCTTAATACATTCCATTTCTTTCCTCTAAATAATCGCCACAAAGAAGATAATACATACACCTGTAATCTATACAACCTAAAAATAAAAAAAAAAACAATACTTTCATGATATATCAATTAAAAGGGGGGAAGGGGGCAGAACTGATGTGACACAATTAAAAAAATGTATCATTGAATTTTGTCAGTTTTCTTGCGTGAAAGCAACATTAACAAGAGACGACAAACTAACAGGCACCTGGGCGAGTTGCCGCAAAAAACTGATGAAGGAAAACCTAGTCTCTTGTCACTCAGAAAGTCTCTTCTGTTATTATTATGAATAGTTTCTTTTTAGCTCACCTGGCCTAAAAGGCCATGTGAGCTTTTGCCATCATATGGTGTCCGTCGTCTTCCGTCAAAAATTTCCTGTAAAGATCTTCTCTGAAACCACAAGGCCAATTGGGACCAAAATTTGGTGGAATGATCTTTAGGGTATGTAGTATGAAAGTGTGTTTTATGTTCTGAACCGTCCAGAAACATGGCCGCCATGGCTAAAAATAGAACAAAGGGGGAAACTGCAGTTTTTGGCTGATATCTCAAAAACTATAGCATTTAGAGCAAAACTGCCAAGGTAAAAATGTTCATCAGGTCAATATCTACCTGCCTTTTCAGACGAATCGGCCAACCCTTGGTTGGGTTATTGCCCCTGAAATTGTTAATTTTAAGGAAATTTTGCAGTTTTTGGTTATTATCGTGAATATTATTATAGATAAAGACAAACTGGAAACAGCAAAAATGTTCAACAAAGTGAGATCTACAAATAAGTCAACACGACCAAAATCGTTAATTGACTCCTTATAAGAGTTTTTGCCCTTTAAAGACAATTTTTCACATTTTATTCATCATTTAACTTGAATATACTTATAGATAAAGACAACGTATAAACAGCAAAATTTGTTCAGCATAACTTGAAATAAAATAAATGGTAGCTGTACAAGTAAAATGGAGGGTCAAGGTCATTGAAAAAGTAAATAGCAACTGATGAAAAAGTCCCTAGCAACCATATATATATATTTAGATTCAGGACCCTATAATATAGCGGTTCAAGTCAATATTGAGTCTCAAGGGTCAAGGTCATTGTAAAAGTCCCTAGCAACCATATATATTTAGATTCAGGTATATATATAATATAGCTGGTGATGTCAATATGGATTCTCAAGGGTCAAGTTAATTGAAAAATACATTGCAACCAATAGAAAAGTCCCTAGCAACCAGATATATTTGGTTCTGGGTTCTATATTTTAGATGTACAAGTCATTATTAATGCGAAAAATGTGACAGTATACATTAAATAGCAAAAATAATCATTGGTGCAAGATTGGTGCGATTCAGGCTCTAAAGATTATCCGAAAAGTCAATTTTAACCATGATTCAAAATCGAGTTGGGAAAACAAAGTTGTTTGAGTGACAGCAAACTTCTTCACTACTGATTGGAGCCACATGCCCAACAACTGGATATTTTCCATTTTAATAAAAGAAACTGCTTAAAAATATATGAAATCAGGGGACAATCTTATATAATACTAAAAGATTTGCATGAACCTCAAAACTTTTCTTACCTGGCAGCATAAACATAATAACAATAGACATGCAGTGTTGTTATGGAGATAATATCTTGTAAAAGACAGATCTGAGCTGATAGTCCAAGTACACCAACACAGGATGAACACCATAAAACTGTACTGAATACTGGCTGTAGAATAAGAAGGTATCCTGAAAAATTTAATGGTAGAATATATAATAGGATATCTCCCTTAATATCCTAAATATCTGAGCAGACAATCTAGAAGATCACCACAATAATGTAATCAATATTGGCTTAAGTATTAGTAAATCTGTATATATTTTTTTAAAATATAATATTTAATGGGTTATCTCCCTTGAAAATATATAACAATCTTCAAATAACACAAGACACAACATCATTTTACCATGCTAAATACTTTCTTCAGAACTAGCAAGTATGTAAATCTTACAAAATATTTAAATTTTTCTCACTGAGATAAAACTTGAATATCACACACAAAAACATACCAGTATGCCAGAAATTTCATTAAAAAAAATCTTAATTTTTATAAAAACAAGAAGCACAAGGTGTATTTTTATAATTCTGCAATGTTAACCAAAATATAGCAGCCATGTTTAATTCCAGTGAAACAACTGAATTAATCTGATGAAAATTTCTTTAAGAAATTCATGCCCTATACTATAGAAACAACAAAATGGATAACAGGAAAGGTCAACAATGACATACCAATCAATAAACACCACCCAACAGACAGAAAAATAACATCAAAGATATACACAACAGAGAGTCTGGATAGTCTGACCTGGCACTAATCCGAGATTACTCTAACCTCTGATGGCCTTTTTTGTGTTATGCTGGGGCCATGGGACATCAGAGCGCACTCCGTATAGAAAACATGGAAATTGCAACCCAGACTTGGGGTGCCAGTTTTAGACTCAAAATCATAATATATCCAATTATAAGTAGATAAATCATACATCAATCGATTCCTTATTCATTTTTCTCTAAGAATATGTTGATTTTATTCACCAACAATTTCCCTGTACCACTAACGAAAGCTTTATTCCCTTCAACCCACCATTTTCATGTCAAGTCTAAAAACTGCCGCCCCAATTCTGGGTCGGACATTTCCAGGTTTTTTATACTTCCCACAGCCCCAGCATGTCACAAAAAAAGGCCATCAGATGTCAGAGCAATCTTGGACTAAGGGTCTCATAGCTGCTGTAGAAATATAGATTTAAATGTAAAGATGCTTATCTACAGGTCCCATACCTTTCCATAAGTATATATGATACATAAAGAAATGTCCCAGGAATTCTGTTAATGGTTTATTCAGTTTTAGACCAGCAGGTGCTCCCATTAACCAGTTCAGTAAAACACCTAACTCATTCGCTACCATCTAAAAATTACATACAGAAATAATTTTTAAAAAATATGAAAATCAATTGCATTCACTTTAATATCCAAAAAACAACTGAAAATGAAGGGGGATGAAGATTCTGATATCAAGTTCAGAGTCTCAAATTTTTTAGTTTTTTGCAGAAAATATGACAGAAACTATCAATGAGTAACAGGTACAGTGTATGTGGATACATACTTCCAGTCTACACAATATGTGAATTAACATGCATATATATGTCTGTAAACTTTCCTTACCAACTGATTATATACATGTATATGTCTGTAAGCTTTCCTTACCAACTGATTATGTACATGTATATGTCTGTAAGCTTTCCTTACCAACTGATTATATACATGTTGTACATAAATGTTGTAGAAACATGAAAATTGATAAAAAAAAGTTCTAATGATTGACATATATTAATCAAATATGAAAATATTATTAAAAAATTAAACAAATACTGTACTGATTAATGTTATTCCAATATGTATTGAAAATGGATTTACATTTGTGGTCCAAGTTATAACAAATTTTCTAATTTACAATATCACATTTTATCACAATGAAATTTTTCAAATTTCAAACATTTAGTCCTACTAAAAATTAACATATCACTAATACATTACTACTACTGCTATTTTACTATTTAAATACAGTAGAATCTCGATTTCTTTGAGTTTGATAGGGTCTGTTAAATGAGTTGGAGGCATCAGTAGTTTGAGCCATTGAAGTTCGGAAATAGTCTGGTTCCGAACCAGCATTGACTTTTTGTATTAAGTCCGATACCTTTCCATATTTGACCTTGTATCAAGAAATGGTTGTGGCGAATTGTTGTTTTATTTTTCATTTGAATGTGGAATAAAACAATTTGTTCCTGTATGTATATTGATTTCTGCCATTTTATTATTAAATGAATACATTGTATAAAACTTAATCATTTAGTGAAATTAATTTAAGGAAAAAGCATTCACTTGTTTATACCGAATAAAATTTCTCAAAATTATTTACAACTTTCATATGTTTTGAAAATTAAAAACAACAACAGCAACGTGAAGCATGGCATCCCCTCGCCATGAAAAAGTTACCCTAAAATTTGTACATGTATAAGTGTTCACAAGGGTGTAAAGAATTTACGAGTTCCACTGTGACCTTCACCTTTGACCTTTGACCTATGATGTTGAAAATCTATAGGGTTCTAGATATTCATAAGGACTAAGTATGTGCTAAGTATGGTAAAAATCCCTTGAAAGATGTTGAGTCTAGAGTAATCACAAGAATGTTATGGAATTTACAAGTTCCACTGTGACCTTGGCCTTTGACCTATGACATTGAAAATCAATAGGGTTCCAGATATTCATAAGGACTAAGTATGTGCCAAGTTTGGTCCAAATCCCTTAAAAGATGTTGAGTCTAGAATGTTCACAAGAGTGTGAAGAATTTTAGTGCGAGAATTCGAGAAATTGGTGTTTGAAAAACCGAGAGTAAATTTACATAGGCATAATGGAAAAAATAACTGGATTTTTTAAAAAGTTCAGAAATCCATGGTGTTCGAGCAACCAAAGATTCTATTGTATGTTAAATTTTTGCAATGGAAACATTGAAACTAACCTCTGTCCAGACAAAAAACTTGGTACTAATGCTGTCTGTAACAGCAGTCTGCATAAGTATAGCCATAACAAGCAGTCCTAATGCTATATCTAATATTGTTTGACAGACTATATTTTGTAACCTGTAAAGATATACATAAACAGAATATTTATTTTCTCTTCAGCCAAAACAGCAACCTCTGTAAATACACAAATACACATTTAGTGCAGTAATAAATTAAAAATGATTAAAAAATTGAATACTTTATGTGCATGTTGAATTCCATTTTTCATATTGTTTGTTTTTGTGGTTTGGCAAAGGTACACTTTTTCATACTGATGTTATTAAATGATTTTTCCTTTCTTGCCTATTGTTTGTCTCATCCTAAGGGACATCAAGATCTTGCTGTAGGGTATGCATGAGCTTTTGGCTCATATTTGAGACTTTCAAAAATAGACCAGCAATAAAAGCTTTGTTCACTTACTTTTTTTTATTAAGTTCCAGTATTTCATAGGTCACTTTCTTATGTATATTGACCTCCTATCTGTTTTTATCTTAATATTATCAAGGTGGTCTCTTAGCGCTTGTATTGTTTTGTGGGCTGTTAATAGCAATTTGAAGGCCAACAATCCCTAGATATTATAAATTTCTAATTGAGTTTTATCAAAGAAAATGATAGTCTTTAAAATTTTCATACATTTTGCTGAAAGCGGATTTGTAATAATGTTTACAAGTTTTTATTTTAATCAAGGATTCAGCTAGTTGTTCAAAAGTTCACCATTTTTTAAATTCAAACATTTTCTTTGTTAATCAATATTTATATACATGCATTAGTCGTAAGATTAATTTTTAGTCCTTTATTTGTAAACATAAAAGTGATAAACTGAAAATGAAAAATGTGGTTAACTTCTGAACAACTGTCCCCAGTTAATAAACAAATGTAAATTCTAAATCCATGTATGTTGCTTGGAATCTTTGTAAAGCTGTATATAATAAAGTTTCAGAATTTTGATTTTGCCAAATAAGGAGTATAAAGGAAAAAATTCACACATTCCTTCTACAGAATAAAATTATCATTGTAAATTAATATCAGATTGCCCCCATTTGGTTTGGTAGTTTTAATATCATATTCATATTCAAACATAACATTTTCTGGGATTCACAGATCAGACTGCAGATTCAAGTTGTTTTGACAATATTGTATTACTTATTGTCATGTTCACTCCTGTACAAATACTAATAAAATGCTCCGCTGGGCGCAGCTAGATACGACCGCAAATGTTGAACCCTGAATAGTTGGGGCAATTATTAACACAACATTCAAGCTTGATACAATACTGAATTTGGATTGTGAATAAATATTTGACACAGCATAGGTTTCTGACACAGAATGAATGTTGTCTAAGAACTTAAAAATTTTTAATTTACCTATTCAAACCATATCAGTATTATTTGTTTTTATATATAAATCAAAAATAACCAATTTAAAATTTAAAATTGGGCATACATATCAATTTCTTGCTATTGTGCAATACTGTGCAATTGAAGATTTCTTGCTATTGCGCAATACTGTGCAATTGAAAATTTCTTCAAATATTTGACACATAATAGGTTTCTGACACAGAATAACTGAAATCAAAGAACTTAGAATTGGTCATATGATTTGAATTTATATTCAATTTTTTGCTTCTTGTGCAATACAATATGCTGTGGAGAATTGCCCCCCCCCCCCAAAAAAAAAAAATAATTTACCCCTTTTTTTAGCTTTTGTGCAATACACTATGAAGTTGCACATTGACCCCCCCCCCTCCCAAAAAAAAAAACAAAAAACAATAAAATTTATTGTAACCCCCCCCCTTTTTTTGCTAAAATAAATTTGATATTTTCTTTTTAATTTATGAAATATGAAATGAGAAAAAAATTACCCCCTCCCCAATTTCTCATTTACCCCCCCCCCCCCATTTCTTTATACTTTGCAACTATAACAGCCCATTTAAATACACCATAACATATTAAAATAGAAAATGACATCATAGTCATGGATGGCAAATTTTAAATATATATAATTTAAAAGCAGTTTAGATAAGATAAACAAACAAGCTTCATCAGCACATTTTATATTGGCAAATTTACAATGAAGTTCATTAGAGTTATTGGCAAATTTCCAATGGAATTTATTAATAATAAAGTTTTGATAACAGGGCACACATATCAATTTCTTGCTATTGCGCAATACTGTGCAATTGAAAATTTCTTCAAATATTTGACACATAATAGGCTTCTGACACAGAATAACTGAAATAAAGAACTTAGAATTGGTCATATGATTTGAATTTATATTCAATTTTTTGCTTCTTGTGCAATACAATATGCTGTGGAGAATTGCCTCCCCCCCAAAAAAAATAATTTACCCCCTTTTTAGCTTTAATTTTGGACCCCGATTTGAACCAACTTGAAAACTGGGCCCATAATAAAAAAACTAAGTACATGTTTAGATTCAGCATATCAAAGAACCCCAAGAATTCAATTTTTGTTAAAATCAAACTAAGTTTAATTTTGGACCCTTTGGACCTTAATGTAGACCAATTTGAAAACGGGACCAAAAATTAAGAATCTAAATGCACGGTTAGATTCGGCATATCAAAGAACCCCAATAGTTCAATTTTCGATGAAATCAAACAAAGTTTAATTTTGGACCCCGATTTGGACCAACTTGAAAACTGGGCCCATAATAAAAAAACTAAGTACATGTTTAGATTCAGCATATCAAAGAACCCCAAGAATTCAATTTTTGTAAAAATCAAACTAAGTTTAATTTTGGACCCTTTGGACCTTAATGTAGACCAATTTGAAAACAGGACCAAAAATTAAGAATCTAAATGCACGGTTAGATTCGGCATATCAAAGAACCCCAATAGTTAAATTTTCAATTAAATCAAACAAAGTTTAATTTTGGACCCTTTTGGCCCCTAATTCCTAAACTGTTGGGACCAAAACTCCAAAAATCAATACAAACCTTCCTTTTGTGGTCATAAACCTTGTGTTAAAATTTCATAGATTTCTATTTACTTGTACTAGAGTTATTGTGCGAAAACCAAGAAAAATGCTTATTGGGCCCTTTTTTGGCCCCTGATTCTTAAACTGTTGGGACCAAAACTCCCAAAATCAATCCCAACCTTCCTTTTGTGGTCATAAACCTTGTGTTTAAATTTCATAGATTTCTATTAACTTATACTAAAGTTATAGTGCGAAAACCAAATGTCTTCGGACGACGACGCTGACGACGGACGACGACGCAGACGACGACGACGCCAACGTCATACCAATATACGACCGCAAAAATTTTGCGGTCGTATAAAAATAAAGTAATATAATAAATTTTGATAAATTACTTACTCAAATGGGCTATTCTTAGAAATTTTGGTAGATAATAAACTTTTCTTCTTTTGGATAAGATGTTGACAATATGAAGGAATTGCAATGATATTTCTCCACACTCCTCTTTTCGTATACCTTAAATAAATGACAAAATTTGACTTCATTTCATCACAGCAAAACACACATTATACTAAAAGAATGTCAGTAGGGGATATAAATAACCTAATCCCATATTTTAAAATTTCCCATCAATCTCCAACAATTTTGAATATTGACCATTAATAAATACAATTCCACAAAATGTTGTCCAAACTGACTGAATAGTGTTAAAGGATGGTGATACAAACTATCTTTTTTTCTTTTGTTGTTGGTTTTTTGCAATAGTCAGAACTTTGAAATGATTGTGTTTTAGTATCTATTTTCTAAATACATGTTTAATGAAAGAACCTTTGTTAGCACGCTCACATACCCCACACCCCACTTTGTCTCTGGGCAAACAAAATCTCACCAGATTCCTACAATGTAAGTTCAAAGACTCATAACTCTTACAAAAGTCAACAAAAATTCTTGTGGATATGCACATCTAAATAGTATGTCCTCATTATCTACAAAGTTTATGAAATTCTGTTGTGTGGTTTCAGAGAAGTTGTGCTGACAAAGTGTTGCAGTAGTATATTTAGGCCAAAATTCTAAGTTCAAAGGAGCATAACTCCTAGAAAAATGACTGAATCAAAATCTCCTGTCAATTTGCACATTTACATAGTATGTCCTTATGAACTAAAAAGTTTCATGAAATTCTGTTGTCTGGTTTCAGAGGAGTTGCACTCACAAGAATAGGACTGACTGATGGATGGGTCAAAAACATTATACCCTATGCAACTTTTTCGGGGTATAATTAATGCCATACTGATTTTTTCCAGGACTGTATGACAAAATCTTGAAATTGTGACCAAATCTTTCTAAAGAAAAGATTTTGAAATATTTTTTAGTCAAATTTATCTATATTTCAAGTAGTTTAGTCTACCAATGTTAGTGATATCAAGAATAATTCATATAATTTTAAAGCTAAATCACACTGTTTGATCCCAAATGGTCTGTTATTTTTGACAATAACTTTAGAGACCTTCATGTATAATCAACATGGGTTTATAAAACTATCAATACCTGTTATCTATAAGTACTGTGAGAACCATGTACACAAATATCCAAACTTGTAGAAACCAATGACAGATGTTGATTTTATTTAGCTGTAATCTAATCTTTCTCAGAAATTTATTGTTTGGTTGAATTTCTCTTTGAATCATCTCAGAATAATATATCAATGGTTTTATCATGTCAATTTTGTATCCTGATTTACTTTGTAAAAAATAAGATTCTAAAATGGACTGTGGTTCAAACAAGATACAGTTCACATTCATTACACTATTCCTATACAGAACTTTACAATCAATCTGTCCTGATGTGTGCTTGTATAAAGTCAGCCAAATATATCTGTCTCCATTTGTCCTTCTATTGCCTAATTCTACTTCACTGTCAGAGATCCATTCTCCAATAATCTCATAAGAAGAGGTTGTCAAACTTTGCTTTTCTGATGAATTAAGTCCTAATATATAAATACAGCTCTGGCTTTTGTTGACCTTACCATACAATAAACCACTTGATAGAACTAAATATTGATAAGGAATAAATACATTCCACAGTTCTTCTTTTTGCATGGTTAAAATACCAGGTTTTTTTGTAACCACGATTTCTGGAATGAAAATAGATCTATTTTTATATCCAAAATATGGGGTTTTAATTCACAAGTTAAAATGCCTTAAGGTCTAGAATTAGTTATGAAAACTTTGATTAGAGGTATAAACGACATGATGTGTAAATATTCAAAGGATATTTATCATATGCAGGTGAACGTGAAAAACTGTTTAATGTCGAGGTACCTAAATTGCCCAGTTGGAAGTGTGTTATTCCAGTGAAGTAGAAAAATGGCACCAAAAAATTACTCACTGATGTCAAATACACAAATAATGCATTTTTCAGGCATGCATTTGAATACGAAGTCCTTCTGGTTATTTACTACTGACATCATTAAAGTAACCAACAACCACAAAAGAGCATAGGGTATCCAAATCATTCAGGGAGAGATATTCAGTCTCTTGAACAGATATACATCAAAATATTATTGTATTTATAATGTGATTTTTAATTCTTTCTAGCAAACTTATTCAAATGTTTCCTGTGACAGGAAAAACTAGAACATTTGGGTTCCCTGACCACGATTTTGGTGCACTGTAATACATTTTATCATCCTTCCCTGCGCTTCTATCAGCTTGTTGAGCAGCTCCGTAAAATTCGTATCAAGAAGCGCGTGCGCTGAGCAGGAGTTATCAACAGTCAGCAGGCATTATCAACAAATTCTCCCAACGTTTGGCAGCTTAGAACTTATTAAATAACTTTCAAAATTGCAAAATATTAATAAATATATCAAGATCTGGTGTTCCTTTTTTATATTATGGCGTTTTATTTAAATGAATGTTGAAGAATTTTATAAAAGTGGCATCAACAAAATGTGTCTTTCCTCGTTGCTGATAATGTCTGCTGGGACTTCTTTCCGCTCTTTCAATTGCATTTCATTATTTGCGATTAAAACAATTTATTAAATGTACGCTTTATATTTTTATGTCCATATTTTCGCCTGAATTAGTACTAATACAACTAAATGATGTTTAAATATGTCGTCTCCTTGGTTAAAGTTGGGAGATTATTTTATGTTGCGCATATTTTAGTCAGAAGTTGTTTCGCGAATGGAGACGGACTATGACGTCACGAGGTTGCAAGTTTGAAAGTGGATGCTTTAGTTTCCCGGAAAATCAAGAACAAAGATTTCCAGATTGATTTTCTTATAAAAAAATTAAAATACACCCTAATTTATTTTACATGAACATTCAGGACATATATATATACTTATTGGTATGGTAAACAACGTACGTGTGTAACAGTAAACTTCTTGTCGTTGCGATGAAGAATCCATACTTTTCCCGCGATAATTTGGGAGAATTTAGAAAGTTTACAAATATTTACCTTTCAGATAAGTAATTAAGATGATAAAAATATTATTTGCATTTTGAAAGCTAGATATCGTAAAATATCATCCCGCTCGACAGAATATGAAGACTTGGGTCTCGTTCGCTACGCTCACTCGTCCCAAACTTCATATTCTGGCTCACGGGATGGTATTTTACGATATCTAGCTGTCAAAATGCAGATAATATATACTTATCAGGCCTGATAACTGTACATGTAGTTAAAAACTAGGGCTGGTAATTTATTATAAGTCATTCTGTTTAAAAATCAAAGTGCTCCAGTCTATTGATGTGTTGCATGTGACACTGCACATGTGACCTTCAGTGTCATAGATGTATCAATAAACCGTTTGAGGCTTGATTTTAATCCAACTGATTGTAAATTGGATATAGGTCAATTTTGCTTTTCATTTTGTTTGGTAAAAATTTATTAGACCTATTTATCAAACGTTTTGAAGTAACGGCTTGAGTTGAAAACTTGTGATTCATTCCTTTTTCTTCTTCTTGAAACATCTCATTTGGGATTCATTGCTTTTGAATGTTTTATTGTATCGCTATAAGAACTATGCAACTCCAAATCATGTCGATTCATGAAATGAGATTATCTGACCTGTATCTATGGGTAGATAATGTAGAATCCCTAAACCAAGGCTAAGACTTTATTATTCTGATTCCTGTGTGTCACCGGATGTTTGATTTTTTATATTAAATTGTTATTGATTATATTAAATATTAGCATATTCATCATTCATTACATGTATGTCCATGTGCTATGTGATCCGTTTTCATCATGGCGCAAGACTGATATGGTTTTCTACTTGTACATTACCAATGCATGTTAAAGATGTATCCAATAATACATCTAATAATATCACATTATACGCATGTTTTGCACACACAATTTTAACCACAAAATTTTACAAGCTATAAATACAGAATATCCTTGTTGAATTCATTAATTGCTTTAACATGTCCAGGAGTAACTAGTGGATTTTGTGAATTTTCCTGTTCTTCGTTGCAGGTAGGCAATGTTTTAACACTTCAGCTTGTATTTAAGATTTATTTAAAAGGAAAGTATAATTTTCAATTCATTTGGGTTTGAGAGTTCTTTTGGATGTAAAATTCATTTTTTGCTGTAGAATTTTCAACGAAATAGGTATTCTATAAAAGGTTAAATTTCCGTCCTGTTTAGTTTGGTTGATGTTTCGGCTTTCATTAATTTTGACCTTACCACTGTGTCGAAATTCGGCAAAATATGCATTACAGAATACATCTAGTTTTATGCGACATTTTATTCAAGCTTTTGTTTTTAATATTTGGTTCCTAATTATCTGTATTGCTAACAGTATGAGTTTGGACATTACTGAAGTGTCATATTGCATCCTGTGAATTTGTAATTCATATATTGCAGTTTTAGTTTTAAACAAGGTTAATTTCTACATTGAATGTTTTGCGTCTGTCTATGTGTATTTGAATGAATTTATATTTTCTGATGTATTGTGACCTGATAAATCATTGTATATGTTAAATAATTCTTTGTTGAAGTTAATAAAAGTGACACTTGTTGTAGTCTTTTATATATATAGGCCAAATCCTGTATATTGAATTAATTTTGACTGTGATATGTGCACGTTTCAACTTTCACCTTTAATTTACACAGGGAAACGATTTTTCAGTTTCGACAACGTTCTGTGCCCTCAGGGGAAGTCAAAAGGTATCAGGTCCGTTCGCCCTGGGTTCGTTCGCCATATTTTTATAAAAAAAATTATTAATATTAATAGTATTTAGGTTTTTAAATCTATGCCGATATTTGTTTGGTAAATACTAAAGAAAATACTTGTATCTCAAAATTCATGAAAAAACATTGATTTTTTTTTAAATAAATTGTTTGTTCTAGAGCATTTAGGAGAGCATTGACAACTCGCCCCACTGCAAACTCGCCCTGCCCCATACCAACTCGCACCAATTTTTCTCCAACTCGCCCCAACTCGGAAAATATTTGTTACAAACTCGCTCCAACTAGTGAATATATTTGTTACAAACTCGACCCAACTTTGAAAGTAATGATTTTAAACTAGATAAGATAAGATAAGATATTTGAGGGCCTCAGGGAAGATTGGTTTTATAACTAATTAACTGTGTAACCCTCAGTAAATAAAGTTTTATTATTATTATATTATTATTATTATTATTATTATTTTATTTCCTAATAATAGGGCTCATAACAAGCATGTAATCACATAATGTAAAAATAAAAAGCCTTTCTCTCCCACTCCCATACACTCACACATACAACTATCGTTCTGATTAAGGATGATTGATTTAACAATACAACATGTAAATGAAAAATAAAATACAGATAAAAATACAGACACAAATGTATTTTTATTGTTTTTTTTTTTTTTTTTTTTTTTTTTTTTTATGAGGAGAGTCAGTTGCCTACATTGTATATATGGAACGAAGGATAACTCTTACTGCCCAAAAAAGCGAGAGAAAAAAAAAAAACAATTCAAGTATAATGTGACAATGAACTGGTGAAGACTATAAATAAGTTTTATAAGTTTCAGTTAAGCAAATATTTAGTTTCTCAATGTGTAAAATGAGGATAGCAATTCACATAATTTAAACTAGCTCCAATGGTGAATATCATATTTACCAACTCGCCCCAACTAGTGACTACATTAGTTACAAAGTCGCTTCAACTTTGAATGTAATGATTTTAAACTAGCTCCAACGATGAATATCATATTTACCAACTCGCCCCAACTGGTAAAAATATTCGTTACAACTGATGGAAATAGTATAGTGTCGTTATCCTAAATAAAAACCAGAATGTACTTTATAATCTTTTATTTATCATCATCATTACTAGCAACATAAACAACAAATGCAACAATCAAAAACAAATCAACACATGAGCACTAAAACAAATCAATTACAAGAAAAACACAAAAAATATTTACAGGTCAACGTCTAAGATGGGACCATTCACACTAGCACACTGGTTAAGCAGGGTGTTGTCATTATTAAAATTCTGGAATACTGATCCCACAAGTTAAAAAGAACCGACTGGTTGGTGCAGCTTGCCCTCGGACTCCATCTTCCTCAGCAGCAGCAACACCTTTGCTTCTTCGTGCATAATGGGTATCAGCTCATAGAAGGGTGGCTTCTCGTCTCTTGCTTTCTTGTTGAGTCTTCTGTGCCACCCTTCCACGTCGTTGTTTGTACGCGTTGGCTGTTCGAAGACACACCAACTGGCTATCTGGTAAATGGAGTTGTCGATCCAGGTCTTGTGAACGTATTTCACAAACTTCTTCAGTGTGTCGTCGTGAATGTTCTCTGTCAGTTTGTTGAAGGCTGGCTCTATGTGTGCGGCAGGCAAAAAAGGAAGGGCCATGATGTTACGACAGAACTTGAAAACATCACCACGTCTGTGATAGTCAAACAGAAAAATCAATAAAAAGTAATAATGAGCGTGCAGGGAAAGTTACAAATAACATATAATAGGTATATTATTTTCCTCTGACAACAATCCATATCCGTACACGTGAGAGTTTTTGTGTAGTATTGGAGTATATTGTTCATAATTACAAGGACTTTAATATCAAACATTTTTTTTCTGATTTCTTCTGACATAATCTTCTTAATCACGTAAGATTTTGCAAATTAACATGTACATATTTATAAACTTACTGCAAGACCAAGTTTCTGGATCCGGCGCTATATGGCCAGGTTGAAGTGAAAGCAGCAGCCTGGATACGGATACCTGATAACACCAACCGTAGGCCTTTCCATAAGCCTTTCTCAAAGTCAGCTACTGCTACCTGGACTAGAGGACGGATTGGAAGAGATGAAACGATGGCTGTTAACGTTAGAATCTAAAAATATATAATTATGTTATTAATAAGATTTCTTAGGTTCATAAACCATGTCAACATCATCATATTTTCATGTATCATCATGTTCAGAATCCATTACTGATGAATGGTTAATCGACGAAACTACTGAGTTTAGAAAAGAGTTATATATTTACAGCCTTATAGTCTCTGGTCAACCTGCGGGACATCAGACAAAATGCCAAAGGAACCTGTTTGGTACTGTCTCCACTGGTGATGAAAGCATGAACAGAAAACATCTGGACAAAAGGCTTATGTACAACTTTAAATGTGCCGTCAAGATACCATGTCTTTGTCTTGGATAGAACCTTAAACTGGTCATCAGTAAAGAATATCAGGTGGCGAAAAAACTTTCACGTTGAAACAATCTGGGATGTAGTTGTAAGCTAACTGAAAATGGAAAAAAAACTGTTGTAATATTATTGTACTAATACATATCAATTTAAGTTAGAATTATGTGGCAAAAGAAAATGTTGATGAAACACATTCCATGAAATTAATAACTTAATAAATATAATCATAATGATAAAAAATACCTCAAAGTCCAGATTCTGCGGTTCTTCCGGACGTAGAGCTTCCCTAACTCTTTTGGCAGTGCGTACAAGATTATTCTGTTTTGGTCGACTACCTTCAGGTTGGTCTGGGTTTGAATGCTGAGTGAAAGCTTTCTCTACGATGTTGGAAGCGGCCACGTGGACATTAGCTATAAGGCCTGCTGTTTTACCTAAAAAAATGTGATGTTCATTATAACAAGGAAGATTTCAAAAAAATTTTAATAAAAAAATATAATAAAATGACAACATTGTAGATCTTCATCAAAGGTCGTAAATCGACGAAATGTGCACATCTTGAATATTATTATTAAAGTTAAATTTACCTGAGCAGTGATCTTAACAGCTGTCAAACATGGGTGTGGTTGTTAAACTGGCTATGAATGTGTTACTCTAGCTGGACATGTCAGGGTCTTATTGCGTACTGTACATTGCCAATTAGTTGTTGTCTTGAGTTGACGCTGTGAAGAAAAATAATAAATTATAAAAGGTTATCATATTATTTAATGGGCAGGACATTAAAAAATAAAGAACATTTCTCTACATTAATATTGTTAATTAGCTCATTAGCCACGACATTCTTATTTATTCAGATTATTATTAATTTTTATCTCTTTTGTATTAACTAGTATTATTTTATTATTTTCTTCACTATGACCTCATTTCAGAATAAGTATAACTTTCGAAAACACAAGAACTTATTTTCTGGTAGCAGCAATACAACATAAATATTCGGCGAAATTGTATACCAACTTTAACATACTTTATTCAAATATATACGTTATACAACAATACAACATAATAAAATAAAAATCAGGGCGAACAGACTCAGGACGAACAGGTCTTAACGCGAACGATCCAAGGGCGAACAGGCATTAGAGCGAAAAAGTATTATGGCGAACGTGAATCAGGGCGAACGGACCAGGATTTAGTCGAAAATGACTAGCTAATACCCTGAAATTGACGTTCAAACGACCATCAAAATGGGCTAAAACTACGCTATATCTATATTTTCATTTTTAGTGAAAAGTTGGAATGAAAATTAATGTCTTTTGGTTAAATTTGAAAACAGTAAAGAGGTTTAAAAATAACTCGTTTTTGTCTGTTGATTTTCTGGTCATTATGACTTTCCTTACCTGACAACCCGGAAGTTGACAGTTGTCACGTTTGATCTCATTAACTTGTAACTTGTTTTACCCGTATTGCCTATTGGTAACTTTGAAAATAACAGTATATATCTCCGGAGACAGCATAAAGTAATAAGAAAACGTTTGGTATTGTATAGAACAGAATATCTTTATATCCTAATCATAGGGCCAATGACAGGCAGGACATATCCGATAATGATATCCACAAGAATGTTAAATTGGGTACAAGTCAAATCGGCACCTATATAAAAAGTCAAATCGGCACCTATTAATAGTCAATTCGGCATTTAGTTGGTCAATCGGCAATAATATTTGAAATAATATATGTTATTAAGCAGTTAGAATACATAAGTTAATTGTTTGAAGTTTTCTCAACGTTCTAGAATGATGTTTTGACACAGAAGCCTCAGAGGTAAGTTTTTTTAAAGGTTTTTTAAGCAATATTTATTAATAATTAATTACAAGAACATGAAAAAAATATTATATTCATTTCCAGAGGCCGGTGACACCCCACTTCAGCTGAAACTGGTAAATGAGGGTACTTTTAGAAAGTTTAATCAACCATAAACCAATGAGCATGCAAAATATTCATCTTTAAATATAACAGACATAATGAATAATTCTTATACTTACATTTTCATTTCATTTAAACATCAGCTTGGTTGTACTCACATTGAAACATTGACACGTTCTTGGTACTTAAACTCGCATGCAAAATAATCAGCAATTAAGATGGTATTTCAGGAAAGTTTAAACAGCATTAGAACAACAATCATGCAAAATGCTCAACTGGTTAAAACATGCATAACAAATATCCAATACCTCGAATACACATTCAGTTGAACGAAAAAAAAACCATACAGATACCTCCAAAAATGTTAATAAGTCAATATTTCTGGACAAAACTTTCTTTATTTTAATCTTTTTGCTTAAAATACTGAAAAAAAAATATACAACATATTTATCATGGGTGCCGAAATGACTACATTGGATGCCGATTTAACCAGGTGCCAATTTGACTATACCCGGTGCAGATTTGACCAGGTGCCGATTTGACTAGAATTCATTAAATTTGTCATTTTCAAAAATTAGGGAAAAATATAAAATGAATTTTCCCAAGTCGGGCAATATGTTGACATGTTTTTCAAATAAAAGCTGTCTTAGAAAATTGTACTTGAATAGTACATTGCTTACCAAATAAGAATTTTTTTCTCGTTTCAAATTTCCCATTGAAAATTTGCCCCATCACTTCAAACTGAATACCGAAAATTACAGGTGCATTAATATGTCTAGTTCTCAAAACTTTTAAGTGATATTGACATGCCGTAAAGTGTATTTCGTAGGATATTCATTCTTTCCACTTGTTTATGCTTTTGACTGGCTTTAGTTGTGACAGATCGACACCAAAACCCATAGGAATTATTTTGTACTACTTTCCTACTCTGTCAAAATTTCTCCAGCTATTTACTGAAGTGCCCCCACAAAACATATCATCCATGTTCCAGATATTTGGTTTGGGTGCACTTTTGGACTCCTGATTTACGGTATTTATTTTTCTGCATTTGGCACGAGGAGAACTTTAATGTTCTTCTGCATCGTGCCTTGGTGCCTTTTGCAGTTGAATGAACATCAACTTAAATTTACTCATGTGATGCAATCAGTATTTTTATGTTATACTCTATAGTTACTTGTAATTTCATGTAATAATCAATTTGTTTATGTACTATGTTTTCGGGTAATTCGGTGCATTCAAATCATTTTCATGTTAATGCGCCGAATAGGATGATGCGCAGAATTACCCGAAATGACTGTACTTGTCTATTGTAAAACATGCCCCTTGTGGGCCCTTGATTTGGTGAATAAATCTATTTATCTATAGTAGAATAAATAATAAACCTAAAAGAACATTTTGATTTCAATGATTGCATACATAAAAGAAGAAAACAAAGAAATAAAACTGGAGAAAAATGGAATAAGTGGATAGAGGGAGAGAGTCAGCAGGTAAAAGGGACATAAGTAAAGTCAAGAAATACCAAAGGGTTATTCGAAGGAGGGTAAATCGAAACAACTGACAAACTACGGAGAATAACAAAGACAAGACCAAAACAATACATGCACTACAATTAAAAATAAAAACATATGAACAACATGGACCCCACCAAAAAACCAGGTGTAAACTCAGGTGCTCCGGAAGAGTAAGCAGTGTCTGCTTCCTGAAGGACACCTGCCATGCTGCCCATGTCAAATCCGGTATGAGGAAGGGGTAACATCAATGGAAGAGGTCCATTTTCATTTGGGAAACGGTTTTTTCATAATCAATTAAAAAAAGTAGCCTTTCTGCTACTGGTTTTATAGCCTTTGATTGGCAAATTGAATCCAGATGAGTGATACAGGTTCCTGAGAGCATCATTATGACGTCAGCAAAAAATATTAAGATGTGATGCTTTGTGTTATGCAATTTAAGACAAGGATATGTATTCCACATGGGCATCTTACATCAGTAAACTTGTCCTCAACTCCTTGTAATGAGAGAAATTATAGTGTTCAGAAACAAATCTGACATTGCTGAAGATGTGTTAATTTGTTTCTAACAATTTGAACCAAGATGACTTTTGGGACAAAAAATTGTTATTTGAAAAGTATAATGTGTGACATAGTTATTTTAACAGCATTGAGATTACCTTTGCTTCACTTAGTTTGTGTTCCACATTCTTTTTGCAATGAAAATCGTAATAAGTATTGATTACATATAGTTAGGGCTGGAGTAATTGTCATGTAAAATATTAAATTGCAAAGTCATTTTGAAAGTGATATAGTAGTCAATTATACAAGTACCTCAGTAATATAAATTTACTGAAATAATCATTAAAATTTGTGATAATTAATATACTGTGTCATCTATTTAAATAAACAAAATTGGATCTGCTCTGATTCTTAGAGATAAATCCTTCTTTTGTTTATGTGCATTTTTTCAATGTAATCAGTGATTACATGTAATTTATTCGGTTACAGTGCAAAAAATGGGTGTAATCATGATTACTTTACAATTACTTTCAGATTACATTCATATGATTAGTGAAATGCTGATTACATTTTTTTCAATATGAAAAGTACTTTATTCATATAGAACATACAACCATAAATAAAACAATAATCAAACTAGTATTCACTTTGATTGTTTATGATTTAATATTATTGATCCTATTTACATTTAGAAATGTGGAGTATAAATTTATTTTGAAAACACAGTTCACTTAATGAATTTACCTTACTTTAATAATCAACACAAATAAGTCCACTTAAATAATCTAAAATAATACTGTGAACTTGTTGAAAACTTCTTTTTTTTACTTTTTGTCCTTAAAATTTCAATGTTGAAATATTTCATTTAATCGTGTACAAATTATGTACATTGTCAATATATACTGAAAATAAATTACACATAATTATATATACGTTAATTGATTATTGCACATACATACATGTAATACAAATCAATTTATTAGCCATTGAAGCTCACCTATTGTTTGTCATAAAATTTCTAGTACAGATTAACACCTGTAAAAACATATATACTTGTCAATTATGTCCCCACAGACAACAAGACTAAATGTACATGTGTATTAGGCAGATGCTTAAAAAAGACTAAACTCTTCTGCTAAAATGACCACATAATATTTTAAATTCTGCTAAATTGTCCTTTGAATCTTCTGCTAAAAGGTCCATTTTTTCCGCTAAATTATCCTTCTATCAATCCGCTAAAATGACTCCACTTTTCAAATGCTGATGATGATAAAGTATAATGGAAAATATGAATAAAGAACACTTAGCTATCAAACAGTACAAACATTACACTACTCTTGTGCTTTGCTCTTTATATTAAACATATATATTTATATAGATATTAAATACACAATTTTCACTCAAATTGGCTTTGTTATGTAAGATGTTTAAAAAAGATTCTTCAACATCACTGTATTAAACAATGTAATCAAAAGTAATCTTCATTACTATATATATAATTTTTAAAAAGTAATTCAATGTAATTGTTGTTAACTTGGGAATATATATATTTATATATTATATTCTAATGCAATAATATTAATTGGGTTGAAGGAAAATTTGGAATTTTTTTATTATATGTGTGTTCTTTTTTTTAGGCTTAAATGTGTGCAGATAAAGTGAAAAATGTATTTGAAAGTCCTTTTTACATGGACAGAATTAATGATTCGATTAAATCGACAGCATCAGCAGTTTTCTATGGATTCTGTTCTGTGTCTATGGCATTTATCAACAAAGCTTTGATGACAACATTTAACTTTGACTATCCTGTATTCATCATGGT
Source organism: Mytilisepta virgata (assembly GCA_028015205.1). Taxonomy (NCBI): domain Eukaryota; kingdom Metazoa; phylum Mollusca; class Bivalvia; order Mytilida; family Mytilidae; genus Mytilisepta; species Mytilisepta virgata. The sequence continues at coordinate 114,684,310 of CM051521.1, forward strand.
CATGCAGATGCTATTTACTATCTTTATATTGGAGCTGTTAAGTTGGTTACAGTTGATTCAGCTTCCTCAATACACATTCAGTCGAGGGAAGTCTTTTGCATTACCAGCACTGTTTTATGCACTGAATTCTGTTCTAGGATTAAATGCCTTAAGTCATATGAATGTAGCAATGTATGGTGTTTTAAAAAGATGTGTCCCACTGGTTACCATGTTTCTGGCAGTTGTAATACTTAAAAAAGGTCTACCATCCAAGCAAACAATTGTTGGTGTCATACTGCTGACCACCGGATGTATTGTTGCAGGTAAAGTTATTTCAGTTCCATTGTATTCAGTTAAACCATGTCACACCAAATAATACTAGACATAAAATAACTCAAAATCCAGTTACTTTTAAAATCCCTTTCTAGAAATTCTCTTCCTCAGAATTTTATTAAATATAAATATCAGCTGACTTGAACTATTTTTTTTTTTTTGGTCCTTTGGTGATAAAAATGATCGATTCCTGTTTTTCCAATGGACAAGTTTTCCAAGGAACACTTGGAATTCTGATATCTGTATATTAATTGTACTTAATGCAGATGTCCAAGTCAATCTTTATATTTCTTTGCAGGGTATGGAGATTTGGAGTTTAATTTAATGGCATACACATGTGGAGCATTGAGTAATCTTACACAGTCACTTTATCTACTACTTGTCCAGAGATACATTTCAGAAGATATAACAACTGTGGAGACATTACAGCTCAACAGTTTTAACACTCTTCCATTTTTATTGTTATATTCAGTTATTAATAAGGAAATATTTGGAGTTATACAGTACGAAAAATTAGACAATCCATTATTTATATTCATATTTATTCTAGTTATATCTATGGGATGTTTGTTAAATTATTCTTTATTTTTATGTACAAGTATGACTTCAGCATTGACCACAAGTGTGGTTGGTGGCATAAAAGCCACATTACAGACATTTTTTGGTTTATTTACATTTGGTGGTATAAGCCACAATATGGCCACCTATACTGGTATTAGTATGAATCTTGCAGGAAGTCTTGTTTACATTTACTCAAAATTTACAGAGGGAAAAGCAAAACATAAAACAGATGAAAGCTTAAAGAAAGTTATCAGCATGTCAACAGCTGAGGATTTCAAAAAATATGCTAATGGAAGTCTAAAAATTTTACAGAGCAATGGCAAATTGCACCCAATTTCAGAAGATGTAGAGAAAGATAATGTAGAAGAAACATGACAACAATCTTATAATCTGAATTCATGAATAATTTAACGTTTTCATCATTGCAAGAAAGTGAAACAGATTTGCCCAATAATTCAGACTCCTTGTTTTTGCTAGAAATATTCTATTACAATATTTAGAGGAATCTCATTAATATGGTCTTGTGTTATTGTTCATTATGAAGATTTACAATAATTAATGATTGCATACCTAATTTAAAGAAGGTTTAATATTTTCTAAAAGTGTGTTAAATTCTTATCAAACTCAAGTACAAGATCAAAAAAAAACTGATGAATTTCAATTGGTTAGTATCCCTGTTTTATGCAGGCTTTTTTTGCCTTTTCCTGAAATTTTTTATTCAACCGAGGCCACACAAAAATAATTTCTAGCTGCATGCGCCTTTTTTTCACAATTCATGGGGGGAGGAGGATGACATTTAAAAAGAATTCCTACAAACTGAAGTAAGTTACTTACATTTAATAACATTAATGAAGCATTTCTATTTTTTTCAATACTCAAATTCTTTTGGACGAACATTTTGCCTTAACAGAATGTTTTGGATTTGGCAAATGATGGGGAACAGACTAAGAAGCCAGTGTATATTTGGCTGAAGAAAATTTTCCTGTTTCTGTTTTCTAATTTATGCCTTCCACAAAACATGTAGTTATTAAAAAAAAACATTTCATAGCCATTTGTAGAAATCTTTTTTTCTAATTTCATAAATCACACTCCAACAATATAATTTCAAGGAAATTATTTAACTTTTACTTTTAGGCCAAAAAATAGCATTACAAATATGTGTAAGATATTCTGAAAAATTAGGGTCTTTAGGTAGGAATTTTTTTATTTTCAAAATTTGTTACATAGCCTATATAGGGTGCTCTTTCTTACTTTTAGAGTGCTTGCTTAAAATTGATTTAAAAAAGCATTTAGGATAGGCTCTTTTATGGCTAAAAAATTATGGTAGATTGGGTTACCAGAAACACAGAACTTTTTTAAGGCCTTATGTATATGACCACTGGTTTATGGCATTATAGGGTTATGGGTAAACAATTTTATATTCCAATTGATTTTTGCAACTACATGTATTTGGTTTATATAAATTCAAGGTTTCTGAAAAAAGGAATAGACAGCAAATTCATGTGCCATATTTTTGTTCATAAACAAAATTAAAATTATAGATATCCTCATAAGAAATTTTCAAGATGAATCCAACCAAGGCATTCCGTGGTGAAAGATTTGACAAGTCCAAATCAAATCAAAGTGAACATAGTCTCAGTATACTAATTATTTAGGTTGTTTGTATTTTTGGAATAGTAGTTTTACATTTTTCATCTATTGACCAAGGCTCATATCTTTTGTTAATTGGGTTTTTTTCCATTCATGTAACACTTGTGTATTGCATGGTTATGTTGATGCATAATATATATGATTTTGATATGAGAGAATCTACAGAGAACACTAAGTGAAATAGAACTTTTGCCTAACATCCCTGATATATTTGCTTGTCTTTAAATTATTTCTTTTATATTTGATATAAAAACTGTGCAAAGATATACATATATTTATATTTTACATTATCATATATAGTTCTCAATCATTCTTTGTAATGTTTTAAAAACATTTAACCTTGTTGAGATTGAAATACATTTATACCTATTTGTCAGACTGTAAACGCTGTGTCCAATATATGCAAGTTAGTCTCTTACTTAATGATGGAACTAATGATGTTTCATTATTATTTCACATGTAAATCATTTTTTTCATACTGTGTATATAATTTCTAATTGTCCCAAAAGAAGCACTGTATTTGTCCAAAAAGCGATTTTGACCACCATAAAGACACTGGACGTGTGGTATGTGTCTGGCAGTATGTTTTATGATTTTGAAAATGCTTTCATTTGTTGATTTTAGATCCTTGAGTTCTACAGATGTGAAAAATCCAGAAAATATTTTGAGCCTATTTTAAGTCCCCTACCGGCAATGCCGAAGGGGACTATAAGTTTGCACTCCGTCTGTCTCTCCGTCTGTCAGTCTGTCCGTCAGTCACACTACAGTTTTCCGAACTTTTTTCTGAAACCGTTTACCAACTGATTTTGGTATTTGAGCTTATAATGATGAGTTACAGATCAACTTTATGTTTCAAGCTGATGGGATAATTATAGTGACAGTCATTGCACTTGGAAATAGGAATTATTGCCAAAATAATAGTTCTCCTTACTTTTTTCGCAAACCCTTTTACATATACTATAATGTAAAATTATTCCTTTGTTTTCATGCCTGCATTTACCACAGCCTCTTTTCCCCACAACAGAAAAGAAAATGTTCATTACAACCTCAGACAAAGAAATGTGTGAAATATAATTCTACCCACCTCAATTTTTGAAGTTAACTATGAAGAAATTATTGTCATGGCCTTGTATTTGTGGAAATATTAATGTTTGTTAAGATTTATTCTAATATTGTTTTTGTTAACATTTTTACATCATTTTTGGTGTGTATTTTATGAATAAAGAGGGTTTATTGTTAAAAAGTCTTATTCTTAATACCAGTAGTAATGATAGGAGATAATGGGTAAATGTCAATGAGACAGAATCTGAAAATTCTTTCGATTCTAAAGGTAAAAGAGGTCCTCATATATACATTGTTTATATATTAATAATAGCATGAAAACTATTTATTATATTTCTTCTGATTTTCTTTGCTACAGATAGATATTTACTACATCACAGAAAATAACTTTTGGATCATCTCAAGACTAATAAAGCTTTAAAGGCAGAAATTTGTAATTTTGGAATAAAACAACGTACACGTATACCTCATAAGAATATCAAAATATTAAAATGTTGAATATATATATGAGAGATGCAATATATTTGCTCTTATTAAGAACTAATGGTTCAGATGGTTTTCCTAAATCTTATTTTTTGTTCATCTTAAGTTTATTCATTATTGTTTATCCTGCGACTTCAGTCGGAGAAAGCTCGACATAGGGATAGTGATCCGGCGGCATCAACTTCTTAAAAGCTTTATATTTTAGAAGGTGGAAGACCTGGATGCTTTATATTTTGTATATAGATGCCTTACGTTACAAAGTTTCCGTCTGTCATATGTACATTGTCCTTGACCTCATTTTCAGTGACTACTTGAAAAAAAGTTAAGATTTTTTGTAATGTTAATTTCTCTCTTATTATGAGTAATATCCTATCCTAACTATATTTGGTACATTACAAGGTCCTCATCCCCGCCAGACAGTTTTCAATTGACCTCGACCCCATTTCAAGGATCAGTGAACAGGTTTAAGTTTTGGTGGTCAAGTCTATATCTCACATACTATAAGCAATAGGTCTAGTATATTTGGTGTATGGAAGGATTGTAAGGTGTACATGTCCAACTGGCAGGTGTCATCTGACCTTGACCTCATTTCTATGGTTCAGTGGTTATAGTTAAGTTTTTGTATTTTGGCCTGTTTTTCGTATACTGTATGCAATAGGTCTACTATAATTGGTGTATGGAAGGATTGTAAGGTGTACATGTCCAACTGGCAGGTGTCATCTGACCTTGTCCTCATTTTCATGGTTCAGTGGTTATAGTGAAGTTTTTGTTTTTTGGCCTGTTTTTCGAATACTGTATGCAATAGGTCTACTATATTTGGTGTATGGAAGGATTGTAAGGTGTATATGTCCAACTGGCAGGTGTCATCTGACCATGACCTCATTTTCTCATTATTTACAGCTTAAAATTTATAATGTATGTCTGATAGCATTTACTTTCATTAGAAATACACGACAGGCGAGACATTTTTGTGTGTCCACTCTTGTATCAATAGTAGTTTCTTTTTACAAGGAAAGGAATATACTCGAAGAAAATAAAAATGTGAAAAGTTTACAGACACCACCACTGGTGCCACTCAAAACAGATGCCAAGTGATGGCAATAGCCCAAATAAGGACTAAACCATCTGAAATAAAGGCACATTGCATCCACATAATTCTGACTGCTCAATTTGTGGGTATATTGTTAAACATTGTACCAACATTATCAAATGGCATAACTCGGAATTATGGTCCCTGACACAATTTCTAAATTTCAAATGTACAAAATATCATTGATTTATCATAAGTAGTTCCTATCAAACTAACATAAGCAGAAAACTTAACTTTGAAGTCGCTAATTAATTGAAAGTCACTGGACCATGACCTAGGGGGCAGGGCCTCTAATGGTCGACAAACTGAGATGTACTGATAGTAATGCAACTTTATAGAATATATCATTGATCAATCAGAAGTAGTTTCTATCAAACTGACTAAAGCAGAAAACTTAACAATTGTTGATGCCTACATCAACGCCAGAAAAGCAACACCTATGTCAGGCCAGACCAAAATTATTTTTACGAATAAAAGAAAAGTAATCAGATACAAACACATAATATATCAATTTATTAATCTACTTTTTCATATAAATATTTATCATTGGCATTTTCATTTCGTATTTGTATATAAAAATATACATATATTTGTTTTGGCTAAAAAATGCAACATGATCAACCTCACTTGTACCTGAGTGTGATTAAACATGATAAAAAAAAATATTTTATAAAAATATTCTGATTCTGTGTATTGATAGAGAAAAATCCAATAGTTACAGATGACTTATCTCAAAGTTACAGGAATCATCAATAAAGAGAAATTATAAGATATCTTGAGTTGTTACAGCACAAAGTATTATCTTTAAAATAAAATCAGCCAATTAGTTTGAGATATGAAGGTTTTTAAAAATAAAAAACTCAAGTCAAGGTATCAAATCTCTCTTCATGTATTACCTCAGCTGAGTCACAAGCTACAGTCTTGCATACTCTGTTAATTTTGAAAGAAAAATGCCGATTTTATATTCCAATGAACTGTAATACCAGCCTTTATTATTTTTAAGTGCAATAAGCGACCATTTTCCCTTCATAACGTACATATTATACAGGGTATTTGATGTCATCAAGAACTTATGTAAACTTTTTGTTGTCAAGGTGTCAGAATACAGCTAGGAACTGTTACCATATAAAATATCATAGAATCATTTTACTTCATTCGCATATCATAACACATGCACATAAAAATATTTTGGTATTCTGACATCAAACAAGTAGACTCTGAAATATACATTTTTCAAAATAAAAAAGAAAAAAAATTTCCATAACTGAATTTCATGTCACAAAGAAAATGTGAACAGTCATGCAATATTCTATGCTATGAGACAAAACTGATACCTACATTTATAATTGTTGAGTTTACGATTAAAAAGGCTGATCAGCCCATGTGCATTTGAATAGCCTGAAGAATGTGCAAATATGGTTGTTGACCTCTGGTCCTTACACATATGCAAATACCATCATATTTATTAGAAGGTATTTCTTAACTTGTATTCTATAATTTTTGAGAAAATAAAATTGTATAGGGTCTAATCAATTATCAATAAAATGTAATTAAGGAAAATTGATAAAAATCCAAAACAAGACAGAGTTGACAAGAAAAAATAATACAAATAAGTATATTTATGAAGTTAAAATTTTGAAAAAATAAACAAACTTTGTTCAATGTACTTTTACATTGCATTTGTCTATTAAACAATATGTATTACATAAAAGTATGATAGTAAAGATGAAGAGACATTATACTTTGTTAAAAGCTTCTCACGTGGCATACATAAAATATTTCCATCACAACTTGGTTACTTAAGAACAAGTATGTTAAGTTGTTCAACTATAACAGAATTCACAAATTTCTAACCATTTAAAATAATATACCATGCAGTCATCTGTCTGGTTTGCAGCCAATTACAGTATCTATAAAAAGCCTTTGACAGATGTGTCGCACCAAGATTGATTTTTTTTTGTCATGAGATTTGACAAAAGAGGTTTGAAATTGAAGAAATATGAAGGCAATGCTAAAAATCCGAATTTGATGAACATAACTTTACTAAAAAAAACACAAAAAAACTTAAATACTGTCTTGTATTTGACTAGATATGGAATAACTTTAATATAAAAATAAATTCATTGTTCAAAAATGATATGTTGATACATGATAAATTATATCCTGATAAAGTACAGAACATACTTTGCATGGACTGAAAATATAAAAGGAAAAGAGTCCTAGATACACAACTGCCTTATAGTTTTGCAAAAAAATTGTTTAGATTTTACCTTTACAATGAAATTAAAGTCAATCAAAATAACAAGTATTGGTCTTTCCAAAGCCATGATGTTTAAAATGAAAATATATAACCTATAGAGAGCTTGAAAATAATAAAATCCACAAATGTAAAACTGAGTAAAATCTATTGCTTTACTCCAAAAATAAAAGTTATTTTAAATTTTGGGAAAATTACAAGATATCTTAACATTTATTGCTTCTTTGTACGATATCCAAATGACCTCAGTCAAAATGTGTGCACTTCTCTAAATATGACAATTTTGAAGAGATTTTGCAGTTTACCAGCAATTCTAATAATGATTAACTTTTGATGGCTTAAATGATTGTAATAATGTAGACTTTCAGACAAAATATTGCCTCATTTGAGAGTATATGTTATGAAAGAATTTGACAAATAAAATTTTATTTTCAATCAATTCTAGGGGCAAATTAGGCACTTAATGACCCTCCTCCTTTATTTGAAATATGCCTCAGTGTATAGTTTTAATAAACAATTTTAGAAATGATATACATTTTATTGTCACATTGATTTATGTATTCAGATCTTTGCTGTAAATTCAGATGTTCTGATGGAGATCACATTTTGATTTTTGCTAGATATATTACAGAAATTACATTAACATGTAATACTCTCTGTTGATGCAGATTAGCATAATCTTTGCACATAAAATTTTCCAAGATTACAGTAGATCAAACTTTGGTTAATTCAACATCTTCACCAGTATTCTGTATACCATCATCTTCCATTATTTCTTTGCCTGCCACCGTCCTCTTTAGTAACCTCGGTCCAGTGATAGCTATGGCTGCTGCACCAATCGGAGCCGTTATAATTATAGATAATACAGCCATTGTGAGAATAATTTGTCCATAACCTTCAAGTACAGCATCACCTTTTCTTCTGGCATAATCTAATGCTAACCCACCAATGGCAGCCTTAAAGTATACAAAATAGACACCTGATATCAAACACATTGTCATATTTACTTCTATATCACAGAGACTTCTAATGAAAGTTGTTCCACTGGTGTAAAATTTTGGTGAAAAGGTTCCAATGATGTAAAAAAAGGTGGTTCCTTGTCTTGTGAATCTGTTCCATTATTGTTAAATAAGTTCCAGAACGGGTTCCATATCGTGACATTAAGTTCACTGGTCAAATTGCTTTTTAAACATAGAATTCAATGTATTCTAATTCAGTCCATTTACTATGAGCTTTGCATTGTTCTAGATAACACCAGCTTCATGTAAAATTCATTTAAAACATATGGATTTCAGTTTCCTTTTCTCAATGCTGAAGGCCTCAGTTATTATTATATTGTGACTGTAAGATGAAGAACATAAATAAATTTCTGTTCCTTTGGCTGAACTTTAGTCAGATCCATATATAGAGTTTGTGACAAGAATTTATACACCATATCCTTTATTACCTTTTACAACTATAATCTCAAATTTAACACAGTATGAAGAGCAACAATCTTACCTGTACTGTGGCTTTTGGAAACCACGCAAATGGAATAAAAAACATTTCTTTGAAATTTAGTCCAGATCGGAAAACCGCTAGGAATGAAACAATCAGTCTAACTACTAAACCAATGGCCAATGTGGCAAGTCCTAAACCTGTATAAATATTACGAAATTTATGTTATAAATCTATGATAAAAATACATGTCATTATTTGAACAAAGATAAATCATTTCAAGCATTCTTAATTTTCAAATTATGACTGTTGACGTCACTGGAGTAATTCAGGCAATGTAAACAAACCAGAGGCTCTTAAGAGCCTGTTATCGCTCACCTGCCAAAGTCTGTCAAATTGAACCTGATATTTGTTTTTTAAAGGATCTTCCATATATGCTTCCTGTAAAGTTTGGTTACATTTGGCAATGAAGTTTCAGGACAAGATTTTTAAAAATCAGCCAATCAGAAACAAAAATTGCCCATGGCAGCCATGTTTGCTATCTGATCAGGACAAAATGAGAAATTTTCATAAGGGACCTCCCATAGATGCTTCCTGTTGTTTAGTTTTATTTGGCAAACCAATTTGAGAGTAAAACAGAAATTTTTAATCAGCCAATCAGAAACACGAATTGACCATGGCGGTCATGTTTCTTTTCCGATCAGGACAAAATGAGAAAATTTTGTGAAGGACCATCCATAGATCTTTCCTGTAAAGTTTGGTTCCATTTGGCCAAGCGGTTTCAGAGGAGAAGGTTTTTTAATATCAGCCAATCAGAAACAAGAATTGCCCATGGCAGCCATGTTTGTTGTCCGATCGGAACAAAATCAGCAAATTTTATAGAGGACCCTCCAAAGATGCTTTCTGTGAAGTTTGGTTTCATTTGATCCAGCAGTTTAAGAGAAGATTTTTTTTTAAATCAGCCAATCAGAAACAAGAATTGCCCATGGAGGCCATGTTTGTTGCTCAATTGGGACGAAATGAGGAAACTTTATAAAGGACCTTACATAGATGCTTCCTGTCAAGTTTGGTTCCATTTGGCCAAGCGATTTCAGAGAAGATTTTTTTATATCAGCCAATCATAAACAAGAACTGCCCATAGCGGCCAAATTTGTAGTCCGATCAGGACGAAATGAGGAAACTTTGTAAAGAACCTCCCATAGATGCTTTCTGTCAAGTTTCGTTCCATTTTGCCAAGCAGTTCCAGAGAAACATTTTTTTTTAATCAACCAATGAGAAACAAGAATTGCCCATGACGGCCATGTTTGTTGCCCGATCGGGAGGAAATGAGGAAAATTTGTAAAGAACCTCCCATAGATGCTTCCTGTCAAGTTTCGTTCCATTTGGCCAAGCGATTTCAGAGGACAAGATTTTTTTATATCAGCCAATCAGAAACAAGAATTGCCCATTGCAGCCATATTTGTAGTCCATGTTTGTTGCCCGATCGGGAAGAAATGAGGAAAATTTTTAAAGAACCTCCCATAGATGCTTTCTGTCAAGTTTCGTTCCATTTGGCCAAGTGATTTCAGAGGAGAAGATTTTTTTATATCAGCCAATCAGAAACAAGAATTGCCCATTGCAGCCATATTTGTAGTCCGATCGGGACGAAATGAGGAAACTTTATAAAGGACCTCCCATATATGCTTCCTGTCAAGTTTTGTTCCATTTGGCCATGCAGTTTCAGAGGAGAAGATTTTTAAAAACTCAGCCAATCAGAAACAACAATTGCCCATGGTGGCCATGTTTGTTGTCCGATCGGGACGAAATGAACAAACTTTATAAAGGACCTTACATAGATGCTTCCTGCCAAATTTAATTCCATTTGGCCCAGTGGTTTCAGAGGAGAAGATTGAAATGTGAAAAGTTAACGGACGGACGACGGACGGACGGACGACGGACGCAAAGTGATGGCAAAAGCTCACCCTGGCTTTTAGCCAGGTGAGCTAACAAGGAAGATGGTGACAAAAGGCAGTAATATGATAGCTGTCATCCCATATTTGTTGCTATACACAAATCCCATGAACAGCTGGACTAATTATTCTCTCAAGGAATGTACTTTAAGCATTTGTATATTAAACTAGTTCTTTACTATTTATATTTCTATGGTACATATCAATTTCCAAACAATAAATTAGTTTGTGTTTCTATACACAGTGTAGAAAGCTACAGTACTGTTTTGTTGGGGTATATTTTGGAAGATAAGATTCTATGTTTAGTGATAACAATTACATAAAATGGAGCTTCAGTTGCTTGAGCTCAACTAACTCATAAACAAAATCAATTTCTATTGGTCTGAACTTTCATTTCATTAACTTAAAAAACTTCAGATGTACAATTCTGTTATATGGCATACATACCTACTGTATCACCATCTATTTTACTGATCTGAACTTCTGATCCAATCAATCCAAATAACATAGGCTGGAACAACATCCACAGAATACCAACAATATCTTTAATAGGATCCTGTAATTAAAAGGCAACACTAATGACTCAATATGGCAGTCTATTTTATAAAAATATAACTCAAATTGAAGAAAGGTGTATGATTTAATACCTGTATATGATACATAGTGATTAAATAAGAAAATATGTCGACTTTACAAAAACATGTATTCATTTTTAGAATTCCACTGTTTCTAAGAATTGTTTTCAATTTTGGAACAGGTCATTTCGATATAACTGACTTTGGGGCAGTTTATACTTTATAAACCATGGAGCAGTTTATGTTCAAGTATAACCTGTCTGAAATTTTAAGAATTTTCTTACACAAAATTGTAGGTAAAAATCTAAGTTACTTAATTAGCTCAGGAATTAAATTGTTAAACTTTTAATATTTCTGTTAATTGCTATCAAGTTTTAGCTCCAGCCCAAATGAACACACAAACCTGTCCATCCTTGACTTCCTTCCTCCACCTATAACCTGCAACAAAGGCAATAGTAAGGCATCCTAGAGGTCCAGCCCCTGAAAAATCTACAGCACTACTACCAAATGTGGCCATTAATCCAGCACCTAATATCATAATACCTCGGAAAAATATAAAATTATCCTGGAATAAAAAATAACATCACATTTTAAGTCAGAAGAGTTTATCTTTGTTTTGCATCACCAGGCAGTAAAATTTTTATAAACAAACATATACTTTAAGTTAATTTTCTGTGTTACATATTCTGTCAATTAAAGAGAGATTTAATTATGTCTATGACATTATTTGTCCCCTTTTTTACAGTCATATAATACATATCTGCAGGATAAAAATATATTCTGTCTCAACAGAGTATTAGTGACTGCACAACAGTACTGTAGTATGTCTACTGATGGAAATACAGACATCTTAATGACTAGATATGGGTAGATAGACCTCATCAGATGCATGGTAAAAGTGAATGCATGTCTGTTTGACATTGTAAAGGGTTGGCTGTACAACACACATTTGATTTCAAAGTAATAATCAAAACAGCTCATTATTTTATTTCATATGAATAAGAATTAATGTACAGACAAATTTCTACATTTAATCTAGGGTCAAACTTGCTAAAAATTGCACCATTGAAAATTGACATAAGTATTTCTGTTTTATGCATTCAAACACATGTATTTCCATATATTTCACCAATGGGAAAATAGCTAATTTAGCATTCAAGTACAAAAGATAATTGCTTAAGGTTAAAAGACAAACGGGTGCAACATATGATTTAAACTTATTACATACAAAGGGAAGTAACTCCAAGACTGAATACAGTACTTTATTTTCAATGTTTTTATCAAAATCGTATACAAAACTAAGTTAAGTGTAGACTAAGTTTAAATAAACTATACTGAATGGTGATGTACAGCTTGTAATATTAAAAGGTACAACTACACAGGAAGAAATATATAACCAGACTGTCTTTGGCAAGTAAGGCTTTAATTGGTTTACTTTTCAATTTGAATGTATAAATTTGTATTAGTAATGCTGGGTAATAAATTACAAATTAATTGTACAAACCCCTTTGGCAGGAATATACCATAAGACTATTCCACCAATGATTCCATAGGCAATACCTAATAATGCCTCTAATGGTCCTTTTACAAGGGATAAGGCAAGATCACCTGAAATGTAGGAACAAAAACATTTAATTTAGATGCATATTTCACAATCCTACATTCTTCTTTTCTACAAACAACTAAATTAACACAAATTAATTTCAGTAAAAGAAAGTGTCTGAGTGACAGGAAAACATAGTTTCCCTGATCACTGAACTGTTTACCTGCCATACATTGCCAAATTATTAACCAATTTTTTTTCAATTGAATATTGTTTAATACGACTTTGCCCATACATACAATGCAATAACTGAAAATCTTCAGAGAACAATGAATATCTCCAATGTATTTTGTAGGCAATATGAAACTGTAAAAATTAGACTTTAGTGTCAATGAGACAATATCCCATAGGACTGTACATAGGAAACAATAAAATTTTCAAACTTGACTGGAAAGGTGCTTTATACTAAATACACTTAATCTGTGAAAGGTCATCTCTATATAAATATGGTGTGTCTGAAGTCACTAAAAGCTGTTTTAAGTAATAGATTAAAAGATAAAACTTTCATCCATTTACTTACAATACCTTTGATACTCAAAATCTTTTAAGTAGGACTGGGAGAAAAAAAATCTGACCAAATTGGCCTAGTGGTTCTGTAAGATTTCTGAAGGGATTTTTATAACAACAGATGGGTCATAGCTCGGTGATCTAAACATTAAGGTTAAATTGATTAAATTACTGGTAATGGTGATAATTTCAACTAAAATGTTTCATTACAGTTAGAAGGTTTAGATGACACTTTAATGTACATTCCAGTAATTATTTTCTGGCTCCCTAAGGCTAGCGAATGAGACAAGTAATTGTCAAGAAGATTTTTACTTTGATATCTTTGACAAAAAAAGATGGTTCTAATATTCTAAATTTTACTACTTAAATGTAATGCCCTACTTCTTTCCTTCCTAATGCAATTAGAATCTCAAGCTTCAATAACCATGACCATTTAATTTTTATTAATTTTTCAATTTACTGATCGATCAAATTATATAAATTTTATGATATATGCATTTAAGACTGTTAATCATATTGATTTTCCCTCAGCAGGAGGTGACAGTGAGAAATTTAATGTTTCCCAGATACTACAAATGATACTTGTTTTCTAAATGACAGAATAAAACTAAAATACTGCCAATGTCAGAAAGGACCCCGCCGGCTTGTGTGATTGAACTCATGGGAATCAAAAACAGTTCAAAATATAGTTGTGATTTTATACATTCATTTTATCTATCAAAAAGCATGAAGCTAAATTCTCAAAATTTGCCTTTTTCCATATAAAAACAAAGTTTTTTCCCAAAAAGTGTTTTCCGATTTTTCTCAAAATCAAAAGAGACCTTCCTTAGATCATGTCCAACACTGTGTATAAAATTTATGAAAATCTGTGAAGCCAATCTTAAGTTATCATACAACATAGTGATAATTCTCCAACTATGCATTTTTTCATATAAAACTAAGGTTTTCCCCAAAAAGTTTTTTCCAATTTTCCTAAAAATCAAAAGTGACCTTCCTCTGATCATGTCCAAAACTGTGTATAAAATTTATGAAAATTTGTGAAGCCAATCTTAAGTTATCATATGACATAGTGTTAATTCTCAAAATATGCATTTTTTCATATGAAAACTAAGTTTTTCCCCAAACAGTGTTTTCTGATTTTCCTAAAAATCAAAAGGGATCTTCCTCTGATCATGTTCAACACGGTGTATAAAATTTATGAAAATCTGTGAAGGCAATCTGAAGTTATCATACGACATAAGGTTAATTCTCGAAATATGCATTTTTTCATATAGAAACTAAGTTTTTCCCAAAAATTGTTGTCCAATTTTCTTCAAAACCGAAAGGGACCTTCCTTTGGTCAAGTCCAATATTGTGTATAAAAATCATAAAAATCTGTGAAGGCAATCTTAAGTTATTGTATGACAAAAAAAATGCTGATGGACAGATTGATTAATATAGGGCGCCGCCTAATAATAATAAATTCCTCTATTTTTCTTACAACATTCTTTTAACAATTTAAGATCCCAAATATGTTCTAGTTATGTTTTACTTTTCAGAGATTACCAATTTTATGGGATACTATATACCCCATATCCTTTCATTTTCATACTGCCTATGTTACTGAAGTAAAAATTAGTCCTTCCAACTGACATGAATTTTCTTTTACAGCAAATGGGGAGATATTGTTATGCAATCCTTTCATATATCAATAGTGTCCCAAAAAATCCCAGATTGTCTAAGACAGAAATTTGAAACTAGACAGATTGTAAAAGTATATGATTTAGTTGGGAATGAAAATTTAAATTCCATTTGATTTTCTGGGCAAAATTTTTGGCAAAAGAAAAAAGAATTTCGCAAAGGTAAAATTTCCTAATCTTAATTGAATGGTAACATTCCTTGAAGTTTTGCCCTTAGTGGTTCCAAAAATTCACATTAAGACAGGATGTGTCTATGGGACACTGATGCCCCCATCCAAAGCCATCAATACTAGATACTTATTGATACTATATTAGGTCTGCATTATATAGGGGTATTATTAGAAAATTGTAAAAGTGAAATATATATAATTGTATTTAGCAGTCCAAAACAAGTTCAAAATTTCAAATTATTTGGTGAACTTATACTTAAGTCATTGAACTTATTTTGGCTATTTTCCACATTAAAAGGGGCATTACCTCAGAGATGTGTCAAATTCAAACTGAGACTGTTTTAAGTGGTCCCCAACAATTATTCACAATTTAAAATAATCTCATCAAGGTACTAGAGTTAAAGGAAAACCACTATTAGGACAAACACACACCAGGACAATGGTATAACTTAATGGTCAACTGAGGAAAGTGACGAGGGTTGCAATCTTTGATCATTATGTAATATCACTGGTTCCAAATACCAAAAACTTGACATGCTACTTAATGAAGAACTTGCTAACTTTTATGACTATTATTTAAAGATAATAGTACACATGGGAATATTGTAATAAGTATTATATTAATTACTAAATATTTGTCTGTTTGATCTGTAATATCAAGTAATTTAACATGTATAAAGACCAACTGGGATCTTTAAATCCTTGTTGACTCTACCGGTGAGAATTCTATGTGTGTGACTTATCTTTTTGTGACATAATTTTGTGTTGACAGAGAACTGTTAATTGACACCTTTCTCAAATAATTAGTGAAATATCAACCCCACCTGGATCAAAATATTTTATTTACAGTTGTCAGTGTGGGTTTTTGTGAACTCATGCAAACATTTATTCACATTTTTATTAGATTCTTTATGCTTTATGATCAACATTATATAATTATAAATGAATAATTGATTTAATATCATAATCAAATCAATAATTTTATATCACGGTGCAGTATAAATGGGAATGTACTAATCTTTAAATCCATCATCAATAAGATAAAAAAAAATATATACTAGTCAATTTTGGATTTTATCAAAAACTAGCGATCACCAATAATTTTGATTACGGCTACAAAAATAAGCTTTTCAACCATGCAACCAATTTCAACATAATGTGAAATGAAATACTTATGAATTTATTTTCTGTGACATTATTTCATACGGTTTTATCAATAAAAAGAAATCTGTATTAGGCCAAATCAAGTTAAATGATGGATTATCATCCACCCCTTCTAAAACCTATGGGGTAGTTAAGAGCAATTAATAGATTTTTTATTATTTGGATTTCTTTCTGTTGTCAACTCATGTTTGGCTTGGCCAATGAGCACATAATTCTCACTGTCTGCAAGATCAGGCATATTGGCCACTCACAAAGTCATCAAACATTATACAGGAAAAGGAATTGCAATCTGGAAAATAAAAAAATGTGGGCTGTGCGGGTTCATGATCTATCATTTAACTTTAAGTGTCAGATCTTATTCTCATACCAAATAGGTTAGAAATATCTTCAGAACACTACAGATATGGAACAAGGAAAATTAGTCAAGACATGTATATGGAATATGACATATTTTTTTTAGTTTGCACTTACATTCATTATTATACAAAATTAAAATTACTAAGAAATAAAAATTTCACTAAAGATGTTTTTATTGATAGATTCATTTTTATCTGCATTTGTATTTTCCTTTAACTAAACTGAAATTTGTTGATTTTAAGTCTTGGCTATATTGAAGTGTGCCACTAACCAGAATTATGAGCATGTTAAAATATTAAAACCTTTAAATATTAGATTTCACTAGTCAAATCAGCAAAGTAAAAAATTTCATTATTTACCTCCCCCGAATATGAATACGAATAATTTTATTACAGTATCCAAATCATGGGCCCATATGGGGCATATATACAAATAATAAAATCATTAATGAAAAATTAAATTAAATAAAATTAAATTAAAATTAAACAATCCCTTATAATAAAACAATAACGTGTAAATTACAAGCATCTTCTAATTTCAAAACAGTCATAAATATGGTGGCTTTTTTATAAATCACAAAATCATCTTCTGAAGATAGTAACCAAACAAATTTTTCCTTCTTAAAAAGACTCCCAGTTTAAGTTAAGTCATTTTCTGTTCAGTCTAGTTCTTAAACTTCTTTGCATGAAAAGTTTGATGGCATAAACTGATACTGCCACAACTAACAATCTTTCTTAATTAATACAAGATGTTCAGTATTTGAGACTTTTAGAGACATGCTAGTGGTAATCTCAATATCCAAAGTATAAAAAAAATGTAATGTTATTTGTACTTTTCTGCATAAAGTTTGTGAAACAAGAAATTTATCATGCAAGCACATAAAAATGTTAATGTTCATTCAATAAAAGAGTAAGGCTTGCAAAGTGAAAATTTTGCAGACACAAATTTTAAAAAGTTACTCGATCCTTGATTTTCACACAGAGATTAAAGGACATGGATTGATCAAGGATAGATACAAAAATCTATTTTACAGTTGTATTTAATTTCAATCTACCTGTGAATCTATTCATTTATATAACCTTTTTATTTATCTGGTTTTATGCCCACTACAAAGGCATAGATTATTTATATTTACTTATATAGATTTTCTCTGTAGTCCAAAGTTTAGCCATACAAAAACAAAGTGGGGGTTATACCTATTGATAAACGATAAACCTTTAACAAAGAGGCATGTTATAAAACATGGAGTGGAGTTTGGAGTATTTTTTGGAGTCATTTTTGGAGTGGAGTCTGGATAATTTTTGTTCATTTATTTTAAACTTTTTAGTTTTAGACACAATTTAAGTTAAAATGTCAGTCTCTTACTTTAAAAGAAATCCATAGCAATTTCAAAAAGTGTGATTTCGAAGTGTAGTTTTTTTTATATATATATACAAAAGGCTGTATATTACTCACCTTGTCCATTCATCCTTTGAAGATATACTTAAACAGTTAAACAAAAAATTTGGCTTATGGTTTATAATAAGTTATATCAGTTTGGCATCATATATGTAATAGCAAGGATTTTAAATCCTTGATATAAAAATAGTATGCCAGTATTTTTTATTTTCTGTTTAACGGAAAAGCCTACCCTAACCTTTTACACAAAATGTCAATGAGAATATGTGGCTCCAAACTCCACTCCAAAAATCACTGTAGAGTCCACTGCATGTTTTACAACATGCCTAACAAAGATCTCAACTTCTTTCCTAAAATAGAAACTGTGGGAGCTTTTTATGGAAACCCATCATATAAAGTTTAATGGATAATACTTGTTTGTAAACAATGTTTTAAATTTTCTGCTATATAGGTAAATAGGACTTTGTTAGGAGTTTGGCAATTAGTCAAAACAAGGTATTGACAAATCCATCATTGACATTTAACTGATTTCTTATGGATCTACTCTATTTACTTAGATTAATATGTCTTATAATTATTTGTCAAATCGGGTAATAAGATGATAGGGACTATCTCTCAAGGGAGAAATATTACTGAAAATTTGTTATCATCCTTTGACAATGAATATCGGTCATGTAAAACATCATTCATGGTATAGGGACCAATATTACCATACTGAAGATTTGTTATCACCTCACAATGGTTGGTCATGTAAAACGCCATATACGGTAGATGGGTATAATCTTTAAGATGCACACAAAAACCTCTATGGGTATACAGAACAAGGAAAAATGAAAAACTGACAAAACATTTCTGGTCCTTCTTTATTTTAATATAAAGAATGTGAATATGGATTAAATTGCTCATTACCTTTCTGAAGCCATGATTAAAATGCAGCAAAACCTATATTACTCAAATCTGAGCACCATGGATATCTAACACTACTTAGTAAGACTCTTCACCTACATTTTTAGTATGTAGAACTTTAATCAACTGGTTTTGTTTTTCCCCTATTAAAGTATTCAAATGACCAATGATTGCTTGTGATAATTTTATCTACTTATTGATTCATCAGGAACAATTAGCCAAAATAATAGCTGAAATGTATATATCCATCTAGTTTGTTTATAATACAAAGCAATATGTTTACTATATGTTTAAAAGACATATGGCAAACATATATTTCACCCTATAGCAAAAAAATGTTGATGGTACACATATTCATCATAATTTGCATATGTTTTGTAAACAGATATTTTTTATATGTTTGCAAACATGTATTTAACAATATATAAAGCATATGTCTGAGAAACATAAAATGAACAAATGTTAACCATTGTACAATATGTTTAATAGACTTTCCATCCATTTACAGTTTGCAGCAAGTTTCACAAATGCATGTTTTACACATGTTTTCAATTATGTTATCAGAATGTTTATCATAAATACATTTTCCATGTATGCATGATAACTTTTATTTTACTTATACATTCTAACAAAATATGAAAGCTTTATCAGTTGCTTAATATCAAGTTTTAGTTCACTGACAGCTAAAGAAAACATTTGAAATTGAAACTATCAAAAACTAGAAGCTCTAAAGAGTCTGTATCGCTCACCTGCATTGAACTTTTCATCTTGAGCAAGACTAAATATTTGGCTGGTTTTTCTATAGGGTTCTATGTTAAACTAAGTTCGGCTGTGGCAGCCAAGATGGTTGAAAGTCTAGGTCAATGGACACATTTCTAAAAGAGAACTATCTAAGGACCAATGCTAACAAGTCTAGTTCTAATTGGCTTAGTGGTTTCAGACCAAAAATTTTTGAGTGAATTTCCCATAGGGTCCTATGTTAAACTAAGTTCAACTGTGTTGGCCATCTTGGTTCACAGTCCACGAAATTGGACACTGGTTCCAATTGGTCAAGTGGTTTCAGACCAGATGTTTCAATGAATTTTCCCATAGGGCCCTATGTTTAACTAAGTTCGGCTGTGGCTGCCATCTTGGTAAACAGTCCGGATCATCGGACATCCTTCTGAAAGAGAACCTCCTAAGGACCATTACTGCCAAGTTTGGTTGCAATTGGCCTTGTAGTTTCATAGAAGAAGATTTCTGAAATTCATCCCCCTTTTTTTCCATTTTTAGTAACAGCAGCCATGGCAGTTGGAAGTCCAGGATGCTGGACATAAGTTTGAAAAGGGGCCACCCAAGGAAAATTCCACCAAAGTTTGGTTCAAATTGGCTCAATGGTTTCAGGGGAATTGACGAAAAAGTAAAATTCCTATAGGCTCAATGTTAAACTAAGTCCAGCCATGGCGGCCATGTTGGCGGCCATGTTGGATGACATTCGGGAAAACTAAACATACATTTTAAAAGTGCCGCCCAAGGACCATTCCACCAAAGTTTGGTTCAAATTGGCCTAATGGTCTCAGAGAAGATAACGAAAATGTTAAAATTCTTATGGGGTCCAAGGTTAAACTATGTCCAACCATGGCAGCCATATTGGATGGCGCCCCGGACAACCAAACACACATTTTGAAGGGGACCATCCAAGGACCATTCCATTTAAGTATTGTTTAAATTGGTTCAGTGGTTTCAGAGGAGTTGACGAAAAAGTAAAATTTCCTATAGGCTCAATGTTAAACTAAGTCCAGCCATGGCGGCTATGTTGGCTGGCATTCGGGGAAACCGAACATGAATTTAAAAAGGGGCCACCCAAAGACCATTCCATCAAAGTTTGGTTCAAATTGGCCTAATGGTCTCAGAGAAAATAACGAAAATGTTAAAATTCCCATAGAGTCCAAGGTTAAACTATGTCCGACCATGGCAGCCATATTGGATGGCGCCCTGGAAAACTGAACATAATTTTAAAGGGGACCATCCAATGACCATTCCACTTAAGTTTGGTTTAAATTGGTTCAGTGGTTTCAGAGAGTTGATGAAAATGTGAAAAATTTACGACGACGACAACAGACGCAAACTGACGAGAATAGCTTACACGGCCTTTTAGGCCAGGTGAGTTTATAAAAACTGGTCCTGAGAGACATGTTAGAAACCCATGATAAAAGGCTATGTTTAACTAAGTTTGGTTGTGGCTGCCATCTTGGTAAAAAGTCTGGGTCATCAGACATCGTTCTGAAATAGAACCTCCTAAGGACCATGGCGGCCATGTTGGATGGCGTTCGGGGAAACCGAACATAAATTTTAAAAGGGGCCAACCAAAGACCATTCCACCAAAGTTTGGTTCAAATTGGCCTAATGGTCTCAGAGAAAATAACGAAAATGTTAATATTCCCATAGGGTCCAAGGTTAAACTATGTCCGACCATGGCAGCCATATTGGATGGCACCCCGGAAAACCGAACATAAATTTTGAAGGGGACCATCCAATGACAATTCCACTTAAGTTTGGTTTAAATTGGTTCAGTAGTTTCAGAGGAGTTGATGAAAATGAGAAAAGTTTATGACGACGACAACAGATAAAAGTGATGAGAATAGCTCAAGTGGCCTTTTAGGCCAGGTGAGCTTATAAAAACTTGTCCTGAGAGACATGTTAGAAACCCATGATAAAAGGATATGAAGATATGAAGATTTTGCAAGAAAATTCCCTCCATAAATGTTTATACAGTTTCATTTTTTTCTGACCCAAAAGAAGGCAAAATAGTGATAGAAACTCAGATGGTCCTTTGAGCCAGGTGTACTAAAAATCTTTCATATCAACCATTGTATTCAGCATTCTAATGACATCTATGTTTTCCTTGGTTTTTTTGATAGAATGATTTAAACATAAAAAACTATGTGTATCAAATTAGGTTTAATTTGAGTATTATAGTCTAGAGATTTCAGTAATAGCCCTAAACCATATTTAAACTTTCAAATAAGAAAATAAGGGAAAGAAATGTATGTCCAACAGTGTATAATATAATTTATTTTGTGTCCACACTTTAGAAGAATCATATTGAAGGAAATTTAATAGGAACATCTGTATAGGTACTATAACAATGATACAAACAGGGACCTAGAAACTGATGGACCTACATCTTTGTTGTTAAACAAATGGAGGATTGACTCTAAAACTGCATATCTGAACAAAGAATCCTGACTTTGTAAGTCACAGTCATAAAGATGTCTTTTTAAATCATGTTCCGGCAGGGCTGATGCAAGTCTTTTTTTGCCCTATTATTTAAGAATATCTGCCATACATCATTGTTATTACACATTGAATTAATGACAATGTCAAAATTATTCAATAATTATTAAAGTTTCACGGTGACAGAGCAGATATTTAAACTTCAGTATTATTTTAACAATCTCCAAGGAAAATAAAACATTTATATAAATCATAAAATCTAATCTGACAATCAATGTGTTGATGTGGGTGTCCTATAGATGGTTCTGGATTTTAGACAAAATTTGAATATCAAGTAGACTTAAACAAGTCATTGTATTGTTAAATAAATATGTAGAGCTCAAAACTAAATCCCTCTTGTTCAGCTATTATTTTTTTTTCAATCCTACCACTATCCCTACAATCTACTATGGGTGCATTATTGATGTTGATAAACCTACTATGGATGCATTTATTGCTGTGTCTGATATTTAAACAATGCGAAGGGTGCCTTAAATGGAGCAGGAAATGTTTACCCTACCTTATGTCGTAGTTCACATTGCAAGTGGGTTTTTAGTGCAATCTTGTTCTGACTGTTTGGTTTGCTATGTGTTTTTTTTTATTCTTTTGGTTGTGATTTGCAGTATCAGTTTTCTATATTAATGGTCTCAGGAAATTGTCTCGTGTTTGTAGGCATTACAGCACTAACAATGTCAGACCACTTACATATCTCATACTCTGCATTATGGCAGGACACAAAAATGAAGTAAAATTTCTTTTCTGGAATCAGTTTGAATTCTGTTTATTCTTGCAAAATTAGTATAAGGCATAATTTTTTGTAATTATTAACTAATGACATGTTTTATAAAAATAATTGGCAATTCAGAACTAATGCTTTTTCATAATTTCTAAAAGTTTTGACAGCTGCACATTTTATTTAAGCTGTGCAGGAAAACTTACTAAATATGATCCATAATATGCTAGTTCAATAAAACGAAGGGGTCTAACACCCAAGACAAATGAAACTGACTGTGACATATTTACTGTATTATTAACCTGTTTAAATATAGAATGACCTTATTAAAGTAAAAGTTTGGTGACCTTAAGGATACAAAGATTAAATTATTATTGTCAAGTTATTCAGGTCAATGTATCAAAAATCAAAAAATCAATTTTTGTCATTAATCCTAAGGTATTACTGTACAAGAGATATCACCTAAGTTTTAATTAAAACTGATCAAATCTGTTCAATGGATGCAATAATGAGCCATGAATGACATGTATTAAGTTAGATCAACATGTCTTTACTTTAAAATTCCATTAATGATTGTACTAATTAACCTGATTTTATCTGTTTAAGGTTTAATACTGATAAACATACATTCTAGTGTCCAATCAAATACAGGTATTATGTTTTTGTGTGGCTAAGTCATTTGTAAGGACAAACTTTTTATCTTGAATTTAATTAGTCACACTTTGAAAATCTGATATTTAACATAATACATGTAAATGGTAATCAAACATTTAATATCTTTGTCTATGTAAGGTGGAAACATTACTCTATATTACAGGATATCAGTGGATCCTGGTTATTTTTTATTTAGGACTTGTATGTCCTGAAAATTTTAAGATGAGGTAACAAATAAAACATTTCGGGGCAGTTCTGGTGTGTTGTCTACTGAGAATGGAAAAGAATCTTTGTGAGATATTATGGAGGTAATGGGTGGAACTCTAGCTGAATCCATGCCTTTAATAATTACTTCCTCTTTTCATTTTGAAGAATAATTCATTAATTTGGATTCACATGTTTTCCTTATGCACATCTTTATTAGATTTATGTTTTAATATTTATATTGAGAATAAAAAAACATGGTTAAAATGGTAAAAACATAGATCAATAGCCTGGATTGTTTCCTGATCGTGTTATGTTTATTTTATCTGAATATTTTTATACTAACCTGTAGAAAATGCAATACCCAAAACTACACCAAATCCTGTAATAGCGATAACATCATCAATACTAGCAGCGGCAATGACTAGAGTAGGAATACCCTTGTTTAAACCATATCCTCTGTCTGACAGGTTTAAAAGGGAAGGTACTACAACAGCTGGGGACACTGCTGCAAGTACAAATCTGAAATATAAATCAAACATTTCTATTACTAAGGTGCTGACACTTTAGTTTAAACCATATCCCCTGTCATACAGATTAAAAATGAGAAGGTTCTACAGCAGCTTAGGA
This sequence comes from Mytilisepta virgata, assembly GCA_028015205.1. NCBI lineage: Eukaryota > Metazoa > Mollusca > Bivalvia > Mytilida > Mytilidae > Mytilisepta > Mytilisepta virgata. The sequence goes on from CM051521.1 coordinate 114,708,946, forward strand.
CACTTAGCAAAGTAAAAATCTGCAAAAATAATATATATATATATCTTTTGAAAACATTACCGATTATGCAGAATACTTCATCAGCTTAATGACGATTCAGCAGTATTTTATTCTGCACAAATATACCTACATTTTGTACTAATAATCAGTGCAATTTATCAAGATCCCCATTGGAATTAATATTATCTTGAGTAAATTGTAAGAAGATAAGCATTTTTCCATTGTTTAACAAATCAACAAAAATTCTAATAAATCTTTCTTTAAATTCATCCTTCAAACAAGATGAAGAGAAATCATAAATTAGTTTACTCGCAATTTTTTTCACTATATAAAACAAATTCTTTATAGGGAACTTTTGACAATTAAGATCACATAGGAAATAAGCCTTGATGAATATTAAAAATGTACATCATATAAAGCTTAAAGTTTTTTTCGGTAGTAATTTGTAAACATATCCTCTGCATTGGCCAAATAGTAACTGTAAAACCTATTCAATAACTGCCGCACTTAAAAACATCTGCCCGCTTTATGTAACTTAAGTTTATTCTACAATTAAAGAATTGATTTTTAATACCTGGTCTTATATCTCACTTCAAATATAAGAAATTAAACTATCAACATTACTCTGCTGAGAATAGGTAATAAATTAAAGGTAAACTGCAGGGGGGATCCAGGTAAATTTCTGTATCTTAAGATCAGGTGTGGGATTGTGAAATTATCTTCCTCATCAATGTGTTTATTAAAACTTGGTATGTGTCACACAAAGGAAAGTCTATCTAAAATGGAAATTACTTCAGTCAGACAAATTATTTCAAATTAATTTACAATTTATTCTTTGTTAAATTACAAAGGCTGGCTGAAAATTTCAAACTAGAGGCTCCAGGGAGCCTGTATCGCTAATGTGGATTTAATTTAATTATATAGGAATCGAACATCATTTAAAGCAAAGCCTTATCAGTGCCTTTTGCTGAGTTTTCAATTTTTAATAATGGTAACAATACCCATCCAAGGTCTGGACCCCCAAACATAATTTTTGAAAACACATGATCATTTTGCTGACGGATTAAGGTCCCAACAAATAGAAAACAAGAGTGGACACATTACATGTCTTGCCTGAGTAAGCACATGGTTACGCAACATTGCAAGTCAAAGGAAAATGTGTTAAAAGAAATTGTAATGGTCAGGCGATAATTTGTCAGAAAAAACAGATCTTCCTCAAATTATAAACAATGCCATGAAAATCAGATGAACCATTGAAAGAAAAATAAAAACTAGAATTCTTTAAATGGCGGGGCATAATAAAACTTTTATAAAACCAACCCCTCCCCCCCCAAAAAAAATTCTCTGTATTACACACCGGAGAACACTATATAAAAGTATCCATGTACATGTATTATAAGAATTTCAGACTTTTATTTGTTTGTGAGTGAACTGGACTATTTTATACGGCAATAAATTTCTTTAAAAATGTGTTTAAGAGCATTTAGTTTAATGAGGAAAACAAACATTGATGTCTCATACTGCGAATGTTGACTGAAAAAAAAGGAATTCTTTAGTATCACCAAAAATAAATTATCTTTCAAAATAAAAAAAAGAAGATTTGTTGTCTATTAAAAGGACATCAAGTTATTACTGTATTGTATAATCTACCACCTGCATCAAGTTTATGATGCAATTTATCTCTCTGAGATTGTCCCTCACTGAGTCATTAACCAACAATTCATTGAAAGTTCAAACCAAGAGTGTCACTGACCAAAACCTCCTTCAAATAAAAGCTATAAGTTATTTATCAAATAAAACTGGCTGTTAACAGGAATTGTATATGAAGTATTAGTATTATATGATCCGTGCTGTTAACAATGATTTGTCTAAATCAAAATATGTTTTAATCTCTCAAATAAATTTTGACATACCATTGATGAATCAATAAATGTTGACATATACATTCAAGAACATTTCGTACAAATCTTTGTTTCCGGCTAAACAAAAGTTATGAATTTTTCTAAAGTACAAATAAATTACCTCTTGTTTATTTCATAGTCACAACATTATGCAAATTAGTAACATAAAAAATAAACAAGTAAAAATTTCACACAGCCAACACATCAACTAGACAAACTATACCAAAGACGACTTAACATCTTATTAGTCCCTTTTATCCCCTATAAACTGATAAACCCCTGTTATATATCAGATATAGTAATAACTAAACCAAGTTTAACTGAAATATGCAGCAAGGGAATTTCATAAGAAATAAAACAAAAATGAGAAATATGAGTTTGTTATTAAAGATAGAAAATAAAACCTTCCCAAGTACAGAATGGTAAGATTACTTACCATGGTCACTTAAATTATATTTACCGGTACTATAAATGTGTCTAACTTTTAAAAATCAGGAGGTGGGGATAAACCCCCAGGACAAATAAAATATTTTTTTTCATAAAAAAGTAAAGTATATTTGTTATAGGGGTGGGTATCTCTCAATGATTTTCAAAATATTTGAACTTCTATAAACTGGAGGGCGTGGGGGGACTACCCTGGGGAACAAAATAAATATATAATTTAATTCATCTGAGGGTAGGGATCTAAGAGGACAAATATACCTAAGGAGCAAATAAAAAAAATGTAATCCATTGGACAGACAAACCCGGGAAGACAAATGAACAACCACAAGCACAACAAATAAACAGTGAAAACTTAAAAACAATGAACAACATGAAATCCTATAAAAACCAGGAGTGAACCCAGGCGCTGCGGAAGGGTAAGCAATTTCTGCTCCGTATACGGCATCTGCCGTGAAGTTCAACAAAGTCAATCCGGTGGAAGTCACAAATTTGTGCAGTCACTTGAAATGTTACAACAGTAGGAACAGGTCCAACATAATCTTAGATATTGGGACAATGTAGCTGTCAATCAATTCTTGATGACGACCGTAAAATTTCCTGAGTGATGACATCAACTTATCCCTGATAAAACCCAGGTTACAAAGCTTTTGTGACAGCAGTAATACTCTTTGCCAAAAGTCAGGGTAACTCACACATGCCCTTGAAAATTTGATAAGCTGAGAAACGTAGAGGCCATATGCAGGCGATGCTGGTATATTGCTACTCAAGAAGGGAAAGTTGAAGTCATCACGTTTGTCATAAATTTTTGTCTTCAAATGTCTCTCATTGTCTATTTCATGAAACAAATCCAAATATGAAGCGGACTTCGGTGTATCTGTAGTATCCTTAATTTCAAGCTCACTGGGGTAGATGAGATGTAGAAAGCCTTGGAATTTGTCGTCATTTAACGACATCACGTCATCTATATAACAAAAAGTGAAATTAAAGGATTGGCCTAGTTTATTTTTGTTTTCACATAGTAGCATTTGAACGAAGTCCGCTTCATTTAAGTACAGAAACAGATCAGCGAGGAGAGGAGCACATTGGTTCCCATTGGAATGCTGATTGTTTTCAACTGCTTTCAAAATAAATTAACATTTTAAAAATGCAGGGGATGGGGATGATCCCAGGGCAAATAAAATATATAATTTATTTTATCTTATTATAAGAAACAAGAATATATATATGGCTATGGTCAGGAATCTCTTTAATTTTCAAGATATTTGAAATTAATAAACTTGAAGAGGTGGAGATTACCCCCTAAGACTAATTAAAAATATAATCTGATTCATCTCATTATGAAACACAGAATATATATACATGTATATGGTTTTCTGAATAATTTTTCTACTGCTGACAAGAGAGGAAAAGTGAATTCACTTGATCTGAATGTAACATGTGTATTTTATATCTCATTAAATAACAGGAATTCCAGATTTTACATTTATACTGAGGTCCTACCTGGCCATTTTGGATAATTTGTAAAAACTTTTAAGCCAAAACTTTTAAAATTTTTTAAGCTAAAATCTTCCTTTCCAGATCATTTAAAGGAGAAAAAAGCATGCACAGATCTTTCAAACGGTGTAAGGTAAAGAAGGAGGTGATCTACCATTTGTGAAAGTTTTAATCTGGAACCGTCACCGTTAATTTCTTTAGAAAAAGCAATTTGTTGACCTTGTATGAGTATGAGTATATACATTTAAAAACATTATCTAGCATCAGTGGCTTTTCACGGTGAGTGAGTTGCTGCCACAAACTTTAGAGTTGGGCTATCATATATGGCAAGAACATACTTCAATCATTTTGAAAATTACAACTATTCAAAATGATATCTGAATGTAAGGGTTAGTGGTGCAGAAATTCTTGGAGATCTTCAAAAATACCGTTTTGCAGGCTTCCCCCTGGTCACATAATGTACAATATGTGTGGTGAAAAAGGCTCAAATGGAGTAATATTTGCTATTTTGTGTGTCAACATGTTAGATGAATTTGTAAAAAATGGCCCATTGGATATATATATAAGAATTCCAAATTGTCCAAGATTTTTCCCTAGCCTCCCATGATAGCTTTTAGGCAACCTAATAGTCTGCTGAACCTCTGGTGCGGGCTGAAGTGTCTGATAATAGAAGTACTTCTGGAGAATGTCGCTCATGTGATGAAAAACACTGCAAATGCTGCCTACAGATCATCCTTCATCAACTTTTCACAGTAAGGCAACCAAAAAGAGCTATAGGATGTTTTGCAATGTTATGAATGTTATTTACATTCTAGAATGTTCGGTTTGTGGCCTCCAATATGTTGGTGAGTCAAAGCAGCCTTTCCACAAACGCCTCAATGGCCATAGGAGTGATATCTCTAAGAAGCCACTTCTCCCAGTTTCTCAGCATTTCAGACAATTGGGTCACAAACTTGATGACTTTAACCGCATGAAAATCCTAGTGATTGAACAGAACATTCACTGGAGTGATGCCCAGCGACAGGCTCGGGAAAGCTTTTGGATAAAGGAACTAAATGTACATCATCCAAACGGCATCAATAAGAAATACTAACAGTTTTATTTTACACTCATTTTGGGATATACATATATGGAGTCACGTATATTTGAGTATCGAGTTTTGTTGTAAATTATGAAGTTCAAGATCTGAGATTAAAATCAATAGACCAAAACTTACCTGGATTACTGAGCTATTTTTACACATACAATTAGTATTGTAAAAACTATCGACACTGACAAAGGCTATTTGTTAAGCCGAAATATTTGTCAACATGATTTTATAACATCATCTTCGTATATTACCATCTTATATTAGTACCGTTGTGCAAATCTTTAGACTTATAACTATAACTGAAACAGGGGTCAAAACCATCAAATAGTAACAGTTAAAATCTAACCTGAACTAGAGTTAATTATTATAAGCATTCATCCTTTTTGTCTCCCTAGCTTTCATCTTGCAAACTGTAAGAGCTAGCTCAAATATTTTTCCATATTATAATTTATATGAAGAGAATAAAAAAGGAAAACCAAGACAAAAACAAAACAGATAAAACTTGCGTTAAAGATGTATGTTCCATAACAAAATATGTGAAAAATTGCTGTAACAGAAAATAACCTAAAACATAATCTGACAGTTTTTAACTTCTTACCCAAGCATAAATGCCCATTCCCATGGTAGTCCAAGTAAAAAGTGTGCTGCTACTGCCTCTGTTATACATTCCATCAAACAAGGTGATGCTGCTAGTCTTAGTACAGTAAAAGACAATTTCCTGAGAGCTACTGGATCTAATCCCAATCCTGCTCGTATCAATATTACTGTCAATGCAATCTGTCTAAAACATATAATTGTTCTCATAATTTTATATACAGTATAATCTCTGAGGCTGAACATGGCTAACCTGACCACCGTGGATTTCTCCATTGATTTCAAGTGTGATAAATTTTTACCATTATTTCCTTGTAAATTAAATTTCAAACACAACAATAAAAGCATACAATTGACTCTCAATATAAACTCAAACTACAATTTTCCAATGTTATATTTGTATGAGAATCTAAATATGCTCTCTTTCTCTATTGGCATCATAGAATATTTACTGTTCTTATTTTTTTATTTTTACCACTTTTTCACCTAAACTTCGAGCATGATAATACAAGAAATATAAATTATGGGTACCTTAAAGCTCCAGACCATGTATTATCCAAATTTTTCCCTACAATTTCAATCACTGGAACATTTCTTAGTAAGGCTCCTACAAGCAACATACCTGAAACAGAAATACACATTTTACTGATTGGAATACAACATGTAACCTACAGATTTATTAAATACATGTAAATACTCAGTCTGCTATTATCAGTCAATATATTCCACTTTTTCAGTTCAATTACTGTATATTTTGAATTAAACAAGGGGCTTCAAAGTCAAAAAACCCTTAAAAGTAAAGCCTTATCATTGTAGTTTTAAATAAGACAAATTTTAAATATTTTTAATGCTAAATATTCCATTTTTGGCAATGGTGGTGATTTCAGATTCAAACATAATTTAGACAAGGGACCATGTATAGACTATAAAATCGAAATTTGGTCTCAGTTGGATCAACTTTTTCAGACTTTCACAGGATTTTTAGTTTCTTGCTAATTTTCTAATTTTTTGTTACAACATTGGCCATATTGGTCTGAGGTCCAGACCACTGGATAAAATTGCAGTTCTCCTTGACACAATCAATATAAAAGGTGTGCAGGCAAAAGAAATTCCACAATTAACAAGAGGCTCAGAGGGCTGAGCCTGTATCGCTCACCTGGGAGTCACAAACTTTTGATTTGATGGACTAGAATGATTTCTGGAAACTTTGTAAATGACCTTCCATAGATGCTTAATACCAAGTATAAGTTCATTTGGCCAAATGGTTTCGGAGGAGAAGAATTTAAAAATTTTACCAATGAGAACATATAAAGGCTGCTAGTGGCCATTTTGTTTCACAGACTATGATAATTTATGCAATAAACTCCAATGGACAGTCAAAATCTGTTCGATTTATTGGAAGTTGCAAGTGCCATGCAGTTTGTATAGCTGATTATTACGATGGAATATTTTTAATCAAAATTCAACAGATTAATCACTAATAATCATGACATGTTTATTATATCTATATAACTGTAAACATTTATATGTCAGGTTAATCTATTTTTATCACACCTGTAAGCATCAGGTTATACTCTTGTCCATTTAATTAATGAGTTTGAGTTTTCCGTGGTGCAATAATTTTGTCAGGACCAAAGTTTTTGCACCAATTTTCTATAAATTGGTTTTTTTAACATGAAAATATAGGAACTATTGATTGGACTATGAAAACGGTTCAAGCCATCAGTGGTGTTCAAGCGAGTTTGAGCTACCAAAGTTTGAAGTTTGACTGTATATCATAACAATATAGTGTAAACATTGTAATATTGTTAATTATACTTTAAAGCATTGTATAATACTGGTAATCATACCTACCTAACAATGGAGGAAGTCTGATAAATGATATCAAATAACCACCGAGAACTGATCCAAAGAATAACACATAGAGGGAGAAGAAATTTCCACCAGGCATTGCATATTCTTTGAAAATGGAAACCAATACAGCATATGATATACCACACAGGAAGAGAAACTGTAAATATCTAGCGATAACATGATGAGGAGGACAAAGAAATGCATATTTGAATCTGTTTAAACAGGTAGGATTCTCTGGTAGTGGATTATGCTTTGTTCTACATGGCAGACATGTTTTGTGACAAAATGTCCTCAACCCATGACATCGTTTTGTTGTTTCTGGTTCATCTATTGTGTCATCCTCCAAAACAATTCCATTTGATGCATCATCCATGTTAGTCGGTTCATTACTTTTGAACATCACTTCTTCTTTCTGGTCTTCAGATTTTCCTACAATTAATAAAAAATTACAAGGATTACTTTCATCTATTTGTCTTTATCAACAAGAATTCTATGTATGTACTTCTTCAACATGTCTTTCATTTTTATGTAAAGTCTTTTGTTCTAGTACTAAGCCTACGGAATTACTTTCTTATTGGGATAGATTTTTCTTGTCCGTTTGTCTTTGTTTAACTACTGATCCAGTATTAGTTTAAACATATTTATTCAAATAAACAAGCAATTATAAAGCATATAAACAATACTATAGTTGGATATATAAACAATTGAAAAGATCTTTAACCCTTTTGGTGCGACGTTTTCAAATTTACAAAACGTCATATGCGACGTTTCTTTTCAACGTCATAAAAAATTGTGCAAAACGTCAGGAAACGTCTTTCTTGAAGGACATATATGTCCTTAGCGCATTCTACCGACAATGACATATATGTCCTTACCGCATTCTGCCGACGATGGACACATGTGTCCTTAGCGCATGCAAAGGGTTAAACAAAGAATATTATTTCTCTTCGGAAACTTTTGAATATTGAAAACTTAGCACGAAGTTTAGAATTAGTGATCATAATATGAAAATTGAAATGGGTAGATATCATAAAATCCCAATAGAGCAACGTTTGTGTAAAACATGTGAAATGATATAAGATGAAAAATACTTCTTATTAAATTGTAAATTAAATGAACCATTACGACAAATAACTTCAAATTTTTCTGCCGAAGATTGAAATTTCACAAATTTAACTGATGACCAAAAACATGTCTTTATTTTGAACCCAGCGTCCTCCCAGCAAGTAACAGAGGTAAATGAGCATTCCAACTAGTGCATCTTAAGGTATGTGTATATGACAAATAAATAAAATGTGTTCAGTGTTTCATACTTAGAGTAGGCAGTTATCTTTTTTTCTAATTTGGAATTTTTTGTTTTTAATGGTGCTTGTAGAAAGATAAAGTTCATTGATATCAACCATGTTATTTTATTTATTTTTTTATCATCCCTATCAAAACAAAGTGACTCACATCATTTAAAGTATTGCTAATATTGACTTTAAAATGGTTACTAATGTTGGTATAATTAATTACTTTGTTATCCTTTAATGCCTTGTTTATCATTATGTTTACCATGTCCATGAACTCATAATTTGACTTGTCCTCAGGCTCAGGCTCATCATGGACTTTTATGGATTTTAAATAAAATATTTTTGATCATATGAGTAAAACAGAAGAAGACATTTGAAGAAGGGAAGCCACAGCTACTGTACAGTTGATAAAAATATATTGCTTTGACACTGTTTTTAATTACAGTCAGCTAGAGCCGTGGCTCTATGTTCTCAACAAATTCATATGTCCTTGCTAATAAGTCATCAAAACGTGTGCTCATATTTACACAAGTACATTATTTTCACCACGTGATAAAATGTTGTCCGTAACTACAGCATACGGGCACTTCAATTTACGCGAATTCCTGTGTGGGAAATAATTTGTCCACCATTTTTGTTGACTAGTTGAATGCGAGGAAAAACGAAGATTTTGTGAATGACACCTCGTTGACAAGACTTAAAAAGATTATAAAGAGTCTTAGGGAAACATTAAAAAGGATGAAAATCTAATTAGAAATGGCTATTACATGATAATCTTTGGAAATTCTCACTTTTGATAAGTAGTGGTGGTGTAAATAAATGGAGGGAAAAGGAGGGGTGTGTGTACAGAAAGATCAGATTTATCTCGTCTAACCCGTTGATGGGCTTGTAGAAGACTGTCATAAAGATGGAGCTTTATATAGAAACATTAACTGGTACATTCTTCGAGCTGAGGGTGTCGCCTTTTGAGACAATAATGTCTGTAAAGGCAAAAATACAACGGCTCGAAGGTAAGTTACAAGGGTCAATTTACGCCAGCTGACAGCATTTTGTACAATTTCTACTAAGTTTGGTAAAATTATTCTTGCCTATGAGTAAATGTATTCTATATGTATGTTTATTTGATTGATGTTGATCATGTTAATGTTGGCAATGTGCAGATGGTGTAACAATAGGAGGGGACATAATCCATTACTGTCATTTACTTAAAAAAAATATTCAGGAATAAATTAAAGTATGGTTTCATTCATTTGAAATCAAGTTTATTTTATATTTTCGGTCTCAAAATATTCTGAAAAATAAATGCAGAAACTTGATGTTAAGTTAAATTCATATAAACATTTGTTCAAATTATTTATGGTAGATGCTGCCTTTAAAGGATATATATACAATACATAATCATTGTCGGAAAATATAAATTTATTTTGGCGAGCTTTAGAAACCTGAGAAAAGCTTTAGTGAGCCTTTTCCCCATGTTTCGCAGCTAGCCCAAATAAATTTTATATTTTCCGACAATGACTTTGTATTGTCTTTATCCTGCAATCCCCTTTAGATGCGTAAAATACCTTAAAATTAGGTCTGAAGTTGAAATCCAACTGCTGTCAAAACGCGGAAACGGCACAACTTCATCTGGTACATTCACTACGCTCCTCACGCTCTTCATGTAAACAAGTACCAGTAGATTTTATTAGGTCATTGACCTAATACAACTAAATTTTATTCTACCCCTGTTATTAGACCGGAAATAGCTTGATTGCATGATATATCAGTGTATGTTCATCCAGTTTATATAACTATTAAACCTGCATGAAAAAAACTAACTACAGTCTGGACATAAACATCAAAATATTTTGTAAATTAGGTTAATTGGGGTTTTAGATAATGCTTTTTTTCCCTTGTGTATCGAGGTATAATTTGTTAATGTTTGGGATATGATCTTCAGTATGCTAAGAGAAAACCCAACAGCTTGACAGCTTGATATTTTATTTGTTTTGTTTTCTAAAAGGTAAGGCCAGGTCACAGATAACATGTTCATAAACATATTTCTAAGCAAAACATCAATGGGTGTTTTATATTAACATAAAACATTTCTCTTCATTTAATTCAGACACTCAGAATTTGTATTAAATGTAGAATCCAATAATTTGCTGTAATAAATAGTAAAAAATTTGATATAACCAACTTTGAGGTAGTTTATAAATCATGAAGTATTTTATGTTTTGGTGACATCACACCAACATACCCCAGCATAACAGTACCCAATGCAGGTTATACAGTATGTACTATATAAACTGAAAAAAAAAATTACAGCATACAACATTCATGCTGACCTTTTACACGATCTTCAACGGGATGTTTTTAGATTTCCCATGTGCAACATGAAAACAAGAAGAAAATGTAGAGATCTAATTTTCCATTAAAAATTCCATATCTGATTCCCTATTTGTCACTTGTTTAACTATGTAAACACACTAAAAACATGATTTCAAGTGGTTATCTTCGAAAGTAAGCATAACAATTTAACCAATTTGCCAATTTCATCAATGAGTTATAAATTTTGTATGTAGGTGATTAAAAGAAATATTTGATGGAAACCTTTAAAAAAATTCCTACCCATTTGCAAAAGTGATTTCGTATACCTTTTTCTATTCTTTGTACACATACTGTGATTGGAATTTATATCATTTGTGGTTAATGTTCCAGACATTTTCTATATTATAGCTTTTTCCTAAATTTTTCACTCAAAATATTTGCTTTAACCTTAGAATTGAAATGTAAAAATTTATCTATCAATTTTTCATCAGATATTTGAATCTCAAACATTTCTAAAAAAAATAATAGTATGAAAAGAAATTAAATCTAGCATGCATTGTATTTTAATCAGAAAATCCTTGCAACCCATCTAGATTTGTGCTGTGGGCAGGTGGATTCCCTATTTAAATTTTAAAATTCTACAATTTAAAAATATCATAGATGAAAAGGTTATAAGGCCAATTAAAATTAATTGATAGATTTTCATCCCCGCCCGCCCCTCGAAAATTGTGCCGCCCCGATTTTTTTTATTTTCTAAAATTTACTATTTCCGGATTTTGTTCATCTCCGTTACCGGTATCCGTGTCAATAATTTCGTTTTTTGTTAATTTCCTGTAACAATTCAACATGGTTTTCGTGATTCGACTATTTTTGTGACCTTTACATGTCTTTTGTTCAGCTTAAGTCTGCAGAGATTGGATTTGAAATTTCTATTGTGCATGTTTCTGGAATAAAAACATATTTAAGCCATTTTATAACGTTTACATATTAATAACACCTTACAAAATAGTTTCATATGAAATAAAAAATAAAAAATAAAATCCTCCCATCCGCCCCATTTTTTTTCAAAAAGTTGGATGAAAATCTACTAATTAATTTTAGTTGGCCTAAATTGCTTTGATATAATATAACAAATTCTTTACAGGGATCAGGCATATCCTGAAAGACAACATGATTCAAAGTTTTGGAAACAGAACTGAAAGGTTTTGGTTGTAAGGCTCTAAAATTTGCTCAACTTACCAAATTGCTTGTTTCATTTCAAATTAAATTATTTATGATTATACTTTCATTGTCATTTTGTGTATATTGTTGCATTTCTTTTTTCCAAGAATTTTTTGACATATTATGTATAATTTTTTACCCAAATATTACTAACCTTCATGAACATTTGGTTTTCAGGTAGACTGTATGTAGTGTTAGGGAAATTTCTGTGATAGTGTATATTATTGTTATACATGTATTATAGGGATACCAATAGGTCAGCAACATCTTATATGGCAGTCAATGGAACTAGAGGATGACTACTGTCTACATGATTATAGTATCCATGATGGCGCTACATTGAAACTAGTCTTGGCTATGAGAGGAGGACCCATCAACACAAGAAGAAGTAAGCTTATTTTGTCTGCATTTTTCAAGTTTTGATAAAAGGTAATTCATCTTGAAAAGGTTTTATACCTGCATCCTAAGAAAACACATGATCATTAGCATTACCTATTTTGTAAAGTTATGTTCATAACTTTTCAATTAGTTCATTGACTTTTGCCCCCAATTTTTATCTGGGAATATTTTACGAAAGACCTGGTGAAGTTCTTTTTCATTAAAATTTTTACAAAAATACTGAATTCTATCTGTAAATCATGCAATATTCTTCTAAAATTAGCAAATTTGGTTCAGATATACTAAAATCAGTGTCCTATACATGTATCTTAGAACTAGTAAGACAAAATAAACTTCAATATCTGGTTCTCGGACACCACTCCCCAATTTGAAAGTCACTAATGGAACAATTTTATTTGGTTGGAAAAAATCGTGACCATTTAGAAAATGAGTGGATTCGATATCTTACGGAATCAAGATATTCATACAAAACAAACTTAAAAACCACATGGATTCTATTAGGAAATTTGTTTCATAAAACTTGTTTCAGAAATTGACATCAACTAACGGCCATAAATAGATTTTATTTTTGGATCATGTTTACAAGTATTTTATTGATGGATAATCTATTTTTTTGACGAACTGGATTATAATCTTTTATGAAATTTTGATGCAAAAAGGATTTTAATTTATTTTTATTTTTGGGATGGCTGATTTCAGAGGATCGGTGGTAATAAACCAAACTTTTCAATTTTATTTTTTTTCTTCAAATCGGCAAAATCGGGTGGGCGGATCCGTAAACCAACTAATTAAAAATAAATGGCCTTACTGTATATAATTTTTGTTATATTATTATACAATATGAATGAAATTGAAAATCCTACAACTATACCCAATTGAAACAGACAGGCGTTTTTATTAGATACTGAAAAAAATTAGGAATTGAAAAATGTTTCTTTTTTTATTATTAAGTTTGTATTGTATCATCATAGTAGAATTTTTCTAAATGGTTTGTAAAAAAATTTAAAAACATTTTTTTCCAAAAGATGTGTTTTTGATCTATTTGGATTGTTAAAGAACTGAAAAAAAAAATATTCTCATTCTTCCTGTTCTATACATGGTTAGAATGAATACTCGCATGTTTCTTTTGTGCATATTTAAATCTGTAATTTGACCAATAAAATAATGAAACATTATGCAAACTGGTTTACACAAGTTAGTAATGAAATTAAAATGAGATACAGATCGTCTCTAAAGACAATTTCTCAAAAAGAATGTATAAAATATGCTGCATATTTTCTGTTGCATTTTAACCTCATTTGTGACCAAGTTTTAATACATTTAGTTCCCATGGAAGATCCAACACTCAGGGAAATGGCAGAATATGTTGAGGCTAACAGAGACGAGATTTGGGAAAAGGTACCAGGAAACAGACAGGTGACCTTACTTGTGTTCAGAGAGGGTGACCAGCTTAATTTCTTCCGAGTTGTTGATAGAGGAGATGGAACATTAACTCCACTATCTGAATCTCTCAGGTATATATATTGGCTGTTGGTAAGCATGATAAAACTTAATTTTAAGATTTTCATCCCCGAATACCCTTCCCCAACTTTTGTTATTTTGGCCCCATTCTTCTCCAATGGTCTTTTTTTTCTACATCTTGAATACCTAGCACTTTGTTTCAGGAATGTACCTTAGATGTCTCCTTCCCTCACTCTTTATAAGGTATGCCAAAAATGTATTTTCATTAAAAGCATGAAAGTATGCCAAAAATTACCATCACAGTATGCTTTGAAAAAACTGCACACTTTCAAAACAAAATCCTCAATCTTCACCTATAATTTTGAACTTGACCAAAATGTTGAGCAGATATAAAGAACAATCTATCAACCATTAATTACAAACATAGAATTTTTATCAGTGCATATCTGTAACCTAACCTTACATAATTAAGTTATTTAGTAGAGTATATTTGAAATACATGAAAATGTGAACTGATGTTTCAGTGGTGCATCTATGTATAACTTTAATGACGAAGAAGATGATGATGATACTCCACCAAAAGAGAAAGTAGAAGAAAATGAACAGTTGAAAGAAAAGATGAAAACTCTCAGGGGAAAAATGGACAAACTAACTCTTAAAAAGGTAAATATGTCATGATTTTTTTGTACATAAAGCTTTTATTCAACCATAAATTGCCATAGTATTTTCATATGCAATAACAATTCTAATCAGAGATCGTACATTTGATTTTTTTAATCAAGGTAATGTTTGAAATTTGGCAATTGGGTGATCAGTCTGTTATCTTGCTACTTAAAACCTCGAATGGTATACCTTTAAAAAGATGTATAAATAACACAAAACATTGTGTACAATGAAAGAAGAGCATGTGAGTTGGATCTTTGAATGATTGGTGCTTGGAAGAAATGTACAGTAATTTATTTTACGCAGCTAAAGCAGAAGTCTCAGCATTACATGTACATGATAAGGGATACTGCAATGATATGAAAGTGAAACTAAATAGGGTATGCATCAAAAGTGAAATTACATATGGTATGGATCAATGAGACAACTTCAAAAATAACTTGCATAAAAAACAGTTTTCACTAACAGGTTAACAATAAGTGTGTATGGAAACCTATAATTTGTATTGGAAAAATGATATGATGAGGTTGTAAACACAGATAAAAAGTAATACTGAGGTAGAGTTGCTGATATAATTGTAGGTAAAATGGCAAGTTATATATACTGTTTTTTTTTTCTCAGAACACATTCTGCGTACATTCCCCAGATTTCTGTCTCTGGTTGTCTTTAATATTCAATAAACCTTTTTCTCTTTTATGTATCATAGGCTTAAACATGAAGTTGTCAAAGTTTTTTTTTTCGAATAAGATATACTACAACAGGGCTAAAATTAAGTTTAATGGTAGTAGATGTATTAGCTGAAAATCTCTGTATGTAATCCCTTTTAAGCAACATATTATCAGTATCATAAAACGCCTTCTTTCTATTGTCTTAGGGGTATTGTTCCGTTTCTTTGGTGAGGTAGTTGTAATGAGTTGAAAAGCCTAAATAAATATCTGAAAATTATTATTCTTGTACATGTATTATAAAAAGTTATGAAACTGTTGAAGTGGTCATCAAGAAAAAAACTGTCCCAAAAGCCATTCAGATACTGCAGACCTTTTGTATGAAATTAATGTACAAAGCTTTGTGCAAAATACTAAGTAAGATTAAACCAATTTTGTTAGCATAAAAATCAGAACAGTTTCAACATACTAAAAATATTTTAGGGAAGCTTAGAATTTGTACCAGTACTAAAAATTTGATATAAAAATATAGAGTGGGGGTGTCAGAATACGCTTATAGCCTCGATTGAGTCATTCTAAATCTATGTTTTGTGTCACTTTCATTCACAGTATAAAAGAATTGCACTATATACTACATGTATTTGAACCAGTTTTTATTCTGTAACCATAAGTTTTTTGCTGGGTTACACCTAGTGAAATCCGGGTTATAGTATGGTGAATTTCAGGTGGGTGGGGAAAGAAGGGTACATATTTTGTGTAATCAACTCCTCCTACAGCCTTCAAACTTGGTAGAATGTTTGTATATATAATGGACATGTGCACCTCATATTATGGATACATTTGGAGTATTTTTGTGGAATTTCCAGATGTGAAACTTGGTCAATTTTCAGCAACATTCTTTATTTTTTATAATCAACTCCTTCTACAGTTTTCAATCCAGTGTCTTCAAACTTGGTAGAATGTTTGTATTTATATTGGACATTTGCACCTCCTATTAAGGATACATTAAGAACACTTTTGCAGAATTCCCAGTTGCTGTAACATTACATATTCTTATAGTCTCATTTGATGAATTACAATAACATTTACAAATTTCCACTCCTTAGTCATTGTTAAGTAATGTAACCCGGCCATTTGATTGTTTGACACATTTGTATTATAACAGCAAGTCCACTCAGTCTTTACGCTAATCCAATAATTTTTCTGTTTCAGCCAAGAAAGAAGCCACGACCACCCTCAACAGGTCATACCACTCGTTTAAGACAGCTTCCAGGTTCAGGAAGAGGACTGAGTCATTTAAATAGAAACATGTGCCTCCCACCTGTTGGTCACACACATCATTCTCCTCTTAATTTAGAAGACCGAACAAACTTATCAGAAGCTTTGTCATTAAATGAATCTTTATCAGTTCTTGGTGAACAAAGCAGAAGTGCCAAATCCTCTCGAAACCGCAAACTTGATAATTCAGAGTGCTTAAATAGACTAAGTCATACCTTGGCAAGTGTAAAAGAAAATTCAAATGTCAAGGAGACAAATATGGATGTTAAAGATGAAAAGACTGCCAAGAATTCTTCATCATTAGAGAAAACAAGTGATGAAAGTATAGCAAAAACTGATGAAAATGTGTCAAAATCTGAAAAACGAAGTGAAACAAAATCAGAAGAAACACTGCCAGTTCCTAATTCTGCAAGTAAGAAGGAGCATGCAAGTGAAAATTCAAGGGAAACTGTTAAACCTAGTACATCTAAAGCAAAACAATTATTGAAAAATGACCTCACAATAGAAAATTTGAAGGAAGTACTAGGACGACCTAATACATCATCTAGGGATTTAATGTTAGAAAGTTTGCAAGAAACATTTGGCAGGCCAACAACTTCTTCGAGATACAAAGGATTAGAACGTAGAAAAGAATTCACTCTTGAAAGTTTAAGTACAAGTGAGGCAAGAGCAATGTCTGGACTCTTACGTCAAGCCTCCCTTGAAAAAATAGGTTCTTCAAGAATAGGAAATTTTACTGGTAGTAAGTCACGTCTGGGTAATTACAGTATAGGACCATCAGCACAGGATGGTAGAATAACTACACCTGAAGGAAGACTTGTGGTAGGTTGGCCTGATGATTTTCTGTTACCATATTACACCTGTCCCACTGTTTTGTTGTTTCGGTATTCTTTTGCCGAAATTCATTTAAGGTAAAATCTCATAAATTGACTACTCAAACAGATTAAGGAGGGCAAGGCCAGAGCAATCAATATGTTTGTGAATGGTCTGATTCCCTTCACAAACATAGTTTTTAAGTGCCAATGTTCAAGTTTTAATGAGACCGCCTTGGTGGTCTCGTGGTAGCGTGCTCGCCCCGAGTGCGGAAGGTCGCGGGTTCGATCCCCGGCCGGGTCAAACCAAAGACATTAAAATTGGTATTTGCTGCTTCTCCGCCAAGCACGCGGCATCTAGGAGTAAGAGCAAAGACTGGTCGGCTCGGAGTCAGTATAATGTGTCCGAGTGAGGTGATACATCTTCCTGCAGACAGTTACCTCGTGAGCTAGCACATTAAAAATCTGACTTAGCGTGTCGGTCTAGTACAAAGCAGGGATCATATTCATTATCATATCAACATGTTCTCATCCTGATATGCACCTGGCTGCCACTGGACGTTAAACAATATTCATCAAGTTTTAATGAGGAACCAGAGTGAGTTAAATTCTCTCCCTTTTGTCCTGAGGCTAAAAGGGAGACAAATTTATTATCTCCCTTACCTACATTGGTTAAGAAAATATAACTCACTCGGGTTTCTCATTGCTTAAAATAAAGAAAAATGAGTTTTTTTGTCAGACTTGGTTTCAGTTGATATAGCCTTGTACACTGAACTGCAGCGATGCTTAGGCCCACCAAATTGAATTTAATTCTTTGGATTTTAATGGCAAAAAATAGGTGCGAGCGAGTGAAATTTTAATTTTAACTTTTTTTCTTGAGGACAATTTCTTTTTGGGCGAAGATCAAAATTACATGCAGCACAGATTTTTTTTAACTAAAATATTGTAAAAAATGGGGAAACGAGTACAATGTGTCCAATGGACACTACATGCCCCACCAGTGATGCAAGTATTTAGTACATAGAATTACATTTGTATATTGTTGACTTTGAAGTCCCTAACAATAGGGTAGATTAAATACTATCTCTCAGTACTTCATGAAGAACTACCTTCAACCTGAACCTTAACCTGGATTCTAATATTGAAACTTTATAAAGAAATTCAAAGTCGATGACCCATGACCTCAAGGTCAAACCATCAGTTTCGCTTCAAAATGCTGCTGTTCATAAATGTATCACAAGCTACATGTATCCATGTACAAAGTTTCATGATGATACCATAACTCCTTCATAAAAAACTACCTTAAACCTGAACCTTAACCTCATACAGAACAATGTGCCAGGCCTGCCTTGCAGGCATGGCATAAAAAATCCCGATTTTTACAAATTTCAGGAATGGACAAACAATTTTTATTTTTTTTAATTTCTTGAAAAATGAAGAATCCTGGACAAATTTTCAGTATTGCAAAATGAAACGGCAAAAAAAAATTTCTTATAATTTACATAGTAAGGGAAATCCAAAGCACAATTTGGAGTGTTCTTAGCGTTACATTCTTCCTACTAAACAAAACAAATATCTTTAATCAAATGCCAGTGCATTGTTCGATGTCTTTGTCACTAGAAAAACAAGAAGAACACTTGTAAAGATTTGATTCAATCAATGAACTCGCATGATTACAATAGAATTTTGTCATACATTGAGGTGTATGGAAAACTGGTATTACATTGATTTAATTTGTAATTTTCAGTCATCAAATGAGAAGTTATTATCCATTTAAAGTTTCACTGTAAATGTTATTTTGATGAATTCCTGTGAAAAAAAAGCTTTTGTTGAACTTCTCTTTAGTTCAGTGTATTTTCTTTGTCTAAGTTTGCAGTAATATATAATTGAACTATTTTGTCAGTTTGAAGAAGACATGATATGATTTTTTTAAATAATCAGTGTCTCTATTTTTTATCTTTTTACAGTAATTACACATATATACTGTTTTGTGCTTAATTTACCAAATTGAAAAAAGCAATATTCTTGTTACAGTCTGCAAGGTTACAACGTGTTGCCAGCAGTCGAGATGGTCGTTTATTATCTCCATCCCATCGACTTCCTCCTGTCAAATCTAAAAAGAAAGCGGCTAAAAGATGTTTTGTATGCACAAAGAAAACAGGTTTAGCCACAAGTTATATTTGCAGGTTGGTCTATAGCTTATGTTGATACAGATTTTAATCTATTCAAGTTAAATCGGCAATTTGTCAAGTTTTTAAAAAATATGAAATTTTTATGTTTCAAGGATGGATAGAAAAGGATTGGTTGCATGCTTAAGTTATAGATGTTGTTTATTTTAGAATTGTATGTTATTAGTATTCCAAATACACATGTAGATTTGAACGAAAATAACACAAGAAAAATAAATTAACTTGTAGTAACTTACCAGAAGCTGGATTACAAATTGGGAATGGATTGAATTCACAGAGGAAATCGAGAATAACTTTTGAAAGGATTAAACATTTTATTTCTGTATTCACAGAATTATACTGTTAATTTTTCAATACAGAAGCAAATGATTTATCCGGTTTTTATTAGTTTGTGATGATAGGTGCACCGGCAACTCAAAACAGTAAACGAAAATCTGATGTTCGGTCGATTTTACAACTCATTTATTGTTATTTATTATTGTGGATATGAACACTTTTGGTACTCTATGTTTTGTTAATTTACAGAACCCCAGATAATGTGCATATCAGCATCAATTACGCATTAAAAAATGGCAGATACGCATGAGAAATATTTTCTGGTTTTCAAAGTTACACACTCTGCTTAGATATTTTCATATGTCATAAGGCATGAAAGTTATTCTTTTCATAAAAAGTGCTTGCTTCTGCCCAAAATACATCATGTTTTCAGAAGTCAGCATTGGTAGGACGTGATACAGAAAAACAGAATTATTTTGGGTGAAAACAGGAGTCATTATGACTAAATACTAATAATTCAATTTGCTAATATGTAAGATGTATTTAACTCTTTTGTTTTTCTTTTTAACCTTTTGATCCTGCTGTTTGGAGGTTAAATACTAGTCTGTCTTAAAAACCTGGAAGTATGTATCCACTGATACCAAAAAATTATCTGGGGTTCTGAACTTTGTGCTAATTTACAGGATATATGTCATTGGAATGTTCAGGATTATAAGAAACAAAATCTAATGAATTATTATACTTTGAAGAAAATAGCTTACATGTAGGACTGTGTTCCAGGGGAGATAATCCAACATTTTGTTATTAATGATATTAACATATTGTAAATTTCAGATGTGGAAATAATTTTTGTGCCACTCATCGCTATGCTGAATCACATGACTGTACCTTCGATTATAAAACAGAAGGAAGAAAACTGTTAGAACAGAGTAACCCTGTAGTTAGTGCTCCAAAATTACCCAAGATTTAACTCAGGATTGAAAATTCATTCATACAGTGCTTTGTTGGTTATATATATAACCATATAGTGCCCTACGCCATATGGTATAGTCAAAAGGAATTTTGTTTTGGAGTGATTTTAAAATGTGTTGTTGATTGAACTGTGATAGCTTGAATACTTTAGATGAGTCTTTCATTTTGATCTCTTTTAAAGAGAGAAAGTTTTTTTTATATTTTCAGTGATTTATGTTCGACATTAAATTTTAAGATCTAATTTTTTAACTAAAATGTTTGAAATTTAAGTGTTATTTGTTATGCTTTGAAACCTGGTTATGATGATATTCTTTATTTTTTATTCCTTCAGTTTGACAGATGATTCTCTGCTGTAATGAACAAATTAATGTTTACATATTTTTTAATAGGTAAATAAGAATTCTTTATATGAAAAAAAAACCAGTTATTTTATTTTTTAAAGATATGAGAATATAGGACAGGATTCGTGAATTGGAATGGCAACTTTTTTGTGTATATCCATGTAACCCATATGAAAAAAAATGTTATCCTATGTCACTAATTATTTCTAATGAAGTAACCCTTCTGAAATTAAATGTGTTCAGAAAATAATTTTGTTTGTTAATAGTTACTGGTTCCTCAATATCATAGCTCAGAAGGCAAGCTGAACTTCCAACATTCCACTTCATTATAAAATCCAGTATAAGTTTGATAGAAATCATGATCTATTGTATGTTTTATGATGTATTTATACTCCTGTTATATAAGGGTAGCTTTAATGAAAAAAAAATTAGCGTCTTTGTGGTGCATATTTTTATTATTTTATAAATGGCAAACATTACCATTACTGTGATCTAGCCTATTTTTGTTACACTCACACAATATTACTTTTTGTTTCTAATTTTTAATTTTTCCTCCAATTAAAATGTTGTTCTTTGGTTTAAACATTTTTAATCCAAATTTAGTTTTAACACAGCCCAAGCATTTCAAAACAAAATAGATTTTATATGTACTATAAAGCAAGCACTTGAAACTTTACTATTGAAGAAAATCTAAAAAATCTTAAAGATGTCAATTTGTTGGTGCTATGTGAAAATGCAAATTTTTGATTTGAGGAAAAATTTTGTACCAGTATATTTAGTTTCCATGTTAGTGATAAATTAATGCTAGTATGATAACATGAATGTGAGATATTGTTGTTTAGTTGTGAATGTCCATTGTTATTGTTCAGTTTTTTCATAAATCATGATCAGACATCTGTTAGGCAAGATGCTACAAAGCTGTTATTTCTTATTCCTTTTTTCAAAATTTAATTATCCTAAGGTTAGATTTATTGACAAGTTGACAATTCAGTTTTATATGTTTATCTTCAAAGCTACATATTTAGGTTTTATTATCTCTCTTTGAAAAAAAAGAACACTTTAATGGTCAAAGGGAAATAACCCCTATAAATTTTCATGGCATATATTGTAGCATCTTGACCAGAACAACAGTAAATTATACTCTATTTCTCATTGTGAGTTAATAATGCAGTGATTGTAAATTGTGCACTGATAACTGAGTGTGAATAAACAAATACTTTAATTTATGGTAGTTTTATTCAGTGTCATTCAGTCACCTTCCCATACAATAGTTATACAAGTATATAAACTTATAGTTTGAAAAGTATGTAAGGTCTCATTTTAATCAACAAAAAAGGAATTGCAAAACTATACCCTGTATTATTGTAGTAATATTTCACATCATTTTATTGAACAAACTACGAAGACTGGTGTAAGGTAAAACTGTACATTGCTTCTGTTATACAGAAACAATTAAGAAGACATTGGACAGTACCTTGGTTTGTAAGTTAACATAAAATTGGTGATCTGAATGTTTATTAACCTTCTTATTCACACAAGTCTAAAATTTCTTTAAAGATTTTTGGAGAAAAAAATAATTGCCTCACACACTGAAGGAAGTGACCAAAATAACCAAGGAAGAAAATATTTCATTACACAATAAAATGGTTTAAAAAGGGATATGATTTGCGTCATGAAGTCTGCATTCTTTGCAAACATGCTTATTTTTGTGAATTTCACTTGAAACTTATAAGTCATACTATGAGGAAACATACTTTTAAAAGGGTGTATCATTTGGGGATATTTTTAATCAGTTTACCCTTCAGTCCCACTCTTGTCCGTCTCTTGAACTCCATATTCAATTTTTGTTCAACTAATTTAGTAATATATAGTTGTGCAATAAGGTTTATTGTGTCGCCTGCTGAAGTCATGGTTGACACATAGGGATCACTATCTGTCGTCTTGCATCTTGCGTCGTCACACTTTTCTTCTATCCTCAACTACTCGTAAACCGCTCAAAGGAATTTGATGAAACTTTCTCTGTGCATTAACCTTAATGCACAGGTGTGCATATATATTTCATTTTTAGAAAATTTAAAAAAAAAAAATTGTAAAAATTGACATTTTTGCAAAGAAACGGGGGTGGGGTCAAAACTTCTATCCTCAACTACTCCATAACCGCTCAAAGGAATTTGATGAAACTTTCTCCTTGCATTAACCTTAATGCACAGGTGTATATATATATTTCATTTTTAGAAAATTTTAATATCTTTTGTAAAAATGACGTCCGTAGGCAACACATGTCTTAATTGGAAGACTCACATATTTTAATTTTAAAATTGGCTCCTCTGGTCTTGTAGGACCAAATCCCTGAAATTTCTAATACATGGACAACCATTACTTAATAAACTGCTGCACCTTATGCACGTGATACGCCCGTTCCAAGCAACAGCTATGAAGTTATTTTTCTGATTTGCTGTTATAAAAAATCTCTGAAATTGCTTGGCCAAATGGAACGAAACTTGAGAGAAAGCATCTGTGGGAGGTTCTTTACAAAGTTTCCTCATTTCGTCCCGATCGGGCAAAAAGCATGGCCACCATAGGCATTTCTTGTTTCGCATCGGTTGATTAAAAAAAAAATTTCCCTGGAACTGCTTGGCCAAATAGAACGAAACTTGACAGGAAGCATCAATGGGAGGCCCTTTACAAAATTTATTTCATCCTGATCAGGCAACGTGCATGGCGCGAAATTGTCGACAATAACCCACATACTTGAGATCTATTCACAGTTATGGCTACAAATATGAAATTTCGTGTAATTCAGTCAAAATTGCTCTTTCAACGACTTGAAGACTTAAAACATATACTGGCCTCTCACGAATACTGCCGACTTCTATTGAACTCTACGAAGAGATAGTTTCAACGCTATATTGAAGTGTTATTTCTGACCTAATAGACCGACAGCGTCGACCAGCGACTACCTCTATGAGAGCCTTGGCTAGTTTTACAGTGAAAACGAACTAAAGAAGTAATAGAACTATCCCCGGAGTATAACATAACAACCAAGGATATTAAAAGCTCTACCCATATATATACCGAAAATATACCACCAGTCAATCATAAATCATACCAATAAAATACCGCTTTAACACTTCCAAAAAATTTGGGACTGGCTATTGCATCCTAATAGAATAAAGAATGGAAACGGGGGATGTGCCAAAGAGACAACAACTCGACCAAAGAGCAGAAAACAGCTCAAGGCTACCAATGGGTCTTCAACGCAGAGAGAAAATCTCGCACCTGGAGGCGCTCTACAGCTAGCCCCTAAACAATAATGCATACTAGTTCAGCGAAATGGGCGCTCCGAAACATACAAATGAACCAAAATTAAAAAAACGCACAAGACTAACAAAGGCTACAGGTTTGTGACTTGGGACAGGCGCAAAAATGCGGCGGGGTTAAACATGTTTTGTGAGATCTCAACCCTCCCGCTATACCTCTAGCCACGGGGAATAAACAAACACACACCGATGCACACAGTTAAACTCAGTTCAAAAGATGTCCGAGTCCGATGTTAAAAAAGGTAACAGAAGAAACTAAGCAAAATGACAATGATCAATATATATTAACAAAGGACTACTAGTAGCTACTGACATGCCAGCTCCGGACCACAATTTAACTAAAAAAAACAATATAGACACTTAACAGCGCCAACTTTAGATCCAAAGTGTTCTTGTGGAGGATCAAATATTATTAACCATTTCCTCCAGAGTGTCCGTTACACGAACAACATCGAGAAATCACGCTCAAATAAAAACTAGGTGTCATAAACAACAACATAGAAACTACGCTAACACACATGACACAGTTACAAGACCAAAAACATTAAGTCACTAAATGCAAGCTAGAAATAATTGCATGCAGAGCAGATTCAATATAGTCCCAACAATGCTATCAGCCTCAATATAATCAATACGCAGGAAAAAAGGTGATAAAGTAAAAAGAACAACAAAGTGCCACAGAGAATAGTTGTGTCAGAAGACCGTTGAATGAAGACTGGGGATTCTTGAACGATGAGTGTAAAGATAAACGTCCAAATTTGAAAACAGAATATACAGACGACATCTATTACAATGTGAAGAATCTAGCTGTGTCTTTATAGCTGTAATATAGTAAACAAGAGGCTACAATTTCGCATTTCAACTGTTATTAACAATTGCTTTCCTCTCAAGAAACAGATTTTGTGTCAGTTTAACCAGCAACATATGGAGAAGAAACTGCAGTAAATTTGAAGACTTAATACGATGTGGTAACAAGGTTTCAAAAAGCGACAGAACGTCGATATCTGATTTAAAAAAAAACTTTCTATATCTTTCTTTTGTTATAAGATTGATTGGCATAATTGGCAAAGCTTGTAATAGTCTATGTTGCACTTTACTTTATTTACATATATACAGTACCGGTTGATACATAATACATTTCATTTCTGGTTGTTGTATGCCCATATTATCTTCTAAATTGTGACGTGTATGTTGAAGTATTTTCTTTTTACTTTGGCCCGTTATATCTCGAAAACGGCCATAAAACCCGTTGTTAGGCCCCTTGTATCTTGAAAACAGGAAATACGGATATTTTACATGATACAAACCATAACAAAAAGTTGAGTCAGAAATAAATTACAACAAAATATAATAACTCTCCAGAAAAAACGAGTTACCAGAACGGGGGACAAAACCCTTTACAAAGTTGTCCCAACATGTACATGTATCATATTTATTTATTCAATAAATGCACAGTTATACCCGTAAGGGTTGACGGCATACATCAATAAGTCAGATAAACATATAAGCAATCAATCAAGAACATTAATTGGTGTAATATAAACTATGCAGTAGCAGCTAGGGTCCACTCTCTTCAGTATTAAAGACTTTCTAATGAATGGGGCTGTTTTTTTGTTTAGGACAAGTTAGGAAAAAATTATTCTCATCTTCTAATTCTAAATTACATTGTTTGTATATACGGTTTTCCCGTCTTAATCTTGCGTATCTTTCTCTTTCAATTTCTAGGAAGTGGTCACTAATTCTCATTTTACACATTAGTCCGTCATAGACTCAAAATTACTCTCCTGAATAAATTTGTCTACAACATAATCGGTCTTAGGGACGAGATCAAAAGTTCAATGTAGGATAAAAAACTTAATTCACATAGTTTTTTCACTGACCCCCCCCCCCCCCTCCTCTCTTAACTTAATTTGGGGAAAATTGATTGACCAATATGGGTTTATGCTTTGAGAGTATACTTTTTGTATCATGGGTCCTGTTTTTCCTCAACAATGTATGTTTGTTCTGTATATTGACATGGATATCACTTGAATCCGTATTTTTAAATCCGAAAATCGATGTCTGATAACAAAACTTGCAGTGATTTTTACCCCCCATCCCCAAACTATTTGAATTAAATTTTTTATCCTACATTGAACTTTTGATCTCGTCCCTTAATTTGACCATATATAAATATTACTGTTTTCTTTTTAAGCGATTTTAATTTTTTAAAGAATATATGTTCATATATTATTATTTTTAAGTATTTGTTTGTTATTTTTACCAAATGATGCCTTACTTGCAGTATAATCAACTTCCATAACATCAGTTACATCTAAATTATTTGATTCGCATATATTTTTAACATATGAAAACCAAGAAGGTGCACAAATTAATTCAGGTTCTTAGACAGGGAAAAGGCATCATATAATAATGGATTATTATCAGTACTGGATATCCTCGCTAAATACTTCAGTGATTGAAGTTTTATATAAATATCCATAGGGCAGTGAGATTTTTCTGCTCTAGCAGCTGTATTTACAGACTGCTTGCTTAGTCCTAATACATATTTACAAAATTTAAGATGTGGTTTCTCCACAAAGCTTTGGTCTAGGGAAGCCAATAAATCAAAATTATTTAAATTATTATTGTTTTGCCCTAGCAGACGATCTTATTACTTTATCGTGCAATATCCGGCTTAGATATACACAAACATTGCTTACTAAAAATAAAATTATTTATTCTCTTTCATGGGATCACCTAGATAAGTATATTCAGACCAGCAGAATTTTTTGCAAGTCGTACCTGTATATATAAAGAATGAGCGGCTTACTTGTCAATGGAATAGCATCCGTATCATCCTGCTGAACACCGTCCTTTGTTATAGCATGGTACGTGCGCTCCATTTCTCAATGTGTCAATGTTTGTTTTCCAATATATTTTCACTTATTCGTGTAATATGACGTAGATCATAAAACAGTAAAACATAAATGTATAATTCTTCTTTATGAAGCCTCGAGGTACAAAATGTCACAAGTAAAAGGTCGACATGTTTTGACATACTAATATATTGTGGGAAATTAAACAACATAGAGTACTTGATTCTGGGGATCCCCCTGGTCATCCTTACGTATGCCACATTGTTTTATTCACTGTAGATAAGATAAGATACGATAATTTTATGAAAAGTCCTGATATAAGGACTCATTGCAAGCATGAAGAAAAATCAAAGTTCTAAAGTACTGTTTACTCAGACTTCTCGCTGATATACAGTAGAATTGGATTACGAATCAATATTTATCAGATTGTTCCTTGAAATCCACTATCTCATCATGTTGGAAACAAACGCATTACAAAGTTTGATGTTGATGATATAACAATTACAATTGTTTTTTTTTCAAGGAGAGATTATTCATTCTTTTTCTTGGAAGAATTATATATACGCCAAAATTAATCATGTGTTAATTTATACATTTATATTAAACAAGTATGAATGAAGGGGATAGTAGAACATCCAAAATAATCTCAAAATATGTTTTTCTAATGTTTTGCATACAAACCATTAAATATGATATGAATTAAAAATGAAATCTGTGATGACACTTACCTTCCTCAATAAAAAGTTATGCTATAAAAGTCATCTTTGTGAACAAAGAGTCAAGAAAATGATATTTTGTTGCTTAAATTTCTGTAACACTATAACAATGAAAATATCAGCTGATGAAAAGAAATAGAGATGGATATGTTTCACTTAAAATGTTTCACTTGACAGCATGTAATTTGAATTCGTTATCAAAAAGTGTAAGGCTGTTATTTTATTATAATTTTTTATAGTTTTGATTTAAGAACAATTAATACATTCAAACTTGGGAACCCACTTTCGGGTTTTTTCGGATTTAAAAAAATCAAAACCTAGACGTTGTAAATAAATATTTTTTTCTGATATTCCAAGCCAGTTGCTTATTCAACTATGATCAACAAAGACTGTACAATAAATCCGCTAAATTATCATGTAAAATCAGTTAGTTTTTCTCTTCATCCTATTCTTCTGTAAGTACACTGCTATACCGTTAAACCAAATCTTTTGTAAGGCTCCGCGATACGGGATACTTTTGACCTAGCTCTCATCCCCATTCGATAAAATAATTTAGAATATCTCTGACAAATTTTGTAAATGTGGTCTTGGCTACATAAAAGAAACTGTTTAAAGAAAACTTGGAATATATCTTTTATATTTCAATATGATATAAATGAGATAACATATTTTATCATTTTAAGTCCAGCTTACTTCCATTCTCCAAGACACAGATTATGAGTCCACGTCGTTCTGGACTCAGAACCTCTGACTTAAGGAGGGTGGTTTAATTCGAACTTCTCTCCAGTGTGTCAAAACTATTATCTAAATGATAAACATAGCTGGTTTTCCCGTGTATTATTTTAACTTAACAAACTTTCAGTGAGATATCGTACGAGCTTTAAAAAAGTCTGTTAAAAAATTAAAAATCTGAAGTCCAATTTTTTATTTAATTCGAAGGATAAAAAGAAATTTTCAGAAAAGGGAAAATAAGATTAATCTTTTTCATATTTAAAAAAAAATATTTGAACCTGAAACTAATTTGGAATGTAGGACAATAAATGACAAGTTATGATAAGACATTGTATTTATTCTGCAATGTAAATCTTTAAAAAAAATTGACATAAGACATGTGTAAATAATAAACAAACCTTTCAACCCACACGCATGCATCCAAAAAGATAATATATCTTTTTTCCTTATACCAAACTACAGTACGTATTAACAAATAAAATTGTGTAAAAAATGTTTTTGTGTAACTTTGTTTAAAGACTTAGTCATGTTCCTATCAATGTGTTATGAAACAAAATGTTGGTTAGTAAAAAAATTTCTACATCCCTAGAAACAAAACTCATCTATATATACCAATTTTCCAAAAATAATAACGAGTAAGTTGTAACTTATATGGAAATTATTACCCCAAGTTTGCATTAGTTTTCTACTTTTTATGACCGAAAAAGTTACCTTGTCAGTATTATACAAAACAGCATGAACTTGTATTTTCTATAGTAAAAGGAACTTCCACAGACTCATGATATTTCAAAGTGACTGAAATGCGGGTCTGCTGGTATGCGGGCATGAGGGTATGCGGTATGCAGACATGCGGGTCTATGGGCATATAGGTCTATGGGCGTACAGTTATGTGGGATTGCAAAAGCACCTCTTGTATAAATGAATGTTGTTTTGGACGTAGGTGTATCTTGATAAGACGGTGTGTCGTGTATCATCACCACTCAAAATTTGACTTTGACCTTTGACCTCAAGGTCAAATAATAGACTTTTTGGACAATATTCTTGTCTAGGCCGTAACCTTTTTTGTCCTTTGAGGTAAACTCATGGTATTTGGTATGTAGGTGTGTCGCGTATCTTCATGATCAACATTTGACCTTGAAGTTTTGACCTCAAGGTCAAATAATAGGCTTTTTTTGACAATATGCTTTTCCGGGCCAAAACTTTTTTATCCTTTGGATAAGACTCGTGATATTTGGTATGTAGATGTATCATAATGAGACAGTGCAATAATAAGAAACAGAATAAAAACAATATGCCCCTCACTTCGTTGGGGGAACATAATAGAAACTGAGCCAAAACCATATGTCTTTTGGCGAGTTATACTTCCTTTTCCCGGAGTCGAGTCGTAAGTGTGTTCACGTGTATTCTTACGCTAACATCTAGAACGAAACCAAGAACAATCAAAATGGTGTACGATACTTTAACTTATTATGGGTATTTACCAGATGACGGAAGAATTGATGGAAGACGAGAATACTTCTCCGAAAATCAAATTGTCGGTACCGAAAAATGCGACGGTGAACAAGTGCTATACCCCGTAAAGCAGCCGATACACTCCAGAAATAATAAAAAAGGAAGCATTCGACCCTTTAAAATACATAAATTTAGTTGGAATTAAAAGTTAATCGTATTCAATCGTTCTATATGATTAGCATATATCCTTGTGGTATCGGTTTTCGTCCGATTATCGGAAATGACTTCTTATTGTGTATAAAGCTTATCTTTCGAGCTAAAACCTACATGAGGATTTAAAGTTTGCTCATTTCTGTTGATTCCCTGACTTTTAGTGCAATTTAATAAATATGTGTTTATTTTCTATGTACGAAATTAGATCTGGTATTTAAGGTCTGTAAAATATAGCGTCATATATTTTCGTCCTAAATAAATTGACTGCAATTCGCTATACATGTATATGACTATGAGTGTAAAATCCGGAAATAGTTAATTTTGAAACTTTACTGTTCATTTTTTTGTATTAATGTTTCCGTAAGTATTATTTAAGAAACTAATTCTGTGTATTGGCCAACTGAAAAGTGGCTTAAAAAAGCTTCAAAAGTCTTTCATTTCTTGGTTTAAACGTCCCCCAAGTCAGGGTTTTGTACCCACGTTCGTTCCTACAAACCCCTGACATCACACATTCATATTTTGCGGGTCGAACATATCGCCGCCTGGTGTGTAACCCCAATCTAATTAAAAACCGATCTCTCATCGCTCCCGTTTTCTGATATGTCGCGTGGGAGATCTAATGAAATCCGCTTTGAGGTCACATGTGAGTGAACTGGAACTTATGAATTTATAATGACATGCAAATGAGTTGACTTCCTATCAGTAAGCCAATCAAAAAAGTTTATGAATTCTGGGGACTGACGATTTCTTCGTAATCAACTTACAAGATCGCGTAAGCCGCAATTTCATTGGTCGAACAGGACACACCTACGAGGTCACTCACATGTGACCTCAAAGCGGGTTTCGTTAGATCTCCCACGCGACATATCAGAAAACGGGAGCGATGAGAGATCGGTTTTTAATTAGATTGGTGTAACCCCAGAGTATTGTTCTTTCCGTTTGGGCGATAATTTACTTCGGGAACATTGATATTTGCGAATGCCTCGCCGTAGAACATTTGGCCTTTTTTACCTCAAGGCCAAATAATAGGCTTTTTCATCCTTTAAGTAATACTCATAACATTTTACCTTTTTTACCTCAAGGCTAAATAATACCCAGGCTCTTTCATCCCTTTTTAGACTCATGGTATTTGGTTTGCAGATGTATCTGAATGAGACGGTGTGTTACGTATCATCATGATCAACATTTGACCTTGACCTTTGACCTCAAGGAAAAAAATAGGCTTTTTTATCCTTTGAGTAATATACTCATGATATTTGATATGTAGATGTATCTTGATCACGTATCATAGTGATAAACATTTGACCTTGATCTTTGGCATCAATGTCAAATAATATGATTTATTATCCTTTAAGTTTGAGTCATTATTTGGTATGTAGATGTATCTTGATGAGACGTTGTGTCATGTATGATTATGAGCAACATTTTACTTTGACCTTTTTGTTCTTTCAGATAAATGTATCATTATAAAATCATATGCAGCTATAATTATGTTAGGTAACTCTGTTTAGACTTATTAACTGGTTACCCAATATCGAAAATCTACTGGTCCCGTTCATGCCAGGCATTCATCGTACTTCGATAACTCTGTATTGATTATAGCACGTTCTCCACGTCTTCACTTTAAAAAACTTTTTATTTGAAATATGTAGTAACATTTCACATGGATTATAATTTCAATATATGAAATTGTGACAATAATTAATAATATGACATTTATCACCAATTTATACAAACTGTCAAAAGTACATAATTACACGTGATAAAGGGTAATGGTGCAAGTTTTTTTTAAATTTTTTAAGCCGCGAGAAAAGCGATTTTTTTTTGGTAAAATTTATTTGAGTTTTATCTGAATAAATTTATTATGCGCAATTAACATGCTGTGTGTTTCAGGTAATTATAACAATCTAATTAAAAACCGATCTCTCATCGCTCCCGTTTTCTGATATGTCGCGTGGGAGATCTAACGAAACCCGCTTTGAGGTCACATGTGAGTGACCTCGTAGGTGTGTCCTGTTCGACCAATGAAATTGCGGCTTACGCGATCTTGTAAGTTGATTACGAAGAAATCGTCAGTCCCCAGAATTCATAAACTTTTTTGATTGGCTTACTGATAGGAAGTCAACTCATTTGCATGTCATTATAAATTCATAAGTTCCAGTTCACTCACATGTGACCTCAAAGCGGATTTCATTAGATCTCCCACGCGACATATCAGAAAACGGGAGCGATGAGAGATCGGTTTTTAATTAGATTGGTAATTATAACTAATTAACGATTTGACATGTATATAGTACCTTGACTGTCAGGATGTTTATTGTTCCAACCGTTAATTAAGGCACACAGGTACATTGTATGTATACAGGTAAACCGTTTGCTTACCAAAAACAGGGTGATTTCATTTTAATAAAGAGGTGTGTGTGTGTTTAAAGAATGCAGTGATGAAATATAATTTCAAATGTCAGTTAAGTAACATTTTAATTTATTTTAAATTAATAATTTATCTTTTTGGTATTTATATATCTAACATTTGACATATTATATGAGTAATTCTGTTTACTCGTATATATATTTACTTTGTTATGGCAAGGTAGAAGCTGATTATGATGGGCGCCATCTTGAATAATAATAGTAAAAAATAACACATTTCAAAATAACTAATTTTCAAATCAATTTGGAAGGGACATAATCAAAATTTAAACTATTGCAATTACGATATTTCGAAAAGTTATGAAGGTTTTACTCAAACATATGATATATGAAGACCAAAGGATATACTTTATTAGTAACATCCGAGACATAAAACAATATGTCTCTGGTAATATATCAGTATCTATAGTATGCACACCCCCCTTTTTATTATAACTTCATCACACAATATATTTGTTTCACTTTCGGTATCAGGTCGCCATATTACTAGAAAGTGTAAAAATTACCTATTTTCATTTGAGAAGGGACGAAGGAAAATCGTAAATTAAACTGACAAATATGGTCTAAAATGTTAGATATATATCTTATCTTTAAAATTGTCCGTGCAAAATTTCCATAGACACCGAGTTATTGACATAATTTGCCTGGTTTATAAGGGTTTGATCGTGAAATAGCCATTAATTACTTTGGTTTTAATAAGCGTTCTGTACGAAATATATAGTCGTATTTTAATCGCTCAGGGACGAAACTTCCTCTGAATTTAAACTGTTGAGAGAAAAATATGTCAAACATGAATGTTTATACTACAAAATTGGTCGTGCAAAATAACTTGAAAATTAACCCATAGAGTATAATTTGAAAATTTATTGAACCCCATTGAAATTTCCCATTAGTAAGTCAAAACAATATGGTGGACCTATACGTCACGAAAGTCACGTGATGACCGCGATAGCTGGAGATGGGTGTGTGTCGCGTATTAATGTTATCTTCATTTGACATCGACCCATGACCTGACCTCAAGATATTTTTTTTTAAATATCCTTGTCCAGTGATATTTTATTTCTAAAATAGTCAATCATATTAAGAATGAAGATGTATCTGGATAAGAGACATGTTACATATCATCGTTATCTTAATTTGACCTTGACCCTTGATCTCAAGGTAACAAAATAAGCTTTTTTTTACTGGAAATATCATTGTTTGGGCACTATAACATTTTTGTTGTGTAATATAGACATATATCATATTAAGAATGAAGATGTCGATTATTCATATGTGAGAAGGGGGCATTTGTTTTAGTTCTACTAAAACAGTGCCTACTAGTTAAATAAGCGTTTTCGTATGAATCCAGTCAGTCGTATTGGGTCGAGGTAAGCTGTATAGACCCGAGGCAACGCCCACTTTATATGAAAATACCCATTTTATGACACGTACATTTATTAACCAATGACTTAAAATTACAGTATTTTTTTAAAATTGTTTTTGTGATCATAACTTTATGGCGAATATATATATTTTTTTCTATAACAACAACACGTAGGTCTATTTCTCTATTGAGAACAGGAACAAGAAGTTTATATTGCGCATCGGTCCTGTATAAATTCCAGGTTTGAAGAACTTTCTGCTGTATTAAATGGTCCATTTCAAATGTACTTTTAATCAAAAGCGAAATGAAACGATATACAACGAAACGAAACGAAATATAGCGAAACGAAACGAAATATAACGAAAAGAAACGAAATAACACCTTAACCCAAATAATTCTTGAAAAGAGGATCGTTTGGCCACAGGCACTTGTTTCTGTTAAAAAACACACATATATGCTCATTTTGG
The DNA here is from genome assembly GCA_028015205.1 of Mytilisepta virgata. Taxonomy (NCBI): domain Eukaryota; kingdom Metazoa; phylum Mollusca; class Bivalvia; order Mytilida; family Mytilidae; genus Mytilisepta; species Mytilisepta virgata. The sequence continues at coordinate 114,743,759 of CM051521.1, forward strand.
TGATGCTATTGATAATAATTATTGTTTAAACGGAATATTTAAGATGAAAGGAAATACCCCTATGTTCTCTTAATTAATGATTGCTTTGTTTCTTTTTCAAGGCATTTTTCCGATACTCGAATTTTTACTATGCTTTTCATGTAAACTCCCAGTGTTTTATCTCTTCAATTAGACATTTGCAATTGTTCAAAATCAACCCTACCCATACAGATTATATTGGCTTGGAGTTTTTAAATTTTCCGGCATCTGTTGTAACTGAGAGTACTATAACTGTTATAGTAGTCTCAGGTTGTAACATTCAAAGACATTATAGCGATATTGATTGATGTGTTGCGTTCTATCCAAAATCGCTAAATTATGGATGCTTTAATTATGTTCGCAAATTAATTTATTGTTTATTAAAGACGGCATACTGAATGTAGTACTCCATGAGGACGGACAGTACCTGTAACGTACAGTAAAGCTTTCATATAACTATAGAAGTCATCACGTGACTTTTGGTGACGTCACACATCACCTATACATGCCCAAGTAAATTGTACAGAAATGCACTGGGGCGATCAGAAATCGAGAAAATAAACTACTTTTAGTTCGTGCTCAAAAAATTTTGGTGCTATATAGTACTTTCTCATATATTAAGAAATATATTTATGCTATTTGGAAAAGTTTAAATTTTGGTCTTATCCCTTCCAAAATAACAATCCAAAGATACTAATATTAGATGTAGTAAATTTATACTATGCTGTATACAACGCATTTCAAGGAGTTACCTCTCATCAGCAGCATTAAAACCGAAACATTTGGAAGACCAAAAACCAAACTTATATTAGATCATATTAAAAAAGAAGTACTCAACCAAAAATTCCGAAATAGGAAGCCAAATTTCAGCTAAGGAGATCTACCATGTGCAATACAAATGCTTTTGAAAATTTGTCTTATTTTCTAATTAAGTTCATACTGTTAAAAACTCTGATAAATTGGCTTCTTTGTCGTTTTTAAAAATAAAATTGCGATTTAACCAAACTGATGGAAAAATTTTGGTGCTATGTACTAATTAATACATTCATAACTTTTCGAAATATCGTAATTGCAATAGTTTAAATTTTGATTATATCCCTTCCAAATTAATTTGAAAATTAGCTATTTTCAAATGTGTTATTTTTTATTATTATTCTTCAAGATGGCGCCCATCCCAATCAGCTTCTACCTTGTCATAACAAAGTAAATATATATACGAGTAAATAGAATTGATCATATAATATGTCAAATGTTTAATATATAAATACCAAAAAGATAAATTATTAATTTAAAATAAATTTAAATGTTACTTATCTGACATTTGAAATTATATTTCATCTCTGCATTCTTTGTGACCCCCCCCCCTTTCCACACACACACACCTCTTTATTAAATTGGTGCATTAATTATCAAAAAATGTATCGTTAAAAATAAAATCACGCTGTTTTTGGTCAGCAAACAGTTTACCTGTATACATACAATGTACCTGTGTACCTTAATTAAGGGTTGGAACAATAAACATCAGGACAGTCAAGGTACAATATACATGTCAAATCGTTAATTAGTTATAATTACCTGAAACATACAGCATGTTAATTGCACAGAACAAATTTCTTTACATGTAAATTTACTTCAGGTAAAACTCAAATAAATTTTACCAAAAAAAAAAAATTAAAAATCGCCTTTCTCGTGGCTTAAATTTTTTTTTAAAGTTGCGCTATAACCCTTTATTACATGTAATTATGTACTTTTGACAGTTTGTATAAATTGGTGATAAATTTCGTATTATTAATTATTGTCACAATTTCATATATTGGAATTATAATCCACGTGAAATGTTACTACATATTTCAAATAAAAAGTTTTTTTAAGTGAAGACGAGGAGTACGTGCTATAATCAATATAGAATTATCGAATTACGATGAATGCCTGGCATGAACAGGACCAGTACAGTCACGATATTGGGTAATCAGTTAATAAGTCTAAACAGAGTTACCTAATTTAATTATGAGCGATATAGTTGCATATGGAAGTTTCAAAAATACTTGTTAAGGTCCAAAATTCAACATTTCTTAAAGTAAGATCTACAGTATATATTATTTCGAATTTAAACGAACTGTTGAATATATATATACATATCAAATTTAATCATTTTACGGACTGTGGACCCCGATGCAGGAAATTGGGCGCAAAAGGGTAAATTAGGTCTTTTATAAATCCACATTGACTCATTGACTTATTGACCGCAGAAATTGACAAAATCTGCTCCGCTTTAATGAAGAATTAATTTACATACAGTTGAACCTTTTCAGACCCTTTTTCGTTATATTTCGTTTCATTTTATTAGATTTTGATTCGTTTCGTTACATTTCCTTTATTCATTTTTCACTTCGTTTCGTTTCGATTCCGTTTCTCACATTATAAGTACCTACCCTTCCGCAGCTATATTTGGAACTATTCTTTTAGACTCCAACGCACTAGCTGGCTTCCGCGACGTCCGCGTTAACGATTTCGAATTTCGCGCTTAAATTATTTGTTTTGGTCTACACTGCAGTACGAACCAAAATGGCGGATGTTAACATAGTAAATAGGGATGAGGAAATTCTTGGTCCAGACAAGAAAAAAATGAAGATTGACAATTTGATCAAGTATAGAAATACATTCTAAACTAAAGAGAAACATAAATAACGGATTATTAATGAACCCAGTTTCCGGATGTATACAATAGACACGTGGCCTTCTATTTTACCCACAAAACTCAAAATGGGACTGGTCCTTTCCGATTTGCATATCGGTATATATTAAATGACCCCTTCAATTATCAACCTCTATCTATCAACATCAGTCATGGCAAGGTGTGTGTAGGATTTTATTAAGAATACAGTAACTGAGTTAAGTTGTAGAACTTCAGCTCTGACAGTCTCCAGTAAACTTCTAAGTCATAAAAATTAGGCAAAGTGAAAATTGTGAAAAAAATAGTTTGATATTTAGCCTACTTTTACAACAAACTTGTTTTAATTAGCCTAAAAGCCAGCACAGGATATCATATTATACAACCAACTTCTAATGTAATTGTTAATAATAATAAAAATTTGTATGTGTTCCATGAACCCATTCACTCACCTGCTTTCACTGTTGTCTATGTTTTCAGTGTAATAGTTTATAGTAATAGTGTAATAGTTGAATGTAAATCCAGGATGGTTTAAGAAATAATGTTTTAAAAACTTCAACTGCAGACTGCATATAATGTTAACTGGGAGAAAAACTAAGTCCGTTTATAATTAAAATTTGGAAAAATGGAGAAAAAAAAATATTACAAAATCTTCCTCTGGATACACTCTTTTGATCATGAACAAGCTTATGTCCAAATTTGGTAAAAGTCCAGGATAGTTTAAGAAAGTTATTAATGTTTAAAAAACTTTTAACCACAGAGTGAATGTAAATGTTGATGCAGCTGCCAACGGAATGTAGGATCACTATGTCTCGCTTGCACAACAAAAGTCACAGGCTCAACAATAATAATGTCCTTTATTTAGACAGGATCACATGTTTAGTTACAAAATAATAGTTTACAACATGGTCCTGTAACTACAAACTACAACATAATATTATAAAATCAAAATATAAGTTAACAGGTTCATTGACAGTGATTTTAAATAATGACTGTAAATACTGATTTGTTTCGAAATAAATTTTGAGATAGTTTCTTAAAAGATTTCAAAGTATTGCATACTGTCAAAGTTGGATGTAAACCATTCCATACATTACTGCCAGATACCACAACAAACGTCTAAAATCTGATCACTTTGTCATGTAGATCTACTAATCACTTCATGTACATATTGGAAAACATTTAAGTAGTCAGGTGTCAATTGATGGAAAACTAAAATTGCTCTTCTATAATGAAAATAATCATGCAGCAATAGGCATCCATTGAAGCATTTGTAAAAGTGGAATAGTAGATCTATAAGCTGGCAATTTAAAAATAAGTGCAGTCTTCACGATAAACCAGTAGTCCGAAGCCCGAGGCTGGTAAAAATGCTGGTGGGCCTGTAAAAATTCCACTTACAGGCCAATAATATCTATATAAAATTTTTTCCAAAATATGGTTCAGGCCTGTGGATCAAAAAGTTTACTGTGAAGACTGTAAGTGTAGCTTAGGTCTCTTGTAACTTAAAAACTTTATCATATTTGTCAAATTTTTGACTGCTGACATAATGTAAAATTAAACTGTGGAAAAATAATACAATTGTAAATCTTAAGTAAGGCTTTGTTTGACATGGAGCTTCTTAATCTAGATAAAACACTAATTTTTGTTTTTTTGAGATCCTATCAGTTATAAACTCTATATGAGCAGTTAAACAACAGTCATTGTGTACGCTCAAAAGTTTTGCTGATTCAGCAGTTAATAATACTAAATTTTCTATTTGTATACACATTTTTCTACTCTTAGATAATTTCTGTTGTGTACCTATTAAAATGCATAGAGATTTCTTGAGATTCATGTTAAGTTTCTTTGCTTTCATCCATTTTATAGAATTCACAAAATCTTTCATTAATTTATGTTCAGTTATATCAAGTAATAATAACTAATATATTAAGCTAATACAAACATAAATGTAGTGCAGTAGTGCACCAGTAAATATAAATTTTTAGAATATTTTTTGTATAAAGTATTATTTACACCATAGTCTCCAGGAGTTAACATATTTAAAAAAAAATGAGCACCACGGACAGTTGTTAAAAAATGTTAACCAGTAGGCACAGTGTAAATGATCAGTAGTTATCACTGTCAGTTGCATCAAATGGTTGTCACAATATTTCCATTGAAAAATATACTTTGAGATCATTGGGCAAATCAGAAAATCATTGGATGATTCCCTTTATATTATCTCTATCTCCTCAACTTGGAGTAGTATGGCAGCTACACAAATAGGAAAAATAAGCATCAAAGTCTTATCATGGGCGATTTGGGACCAGACTGTACTGAAATGGCTTTTAGGTGGTGGTCTTTTGAAACTGTCCTCTGAGGTTCAAACCTTGTTTCACCAATATGTGTTTTCCTTTATGGGTCAATGAAAAATTTTAAATTATAAAGGGCAGTTTCTAGATATGATAGATGGTTTGGTTTTGAATTTCAGAGAAGGAATTCTATTAGGTTATGGTAACCCACTGCTAGACATCTCAGTCAATGGAACGCAGGAATTTCTGGATAAGTAAGTATAAAATGATAGTTGTAAATGAATTATAAAATCGGCTTGATGGCTAGGGACAGTTTACTGCATCAAATTAGATAGGTTAAATTAACTGCTAAGAAATGAGAATACCCAGCAGTGTTCAGATATTTAGTTCTGTCAAGTGTGGCATACATGTAGTATAAATTTTTAAATGACAAATAACTAAATTCAGAGTTAGTATTGTTGATCTTTGAGATTGGTAAAAAATGCAGGATTAATACCATTTCAGTTTATAACAGAAAAGCAAAATTTACAAAAATAGAAAAACCCATCTGACAGATTAATATATCATCTCTTTTAAAATGATAAAAAATTGTCTTGTTTGAGTTATTTCCCTATTGTCATAATCTTTTTTAGCCATGCATGTCGATGAAGCTTAAATATGCTTACCCACCATTCTGTGTTGGTTTTCTCACTGTTGTGTAGATAATGGAAGATCCATTAAAATTAAGACCAAATACTTCTGGTACATTAAAAATTAAACTGAAGTTCATCCCTAATGTTCACATCCTGGAGATGATGAGAGACTGAGACATAATTAAGTAACGAGGTTTGAAAATCAAATGTTATATTTCTTCAGATATGATTTGAAAGCAGACAATGCTATTTTGGCAGAAGAAAAACATAAAGCCATGTAAGTACTTAGTTGTCACATCTGAGAATTTTCTTCTTGTTTCCAAATGTCACATTTTCCCTTGGACTTAAACACAGGGTTTGAATTTATTAAATTCTGTTACAAATGGTAAATTACTAGAAACGCTTTCAGGTTTTTATCTTTCAGAAAAAGCCTTTTGATTTTATTAACATACTGTAATTAAGTTCTAGATGCAAGTGCAGAATAACTACTCTTTCTGATTTTCAGTAATAAATAATATTTACTTTTTAATTGAATTTAGGAAATAAAAAACAACATTTCAAAAGAATTAACTCTTGATTTAAATCTGGTATTATTGAACTTGTGTTTTATCTTCATCACAGGGTTCCCACACGACCTGGAAAACAGGAAAAGACCTGGAATTTCATTTTGAATTTTCCAGGCCTTGAAAAGTCCTTAAAATTTTGAAAAATCTCGAAAATCTGGGAAAAAACAGGGATTTTACTGGATTTATTTTTTTCTTGCTAATTATTATTTCGATCCACTTTGCATTGTTACTGTGACCATGCAGAAATCGTTATTTGATTGCCTTACTGTTGGTTTATAAAGGGTAACACAAAAGGCAATTTCGCATTGAATCCAGCTACGTCTCCTGTATGTAATCTTTTGAGCGTTTTAAGTAACAGTATCTTCTAAGCATGTTTTGTTTTATGTTTAAAACCAACGAAATGGCGGGACATTTGTTCACAAAAGGGACCTTGAAAATCACAAGAAACCACTGGAAAACACCTTGAAAAGTCCTTGAATTTGAGATGATTTTTTTTGTGGGAACCCTGTCATCAACACATGGTCATTTTGCATTCAACATTAATTTCAGATAATTTGCTAAGGCAGCAAAATATAACTGTATACTCCTAGGTATATATACACATGTATAAGTTTAGAGTCATAAATGTGAAAATTTCCAGAGAATACATGTTCATTATGTTACAGGTATGATGACATGTCCAAGACATTTGCTGACCATGTGGAGTACATTCCTGGTGGTGCAACAATGAATGCAATCAAATTAGCACAGGTCAGTGTTATAAATACATGTATTTGATTTCTTATTATATATTATATATTGTAAAAAGTCACAGGGAAATTTGTAGGACCTTGTAAAAATATCTGCTATTTTCTGGTAATCCAGAGTACTAATATACAAAATTATATCATTGTCTAAATTATATCTGCTCCCACATTAGGGCCAAGTAAAATTACTTTGTAGATTTCAACCCTCTCAGTGGTTCCACTGGCATTCAAAGACTTGTTGCCAAAAAAATCACCAAAGTACGATATTTGTTTTTTCCGCCAAGTTACTCTCCCCTCTTTTTATGCCCCCGCGACAAAATGTTAATTTACCCCTGTTCGTCCGTCTGTCTCCTGGACTGTCAACCAAGATTGCTGAAACAGCCGACTTTAGCTATACATAGGATCTAATAGGAAATTTCATTTTAAAATCTTTGTCTGAAACCAATTGGCCAGTTGGAAACAGATTTGGCAGCAACGGTCTTTAAAAGCTGCTATTTCAGGTTTGTCAATTGTGTCTGATGACCCAGATTATCCTTGGATGGTGATCTTTCAGAATTTTCTTGCTAACTCAGAATCAACAGAGTCACAGGAACCCGAATTTGGCAGCACTGATTTTTTCCTATTACACATTAAGACTGTCAACTACGGTGGCCAGCAATGCATCAATAACCTCTCAGTTACTGCTTTTATGGTCATTGATTGGCGAGCGATACGTGAACGGTACAGACTCCTGACTGTATCGAATTTCATAAAAAATGTCAGTAAAGAATTTTACTGTACCGGTATTTTATTCCCTTCTGTTTTTATATTACAGTGGTTACTGAGAGTTCCTGATGCTACTACATTCTTTGGTTGTATAAAGAAAGATAAATTTGGTGATATTTTGGAAAAGAAGGCAAAGGAAATTGGTGTTAATGTAAAATTTCAGTATACTGAAAAAGAATCTACAGGAACATGTGCTGTAATAGTCACAGGAAAAAATAGGTATAATATATATACATAAAGTTCTAGTTGTCATTCATTTTTGTGGTAAATTGTTTTCTAAATTGATAGTAAGTACTGTAAATTCGGAAAATGTTGCAATGTTTTTATTATTGCGAAAAATGTGACCGGTTTTTAATCACAATATTTTAAACTCGCATTTTGGAATTTTTTATATGAATGATTTTTCTCAATATCGCAAAAATTAAAATTGCATTTTGGTCTAAAATGACAAAATCGCAATAATAAATGTACACAATAATTTCTGAATTCACAGTATTGAACTGTTAGTATAAAGAAAGGATGTTTTGTATCCCTGCATGTTGATAAGTTAATCAGTGGAAATCTTTAAATCTACATACAGTGATCTGTTTTTTCAAAAGTTTATCTTTTGAAACGTACATGTATGTCAAAAGTTCAAGCAAAGGAAAAGTGTTTCTATTGCTGTCCTTCATCTGTGAAGCCTTAAATACATCTAGAAAAAACATTTCAACTTTCTGCAAGTCTGAGACGGTCCTAGTGCCATATTTTATGAGAATTCTAGGCTAGATGTAGACACTGTTACAAGTATGTATATTTAAGAACACAGATTCAAGGTAGTGGTAAATTACACACAATAACAGGTCAAAATAAGATGTTTTTAATACCGGGTTTACTGAGGATCACTGAGTATTTCTCATCTGTTCCATAACCATTACAAATAAAGTATTATTCTGACAATGTAAATGCATTGTATATTGTTATTATCCTTCAACAATAATTATCTTGTGTTGGGAGAAGTCAGGAAAATAGCACACCTCTATTCTATTCTAAGAAGGGGATCCAGGAAGAACATGACGTCACAAATACTGTGAACCAGAACACAATACAAACTTTTATTTCAAGTGAAGATGGGGGTACCAATTTATCAAATTTGTGTTTATTTAATAAAAAGGCCATTTGCAGGATAAGTGATGGATAATTTGGCTTGAAAGAACAAATTGGAAGAGCACAAGATATTTTAGTAACATTAAGGAAGAAAAGGGAAAAATGATGCTGTTCACATATAAAAAGTTATCTCAGATAAGCCTCAAGCACAATGAACTTTCATCACTAGAGACAAACTACATTGCCTGACAGTTTTCTGGCATTTGCCAGATTTCAGGATTTTGACCATTATAGTCTTTATATATTCCTATATAAAATAATGGATTCTTCCCAATTTCTGGTTTCTGGCACCTTCTGTACTTTCACCCATGAAACTATGTCATTATAATGTACAAGGAAGGATACAGTTGATAAATTCTTGAAAGAAATTCCTTCATGCATGTTACAAAAATCTGACACTTTGATTGCTGTTCTTTTTCTAATAGTAGACTTTCAAACACTTCAGAAAAGCTTTCACATTAAAGGTATCCAAATTTGTGAGAAATTATCAATGTTCAAATTTCTTTTCCGATTATTAAACTTGCCAGAAAGAAAAAAGATTTGAAATGATATTAAATAGAATGTCATTTCTTTGTGTTACTACTGATTTTCCTGGTAGAATTAGAACCAATCCAGCAGTTTGGTTTTCTGTTTCTAGTTATTTGTGTTTATAAGTGTCATGTCTTACCACTGGATTTTAAAATGAAAACATCAGGAAGGTTTTTTTCCATTTTGATAAAAAAAAAAGACATGTTAATAGGGGTTTTTCAAGACTATAAATTTGTTTTAATTATACAAGTATTGATAATATACAAACTTCATTTTTTTCTATTAGAAAAAGGTAAGTATTTTATTGGCAACATTTTCTCACGGGAGAAAGGGATTTCAAAATTGAAATATTCAGCCTCCAGATTTATTGAACTTCCTAAAACCCATTCTTTACAAATCAGATTATCTCACCCTGCTTAAAGGGCTAGATATCAGGGTACTGTTTCACTAAAAGTTGTAAGAGTTAAGACTGATCCTAAATCCTTTGAATATATGCAAGTTACAACTGATCGTAACTCTTATGACCTTCATAAGTGAAACAGTACCCAGAGTATTTACCAATTACGTTATGTCTGTCATCATCCCTGTCTTGTATTATAACATTGATTTAAAATCCTTTTCCACTGAAACTATCTGGGCAGTTTGGACATACTTTAGGGCAGCACTTATCTTGGTTATTCTCTTTCAAAAGTTGCACTTAGTAACATTAATGACTTAGTTTTAGTGGCTACCATTACTAAAAATAGTCAGTAACAAATTTTAATTCATAGGATACTATTGGGCAAGTTGGGAATAAAAGTAAAAGTAAATATCCACTGGTACATTGTGGATATACCTATCCATCTGAACTGAAATTTTATGTGTTTCTTAGCTTCTGTTCTCCACAGTGATTAAGGTAACAGGTACGTAAATGGGCACAGATTTTTATGAAATTTTGCAAGCAATAAGAGCATGTGGAACTGCATATAAATATCGAAAAAATATATAAGTAACTTTTATACTTTCAGATATATAGCAAATTGAATATACTGTAGTAAGAAGTATAAATGTATAGGATGAACGTAAATATTGCAAAAATTATAGAAAAATTTTACTTTAAATTGCCTTTTCTCAAAAATGTGTCCTATGAATTTTCTTTAAAATTGATATGTTATTGCCACTAAATTGCCGTTTTATTGATATGAAAGCTATAGGGGGTCACCGAATTCGTTTTTGCAGTATAAATCATCAAAGTGTCTGTGCAATACCTAAAAACGTCGAAAAATAAGATTCAGAGCCACGACGTCACGATTATTTTTGCCTTTTCGGCGCTTTTTCCACGCTGTACAGCAGATTCAACTATCCATACTCAAAAAACGAATTTGGTGACCCACTATAAATTTTATATCAATAAAACGGAAATTCCAGTAGCAAAATCATATCATTTTTAAAGAAAATTCGTAGGACAGGATATATTAATTTGTAGTCAAAATTGCTGAACTTTTTTACGATATTTTCGTGTATTCTATATATTTGTACTACTGTTTTCCGGATATTTAATTTGCTATATCTCAGAAAGTGTAAAAGTTATATATATCATTTTTTCGATGTCCATGTGCAGTTCCTCATGCTCTAGTTGTATGCAAAATTTCATAAAATTCTGTGGGATTATCCATTTACGTACCTGTCACCTTAAGTGTTTAGTCTGTTGCTGTTGAGATAATCATTGATTACTGATATACTGTATAGAGACTGTCATTTGTTTAATTTTTCTTATTCAGAGTCAAGTTTTTTTTTAAACAATTTCAGAACAAGAAATTGCTCAACTCAACTTTGCTTTTGATTGATAGAAATAATTTGATATTTGGTATGTTGATTGATCCTGTTAAATTGTATGATGTCTTTCAGATCTGCCAGCTTCATGATCACTTCATGTTTTGTTAACACTTGTACATGTAGTAAAATTGGGAACAACTGAGGACATACCTAAGCATTGCATCCTGTTGAATGGAATTTAAATTTATCCTATCTTTATTTATTTGGACAAAATTTGGTGAAATTGTTTTAGTTTGCTAAAAAAGAATTTCTTTGAACAACAGTACTGTCATTTACAGATATATATATCTCCAAAAGGTTTTATAGTATATTTCCTTTTATAGTAAACACTGGGCCAGTTGAGGCAAAACTTTAGTTCCCAGCTGAGTGATGAAGTCTCAATATCATGAATTATTTAATTATTGTTATCCATAAGTTGGAAGTTAAGTGAACTTGTTTCTGTTGTTTGAGGACTATTCCAATTGAATATTTTTTGTGCTTGATAGCTTTAAATAGCACATTTTTTTGTAAGCCAAATATATATCCAGAAATGTATCTGTATGATAGCAGATATGTAACATTTTGTATCTGGGTACACGTCTGGTAAAAAGTACACTTTAGCACATGCTTTATTGTGAAACCACATTCAACCTATGAATGAATTAATCATGTTTTATTCTCTTTAATTGATGGGATTTTTCAAATCGCGGAAAGTTGGGGGGTGGGGGAATAAAAAAAAAATAATTTTATGGCAGTTTAAATGTGTTAGATGTTTTCAGTGGCCAAGTAATCTTGGTAGTTTTTGTCTCACCTGCGGCAAAAAGTCCCAGTGGCGAGATATAGGTATTACTTTCCAGCGGCGACAGCTACATAAACTTTTTTAAAACTTAAATAACTTTGTACATGTAATACCTACAATTAAGATTTATGGTCCACAAGGTAGCTTATTGTATAAGGTTTGCCGCAGTATACTTGTCTTGTGACCCTAACCTCATTTTCATGGTTCGCTGACTTCATAATCATGAATTTAAAATCTACGTCCAAGTTTCGTGGTTAAATCCATTTCTTAGCAACTGTAATACCTTCATGTTTTGAAGGCTGACCACATTTGGTCTATAGGTAGTTCTTAGTGGGTACATGCCAGTTTGACACCTGGCTTGGGACCTTGACCTCAATTTCATTTTTTTTCTCGAGTGACTTTGTCACTTTTTCTTGATTAAGTCTGTTTCTTAGAAACTATAATACCTAGACCCACTGTATTTGGTCAGTAGATACTTCTTTCGTGGGTACATGTCAGTCTGACACTTGCCATGCTTTCTCAGCAACTAGAATACCTAGACCCAACATAATTGGTCAATAGATAGTTCCTGCTGGGTACATTTCAGTCTGACACCGGGTTTGTGACCATGACCTCAATCTCAATTTCATGCTTGAGTGACTTTGTAATTTTTTCGTGGTTAAGTCCATTTCTCAGAAACTGTAATACCTAGACCTACTGTATTTTGTCTATTGATAATTCTTGGTGGGTATGTGCCAGTCTGACACTTGTCTCTGGACCGTGACCTCAATTGTATGCTTTGTCACATATTCAAGATTAAGTCAATTTCTCAGCAACTTTTAATACCTAGACCCACAATGTTTGGTCAATAGATAGTTCTTAGTGGATACATGTTGGTATGACATCTGCCTTTCGACCCTGACTTCAATTTCTTTTAACACATTTTCCTTTGAATTGCAAAATGTCGGGTATCAGATAATCATTATTCTGTGTCCATGTGCATACTCAGGCGAGACTATAATAATCAGTCATGGTCTAAGATGTGAGATGGCACCATTCCAACCGAGGGTTCACATTTTCCAGTCAGAAACGAGGCTTGCCGAGTTTCTGATGATAGAAAATGTGAACCCAAGGGTGGAATTGTCCAGTCTTACATTTTTTACCATGACTGATTATTTTTCTCACAATTCTCGACCGAATATTTAAAGAAATAAACGTGGCCGCCATGACACAAAATGCGCCCTATTAAACTAGGCAACCTAGTGCAAAATAAATTATATATTTGAAAAGATCGTATGCGTTTTGGTTTTGTACCAAATGTACAAAACTTTAAAAAGATATCTTTTAAGTTGCGATTCAGGGTTTTCAAATTGAAGCGATGTTAATTTCAACGTTGTCGTACCATTTGTGCGAGGTTGTGTGTTTTCTGACGTTGAAGCATTGTGATGTGACGTTTTTTTGCATTGTTACGTCAAGGTAGGTCACGTGATGTGAGATGGATGAATCTCACACCGGTGTCTCACACGGAATATACATGTTCCAAACACATAGAAATGTGAGAAATATAGTGTCCACTCTTGTTTTTTAATTACTATTGATCACTAGCATTATTAGCTTGTAAACATATACCCAGCTTTTTACAAGGTGATAAAGGATTGCCAGTATGTGTGGTTTTCTAGAGTTTATTATTATTAAAAAAAATTTCTTTCACATGTTACAAATTTTATCAAAAGTGATCTAAATACATTCAATATATAAAGGATTGATAGACTGGTACTATGCAAGGGCTAAGTTGTAGTCCAATATAACTATAATATAGGATCATTAACCTTGACATAACTGAGGTTTGAGTACTGTAAATTCATAAATTATTGTGATTACAACCCTGTCGCATTTTTCGCAATAATAAAAACATCGCAATCCGAATTTACAGTATTAACAATGCATATGGAAAGGCTTTTGCCTACTGGATTGCTAGTTTTCCAGTCTCCAGCTTTCACCATTTGTGTAATATTCTCAAATTTTCAACTGATGTGACATGAAACACCAGTACACATACAGGAACAAAAGTTATTGCACACTGGAAGTAAATTGTACAAAAGTTATTGCACACTGGAAGTAAATTGGTATAATTTAAAGCTCATTCTCAATTTTCCAATGGCCTGATTAATGTTTTTTTTTGACATTTTTTCAGATCACTTTGTGCAAACCTTGCAGCAGCTAACTTATTTACAGAAGATCATTTAAATATAAATGAAAACTGGGCTCTAGTGGAAAAAGCTCAGTATTATTATATAGCAGTAAGTTTTCATATGATGCTTGAGGTATATATTATACATTTCTTTTCGGATATATATCTAATGAGGAACCAGAGTGAGTTATCTTTTCCTAACCAATGTAGGAAAGGGAGATAATTAAATTCTCTCCATTTTGTCCTGAGGTTAAAAGGGATACAAAATTATTATCTCCCTTACCTACATTGGTTAGGAAAAGATAACTCACTCTGGTTTCTCATTCCTTAAATTTGTAAACTGAAACAAGATACAGCCCCTTTAAAAATCTATTTCAAGTTCCATGATTTTGATTGTAAAATTATAATTTGAGGTAAATTATTACCTTTGTCAAAGACTAATTAATATTGTGACATTAGTAACTGTAATACCAAAGGCATTGACAACAACAATTCTAGAAAATTAAAAAGTTCTACAATTACTGTCTACAGTGTTTATGATTCAGTTGAAGACATAAGTTATTTTACTATTATTGGCCAAGGGTGCATTGCCTATTCTGTAATCTTGGTATATCATATATGGAACATAAAATGATAATTTTCAATTATATATTTTATTGTAGGGTTTTCCATTAACAGTATCACCCCCATCCATACTGAGAATAGCTAAACAATCACACGAGAATAAGAAGACATTTTGTATGAATTTATCAGCACAGTTTTTATGTCAGTTCTTTAAAGATCCTCTATTACAAACGTTACCATATGTAGATTTCCTTTTTGGTAATGAAACAGTAAGTTTATGTTTATGTATATGCAATTAAAATTTAATATACTTTATGTAAAAATTCAAGCTTTTTATTCTTCAATTTGCAGGTAATTTTAATCTAACACATACCTTAGCATGTAACATTTTGTTTAATGTTACCCTCTTGTGCTTTGTATAAAAATTGGTGATGTACTAGACTGCAGACGCATTATAAAACACATCAATTTAAAAAAAAAAAACCAAAATATCTTTGTCTATTTTAGAGTTGATATATTTTGACACATGTGCAATCATGGAATTACTACTGTCTGGACCTCAGTTCATAAAATGGATTTTTAGCAATTTGAAAGTGTATTAGAAGAATTATTAGACAATCTTTTGTTGGTTAATTAACCTTATGGAGTCGTCCAAGAAAACATAAAAATTGTACAGTTGTTTATAAAGGTTATTTTTGTATACCTCACAAATGGTTGTAAATCGGGAATTTCCAATAGAAAAATTAAAGCGTTTAAACATTTTTAAAAAATTAATAACTTGATAATATCAACTCAGACCTATCCTAAAATTTGTAAAACTCTATTTTAAATATTTATTATGCACTTTGTGCATATTTCATGAATCACGGGGTTGTAATACTTAATTTTATAAAAACTCATAGGAAGAGTTATCTCCCTTTTACATTGAAAATCCCAGAGGCGGAAGTTTTTTGTTTCTTTTGAAGACATGATTGAACACAATCAGGTAATTGTTTCAGTTACGACTAAGTTCATTGCATCTTTCACCCGAGTAACTAGACAATTTACATAGATTAAGGTATTCAAGTTCTCAAAAATCTATTTTACGAACTGAGGTGTTCAGACAGTAGTTTAGATAGAGCACATGAACCAAAAAATGTCAACATGCAGTTCTGAACTTAATGAACTAAGAAAAAAAAACATTCAGTATAATAAATTAAATCCACATGGCTGACAGGGTGATCGAGCAGATTGTTAACCCTCCAAAAACAAACCTGGTGTCTTTGATTCTTTGAGCTGATAATTCTCTATTGACAAGAAATTACATAGAAAAATATATGAATGCATTTCCTCATCAGTCATTCATATAACCTTACCTTGACCTCAATTCAACTAAACAGACAGACAAGAATTTTTGTTTGTGTTTACTCATGTTTCCAGTATATATCTGACTTGATACTTCAGTAGTATGTGCATACATTACATTTGTATGAGATTTAATATAGCATTTCTATTGCTGTTCTTCATTTAAAAGTCACAATGAGGCCTTTAACACAGACAAATATCTTGTACCTTATTGCAAGTTCAAAACATGCACTACCACTTGTTTGAGTGGAAATCTTTGAAAAATGTTGATCTTATCATATCTCTGCAATTTACACTTTACTCATCATAATATCAATAAATGACAAACAACAAGCAAGGAAATCTGACACAGTTCTGTTGCTACAGTATTTCAGTTGGAAATAGGTGTTATATATTGATTGATTGTTTGCTTAACTGCCGGTGGCAAATATTTCGTGCTTCTTCAGGACAAGAATCAGTTCAACAATTTATCAAACAATTCAAATAGGGGTGGGAAGGAAAACACAAGGGAAACAATTTTGACTGCCACTAAAGGGTGGATGGATGGGTAGGTTCAGATAATTTAGCCTTCTGTAGCGGCATTAGCCTACTCTTTTTCGAAAACTTCTGAAGGGGTCTTTAACATGCAGGGAGCATGGCATTCTCCAAACACATTACCCACTATGGTCTGCAGTCAGGCTTTCCGTATTATGACCTGACAAGACCCCAATGAGAGGTCTCCTCTTTCTACCACCACGGATGCGCTAGACAGCTTTGTTTTTTGAGCTCCAGTGAGCCATCACAGCTGCCTAGAAATGTGTTATTTAGATCAGTGTACATTTTGTTTAAAACTAATCTTACCTTGTAAATCTTCAGTCAGTTTTAATCCTATATATTTTCTTTATTTTAGGAAGCAGAAACATTTGCCAAAGAAAACAATTTTGAGGTATGTTATTTATTATTATGAGCCTTGTATTACATAACATATTACATAATTCATTGACATATCAGGATGGGTTATTTGGGTCATTTATAATTTAAAGGGTTGGCTAATTTTTCCTTCAGAATAAGATTGCATATTTTGAAAATAATTGTACTATATATAAACTGTCCTGAATTAAATATAATGCTATATAAATATGATCATGATATGTTTTTGTCTAGGTGACAGATAGAGCAGAGATAGCAAAGAAAATAGCAGCTTTGCCAAAGGAAAATTCAGATAAATCCAGGGTTGTTGTCATTACACAGGGCGATGGAAATGTCATTGTTGCAAAAGGTAAACAAAATCCAGTATTGTTGTCATTACACAGGGCGATGGAAATGTCATTGTTGCAAAAAGTAAACAAAATCCAGTGTTGTTGTCATTACTCAGGGCGATGGAAATGTCATTGTTGCAAAAGGTTAACAAAATCCAGGGTTGTTGTCATTACACAGGGCAATGGAAAGGAAATGTTATTGTTGCAAAATTTAAACAAAATCCAGTGTTGTTGTTATTACTCTGGATGATGGAAATGTCATTGTTGCAAAAGGTAAACAAAATCCATTTCTCAAGGTGATGGAAATGTCATTGTTGCAAAAGGTAAACAAAATCCAGTGTTTTTGTCATTACTCAGGGTGATGGAAGTGTCATTGTTGCAAAAGGTAAACAAAATCCAGGGTTGTTGTTACATGTACTATCCGGGTGATGGAAATGTCATTGTTGCAAAAGGTAAACAAAACCCATTACTCAGGGTGATGGAAATGTCATTGTTGCAAAGGTAAACAAAATCCATTACATAGGACGATGGAAATGTCATTGTTGCAAAATGTACCGGGTAAACAAAATCCATTACATAGGGCAATGGAAATATCATCCATACAAAAAGTAAACAAGGTGCAGTGTTGTTGCCATTACTCAGGGTGATAGAAATGTCATTCTTACAAAAAGTAAAAAAGGTACAGTGTTGTTGCCATTACTCAGGGTGATGGAAATGTCATTCTTACAAAAAGTCAAGGTACAGTGTTGTTGCCATTACTCGGGTTATAGAAATGTCTTTGTTACAAAAGATGAACAAAATCCAGGGTTTTTATTGTGACCAAACAACATAGATTTTTAATGTGCTGCATGCATATTAGTGTTGTTTTTTTATAAGTTTTAGACATTTGTTATTTCAAGATTAGTTTTCTGGAGCTTAATATACATTTTTACAGTAAATTTGAACAGTATATTTATCAACTCTCCAATACCCCATAACTGCAATTTTGATATTATACTGATACTGTGATAAAATATGTTGCATTCTTTTAAAAAATGCAAGCCGACTACAAACAAAAACTGAAGGACCACTATTATAATAATCTTTATTTGTTGATAGATGGTACTGTTACAGAGTATCCTGTTATACCTATCAAATCTGAAGATATTGTAGATACAAATGGAGCCGGAGATGCATTTGTTGGAGGTTTGTATAATTATATACAAGACATTTCATTTATAATACAGCTGTATATAGAATATCAGTTTTGAAAGTCAAGGCTAACCGTTAGCAGAATCACATTGAGATATTAATATACGGGTGATGTTTTCCATCAAGACTTTCAAAAACTGGTGTTAAGTTATGATTTTACTGTTCAGAAGTAATTTCCCTTGAAAATAAGAAAATCAACAAAATAGATTGTTTCGCGATATTAATTATTAGCGTTTCTCAACTTACATATTTTAACTTTTGCATTTGTATTTTTGACAATGAAATACAGTTGGATTTAGACTTTACAGAAATTCTGACTTAAAAAGTAAATAAGCTATGAATTTTGTGTCCACAGTATAACATATTACATATGGTGTGTTTCCTTGAGAACTGGCACATGATTTAAATCCTGCTCATCATGTCAAGTCTATTACAAAGCAGGGTTTATATATTCACTCTAAATATGCATGTAAGAATTGTCCCTGGATGTTAAATGACAAATGTTCACAAAATTGTAGTGAAAAGCTAAGAAAATTGTAAATTTATTTTGTTTCGTAAATAAACAGTTATTTTCCTAGATGAAAGGCTTAAATAATAAATTCCATCCGTGTTAGGACTATAATTGAATTTATTTGTTCTATTGTAGGTTTTTTGTCACAATTAGTACTAGGAGAATCAGTAGAAAAGTGTGTCCAATGTGGAAACTATGCTGCTAATTTGGTTATACAACGATCGGGTTGTACATTCCCTGAAAAACCAAACTTTCAATGATTATATTACTTGTCTTTTTTGTATTCATCGATGCATTTTCCTATTCATTGGTAATAAAATTTGAGGGTATCTATCTACAATTTGTGGCAATTAGTGTGTTGTTAAAATTTTTATCTTAGTTAATTTATTGTAGCATTTTCTATATCGATAAATGTTTTTAAAAAACAACAGCGAAACAAACAAGTATATATAATAGGATTCTTGAAATATTCTGTATCTTCATTTGGCTATTGTTAACAAAAAAAAATTATAGTATTTGGTTTAACCATAAAAAATATGGAGGATTAATTAGTTTTACGATATTTGTAATCAATGAATTGTTTTGTTAATTCCAGAATGTGTTTTATTTACCATGTTTACATTTTCTTTATGTTCAAGCCCAAATTCTATATTTTATTCAAACTAGAAAAAAACCATGAAATTTTAATGTCCAAAATATTCCTATTTTACTCAAAATTTTTCATATGGATTAAGGTGTAAAAATATATGAAGTGCAATTCCAGTATATCTTGCAAGTATTCTAAAAAAATTCACTTGTTCTAATATAATCAGTTGTTCCTGAAATATTTGAGGATCATTGATTTTGAGGGTACTGATAAGTCATTACATATAAAAGAAATAACAAAATGATTTGCAATCAAATTTTATTAGATATTATGTATTTTTATACTTTTTTCATGGTTTTTAAGTTGAACTGCAAGTATACCATTGTTATGAAATAGTAAATGTATTTAAAAATGATTGTGTCTATATTTTTTACTTGGGGCATTAATATTTGCTTATTGTTGTAAAATATGGTTGACAGAATAAATTAGTTACTCTGGTTACAATTTAGAGTTGTCATAAAAAGTTTTTAACCAGGATTAAACATGATCTGAATATGTTACATAAAGAAACATCGATTGAAGAGTGATTTAACAAAAATTAAAGAGGTCTTCGAAAAGGCCAAAAAGTATAGTTGTCTATTCTAAATTAGACTTCACTTCCAGCTATATTAGTGTAAAAGACAAAAAGTGTAATACTGCAATTTTTCCCCCCTCTGATTGGAATGAGTTTTCTTGCATACAAAACTGAAAAGTAATTAATTGGGTTGCTCAAGATTTTTACAAATGTATAAATGTCATACAGTCTTCAATCGAAGATCACCATTTAACCTTCTGAACTGATCGAGTTCTCCATTAGAAAGGCTAATTTAGGGGTTATTAATCAGTACAATAATTTTGATTGTACACAAGGAAAGCATACACATTAAGGCATACAACAAGAGAACACCCACCTCGAGAGTTGTTCTAGAATTATCATATACCAATTTCAAGCTATTTTCACACTAACACTTGATTTTTTAGTTTAACTTCAATAAACATAGTTCACAGCACTATCATTAGTTGCAGTAAAAACATTCTTAAATTTTACAGTCAAACCTGCTTTAAAGGGTAACTCTACAAAGCAAATCACTGTCTATAAAGACACTGTGAAAATGTCCCCGTTATGAACAAAATGTGTAAAAGTAACCTTAAAAAAGGGCACCTGCTCATAAAGAGCATATTTCGTTGGTCTCATGTGTTGCCATTATACACAGGTTTGACTATTTGTTAAGAACTCAGATTTAAGGATTGCCACACAAATATCAGCTTGTTTTATGTTGCTCACCCAAGGCTTTAAGAGCTATTGTTTTTGTCAAGCCTGCGCATTATGTCACGGAAGCGAGACAGCGACCCTACATCCTGTCGTCAACATTTACATTCTCTCTGTGGTTAGTTTTTAAAATATTAATATTTTTTTAAACTATCCTGGATTTTTACGAAACTTTGACAGAAGCTTGTTCATGATCAGTAAATAACATGTGGAGAAAAATTATGTGCATTCCACTATTACACTGAAAACATAGACAACAGCGAAAGTCCTTATGGAACCCTTACGAATTTTTATCACTTCCACATTTTATTCATCTCTTGAAAATATTTGGCTTATTTGAATAGAGTCACTACTTGTTGCTTTACAAAAATTTCATATTGCTAAGTCTGAAAATTCAGTTTTGCAATTTCCACTTCAATAGGAGTTGTTCTACTATCAAAACTCCGTTTGTCGTTGAACATTTTGGTGTGGCTGCACATGCAGTTTTCTTCCACAATTTCATCATTTTGTCAGAAAATAATGAACAATTAGAACCAAACTTCACATAGGTCTTTTGGACAGCGTTTCAACATTTTACATATCGAAATGAGGATTTGAAATCAAACAATTTGGAAAACAGACTAATAAAACCTTGAAATCCTGCTTTCAAATATGTTGAGTAAAATTAGTCTTATTTTAATTAGCGCAAATGTTTTGTTTTCTTTGGAGTCATACAAATGCAAAATTTACTTATGATTAGGATTAGGATATCGTGAAAAATTTCCCCTTATTGTTAACATTGGATAAACAGCAACCTAGCCAAGAAGGTGATCTTGATTAAAAGCACTATTGCAGTTGTTAGAAGGCATCGGTATCCTCACTAAAGCTTGAAATTTTTTAAATAGGTCTATCCATAACCACAAAATGTGATTACAATAATTTGTTTACCCTGATAAAAGTATATTCATGTAAGTATAGTGACAGCAATAAATCCCATGTGAATCATATATAGAGAATAATACATAGCAAAGCCCGAGGGTGATATGGCATGTGATGCGGATTTTGTCATGTTTTGTACGCTTTATCATATAAGAACAGGAGAATATAGTTGCGTGACTAATATCATTTTAAGGGTGATGATATCGATATCATCACGGTAGAAAATACAGCTGACAATGTTCTTTCAGTACCGTATATGCAATTTTCCTTTATTTAGTACTAAGTATACTAAGAACTCCGATAGGTTCTATGGGCGGGCCGTCTTGAATTTTCAGTGGGCTTTAGGTTTTTCCGTGTTGAATACTTTACTGTGACTTCAGATAGAGAACAGAAGTGAAATTTCGTCATGTAAAATGTAGGGAGTACACAACTGATCTGCTACTGCCATACTCTATCTGTTTGGAAGTATCATACTAGGTTCTGCTCCAAAATAACGTTTCGTTATTGTTTATGGATAGAGCTTTACAGTAGAGACTTATCTCAAACATAGGTTCTGCATCTAACTGGTTGGTTAATATTTATACATGGAGCTTTACTGTAGAGACTTATTAGCTCACCTGACCCGAAGAGTCAAGTGCTACTGCCATCACTTTGCGTCCGTCGTCCGTCCGTTGACATTTCACATTTTTAACTTCTACAGAACTGCTGAATGGATTGAAACGAAACATGGTACAAATATTCCTTACAAGGTGCTGACCAAGTGTTGTTAATTTGGTGCCGATCCATCACCCAACATGGCCGCCAGCGGAGGCGATAGTTTAACATAGTACCCTATGGGAAATACATACAGAGAATTTCCTCAGGAGAACCGCTGAGAGGATCGAAACCAAACATGGCATGAATGTTCCTTATTAGGTGCTGATCAAGTGTTGTTACTTTGTTGCCGATCCGTCATCCAGGATGGCCACCACTGGGGACTTAGTTTAACATAGGACCCTATGGGAAATACATAAAAAAATATTCTTCTAGAGAACCGCTGAAAGGATTGAAAAAAAACATGGCATGAATGTTCCTTATGAGGTGCTGTTCGAGTGTTGTAACTAACTTTGGTAATGATCCGCCATCCAGCATGGCTGCCAGCAGGGGACTTTAATAGTTTAACATAGGATCCTAAGGGAAATACATACAAAAATCTTCTTCCAGAGAACCGCTGAATGGATTGAAACCAAACATGGCATGAGTGTTCCTTATGAGGTGTTGGGCTGTCGTTGCTACTTTGTTGCCAAGCCGTCATCAAAGATGGTCGCCAGCGGGTGGCTTATAGTTAAACATAGGACCCTATGGGAAATACATACAAAAATCTTCTTCTAGGGTACCTCTGAATGGATTGAAACCAAACATGACATGAATGTTCCTTATGAGGTACTGACCATGTGTTTTTACTTTAGCGCTGATCTGTCATCAGCGGGGGACTTGGTTTAACATAGGATCCTATGGGAATTACATACAAATGACTTCTTTTTGACAATTACTGAATGGATTGAAACCAAACACGGCTTGGATATTCATCTCAAGGTCATTTGGTAATGAACAAATGGAAATATCAGGTGAGAGATACAGGCTCCTGGAAGCCTCTGGTTAACATTATCACATAGTGGATTTTGTGTCTGGAATTTATCCATCGCATCCTTTCTTACCCATCATAATATTTCGAAATGCTTTTAAAGTGCTGTAAAATTTAATTAAACTTATGAGATATACAAGTACAGTTTACGAATAAAAATAAATGACACTGGAGACATAAAATTTTATAGTTGTGATCTTTGTAAATTTTTCAAGGCAGTGATTATGGTCAAAGGATTTAAAGGTCCTTCCGTATATAGTAAAGTTCAGGATATCCGCGTATGTGTTTATTCGTTGTATTTATGTATTTATTTTAAATTCTTTTGGGTGTCTGTGAATTCTATTCAAAACATTAAGTACTGATAGTAAATCTAATGTCTTTTAATAATTTAATCTTTTTTAACACATGAACCTTGACACGTGAGTTAAATATACTTTGTTTCCTTACCCATATACAGGTACGACATCTGTTACCATTAAGCAGCTGTTTCTACTCCTTTGTTCAAAATATTGTTATGACCCCATATTGATTTTTGTCATTATCGTCTACCTTTTAGTCAAATATTCTTTATGTTGTGAAAATAGTCATAAAGTTGTTTAATAATTGCATATTAAACATTCTTTAATGCTAAAATGTTCTAAAAATAAGACATAACTTGGATCGCATTTTACGGATTGAAACGGGGGTCAGTTCAGGTTCCAATAGGTACACCCAAATTTTTTTTTCATAGAGCAGCGCTCTCTGGTTAATTCATATGACAAAGATTTACAATATAGATCAGTATCACCGTGACATGTTCATTTATAACAGAATATATCTACTAGTTTTAAAACGTCCTTTTAGGGAATAAACCTGTCCGTTGTTAAATTATCGAGAGAAAAAAACAGAGCTGCATGCTTCGTAGAACAGTAAAATAATTAAGTCTCTATCTGACCTCCTTAGGGGACGACCATTTGATATTCTGGCGGGGGCCAGGAGGATTTTGAAAATAAATAACCCAGCCTCGATAATAACAAAAATGAATGGTTTGTTCTGTGGTAGTTTGAAAATAAATAACCTCACCTACAATGTATTATAAATAAATAACTCGGCAGGTCTTTTAAACCATTTTATAAA
The DNA here is from genome assembly GCA_028015205.1 of Mytilisepta virgata. Lineage (NCBI taxonomy): Eukaryota > Metazoa > Mollusca > Bivalvia > Mytilida > Mytilidae > Mytilisepta > Mytilisepta virgata. The sequence continues at coordinate 114,768,283 of CM051521.1, forward strand.
TGCATGTTTTAAAGCATGAGATGGCACTAGATTCTACCAAAATTCGTCTTTTTTCATATTTTTTTCGGGAAAAACTTCCAAAATCTTTTAATAATATATAAACTACACCATATATAAATATTAATGTTTTTGAAATGTCTGAAAATGGGTTTCATTTCACTTGAGGTATATTGTCTCATGAACATTTACCACACTTTAATACCTTTTCCCATTTAAACCTATATTGTTTTTTGTACGTATGCAATATATGCAGTTTTGAATTCACTTCCAGAGGATAATGATTAATTTCAATTAAATGGTACATAATGTATTTCTTCTCATTGAATTTATAAAATGTAATTATAAACTTATTATACTGGTGTGTATATATATATATATATATATATATATATATGCAACATACTGGTATATTTAACTTAAACTTCAGAAATATATATCTGCATTCCATTTTCATGGGCGGGTCTAGGTGAGGGCATAATGGGCGTACGCCCCCCCCCTTTTCAAAACAAAAAAAAAACTATCGTAATCTGCTTATATTGTATTGAATATGGCAATTTATCATATTCATTAATTCAACACATACTCTGATTTCTTTAAAAGACTATTGAAATGTTAAGTAACGCCTTATACCCTAGAATTTGGAATTTCTCGTTATTGGTCTACTGCTGTTAAGATCCATCCAATCATTTTAATATACCATAGACAATTAATGGAGAGAATTCGGCATAAAAAATATCAAACCCTGACACTTTAACTATAAAATATACATGCTCCAAGTCAGGAACTGTTACATTAGTGCATTTCACAATTATTTTATGTTTTTTAGCAAAAAAAAGTCCAAAAAATTTTTCGCCTCGCTCCGCTCGGTCAAATTTTTATTATGCGCCTCCCCTTTCAAATATCCTGGAAATGCCCTTGATTTTCCTTTCTCCTTTACTTTAAACAGAGCAATGCACAATACAACATGAATGTACAAGCATGCATTATAAACATTGCATATTTCTATTTGCACCTACAATTCAGTTTCTTGATTTGGCAGTTATGAACTGGTGGCCATTTTTGTGCTTGCATCAAACACAATAACAAATAGTATCTTTATGATGGTCTTAAAGAATACCACAGTGCTGGACAGGGACTGAGACTGCAAGGTGGAACAGCCAAAATTCCGAACAGATACAACCTTGACTATGTTATTTATTTAAGAATAAAAACATGATTTTAAAAATTTTGTATTTTCAAATATTATAAATTAATATAATTGTGAAAATAAATAATCAGTCCCTTGTTTTACTGAAAATGAAAAATCATGCTTCAACGGTGCAGAAAATAAATAATCTGTCTTTATTTTCCACAAAAATAAATAACCCATCCAAAACAAATCCTCCTGCCCCCCCCCCCCCAGAATATCAAATGGTCGTCCCCTTATAGCTTTTGTGTAGCTTTCTAGTACGAACGGTTAAAATTAACAACAACCGTATGGACAAGCATCACAATAATTCCGTTTGTGACATACATATATGTAGAAATTATGTATCCGACCTCTGTCTAACCTTTAAAGGAAATTCAAATTATTTCTTAGGCAATGAAATTTGTAGCACACATCCTTTCAAAATAGACACCTTATCCATTTCCAGACACACTACTACCTATACCGTCTCTGCGGCCAATCACACACCTGTTTTATATCACCTGTTAGATACAAGTTTGAAAACATGAAACTCAAATATATTTCTAATGACGAGGTCTAAGTTGTAAAGTGGCCTAATTGCAGATTTGGCGTTTACAAGTGAGAATATGACTTGGAAAGTGGAAATCATTACATTATATTGTTGTTAACTGCTTTGCCGGTCGGTCCGAATACAAATTGTTTTCCGACGTTTCTACGTTTTCTAGAAATTACATTGTTTTAAAAAAAATCTCAAAATGTCAGCGGTAAAAAAAGACGGTGACAACCTGAAAAGTACCTATTTTTCTCAATACGATTACCAGTAAACCCACCGAATAACTATGGTTTTACTTCTGCTTATTTCAATATTTTACTTTCATTTTTCAAACTTTTTCATCCGAATAACTGTATAACTTGCTTCTTCAAATAGACTCAAAAAATAATTCATAAAGATAACAAACGTAATCGATGCCATAATAGAACCTTACATATATTCAACTTGTATACGCGATAGCAACTTACGTAATTTTGTAAAGGTGAAAGAACGTCATCAAATTTAAATTCTAGTAAAACAAATCATAAAAATGCAATGAATGAACTAAAACTTTGACTTTCTATTTTTTTTTCATAATTCAGCAAGTTTTTGACACATTTATCATGCATAACTTAAAGCTGATGGATATATAAAAAATGTTAACTTATTCCCTAAAACTGGATATAGTAAGCAGTATACTATGCGTTCTGGTATTAGCATGCTATTTCTTTAGTACTTCCGTACTCCGAATCGAATTCCGTTCGTATAGTTGTTGAATAATCTTGACACATGAATAATGTATTCTACGAATTGTACTATAATGAAGGCCAGCATGACGCTGATGAGAGCACGGTATGGCGCTGCGCATCGCCAAAACGTATTATCTATCGATATAACAATTTAGAGTAGCGCTAATCTAACGATATTACAATGTAGGTGAAAAAAAGGACAAATATACCTAAGGAGCAAATAAAAAAAACGTAATCCATTGCACAGACAAACCCGGGAAGACAAATGAACAACCACAAGCACAACAAATAAACACATAAAACTATAAAAAAAAAAAAACAATGAACAATACGAACTCCTATAAAAACCAGGAGTGAACCCAGGTGCTCCGGAAGGGTAAGCAGTTCCTGCTCCATATACGGCTCCCGTCGTGAAGTTCAACAAAGTCAATCCGGCGGACGTCACAATTCGGTGGAGGCACATGAAATGTTACGACAGAAGGAATAGGTCCAACATCATCTTAGATATTGGATCACTGTAACGGTCAATCAATTCGTGATGACGACCGTAAAATTTCCCAAGTGATAACATCAACTTATCCCTGATAAAACCTTGGTTAAGAAGCTTTTGTGACAGCAGTATAATCATCTTTGTCGAAAATCAGGGTAACTCACGCATGCCCTTGAAAATCGGACAATCTGAGAAACGTAGACGCCATATGCAGGTGATGCTTGTATATTGCTACTCAAGAAGTGAAAGTTAACAATAGGAAAGTTGAAGTCATCACGTTTGTCATAAAGTTTTGTCTTCAAATGTACCTCGTTATCTATTTCAAGAAACAAATCCAAATATGAAGCGGACTTTGGTGTATCTGTAGTATCCTTAATTTCAAGCTAACTGGGGTAGATGAGATGTAGAAAGTCTTGGAATTTGTCGTTATTTAACGATAACACGTCATCTATATAGCGAAAAGTGAAATTAAAGGATTAGGCTAGTTTCTTTTTGTTTTCCCGTAGTAGCCATTGAATGAAGTCCGCTTCATATGTGTAGAGAAACAGATCGGCGAGGAGAGGAGCACAGATGGTTCCCATTTGAATGCCGATTGTTTGTTGAAAAATTAGACCACCAAATTCAACAAATATGTTGTCTATGAGGACATCTAACATGTTTTAATTTCATCCTCAGAATACTTTTTGTCAGAATCAGAGTGGTTCTTTCTCTACATACACCGTATAATATACAATTTGGAATCGCAGTTATTGCAGGGTACACACGTTACTGTTTAAGAGGTTGAACTTTGTCTTGACTCAAGCTTGAAGGTCATTTGGCGACCCATAGAAAGTATAAGGTTTGAAGGGCTTCATGATTTTTAGCGATACATAAAATCAACAGTTCTTGCAAGGACAATATGGTTATTAGTGGTATAGGTGTGGCATTTCTACTATTTTGCCAAGATATATCTATTGATATATAGATAGACAATAAAGATTAAGACTTTGAAATGTTACAAATAAACAAAATGATCCTTTGTCATTTAATTGTGGCTGTAGTGGAGTTTGATAATGCATGGTTGAGTGTTGAAATCGCAGTTAATTTCAAGATTTGTGGTAGATTTCAGATTTAGGATTTGAAAAACTTCAATTTAGTTGATGGCTTAATGTCAAGTTCTGGTTGGATTTAATTTCAATTATGGTATGTAATAATCAAATCATTGAAAAGAGACCAAAATATAGCATTTTATGACAAAAAAATGTGTTTGCATTGGCCTTATTTCTCTCTCCCCTTGTGTTTGGGCCTATGAATGGATTCATAATGCTGTACAAGTGTTTCAGGAAAATGACGTAGTAGACTTGCACATTTTGCGTACTCATTTCTGCCTTTTTCTCCTTTCGAATTTATCAGTAATTTCAAACTATGTTAATCGAATTTTTTCATAATAAAACAAGAGTTTTTCCTAAACATACCCTTTAAATCTATGTTCTCATCCAGGATAACTGAAAATATGTTAGCCTGAATAAATAAAGAGAGGTGTTTGCTATGGAACCCTATAAGTAAAACCTTTGTTTTACACTGGTCCCTTAACTTTAAAACACTCTTTCACCATTATACCCAACATACCATCCATTATCGTATATTGTAATCGCATTAAATGTTTTATCAGCACACTTTATTCTTCCATTTGAATCAACCCCGTCCTTCCCCGTCAAATAAATGATATTCAATTTGTATATTCCTGTTAGGCATGGAAAGGCTTACCAGAAAGCTTTGTCAGAAATTATGCTGGACATGGGTCATTCCCAATCCTTTGGATCCTATATATTGTTAGAATATCTTAGAAACTGTTGAAATCAAATGACCAAACAATGTATAAGATAACGTTTATTATCCAATTGATGGGCCCTCTAAGGACGATAAGTAACAAAAAACTTTGAAAAGGGAAGGAGCTATACTTCATTGAAAGTAAAAGATAATTAAATGGAAAAAAAAAACATTTGCTATACTTATAACTGTGATTAATTAAAATAATGACATATTAACATGCAGAAAGCCAACAGAGTTTAGTAAACCAGAATCTTCATGATTTTAAATTTAGTATAACTGTAGTCTATCTGATAGATTTGTGAGGTTAGGAGCTTTTGATGATATAAATTTGAATAGATCTTTCCGCTCACGAATATATTTATCGCATCTGATATGAAAATGTTCTTTGCCTAGCTTCAACCCCCACCCTGTAGAACAATTTTTACACTTTCTGACATTTCTGACTATTTCTCCATTAGCGACTTATAAATGTATATAATGATTAAGTAGAACTAATTTATTTCCACTAGAGAATAGTTTCTCATGGGGTAATAACTAACCCCACTAGCATCTGTGTTGTTGAATTTCTTGGAAGCCTTGAAAATCTCCACCCTAATCTTGATATGTGTTACAAACTCTATACTGAGTACCTCGCCCGTCAGTATTTATTTATTTATTTATTTATTTATTTAAGGATTGACCGTAATTTTTTTTCCAGTCTATTCGAAATAACCTCAATCTTGTGGTGCACATTAAATAACCCGCGTATTTGAAAGTGTGCACCAGGTGCATTGAGGTTATTTCGAATAGACTGAAAACAAAATTACAGTCAATCCTTATAATTTAATTCCAACGGATGTTTTGACGTCTAAATCGCTGGGGTCGCTGGGATTCCATTTAATGACGTCATATTGAAAACGAAAATTTAGTCTATGATATGATAGACAAAAAAAATTGTCCAATCAAATGACGCGTTATATCCAATATTAAATTATTCATCTTTCACTAAAGAATTGTACGAGCACTGTGGTCAAGCCAAACCATACTATAGAAGAGGACGAAGGATATTTTATTATTAACCAATTAATGGACCCATGGAGAGCATAGTTACAGTACAAAACAAATATGATTGAGTTACATATATGAAACAAACATGTATGACAAATGTATGGTATATAAAATAACTACAAATAAGGGAATTGTATTTATAATTATAATATTAATACCGGTTTGGAAGTGTCTCATGTACATATCAACAATATGAGTATAAAAGGCTATGGAAAATCAGACCACACTATGACTTTGTTTCTGAATATATTTGAAACCCATATCGTGAGAAGACCAGTTTATTGCACTAGAGCAGAGCTTTTGCTTCTGGGGATTGCGTGGTGTCATCCTTACCCCAGTAGGTGATGCTAAGGGATAACTTACAATTTTTTAGATCCCACCCTTAAACCATATACTTTCACATCACAAAACTTACTGAATGCATTTTTGTGAGTCCTGTCCGGTACGTGGCTTTGAAATATTGCCTTGTTCGATACCTTGGGAATTCATTGAGTTCTCCGAATCATATATATTATATATATGATAGGCATGACTGATAACAAAAATAAAACAGCTTAAATTGTGCCCAAATTACATGCCCGGCTCTACTTAGTATCATATGAGGCCCCCTCATAGTATTGATCGGTTTGTAGTTTATTGGGGTTTTTAACGTCACTTTCAGCACAAATTGCTATATCGTGGCCGCAAGTTTTACTGTAGTGGAAGCCGGAGTGAATCACCGACAGAAAACGGACTGGCAATTCTTGTGCGCGACTTAGCTACAACTGCATTGAACATAGAGGCAAACGTTCGAAAGATTTATCTATTCTAACGGCAAAACGAATAAATCAAAATAGATACAAAGACTGCAATACATCTTGATGGGTCAGGGGCACATTAATAATTTTCATCTTGTAATATCTGATCTTAAGAAAATAGATGATATGAAAATAAAAAAAAACGAAAAGGAATAAAAAAATAAATAGGTCTACGAGCTTACTTTTAATAAACGAATTTAGAGACGAAAATTTAAGTCAGAAGACAAAAATAATTCCTCGTGTTTTCAGCATTTTTATTTCCATTAAGGCGCAACGGGTAAACTATATTTACTATCCTTTTGGTGATTTTATCATTTTCTAAAACTAAGTCGTTGGAGGCGGAAAACACGTATCCTCATACCAGTTTTAATTATGTAAAACAGTCAAATCACCTCCCCTACAGGAATCTTAGACTATAATTTAAGATAGTGCTTCCATGCCAATGCATAGTTAATTGACTGACCTTTCAATTAAGCTGAAAATCACTGCGGCTAGTCTGGATTTAAAGAAAAATAAATATATTATCATAATTATTTCCATATATTCGATTCTTTCCCCAGCACATTTTCAGTCTACCTTTTTTCAAACGTCCAACGGCCTTATAAAAGTATAAATATATTTTTTTTTAATTTAAATATTCACTGTAGCATTTTGAGTCTATACCCGGGGGTAACTCTCTGGATTTTTGACGGTGGTGTGCGGAAAAGGCTTAAAAAAAAGGTACCCGAGCAAATACGAGAATACATGTCAATAATATAAAGGGAAAATCATTTTGATGAAAATACCTACCCGTAAAACAGCCATATCGAAAAAGCAGGCTCGAACTAATACTGATGTTTACAAATATCTGAGGAATTGAATAGCACTCAAAGTTTGTGTAAAAACAACCCGAATAAATATTATTTCTCTAAACATACATTAATACAAAAAATCATGAAAACCCACCCAAATTTTCGGCACATCCCCGTATAGGTTTATATTGGGAGTTACCCCCCATCCCGGGCTCTGTACCCCTCACCACCTAACAGATAAAATGTAACTGAGAACTGAGTTTTGTCCACAGTTTTTGTCTTTTAAAACACAGTAGGATATAATTAGTTATGTTATTTAACTATATGCAACATAAAATATGTTCAGGTTATCTAAATATTCCAAACAGCATTTATGATCATTTATCCGCCTATGTACCCCCTCCCCCTACTATTTTACAGTCAAAACCTATCACGACAAATCGAACCAATCAAAACGCATCAATTTACGCAAACGGGACAGGTTGTTTCTACCACTGAAGGCGCAATGAGAAATAGGTCATTAATGATAAACAAAATAAATATTTTCACACAATTAGGTAATTAACATACAATTAGCAACACGATGACCATTTTCATTAAATATGAATAATTTAACGTTTTTGAAAAATGAATTTTGTCCATCAACTCCGTGTTGACATAAAACGTAAAAAGAATGGATTTATTTTTTAAATTCTCCCAAAGAATGGCCCTGCGTCCGTTCCGTTGGAAGCCATATTTACAAATGGAGGACGATTAAACGATTCTTCAAAATATGGGAAAGTATGACGTCTATTTTGTCGATACCAAACGAAGACAATAATTATATTTAATTTGTTTTATTCACTGGATATGTAAGGGATTATACTATTATATATTTGAGGTAATCTATCCATGTTGTTACCATAAAATAAGATTTGAAACGAGGGACATTTTCGAACAAAAATATATTTTACGATGTTTATTTCAGACGTTTTCCTACTAAATATTTAATATACATTGATTATACGAATATAAACAATTACAATAATACAATAAACGTTTACTGCGATGTGTTTTATATTCTTTTGTAATGCATTTTGTCTTTAATATAAATAATTTTATGTCTTTACGGCCGCGGAACAAGTAAAAAGATGGCCGCGAAAATATTTGCCGAGAAATCGTTTCAGTGTAGTTTAAATTATTATAAACAAAACTAGCTGACAGCAGTTGATTTGGGTAAAAAGGCACTTTTCAAATTATTACACTGTCTTATACAAGGCCAAAGAAAATGTCTTCTAGAGTAAATTGAAATCTGAAAAACTGTCAGAATCATACATGTATCACTTCACAAGATTTCTGTATTAAAGTTAAAAAAAATATTATAGCTACATACACTGTGTTACTATCCGTGATAAACCATGACATTTGTTTAAAATTTTGTTAGAACTAAACATACATTGGATTTACTAGATCTAATTGAAACAATGACCAAATAAAGAAGAAATCACTGACAGATTTGATGTGAAAAAAAAAAAATTATTTCCATGAATGATATCATAATTTGTATGAAAATGCTTTAAAATGTAGAAAATATTCTTATGTTTGTTATCTTAATGAAGAAATTGATATTTTTCATATTTCACAAATCTTTTTATTGCAGATAAAATTTCTTTTGGAATTAGATTTTTGGAAAGGGCTAAATGCAGAACATGTTAAATTTATATAAAAGAAATACATGTGCATTTTTATTTTGTCGTTTTGTTTTGTGTGTGTATTTTTTCTTTTTTGTTTGTTTTTCAAAACATCACGTTGATTTCAGTACAGGATCTTTGATTTTTTTTGGTGATCTATAACTTGAGAAAAAATGTCCTTAGACATTCTGAACAAAAAGTAAAATTTGCTTCTTTTGTAGTCATTGGATGTCAATGTTAACCCAATTTCTGATTGGATAAATGAACTCTATACCAACTATTTTAGATGACAGTGATTTAGAAGTTCTAAACTTCTAGCATAATCAGTCTCATAATTGTATTTCTATTCAGCCTGTTACACATGGTATGTCAACATGTACAAAATGTTCCTACTTCTTTACGTAAACGTTTTTAGCAATAAAGTTTGATCTGTATTATTTACCACTTAGGCCCAAAAAAATATATGTTTGTTAAAGGTAACCCTACCCTATTATTGTGCCTACCCTAACACATTTTATTCCATTTTAGGACAAAAATGTCGCTGATATAATTATTTCCCTAATAAAACATCTGCTGACCAATTTTTTCTCCCATGTGGGTCTATGTAAAATAATTTTTAAAAATAAAATGATTTTGCCTACCTACCTACCCTATTTTTTGTCACAATGTAACTTTAAACAGATATTTTTGTTTTGGCCTTAGACTTAACCTTTTGAGCATTTCTTACAGTTATAGAGCTGTTTTTTGGTTGTTATTTTCCTGTTGATTGAAAAGAAAGTAATTAAACAATCCGTTTGTGTTTTTTTTTAGCCATTTTGAGTAAAATTCTAGATCTCCTCTCAATTTAAAACAAGTCAGGATTTAACAAGGAATTACAGTAGTTTATGTAAAACAAAATACAGTAAAACCTATCTTGAGAGACCTCTCCCATGAAAGACCAGTTGGAATTTGCCATGACTGTAACATTCTTTATAATAAACACTTCTATTGAGACACCTGTCATGAAAGACCAGATTTTCATGGCAAAAGGGGCAGTCTCTCAAGACAGGTTTCACTGTATATTGAAACAGTTCTTAATACTATATAAACAAATGGCAATTGGAAAACGTTCTTCAGGGATTAAATCATTCTCACACAAGTAAAAAATCAAAATGTGATTCTTTTTCATTGCAGATAGACAGCTATTTCTAACACGTCTGAAGACCATTGAATCAGTTGGTGTTGTTTCAAAATGTAGTTGCACTGGTTAAAACCATAAAAAAGAACAGTAAGTAATTATGTGTAAAAGAGAGTGAAGTATACATAATGGTGAAGGAAGGGGATTCAGAGGGACTTGCCAATCTTACATATGCTAAATGGATATTGGATGCCATTGAAAAAGTAAAACGACAGAAACAACAGCCAAATCTTGAAAGAATTGTTCATGCTGTCCAGCAGTATCACAGTGTGAGCAGAGAGTCAATAGAAGAACAACTCCAGCTGGCTTTAAAGGATGGATTGATTGTTAGAACATTTAGCAAAAAGGACTGGTCCTACAGGGACCCATCCAAGATGCCACAGAACAAGAGAAAATCCTTGAAAGTTGACAAGAGGACTGACTTAACATCTATACTTGTTAAGACCGTTGTTGAACTAGGAGGAGAAGATGGGGGTTCTTCATTGAAGAAAATAGAGAATCAGATAAATACTGTATATAATATAGAATGTCAGAATGGAGTCGATTGGACCAATCTTCTGAAGTCTTGTCTAAAAACTGCAATAGACAAGAAGTTTCTGGCTAGAGACGGTAGAATTATCAAACTAGGAGAGAAAGCCAATGATTTGGAGATAGCTGGAAGTTCAAGTAATTCAGCTTCTTTTGATGAAGACTCCACTAGTGATATGTCTTTTTCAATTGAGCAAAATATGGTAAGTTTGTGTAAATATTCCATTACATATGTGATAACAACAAGTGCCTTATATTTGGAATTCCCTAACTGGAATTATAAGGGATTTTTTTCCACTTCTTTGTTGTCTTAAATGCAATTTTTTCCAAGTCATCAAATGCTGAAAAAATATCGCATTGTATAAGAAAAATAGAGGAATTTGTCATTAAATGAGACATTGATATAGGTGATCATTTTATGTAGCAGTATGATGTGGATTATTATTCATCACTGCTAAATTGACATTACTTTAAACTGTAAATCAATAACCATACCAGTGATCAACTCACATAATTGATTTTTTAATAAGGTAAAGAGCTGTGGATAAGATTCAAGTAGAACATATCAGAAACAATATTATTACTTCATCAATAATTGTCATATACCAATGTATAACTATGCTGTTTTTTATCTTGTTCAGTGAGTAAACATAAATATTACACTAGGCATATTTTCATAATAAGTAATATAACCTGAACTAGGATATGATACATGTCAATAGTAAAAACTTGATTTGATTCCTCATACTGTGTTTACAGGTGTTCTGTAAATTTTATTTTTTTGCTTTATGATTTACTATGTTCAAAAGCTAAGAGTTGTTATATATTTCTACAAGAGAAGATGGTGATTACTTGATTTTCTAATTTTCTGTGATTCTTTAATTTGTGATTTGTGTTGTGTTTATTCTAATTTTAGAAATGTGCCAAGCCAATATTGATATGTTGTTTCTGTCTTGGAGATGAACATAAGAACCGTAATGGTGAACCAGAGGATCTCATTTCATGTGCTGATTGTGGGAACAGTGGTAAGACATAATAGAATAGATATATACTCTATGTTGGTACTACTGTGTATTTATCTAAAGAAACAGACAATGATTTAATGTATATACATGTACAATAAAAATGTTTTCGTCTTCTTTTTACATATATATTTAAGAATTCTTTAATGTATTTTATTTTACTCAAGGTCATCCTTCCTGCCTGAAGTTCTCATCAGAATTAACAGAGGTTGTAAAACAGCTAAGATGGCAGTGTATAGAATGTAAAACATGTTCCTTTTGTCAGAAGTCTGGCAGAGAGGTATGTTATTAAAATTGTTATTGTAATATTTAGTGATATAAGACATGTCAACATATGCAATCAAAACATTTATTGGCATTAAAAGAATAATTTGTTTTCTCATATATACTGATGCTCTGAGCATGGAGAAAAAATTGGTAATATAGCTAATATGACCAAAATTGTATTAGCGGTTTTTGGGCAATAGTAAATTCTATTCTTACTATTAATAAAAACTGACTTGGTTAGTGTTCACTACTTTAGTAAATGAAAATATTTTGCATTACTAGCTTAATAAAACATTTAAAAATTTACAGTAGATTTTAGAATGTAGTATACAGTATAAAGTAAAACATATTTCTTTTTAGGATAACATGTTATTTTGTGATACTTGTGACAGAGGATTCCATATGGAATGTTGTGATCCCCCATTAACTAAAGCCCCTAAAGGTAAGATGAAAGAAAAACATACAAAATACATTCTAAGACATATCCTTTAGTTCATCGGTCTATTTATTTTTTGATGTTACTGTAAACATTGCAAGTATCTCTGACCAAAAAATGTTGTCTCAAGTGAATGATTGGCATACAATCTATTGGATGTTACACATTCTAATAGATTTTTATGCTCCTGCAACTAAAAGTTTTTATGTCTGTTCATCTGTCCATCTGTTCCATTAAGGGTATATGTTTTGTCTGCAAAACTCCTCCTACAGATTTATGCTAGGAACTTCTCACTTTGCAGGGTGTTTGTACACACATTGAAGAGGTGCATATTGTCAGGGATTAAATTTTTGTCAAATTTTACCTTTTTGGAGGGTTGTTGAACATAGTCATTTTTGGGGCAAATTTTAGCATTGAAAATATAGTGCTCAATTATTTTATCATGTTATCATTGAACTTTCAGATTTTGTTTTTCACTTTCCACCTTGTATTTTAAAAAAAAATAGATATGCAGGGGCATCATTTGTGTCTCCCAGACACAACATGAATTTCAAACGTTTTTCTGGAACACATTGAAAGCTGTTCTTAATTGAGGATAATTGCACTGCGGTTGGTTCAGTTGGTCATATAAACTGTTCTAAAATCTGTCATGAAGATGAATGCAGTGTGCAAACTAGGCCATAATACAGGACAGGAGCAATCTCGCCACGAATGTGATTTAGCCTTGTCTGTCCGTCCGTACGTCCTTACTGGTTAAGTTTTGCATTTAGCTCCATTTCTCAGAAACCTATAATAATATATAAATGATATTTCACCACTACATTCCTCTTGTATAGTACAACACAATTCAGCAACACTTGGGTTGCTATGACCTACATTTCATGCTTCAGTGACTTTGGTTAAGTTTTGCATTTAGGTTCAATTTTCAGAAACCTATATTGTTTTTAGGGTGTGGCATCCATGTCTTATACACACATTTTCTAGTTTAATATAAATTGACAAAATGGCTTTCAACTGCATTTACCGAGAAAAAAAAAAACTTGAAAGCTCTTAAAAAGGTATTGAATACTTTTATTATTTCTGAAAAGTTTACCTTCTGAAGCTTTTCCTTTTCATATTTTTTATTGTGTTCAAGTGTTCCTTTCCTAAAACTATACCATCAGTCCTTAAATCCCAGTAGGAACACTGTTAACTTCCATTGGTTGCATTAATTCTTATTTTGAAATTGACTACGAGGGTAAATACATTTAATTGGTTCTGACTTCCTGCTATTATTGACCTGCAGTGACTAATCTCGATGGTGAAATGGAGGATTAAATGAAGTCGCCAAAAAATAATTACAAAAATGCCTTCAAGTTGCCAGGTTAGCATTTTCAGAGCAAAGAGTCGCCAAGAAATACCAGCAAAGGGAAATAACTATTACTCGTTTCTTTGTGGCAAATTGTAAAACCAAATGGCACCAATTGAAGTTTTTGTCTACCATTTGTTTTTTTTTTTCAGTTTTGATAAATACTTCAGGTTATAAATATAGATTCTACAACGATGACCAGGATATTATGAAGTTCATTAACTTGAGATAATTAAATTTTCATTTTTAGACTGCAAGGCTTGTCCAAGCAATTTAAAAAAATGAAAATTTTATTATCGAGAGTATATAAATTTCATAATTAAACGTGTCAAGACTTTTAGAATCTTTTTCTCTAATGACAATGTAAAACTCAGAGAGGTCTTCTGAAAGTTTTTTTTTGTGGGAAATTTTACCAACATTTGACCAATGTGTAGTGATATCAGAATTTATCAAATGGGTCAAGAGATGTATAAATGCACACAGTATTAGAGAGTGAGTCTCCACTTCTCCCAAAAGCTAAAGTCTACATTATACCATGATACATTCCGAAAAATGTGATAGTTAATGTTATTTCCTTTGCAGCATAATTCATGATACATGTAAGTATCTCACTTTTATGATTGTGGATTTTGATGTATCTAAATTTCATTTTATGATTTTAGGTAAATGGAAGTGCAATATTTGTGACCCAAACAGAGGGAATAAAAAAGGAAAGAGATATTTAGACATGGTTTCAAGGCTGAAAGAAAAGTACCGTATGAAAGAGCAAATGAAAATGTTAAAAAGGCCAAAGAAAACATTTTTCACACAAAAGAAACATGACTTAATCAAGTAAGTTGGAAAGTATATAATGGCAGTAACTGTATCCAAAGACTAATGAGTATTCATTATATTTTGTAGGATATCAGTTTTTATGGTTAAGGATGTTAGGAAAAAAATATTCTAATTGTCACTCATATAGCAACTGAGGTAAGGTGGTGCACAGCTTGTGGTCTGATTTGTATGATTTCAGTCTTAATTTGCAAATTATTTTTCCTCGAAAAGATTTGTGATTTTGTTAATTACTCAAGATATCCTCCTGTTATTCATGTGGGATCTACGTATGATATTTAACAAAAGTACAATTCAACTTTCCTAATATACATGTAAAATATTTTTGTCTTTTAGACGATTTTTGCAGACATATTTAGAGTTGTCTTGTTTCCTATCAGTTTAGAGGAGTTCAGCCATATCTGCATTAATAATGGGGTTCAGATAACTTTGAGCTAGTAGGGAAGTGAAAGGGGAACATAACTGCTGTTACTAACAATAGAAAAATTGGGGAGAAATTTTGAAAATATTTTTCTATGAAACGGCATGACCAGATGGAACCAAATTTTGCTGAAATAGTCATTGGGAGGTTGACTTTCAAAATTTTGTCTGATAACCTGGACTGCCAACCATCTGAGATGGCTGCCACATATAAAATTCATTTTAAAATCATCTTGTCTGAAACCACTTAGCATCCATGGTTTTTAGTTAAAAAACCAACTGAAGACGTTTTTACTGTAATTTGTATGTGAAAAAATAGTTTATATTGAAGAGTGAATACAAATTTGATCCAAACAAGAAAAATTTAACATCCAATTTAAAGAAAATGAATAAAACGTGCAAATCTCTCACCATTCCTTATCTGGAACTCAGGGAGAAGGATTAGCGTAAGCTGATATAAATTGTTCCCCCAATCGACTGAATAAATAAGTTTAAAGTTAAATTGGATCTCAGCTTTAAACAGCAAAACTTTCAATAATGCATTTTTTTCATTGAACTGTATTTGTAGTTCATTAGATGTAGATTAAAGAGACAAAACATAGTTGATATTTTAATGTTTAATCAAATATTTTTCTTGTCAGATGTCCTACACCAGGTTGTGATAGTACAGGGAATATAAACGGACGCTCTAATGTCCATCGGTCGTAAGTATTCATATATATTCATTATAGAAACTTTTCAAAATTATAATACGTTCAATATGTGCATTGTTTTCATGACTTGCGTGATATAGTGTGGCTCAAAAGAATACCATGGAACCGTTTTGAATGTCTCATAATTTGTTCTGTTTTTTAGCTCACCTGACCCAAAGGGTCAAGTGAGCTATTCTCATCACTTGTCATCCGTCGTCCCTTAACTTTTCACAAAAATCTTCTCCTCTAAAACTATTGGGCCAGATGGAACCAAACTTGGCCACAAGCATCATTAGGGTATCTAGTTTAAAAAATGTGTCCGATGACCCTGCCTGCCAACCAACATGGCCGAACATAGGGGTAAATAGCAGTTTTTGTCTTGTATCTCAAAAACTGACATGGGGTAAAAATGTTCATCAGGTCAAGATCTACCTGTTATGAAATTTTCAGACGAATCGGTCAACCTTTGTTGGGTTATTGCCCCTGAATTGTTCATTTTAAGGAAATTCTACAGTTTTATGTTATTATGTGGAATATTATTATAGACAGACAAACTGTAAACAGCAAAAATGTTGAACAAAGTAAGATCTACAAATAATTCGACATGACCAAAATCATTGCTTGACCTCTTATAGGAGTTTTTGCCCTTTAAAGACAGTGTCCAGCGTTAACTTTCCTTTAAAGTTCTTTTCCTCTGAAACTGGGCCAATTGGGACCAAACTTTGGTGGAATGTTCCTTGGGTGGCCCCCTTGCAAATTTATGTCTGGCTTCCCCGACTTCGAAGTGACATGGCTGCTGTTACTAAAAATAGACCCAGACTGTTAACCAAGATAGCCGCCATGACTGAACTTAGTTTAACATAGGACCCGATAGGAAAATTCATTTAAAAATCTTCTTGCCTGAAACCACTAAACCAATTAGAATTAGTCTTGGTAGCAATGGTCCTTAGATGGATCTCTTCCAGAATTGTGTCTGATGGCCCGGACAGTCAACCAAGATGGCCGCCATGACCTAACTTAGTTTAACATAGGTCACTATAGGAAAATTCATTTAAAAATCTTCTTGTCTGAAACCACTTGACCAATTGGAACCTTAGGAGGTCCTCTTTCAGAAATATGTCTGATTTCGTGGACTTTGAACCAAGATGATCGCCACAGCCGAACTTAGTTTAACATTGGACCCTCTGGGAAATTCATTCAAAAATCTTCTTTTTTCTGAAACCACTAAGCCAATTAGAACTAGACTTGGTAGCAATGATGACCCGGACTGTCAGTTGTTGAGTACACCTACACTACACTATGTTAGCTCAGTGTGAACATGGCCTTAAATAAAATAATTGCAAATGTGACATATATATTCCTTACACATTTGAGACAAAATATTGACTGGCTTGTTATTTCTTTACAGTAAAAAGTCTTACCTGGATGAAAGTTAATTTAGAATATTTTAATACCAAATATTTCTTTTTCAGGCGACTGATGAAAGTTAATTTAGAATATTTTAATACCAAATATTTCTTTTTCAGGCGACTCTTTTGTCCTTTACTTACACAAGAACAGAGGAAAAGATATAAGTTACAAAAGAAATATAGTGCAAAGAATGGTCATTATGACTCTGAATCAGACTTTGAGGATATGGGTAATTCAAAGAAAGCCAAAATGAAACCGTATGATTACTCCAGTGATTCAGGGAGTGAAAATGGAGTGGTTGGGAACACCTTTGACCCATTTTTTGCCATTAATAAGCCTAAAGGACTTGTTGATGGTTTAACACAGTTTTTTACACCATCAAACAAGCGTACTTCCCGTGTGTCATTGAATGCAGCATGCACAGACTTTCCTACAATTCCAGTGAAAAACAAACATTCTAAATCTCAACAAGCTGCTAGTCGGCTTCTTAAACGATCAAAACTTGTTCAAGCAAACAAAAAATTAATAAAAAAGTCTCATTTTGGTAATAATATCAAAAATCATTTTCCTACCGTATTTAAAAAACAGTCTGATTTTAATCCACAGTTTCATAGTTCTTTATTAGAAAGTAGGGATAGTTCTTCAGATAGGGAAAGTTTGAATGGTGATCTTGAAAAGGAACAACCTTTTCCAAGTGCTATTAAAAGAGGGAGGGGAAGACCATTTCTAAGAGCCAGGGGACGAGGAAGAGGTCGTGGTAGAGGATTTGGAACTCTCCTTAGTGGTGCCACATTCTTTGGACGAGGTAGAGGATTTAGCCGTCCTCGTGGATTTCAACGTGGTAGGGGTTTTGGTCGACCAGGAAGGCCATTTAGCCGTGGCAGACCCTTCAGCAAGGGTATAGATAGGAAAACATTTTTGGATTCACAGAACTTTACATTGTTTAAAAGTATTCGTGGTGGAATAGACAAGCCATCACCTGGTCGTCCAAGAGGCCGTGGACGAGGGCGTGGCCGCGGGAGTAATTCCATTGCCAGCATAGTACACCGTCAGCATGGTAAGAATCAACAGTGTTTTGGACTGACAAGATGTCATTACATATACATGTATATAAACGTAGTGGGTGTTGCATGTTTGTAGTATTCAGGATAATGTAAAGCATGTTAATAGCTTGGCAAATGGTTCAAAGGATCCCCAACCTCTCTACAATGCAGCAAATTCTGCTCAGTTTCAATTTTTTTTGTAATAAAGTGTTTAATATCATAGTTCATGTATTAATCTTCAGTTTAATCATATTTATTTAGAAAGTTAGGTGCATGTTAATGTTGTATTTGTATTAGATAGGAATGTATTAATTATTTTTTTTACATATTATTTTTCTTAATTTTGAGTTGCATGAACTTAAAACTAATGTGTAGATGTTCTAGCATGTTTTTTATTCTGACATATGAATTTCTTACTGGTGAAGGGAAATTGTTTAATAGTAAATGTTTACTTGATTAAACGTATATATTATATGACTTCAACTTAAGAAATATACAGTAATATAATTTGATGATTTGTTTCATTCTCAAAAGTAGTATGAATTTTCTCAGTGAATGGATAATTGAATGAATACTCAATGCATTTATCTTTGAAAAATAAAATCCTAAATTTGATACTTTGTGAAAGGTTTCATTGTTTAGTTTACATTATTTAATTTATTTCCATTAGATTGTTTGTTTCTAACAGAACAGATTGACAGTAATTATTCTTAATTTCAGTAAGTCCTGACAAACCGCCCAGAGAATTACCTCCAAATGTAACAGATGTTGATAAAGACTTGTTCAAACAGGCACAGGAAAAAGCTCAGGAAGTTTTAAAACAGGTGTGTATCTTTTTTCATGATTAAACTACAATATTATGGTTTTGCCTAAGTAGATTTTCTATGACTTGCTAGTAAAGGAAACTTACAAGGAGACTTTTACCATAATATCATTATTTTGATTTCAGAATTTCAGTCTACCTACATTGTTAAATGTACATCTGTTCTTAATATGACTTTCCATGGACAAGTCAATTAATACTTTACATGGGTACTTGATTCATACAGATGTAATACTCCTCTTGTTGATAACAATCCCTTGGATATATGATTATATGAGAGCCATAGGCACATTAGATTTGAATATTATACGTTGCTACCCATATTATCCGTGTAGTTTTTGTATGTTTTCATGGGAATTGGTGTTTTATGCTTGGATTTTTTTTGTCGTTTTTTTCTTTTCAAATCCACAATACACCTTGGTATTTGATTTTGTATGTACTTTTGTTTAAAAGTATTGTAAATATACATGTTTTCATTTAATTATTGCATTAGCCCCATTCCTACATTTTCTGTGATAGTTGTTTTTCTGTTGCTGTCCTTGCATGCATAAACATAGCTACCTATTTTGGTTTCAAAATGTATTCTGTCTGTAGGTCCAGCTGGGATTGCTTCATTTACATGGGTGTTTCACATATATCTTAGTTAAAATTGAAAGGAAAGGATAGGCTAATGTTATCTTTCGGACTTGGTGAAAATTAGACTCGACATTTTTTAGAAATTTATGCATAAGACGTGATGTGAATGCTTTTGGAAGAAAAAATAGCTATGACTCAAAAAATAAAGGATACTTGAACATTCATTAGGGCCCTGCCGCTTGGTGGTGGTCACCCTATAGTGACATTTCGTCTGTCTGTCTGTAACAAATTGTTCGCTCTATATCTTGAGAACCTTTATGATTTAAAAGTTTATACTAGGCATGGTTATTCACGAGCACCAGAGCGTTAGTTGCAATGTATGAACAACTCTGTAGGACAAAGGTCAGTGTCAAAATTTAGGTCAAAATTGAGAACCCCGTGTCCTATGGTAAAGATTGTGTCTGCTCTATAAGTTGAGAAAGTTGGAATTTAGTGAAGATACTTGTCATGGTTATTCACCCTTGTCAAAGGGTTTCGTGAATATTATACCCCCCGCAAACAAAGTTTTGGGGGAGGGGGATATATAGGAATCAGCCTGTCTGTCTGTCCGAACAAACTTCCACATCTTTTGTCATATTTCAACTAAACTTGGTATAACTTAAGATAATGACAAGTAAACCCTGCTGTATAAGGCGTTCTGCCAAGTTGAATTGTGAAACAGTTCACCATGAATTTTGTCATTGCAACTTCTCCAACATGCTTCATCAGAAGCTCATGAAACTTTGTATACTGCAAGATCCTAACATGTAGATGTGTGCATGTGAAGGATATCCTTGTGGATTTGATTCAGATGATTTTGGAGTTTTCCATTGCAAAAATGAACTAACAGCAGCTGGGGGTATAGTTAGTGAGGTCCCCTCACAGTTCTAGTTGTGCAAATTTCTAGGTCAGAGGTCAAGGTCAAGGTCAATAACAGGTCAAATGTGGGAACCCCATGCTCTTTGGTCAAGATTGTGATACAAAGTTTTGACCACAAGTTATTTATGGCAGTACCCACAGAGATGGAGTTTTTTTTATTGCATATTGGACTATTTCATATATATATAGATTTTCACGAAATTCATCTTTTTCAAAAATTTGATAATTGTTCACTTTCAGTTTTATTACTTACCAGTATATTACTGCATACATTATGTTTGCTGAGTTGTAAAATTCACATATGCTTTGCCTTTTAAATCTGTCTGAGCATCAGAATTTAGTTGATTCTCATTACATATGTTCATAAAGATATAAAAATTGTAACTATGCTTCTGAAACCCAATAAAGTTTGCAACAACTGGGTGACATATTGAGCTCTAAAAGAGTAAAAAAATAATTTTTGAGGAATTGTGACATGCAGACAGCTTGCTTTCATTGTGATTATCTTTTGCTCACGCCACAGCTATGCTTGCCACATTATGATCAGGCTTGCATGATTAATATATTTGGTTGATTCATGTTTTGGCAGAATGGGGATAGTTATATTGCTATAGCTATTGTGTTTGTTGCAACTCAGCTTCAAATATTTTATTGTTAAATGTTCTGTTTTTCATTTGCCATTGTTTTCTGATTCATCTTGCATCCAAATATAATTTAAAAGCATGAACATGCTTTAATGAAAATCATTACTAGCATTTTACGAACATCATTTTTACCTGTGGCATGTTTGTTGGAGATGAAATGCAAGATGTTTCAGCTTTTATTGCATGATTTTATATTTTGTTATGTAGCCTAGTGTAAACACCTTTATTAATCCCCAAATTTTTTGGGTTACAGTTCACTTTTGATTTACAGGATGCTGCAAAAAACTGCAGCCCTATGCCAGAGGGTAGTTCTCCTACTCCCTCTCAGAACAGATTTCCACCCTGCATAGAATTTGGAAAATATGAAATTCAAACCTGGTATTCTTCACCCTATCCCCAGGAATATGCTAGGTAAGTATGATATGTGAGTATAAACCCTGCAGAAGAGGATTAGTCACTTGGACGTCAGAGTGAATACTGAAAATGTAGGAAATTGATATGTTCATTTATAATTGTGAATCTTTGACAACTGCTTATAATGCAGCAATATGTACATATTGAAAGATAATATCAGCAAAAAGTAAAATGCGAGTCTGAATTATTTATACATAAAATGCTGTCCAAAATTTTGAAATTAACAAAAACAGTTGAATTTGAGGAAACAAGGGGTTTTTTCTAGCATTGTTTCAGGAAAAATAAGTCAATATACAATTAATATATTTAAAACTGATGTTTATAAAGAGATCAATCAAGTCAGATCAAGATATTTTTGATTCAGTATAATTTAAAGATAAGTTATAAATTGTTTTGTACAACAGAAAATATTAGAAGTAAAAGTTGTAATTTACCAGTCCAAGTGTTAACAACTTTTCCTCAAGTTTGTAGCCATCACAGTACATTGAGCACTTTTTCTTCCCTTTACCTCCCACTGACATAATTTGTTGACATTTTTATACGACCGCAAAATTTTTGCGGTCGTATATTGGTATGACGTTGGTGTCGTCGTCGTCGTCGTCGTCGTCGTTGTCGTCTGCTCCGTCGTCTGCGGCGTCGTCCGAAGACATTTGGTTTTCGCACTATAACTTTAGTATAAGTTAATAGAAATCTATGAAATTTAAACACAAGGTTTATGACCACAAAAGGAAGGTTGGGATTGATTTTGGGAGTTTTGGTCCCAACAGTTTAAGAATCAGGGGCCAAAAAAGGGCCCAATAAGCATTTTTCTAGGTTTTCGCACAATAACTCTAGTATAAGTAAATAGAAATCTATGAAATTTTAACACAAGGTTTATGACCACAAAAGGAAGGTTGGGATTGTTTTTGGGAGTTTTGGTCCCAACAGTTTAGGAATTAGGGGCTAAAAAAGGGCCAAAATAAGCATTTTTCTTGGTTTTTACACAATAACTTTAGTATAAGTAAATAGAAATCTATGAAATTTAAACACAAGGTTTATGACCACAAAAGGAAGGTTGGGATTGATTTTTGGAGTTTTGGTCCCAACAGTTTAGGAATTAGGGGCCAAAAGGGTCCAAAATTAAACTTTGTTTGATTTCATTGAAAATTTAACTATTGGGGTTCTTTGATATGCCGAATCTAACCGTGCATTTAGGATCTTAATTTTTGGTCCCGTTTTCAAATTGGTCTACATTAAGGTCCAAAGGGTCCAAAATTAAACTTAGTTTGATTTTAACAAAAATTGAATTCTTTGGGTTCTTTGATATGCTGAATCTAAACATGTACTTAGTTTTTTTATTATGGGCTCAGTTTTCAAGTTGGTCCAAATCGGGGTCCAAAATTAAACTTTGTTTGATTTCATCGAAAATTGAACTATTGGGGTTCTTTGATATGCCGAATCTAACCGTGCATTTAGATTCTTAATTTTTGGTCCCGTTTTCAAATTGGTCTACATTAAGGTCCAAAGGGTCCAAAATTAAACTTAGTTTGATTTTAACAAAAATTGAATTCTTTGGGTTCTTTGATATGCTGAATCTAAACATGTACTTAGTTTTTTTATTATGGGCCCAGTTTTCAAGTTGGTCCAAATCGGGGTCCAAAATTAAACTTTGTTTGATTTCATCGAAAATTGAACTATTGGGGTTCTTTGATATGCCGAATCTAACCGTGCATTTAGATTCTTAATTTTTGGTCCCGTTTTCAAATTGGTCTACATTAAGGTTCAAAGGGTCCAAAATTAAATTTAGTTCGATTTTAACAAAAATTGAATTCTTGGGGTTCTTTGATATGCTGAATCTAAACATGTACTTAGTTTTTTTATTATGGGCCGAGTTTTCAAGTTGGTCCAAATCGGGGTCCAAAATTAAAGCTAAAAAGGGGGTAAATTATTTTTTTTTTTTGGGGGGGGGGGGGCAATTCTCCACAGCATATTGTATTACACAAAAGCAAAAAATTGAATATAAATTCAAATCATATGACCAATTCTAAGTTCTTTATTTCAGTTATTCTGTGTCAGAAACCTATTATGTGTCAAATATTTGAAGAAATTTTCAATTGCACAGTATTGCGCAATAGCAAGAAATTGATATGTGTGCCCTGTTATCAAAACTTTATTATTAACAAATTCCATTGGAAATTTGCCAATATAAAATGTGCTGATGAAGCTTTTTTGTTTATCTTATCTAAACTGCTTTTAATATGTATATTTAAAATTTGCCATCCATGACTATGATGTCATTTTCTGTTTTAATATGTTATGGTGTATTTAAATGGGCTGTTATGGTTGCAAAGTATAAAGAAATGGGGGGGGGGGGGGGGTTGAAAACAAAATTTGGGGGGGGTAAATGAGAAATTGGGGAGGGGGTAATTTTTTCTCATTTCATATTTCATAAATTAAAAAGAAAATTTCAAATTTTTTTTAGCAAAAAAAAGGGGGGGGTTACAATAAATTTTATTGTTTTTTGTTTTTTTTTTGGGAGGGGGGTCAATGTGCAACTTCATAGTGTATTGCACAAAAGCAAAAAAAAAGGGGTAAATTATTATTTTTTTTTTGGGGGGGGGACAATTCTCCACAGCATATTGTATTACACAAAAGCAAAAAATTGAATATAAATTCAAATCATATGACCAATTTTAAGTTCTTTGATTTCAGTTATTCTGTGTCAGAAACCTATTATGTGTCAAATATTTGAAGAAATTTTCAATTACACAGTATTGCGCAATAGCAAGAAATTGATATGTGTGCCCAATTTTAAATTTTAAATTGGTTATTTCTGATTTATATATAAAAACAAATAATACTGATATGGTTTGAATAGGTAAATTAAAAATTTTTAAGTTCTTAGACAACATTCATTCTGTGTCAGAAACCTATGCTGTGTCAAATATTTATTCACAATCCAAATTCAGTATTGTATCAAGCTTGAATGTTGTGTTCATAATTGCCCCAACTATTCAGTGTTCGACATCTGCGGTCGTATCTAGCTGCGCCCAGCGGAGCATTTTATTTGTAATGTTTTCAGATTTAACAGTTGGTTTTGGTATAATTGATTATTTTGAATATGAAAAATTAATTGAAAATATAATTTATAAATTAAGAAAATATATTGCTAAATTTGCAATATAATTTGTAAATCTTTATTTTGTAGTGTTTAAAAGATGTTAATTTGTACTTGCATTTGCCTGCAGTAGATTATTCCTATTAATTTGAACATATGGTGAAATAAATGTTTATCATTTCAGACTGCCGAAGTTGTACATATGTGAATTCTGTCTTCGATTTGTAAAAAGCAGAAAAATGCTAGCTAGACATATGGTAAGAATCCTTTGGAACTATTAATTTAAAAAAGTTGCTTAAAATACACATTATTTGTACATAAAATAATTTATAATACAAATACATGTATTTGAATTTACCACCAATGACTACAGTGATGACTACATAGCAGTGTTGACACACAATTAGTCTTGCATCATTGTTCGTTTTTTAGGGAATCTTCAGTATCTAATGACAGCTATTTTATTTTTCATCACATTTAGTTTAGGGGTGTTCATATTAAACTGTGGACTTAGTAATTTTTTAAATGAAAGTGACTGGTGTAGTAAGGGAGACAACTCTAACAGTGATAGGTGAACATGTATACATAGCAATAAGATAACTCTGCTGGTGTTTTTATACGCCTGTCATAGACAGGAGGTATTATGGTATACCAATGTCCGTCTGTAAGTCTGTCTGTCCATCCATCTGTCTGTTGGTCAACACTTTGTACCATAACTCAAATTTGCTTCAATCAATTCCCATGAAATTTTAACACATTAGAATTGACAGAAGAAAGCTCCCTTTCAATTTTGACGATTTTCAGTGTTGTCAATCTTGAGTTGTGGAACTTAGATTGTCAAAAAAAAGCAATATTTCACATGTTTCACACTAACTTGAGTACGCCTTGACTGATTTTTTTCAAACTTCTATACATTCTTGCAAATGGTGGTCTGAAGGTCTGTATACTTTTTGACGATTTTCACTTTTGTCATTCCAGAATTATGGGACTTAGATTGTCAAAAAAAAAAAAGCAATTTTTCAAGTGTCGCTCTCTAACTGCAGTATGCCTTGGCCGATTTTTTTCAAACTTCTTACACGATGATGATATTTAGTTTATTGTTACAGTGTTATAATTGTCACAAAGGCGAGATATAGATATTACTTTCTGGCGGTAACGACGAATGCGTAAACTTTTTTAAAACTTTAATAACTTTGCACATGTAATATCTACAATTAAGATTTATGGTCCATAAGGTAGCTTTTCGTATAAGATTTTCATGGTTCACTGACTTCATGAACATGAATTTAAAATCTGTGGTTAAATCCATTTCTCAGCAACTGTAATACCTAGGCCAACCATATTTGGTCTATAGATAGTTCTTAGTGGGTACATGCCAGTCTCACACCTGGCTTGGGACCTTGACCTGAATTTCATGCTTGAGTGACTTTGTCACTTTTTCATGGTTAAGTCAATTTCTCAGAAACTGTAATACCTAGACCCACCGTATTTGGTCAATAGATAGTTCTTGGTGGTACATGTCAGTCTGACACCTGCCTTTTGACCTTGGGCTAAATTTCATGCTTGAATGACCTGTGTCACATGTGTTTAAATCCATTACCCAGAAACTAGAATACCTAGACCCACCATATTTGGTCAATAGATAGTTCTTGGTGGGTATATGCCAGTCTGACACCTGGCTTGGGACCTTGACCTCAATTTCATGCTTGAGTGACTTTGTGACTTTTTCGTGGTTTAGTCCATTTCTCAGAAACTGTAATACCTAGACCCACTATTTCTTGGTGGGTACATGCCATTCTGACACTTGTCTCTGGACCTTGACCTCAATTTCATGGTTGACTGACTTTCATCCAAATTTCTTGATTAAGTCCTTTTTTCAGCAACTGTAATACCTAGACCTATCTGTTTTTGGTCTATAGATAATTCTTAGTGGGTACATGCAAGTCTCACACCTGTCTCTGGACTTTGACCTCAATTGCATGTTTGAGTGACTTTGTCACATTTTCGAGATAAGGTTCATTTCTCCGCAACTTTAATACCTAGACCCACCATAAATTTGTCAATAGTAGATTAGTGGATACATGTTGGTATGACACCTGCCTTTTTACCTTGACCTCAATTTCTTTTAATGCATTTTCAATTGACTAAAAAAATGTCGGGTATCAGATAATCACTATTCTGTGTCCATGTGCATACTCAGGTGAGACTTGTAGTGTTTCCACTCTTGTTTAGATATGTTAAGCTGTTGAAAAAATAACATGAAACTTAATTTGCTTAAAAAAAAAATTGGAAATTCAGAAGGAACAATATTGTTTTTAGTTCCATCTTGTGTTCAAAAAGATAGAAACTTTTTCAGGAAAAATGTGGTCTTCAGAATCCTCCAGCAAATGAAATCTACAGAAAAGATGACTTGTCAGTTTTTGAAGTGGATGGAAATTCCAGTAAAATATACTGTCAGAACTTGTGCCTTCTAGCCAAACTATTCCTGGATCATAAAACTTTATATTATGATGTTGAACCATTTTTGTTCTATGTGTTAACAATAAATGATGAGTTTGGATGTCATTTAATCGGATATTTCTCAAAGGTACGTATAATTGCGATGCACTTTTTTCTGAAATATTAATAGAAATGGTGTTTCTGTTTTTATTCATATTCAGGACTAGTAGTGTCTTAGAAATTCGGTATCAGGGAGACCTATTGAGCCTTTACCAAAACTACCACTACTTGTGTCTTATTTTAAGTTTATGTATTATGTTCTTACAGCACAATTTCCATGGCTGCTATGAACAATATTTATACTTTATTTGTCAAATTTCAACAACAGCTGAAACAACATAGTATGAAGCATCCATCGAACTTCCTTTATAAGGTTTTGTTTGCATATTTGTGATTTAGGCTAACTCAAACTGCATCGGTACTTTTCAATCATCTATCCAAAACATTTATTGTAGTTAAAACATCAACATTAAAGCATAAATTCACAAATTAAGTAATGAGTATGCAAACTTATAAGCCATTCTCGATAGAATCAATTTGAAGGGTGAATAAAATTTGACTGGATTTTTCTCTATCTCACAACTAATGGGGTAAAAAATGTATGACAGGCTCAAATAACTATAAATGAATATAAGTAGATTATTTGAACTTTCAGGCTAGCAATACACGGTCATATCTTGAATCTCTATTTAACATATAGGCATACTATACAGACTGCATTATGCAATGGTATATAATGAACAGTATATGAATGAAACTCAATAATACATTTTGTTGTAGGAAAAACACTGTCAGCAAAAGTACAATGTATCATGTATAATGACAATGCCACAGTACCAAAGAAAGGGATACGGTAGATTTCTGATAGATTTTAGTAAGTTAATTCAAGTTAGTAAAACAAAGATATTTCTTTACTACAGATTTTTTTGTCTTGAATCATTATATTAAGACTTGCAGTATGTAATTTGAAATTTGAATAGGTCAGAGGGTTAGCAGAACATTTCTTCAAAGCTGAACTGATAATTTTTCAAGAATCTGATCTGATTTCAGGTTATTTATTGTCCAGAATAGAGGGTCAAGCTGGTTCACCAGAGAAACCATTATCCGATTTAGGAAAAGTGTCCTACTTAGCTTATTGGAAAAGTGTTATAATTGAATATTTACACAAGTATCAGGATTCCAGGGTATCTATCAAAGGTGAGGTTTTACGTCTTTACCAGATGTAGCTATTTCTTTCTTATGCAGAAATCAGCACAGATAAAAATTCAAAGTTGAAGAAAACTTTTACTTCTGAAATAGCATGCAACAATTTAACTAATTTTTGTCTCGCCTGGGACGAAAGCGGAAGGCGAGACAAAGGTGTTGCTTTTCCAGCGGTGGCATCAGCGTCAACAATTGTTGAGTTTTCTGCTCAAGTTAGTTTGATAGGAACTACTTGTGATAGATCAGTGATATTTTCTATAAAGTTGCATTACTATCAGTACATCTCAAATTGATGACCATTTGAGGCCATGCCCGCTATGTCATGGTCCAGTGATTTTCAATTAATTAGCAATTTTCAATGTTAAGTTTTCTGCTTAAGTTAGTTTGATAGGAACTGCTTGTGATCGATCAATGGAATTTTTTTATTCCCTGCCACGAATGGCTGGGGCATATAGATTTACCCTTGTCCGTCCGTACGTCCCGATTTGGTTGTTTTGCGTTTAGCTCCATTTCTCAGAAACCTATAGTAATATATCAATGATTTTTCACCACTACAGTCCTCTTGTATAGTAAACACAGTTCAGCAACACTTGGTTCGCAATGACCTACATTTCATGCTTCAGTGACTTTGGTTAAGTTTTGCATTTAGGTTCATTTCTCAGAAACCTATAGTAATATATCAATGATATGTCACCACTACTGTCCTCTTGTATAGTACAACGCAGTTCAGCAACACTTGGGTCGCTATGACCTATATTTCGTGCTTCAGTGACTTTGGTTAAGTTTTGCGTGTAGGTTCATTTCTCATAGTAATATATCAATGATATTTCACCACTACAGTCCTCTTGTATAGTACAATGCAGTTCAGCAACACCTATATTGTTTTTAGGGCGGGGCATCCGTGTCTTGTAGACGCATTTTATAGTTTAAAGTTGCATTACCATCAGAACATCTCAGTTCATTGAGCATTTCGTGGCCCTGCTCCCTAGGTCAGGGTCCAGCGAGTTTTCAAGTTTTTAGAAACTTGGATCCAGAATGATTTCACAGTGTAAAGAAAAAACAGATTAATGCTGTTAACTTCAGTAAATCATAATAATTAAAACAATTCATTTATAGATCTACATGTATATGTTTTAAGTGGTGCAAGGTTTTTTTATTTTTCAGCCTAAGTTCAAAATTTACTATAAATAGAATGATCTTTTTGATCAGAGCCACACATGGAATAAACATCTGAAATGCTTTTAATTATGTTTGCAATTTCTTATGACAAAGAATATCAGGAATTTTCCAAGGCTTTTTCCCTATATCCACCATTCCTTATTGCCGGTAGCTAATATATAATTTGACCACATGTCTGAATCATGCAAGTCTGTTGCCATTCCTGATCAGAGGAAGTAAATATCACTTAGACATTTAAACATTCTGTCACTGACTGGTAAAGTTTTATTTAAATTTCACTATGCACTGTGTAAATTAAAAAAAAAAATACAGTAAAAATACTGACAATTAAAATCGTCCTTAGGGCAATGTTTCTGTCTCATAGTGACATCTACAGAGATTTTTATGGTTTATTGGTTAATTAAGTAACTATCATTTACTTGTGGTATTTTCAGCAATTGCCAGAGCTAGTGGAATGAGTGCCCAAGATGTTGGGTTAACTTTACACGAATTAGATATGTTAGCTCCTAAAGACGGAAAGTGAGTAAATATACAACACTTTGTTTACTATGATATATGTAAACATTAATTTTAGTAGTAAAATTTGTTTGTAAATGGAAGCAAGTTAGATTATATAATAATACATGTACAGAATATCTGATAAACAAGACAAAAATGACATTTGATTCAAAATGGGATTGATCAATTACAAATACACAAATATTTAAAACAGTATACAAGTAAGTAAGTAGAACATTTTTGTATGAATTGTTTAATAAATTGAAGTTATTCCTATAAAAATGATTAGAATTTATACTTACAACTTTACATTTAAGCTTATGTAGGAAGTAGAATACTTTCTAAAGGATTTAGCCTCAAGCATTAAATTGAAATGACATGATAGAAAGTAAAAAAAATCAAAACTTCCTGAGTAATGATATGATTGTTGTTTCTATTTGTTTCAGGATAGTTCTTTCCTTGAATAAGGAACTAATTGATAATTATATGGCAAAATTGGAATCTAAGAAGCATTTAAGGTTGGAATTAGATCCAGACTGTCTAAGATGGACCCCCCTTATATCCAATTACAGTATTACAGAGGAGGAAAAGAAAGCTGAAAAAGAGGTATAGACAATATTTCAGACTGAATATTGTTTAGAAAGTTTGGTAACATTTATTGTGTCTTTTTATAAAGAATAGCAAATATTTTGTTTTTAACAATGTAAAAATTTTTTTGCATAGAAAAAGTTATTGCCAGATAAAATATTATAGTAAACAATATTATTTATGTCTATTTAATATATAATATATTGACACTGTCCTATCAGTTTTCTTTTATGATTATAATGATTGACTAATATGCATTCCAACAGGAACTTAGATTTTTTATTTGGAAATGGTTCGTAACGATGTCCTACCAGTTTTCTTTTTTTGATTATAATGATGGACTAATATTCTTTCCAACAGGAAGTTAGATTTTTTTTTTGCTGAAAATTGTAATATGGTATTATATGCCCTATTTTGGTCTGACACCTAAATTCATTATAGAAATAGGTGTTATTTCCCTTATTGATGCTTTATACCGTCCAATTTAGAAAACTGAAATCAATTTTATGTTTTCACATTTTATGTGCCACCTGACTTATTCAGCATCATATGAGAATTATGTTGAAAAAAAAGTATTGCATTTAATTTCAGATATATTTGAAATTAACCAAAATACACTACTTAAATTAAAGTGATAAAAATCAATATGAACCATTTAAAAAAAAATATAAATTAACTAAAATCATATTATTTTATAGCTGTCAGAAATGAGTGAAATGGTAGACAGTATTGCAGAAGATAGAGAGTGGATAGAGACTGTTAGTCCTACTGTAACGCCACAAAAACTTGAGAGGTCACTGTCTACATCTCTGAGTCCAAGAAGACTTGAACTGAAATCTCCACTGGAAGAGAAAAGTCCAGTAAAAATACCTCCTAAGGAAGAAGAAATGGAATCATCATCAAGTAGTGAGGATGAAAGTGAAACTGAAAAGAAACCACAACCCCCAGTTATTGAATTAGATCCTCCACCTAAAAGAAGGGTATATAGACACTTCATAATAAAAATCAATAAATGTTCATTCAGAAAATATTAACACTCAATACTGTCTGATTTATCAGTACCTGGCATTGTGAATTCAGAAATAAATATATGTTTTTATTAGTTCAAAAGTGTTGTTGGGTGAACATCACAATAAATAATTTCTGCAGTTAATGTTTGTCGGTAATATTTCATCATAAAATGTTTCATTTAGATCAGTCTGCATTGTTTCTGGTTTACAAAAATAAATGCACACTTATTTCTGTGTTTAAAAAATGGAAAATAATGAAGATTAGATTCGATTCCAAGTAATCTTATGTTTTTTGCCACAGAAGACTCTTATATTATGCTACGATGTTAATACATGTATGTTTTTTTTTATGTTATAATAAAAATCTTTCCTATCAAAACTGCATGACAAATTGGATTGTCAATCCTTACCTTGTCAGTTAACAGAATTACTTTACACCACTTGAATATTGATTATCATCATTAGTACTTACATTATTTAAAATAAGAAATTGTCATTTTTTTATAATTTTTAGCCTGGTCGACCAAGAAAGAGGAAAATAGAAGAGGAGGATGAAGAAGAAAAAGACACCAAAAAATTAAAAGAAATAAATGAAGGTACAAGTCCTGAATATTCACTATTTAGGATTTTTTAAGCAAGAGAAAGTTTGTCCAGTGCATGGTTTGTTTTAATTTTTTTTGCCAAGTGGGGATTTTGATATCATGTTATGTCAGTATTTCATCCACTATATCCTTTCTTGTCCATTATAAGGAAGAATAAAATGTTTACAAGAGTTGTTACAAAAATGATATTTAATATATTTCTGAACTCTTTGATGGTCAAATACCAAAAATAAATTCATTTACATAGACTTTCATCTCGTATTATGATAGAAGATAATATATAGAGCTTTTATTAAGCATTCTGGTGAGCTGTGCTTTTCATTACAGTTTAAATTTTACCAAGAAAAGATCTACAAAATATGTTATAATGATTAACATACTGAATTTACAAATTTGCTTTGTATAGAGACACTAAAAATAACCAATATTGTATTATAATTAAAAATTCAAATGAAATTTTCAGTGAAATCTTTTAATCAGTTTCTGTCAGTTCTATATGTATACAAATTTTTCAGAAACAGATTTGAATGAGGAAAAAGTGGAAGATAAAGAAAATAAGGAAATGGTAATTAAAAGTAATAAACCTAGTCAACCATCAGAAAATTCTGATGAGCCAAAGAAGAAAAAACGTGGCTGGCCAAAAGGAGTACCAAGGGGATCCCCTTATGTTAGGAAAAATAACCTGAAAGGCAAAACTCCAAAGGTAAGTTAGAAGTAAAGTATGTTTGGCAGTCTGCATTTAAGTATTTTAAATTTATAGGTTTAATCATACCTGTTTATGTGCAATCTTTGCTTATCCAGGTATTTTATGTCTCAGTTCTTGAGGTAAAAATATTTAGCTAAAACATCTAAAGTGGTCATTCTTTATGTCAAAAAACATTGGCAATATCTTGTATCTGTAAGAATAATCTTCCATTTAAAAACTGCTGTTCCTCTTTGTACCAGAATCCAGAAATCGTCTTTTTTTAATTTAAATTTGCAACAGAAAATAATATTTTTTGTTTGGAAATGGGTGTCACTAAGCAGTCATCAGTTGGATAGCTTCTTGTTTTATACATTAAAAAAAATCTTTAAATAGAATTTATGCATTATCGTTATTGAATGTGATGTAGACAAAGAAATTTTAAAGTAAGTCATTGGTAAATTTATATAGGTTAATTTTAAAGATTGGTCTGAATATGTAGTGAGGTAAAAGTTCAGTTTATTTTCTTATTATGTATTGGCCCAGAGTTGTGATAATATTTCAGGTTATGAAAAGGTGGATTTCACTGAGATCCAATTCATAATATTATGTTGCCAAGGCAACAAAATCATATGCTATTAAACAAAAGTTCAGGTTTTGGCCAGTTGTGGTTAATTCATTGAAAGGTCGTTTGGAATAATATTCATTGTATTTAATGAAAAATTTTTTTGCTGTAATGAACATGTTCCATGAAATGTTTTTGTGATTGTCCTTTTTTTGGCAGAATCCAGCAAATTTTCAGTTTTAGTGAAGCGGGTGATATATATAGTGATGGAGAATTCCGTTCTTCCGTCCGTCCGTCCATCTGGGTAGGCATGCCCCATCTGCAACTCCTCCAAAACCAGTGATTAGATTTGTGTGAAACTTTCAAGGAATCTTCAGTGTAAATTGCCACTGTGCACCACCTATTTTATTTTTGATCAGAATTACTTTTGGGGTTTTCTACAGACAAACATGGACTTTGTCATTTCTTCATAATATTTTAATGTAAGAGGGGTAGGCATGACCTGTCATCAGTGAATGGATTTCTGTGAATATTTCAGGGAATCTTCACCGTACATTGCCATTGTGCACCTTCTATTTTGTTTTTTGATCAAAACGATTTTGGGTTTAACATACATGTAGACAGACATGACTTATAAATTTCTTTGTTTTATTGTAGCAATAGCGGGGCAAATACATTTGTGAACTTTGCTCACAGTACTTCTAGTTTTTTAATCTCAAAATGCAGATAATATTCCAACATATGATTTATGAAAATAAATTAGAAAGAACTGTTTTTTTTTTTAATGAGGCAATGTCATCTTTTTCAGCATCAGTCCAAACCACTAAGTGAAACAAGTGAATCAAAGGAGCGACAGGAAAAATCTTGTCATATTACTCATAAAAAGGAGTGCAATGAAGACTCAGATAATGACTCAGATGATGAATCAAATGAGCTTAAACAAATTGTTGATTCTGTGATTAAATCCACTGAAAAAGAAATGAAAAATGACAATGATAATTATGTACATAGTTCTCAAAATACAAATAATAGTGCTAAAATGGAAATTGATAAAATTAGTGAAACAGAAGCTGCTACAAAAAATGTTGAACTTGAAATGGAAGAAAGTAAAAATCCTCCAAAGCATGAAAAAATAATGGAGGAGGACAAAAATAGTGACATGGAAGAATGTGACAGTGCTAATGTTAGTCGTGAGGCAGAGGATGCTGTGCAGGCATTACAGGAGGCGGAGCAGGGGGATAGTGAGGGCAAAGAAAATAGCCCAGAGAGTTGTGAACAAGAACGTGAACATTTAACTCCAGAATTGTCAGTATCTGGACCTAGTCCAGCACCACAACCATGTGTAACAGACTGTATATCTGATACAAACAGTGATGTACCTGCACCATTAACTCCTCAAGTGCCAACTCCACCAACAGTACAAGAAAATCCGTCTCCTCATTTGTCATCTGTAGATGTTTCATCCATGTCACGCACTGATTCACCGGCAGAAATAGAGACTTCACAGACCAAAACTAGTGATATACAACAAACTGTTGATGATAGAACTGATAAAACTAAATCACAAACTCTAGAAGATGATGACAGTACATCCGATGATGACATTCCGAGTGATGATAATTATCAGGATGACTTTAATGAGTCTCCCCCTGGTGCCCCTGCACCAGTTGCAACACTTCAGCCACCACCACAACCAACTTTGCAGCCTTCACCAATTCAACCATCCCCCATTCAACAATCGCCTATACAGCCATCCCCGATTCAACAATCACCTATACAACCATCCCCTGTACAGCAATCACCTGTACAACCATCATCTGTACAGCAATCACCTGTACAGCAGTCACCTATTCAGCATTCACCAGTGCAAGCATCAGTTCAAAAGTCTCCAATACAACAATCACCTGTGTCGGCTCCTGTAATACAAAAACAACCAGATAGTGCTAAATCTTTCCATGAAACATCATTCACTGAGGATCTTCAAAATAATTTTGAGCCGTTAGGAAATACTTCAGCGGGTAGCCTACAAAATAAAACATTGCCACAACAGCAAGACAACTTGAACTTAAATCATCCCGTCTCTAGACCTCCTCAGAATCAAACCAGCTGTGGTAATTTTCCACAAGTATTTCCACAAAATTCTTCAATAGGTCCAATGACCAACACAAATATTGGAAATAGTGGTTATGGAAGTGAAATGGATGTACAACAACTTGCAGGACTTGAATCTCCTGCTTCTATAGGAAGTAATGAAATGCAAAATTCTAATAATTCAGCAGAACCAGCACCTCAACCAATACCTAATTACATGGATTGTGCTGAAGCTCAATCACATAGACAGTATATAAATAACATAAACAATCACAATAGTGGACGTTATATGGACATGGTAACATCATCGTATCCTATTGTTAGTAGTTGTGGTTCATTTATATCTCCTGTACCAACGGGATCAAACATTCAGAACTTTTGTCCTCCTCCAGTAAGCACTTATGCCCTACAACAACAGCAGCAACAGCAACAAAATTCAACACATAGACTTACACATAATAATTCTCAGTGTCGTGTGCAGCAGCCACCTTCTGTCAGCCGGCAGAATAGTGCGCCGGGGCCATACCCACCTCAAAATATTAGTTGTGATTTAGCAAAACTGCAGCAATTGACTAATGGAATTCCTGATCTCATGCCAAACAATACAATGACGCCTCCCCCTAATCTGACTCCACCTCCTACTCATAACATGACTCCACCTCCCATGATGCGAGGCATGACCACACCGCCAGTACCTAATCAGCAAAATACATCAGGGTTAATAGGACAACCGTATAAACAATATCAGTCACAGCAACAAAGGCAGCGTTCATCATCTGTGCGGAAGAGTCCTAATGTAACTGTAAATCCTAATATGCCGTTTACACCTAATGTGACAATTCGTCCAGGTTCGAATATGATTACAGGTTACAATAACTTATTGGACAGTTATAGAATGAGGCAGCCAATGTTAAACCCAGGGTATATTAATCATGGGTTTCCTCTAAACCAGTTGGGTCAAACACCACAGTTACCAATGCAAATGTTAAATATGAACATGAATATGAATATGAACCCAGCTCAGCAACATTTCTCACAACACATGCAGCCGTCACAGTCGAACAATATGTATGCGTACAGTTACATTAATGGTAGCTTGCCGCCATCTATGAACGGGATGATGAGACGGTAGTCATGTGTTACTTATTTAATTTTTATTAATATTTGTGTTTAATTTGTTATTTTTGAGGACCACAGTGATGTGTTTCAAGTTATGCATTCATTGTAAATAAGAAATCACAGCAGTTTTGAGGTCTTCATGTTAACTGTTTGAATGTTGGGCATATTACATGTTGTTATGGTGCAAGATACTTGTATATTTATTTATTCAATTGTACATCATATTCATGTGTTTTTAAAAGAACAAAAATTTCCCTAGATGGGAATTTGGCATTTTTCAGTATTAGTCTGAATATTTCTTCGACTCTTACTTTTTTAGTAAAGGGTAACTGATATATTTGTGTTAAAAAAATTGAAGTTGGATTACTTGAAAAAAATCTTTCAAATGCTGAATCGGCATAATTATTTTGATACAAACTGGTTTGGAAGTTTTTTTTACGTCTATGAAAAGTAATTCTGATTTTGTATCATTTTGCAAATAAAAGATTTTTGAAGTTATGAATAATTTAATATCACTACTTAAAAGAGACTTAAACTACAAAGTTGATATTCACATTAGATCAATAAATCCTATATTTGATGTTAACGAGATTTGCTTACATCTTTTTGCATGCAGATACAATCCCTTTCATGAAGTAGATTATGGCTGTGAAACATTTTCTATACAAGTTGTCCTCTTGAGATTGTAAATGTTTTATGACTGATAAGATGATTTTTATTTCAGTCAATGATAGAAACAATGCTCGAAATGATCTATATTACTTCCTAATGACAATTCTCTTATTGGATATAAAGTTTCAAAAGAAATGTCTCAAAGTTTAATGTCACATGGATATTTTTATGAGTGTCTCATGAAAAATAAATCCTTACAGTATATATATTTACCACCGATGATTGCAGGTGTTTACAGAGTATCTTGTATATGTTTTATCAAGTGATTAGTCATTTTCAGTTTTAAATTCAAACTGAGATCTAAAAATAAAATTTGTTTTTCGGTCAAGGTAAGGATAGGTCCATGTATGCATGTTGTCTAAATTACAGTTTGGTCAAATGCATAATTGTTTAGAAATGTTACCGGTACTTAAAATTTCAGGTATGCAAAATGTGCCTTAATGTGTATACAACTTTTAGAGTTTAAGAAATACTTTACTGAAAATATTTCATCTTTTGGAGCTATGTTTCTTATAGTAAATTCTTGTTTCTTTCATTCATAAATTTCTCCTGTGTCCTTTGTCATGTAAGTCTTGGTACTATTCCCCAATATTTTATGTGCCAATAGTATATTTTAAACTGATTTTTATCTGTTTATTCTTGTGAATACAAATTTTGGTCACTCAACGAGTGCATCATCTGTTTTGAATGGTGCAATATGTGATATTTAAATTGTGTATGAATGAGAGAGATTGTTCAGTCACAAACTGTTAACAAGTTATATTTTTGTTTAGAATGTAAATAGTACGAACACAAGAAATGTGGACTGTGCATTTAACAAAAAAAATAAATTATGATTTCCTCTTATGATGTCTTTGTATCAATTACTGTATGTTGTCACATCACTGTGCCATCAATGGGCATCTTGTCCTTTAGCTTCTGATGCATACCCCTCATCATTTGATTAAAATATTCATTTCTTTGTTGACTTCAACAAGACTTTTCAAAGTTAAATGTTGGCGCTAAAGAGTCAGCAATTGCGTGATTTTTGTCTCCTGTGTGACGAAAAGTGACAAAAAGTCGTGAAGGCGAGATATGGGTATTACTTTCCGGTGACAGTGGTGGCATAACCTTTTTAAAAGCTTAAATAACTTTGCACAAATAATACCTACAATTAAGATTTTTGGTCCAAGATACTTCATTGTATAGGAGGCCTCAGTGGCCGAATGGTCTAGGTAGTTCATCATGACTACTAATGATCACTAGCCTGTCAACACTGAGGTTGAGTTTGAATCTCACCTGTGGCAGGATGTGTTCGACTCCAATCTTAATTGACAGGAATTGCCAATTTTCCTACCGAAGGTCGGTGGTTTCTCCACCAACATAAAATGGTCGCCACGAAATAACCAAATGTGCTGAAAATGGTGTAAAACCCCAACTAAACAAACAAACAAACTTTATTGCAACAAATAAAGTTTCGCAGTATACTTGTCTTGTAACCCTGACCACAATTTCATGGTTCACTGACTTCACAAACATAAATATAAATTTTTTTTTTTTTATAAAAAGTGTTGTGGTTAAATCCATTTCTCAGGAACTGTAGAACCTAGGGCAACCATATTTGGTCCATAGATAGTACTTAGCAGGTACATGCCAGTCTGACATCTGGCTTGGGACCTTGACCTAAATTTCATGCTTGAGTGACTGTCCCAATTTCGTGTTCAAGTCCATTTCTCAGCAACTATAATACCTAGACCCACCATGTTTGGTCAGTGGATAGTTCTTATTTGGTTCATGTCAATCTGACACCTGCCTTTTGACCTTGTCCTTAATTTCATGGTTGAGTAACCTGCGTCACATTTTCTTAAGTCCATTTCTTAGCAACTGTAATATCTAGACCCACCATATTTAGATCTATCTAGTTAATAGATAGTTCTTAATTGGGACATGCCAGTCTGACACTGTCTCTGGACCTTGACCTCAATTTCATGCTTGAGTGACTTGAGTTACATTTTCGTGATTAGGTAAATTTCTCAGAAACTAATACTTTGACCCAACATTTTTAGTCTATTGATAGTTCATGGTGGGTAAATGCCAATCCGACTTTTTGGAGCTTGACCTCAATTTCATGGTTGAGTGACCTCTTAGTTGATACATTCCAGTCTTAACACCTGTCAGCTGAACTTGACGTGAATTTTATGCTTGAGTGATCGAATATACATTTTCATGATTTAGTCTATTTCTCAGCAACTGTACTAACTAGACCCACAGTATTTGGTTGATAGAAGTTCTTAGTTGGTATATACCACTTTAACATCTGACACCTTATCTTTGATCTCTATTTCATGCTTGAGAGACTTGTTTCCCGTTTTGGGATACTATCCATTTCTCAGCAACTGCAAAACATAGACCAACCATATTTGATCTATGGATAGTTCTAGGTGGGTACATGGCTGTCTGAGACCTTGACCTGAATTTTCACACTTGAGTTACATTTTCATGATTAAGTCCATTTCTCTGTAGCTATAATAGCTATATCCACTGTAGATACTTCTTAACCACAATTTTAGGCTTGAGTGACTTTCATTACATTTTTACAAACAAGTCCATTTCTCAACAAATGTTATAAATTTATGTAGACCCACCATTTTTGGTATATAGATAGGTTTTGGTGTCTACATTCAAGTCTGAGACCTGTCGGCTGACCTTGGACACATTAAGGCTTGAATGACAGGCATGAGATTTTTCAGACAAATGATGCCTTACCCTTACTATTTGTTTTAATGCATTTTTCTATGACTTGCAATGTCTGGTATCCGATAATATTTGTTTTGTTTACACGTGCGTACTCAGTCCAGAATTCCAGATATAAGAAATTATCAAGTCATAGAGGAATATTTTTTGTTCTTGCTTATTGGATAGTAATGAAGGTCAATGGATGAATAACTATTCAAGGTTACTCTTGACACATAACTGATCATCTCTATGTCATTTAGAAGCACATGTCTCAGATATTAACAAAGGTCCATGTTGAAGATAAGTCAGGTTGATGTACATATTAATGACTTGATTAGAATCTAAGGGTTGTAATGTCTTTACAACAGAACAGTAGAAACACAAAGGGTAAGAATGATTTTTCCTAATACTGACAAGCATAAAAAATTCTTAAAAGAATTAGAAAAACCACAATGCTGCATTGCTTTCACCTCAATGTTTTTTACCCCCTGTGGTGCCAAAATATCTATTGTTAGAAAAATTGGGAAATTTAATGATCTGCAGATTGCACTAATTTGTTTCCCTTCAAAGGCGCATAACAAAAAAAATTAACATTATTGAAAACGAATTCATCGGATCTCTAGATATCAGGTGAACATGGTAACGAAAACTAGATGCTGTGAAAATAGTAGTACAATATTTTGGTATCACATGTGGGGAGTATCTTAATTTGCACCAAAATCACGTTCTAAGTTAAAATATTGTATCTGGAATACTATTTGAATTAAAGATAGGCCAAAGGTCTGTGGTTCTCTCCGGGTATTCCGACTTCATTCACCAATAAAAACTGACCGCCGTAAAGTAGTCAAATGTGCTGAAAACGGCGTAAAACCCCAACTAAACAAACAAACGATAAAGATATGCAAAGTGGGGAACATACCCAGCATGCGAGGACAAAAAAGACCAATTTGAACCCCAATTCTTATTACGTTAATCAGTGGGGTTCGGAATTATAGAGCCTTACAATAAGTTACGACACATAATTTTTTTAGGTTGACAAATTTTAAGCGTGCTTTTAAACTCAATTGTTTTTTGGGCGAATTATCTTTTAAAATGTTTAAAATTCAAATAAATTGATATGTTTTTGCAAGTCAAATAAAGTTTTAATGATAAAATAGAATTAGACTTGAGTGAAAAGTTTTGGAAAATTTGTTCTATTAAAGATATCTACAATATTAGCAACAATATAATTGTCAGTTTTCGCGGAATGGGTTGGAATTTTCAAAAAGAAGTCGTTTGTATGTAATTCCCATAGGGTCCTATGTTAAACTAAGTCCCCCGCTGGTGACCATCTTGGAAGAAAGATCAGTATCAAAGTAACAAGACTTGGTAAGCACCTCATAAGGGTCCTATGTTTAACTATGTTACACGCTGGCGGCCATCTTGGATGATGGATCGGCAACAAAGTAACAACATTTGGTCAGCACCTCATGTCATGTTTGGTTTCAATCCATTCTGCGGTTCTCTAGAAGAAATTTCTTGTAGGTATTTCCCATAGGGTCCTATGTTAAACTAAGCCCCCCTCCCCCCCCGCTGGCAGTCATGTTGGATGACAGATCGGCATCAAAGTAACAAGACTTGGTCAGCACCTTATAAGGAAAATTCATGCCATGTTTGGTTTCAATCCGCGGTTCTCTAGAAAAAGGTGTGTATTTCCCATATTGTTCTATGTTAAACTAAGTCCCCCGCTTGCCCTATTTTGGATGACATATCGGCAACAAAATAACAACACATGGTCAGCACCTCATAAGGAACATTCATGCCATGTTTGGTTTCAATCCATTCAGCGGTTCTCTAGAAAAAGATTTGTATGTATTTCCCGTAGTGTCCTATGTTAAAATAAGTGCCCCACTGGCAGCCATGTTGGATGGCGGATTATTACCAAAGTA
This sequence comes from Mytilisepta virgata, assembly GCA_028015205.1. NCBI lineage: Eukaryota > Metazoa > Mollusca > Bivalvia > Mytilida > Mytilidae > Mytilisepta > Mytilisepta virgata. The sequence continues at coordinate 114,810,336 of CM051521.1, forward strand.
ACAACACTTGGTCAGCACACCATAAGGAACATTCATGCTATGTTTGGTTTCAATCCATTCAGCGGTTCTCTAGAAGAAGATTTTTGTATGTATTTCCCATAACTTGGGGTCCTATGTTAGAGTAAGTCCCCCGCTGGCGGCCATGTTGGATGATGGAACGAACCAAAGTAACAACACTTGGTCAGCACCTTGTAAGGCATATTTGTGCCATGTTTTGTTTCAATCCATTTATCAGTTCTCTAGAAGAGGTTCAAAATGTAAAATGTTAACGGACGGACGTTACAACGGGCGGACGAAAGACGCAAAGTGATGGCAATAGCTCACTTGACCCTTCGGGCCAGGTGAGCTAAAAAGGGGAACCCGAGGTGGAGCAATTTTCAGATAATGAATTTTTATTCTTTAAAAAAGACTATTTAAATTGCCAATATTTACAAAGTAAAGGTTGCAAATATGCAAGAAATTTCATGATGAAATCCGCCTTGGCCATTGAGATATTTTGGAATCCTAATTTTACGCTCAATTCAAACGGTTAAATTTAGTTATGAAAAGTATCGGAAAACTACATATTTTTCTCATTTTCAACACAAATACAATTCTGTTTTAATTCTCATAATCTCATATGTTTTATATTTTATTACAATCTAACACGATCGTTTTTACGGCACTCTATGCATAACTCGCTTGGTCAAATCATGTGCCAGTTGAGCTGTTTGCTGATACGATTTTGATCATGCCTGAAACTACTGGTAGATTATTACCAAATTTCGTGGGAATATTTCTTTTATTAAACCATTATGGACCTCTATGTGGCACATAACATTAAAGACAAACGCTAGGATAAGTATTAACAATAGACATATAGCAAAACTAAATATTGATATTATTTAGGTGTTACATTATCTTAAACGGAGTTAGAAAAGACATTTGAATAATACTCTAATTCTCCTTTGACAATTCACATAAGAACAATTAAAAAGGACGCGTCGACCTAGATGCTCTAACAAGCTGGATGATTATTGTTAATTATACACTTATTTCTACATGTATGTTTATGATATGAAACGTCTGGATATTTGAATACATAAGTAAATATGTAAACGGATTAATTTCAACGAATAAACTTGCAAAGGGCACCAAGTGACGATGCAGTCAAACAAGTTGCATAGTAAATTACCTCGTGCATGGTGCAAAAGGATTAGCTGAAACAGAGGGGAGGGGATTGTGAATCCACTGCAGAGGGCACCAAGGGACTGACAAACATACAATGAGACACAATTGGGTCTATGTCTTCCTTCTGTCCAATGCAGAAGAATTAGATGCTATGTTATACAAAATCCTTAAAATTGGACTATGAAAAGAGCACCAAACGAGGAGCAGGGGGGTAACAATATATCTCATGCCCTCCTCGTGCCCAATGCAGAAGACCAAAAATTAACAATAAGGGGTGATTACAAGGGTGTTGTGAACTGAAATCTGAATAAAAAACACATATTAAGGATGCTCGCTGGTCATGTTTTGTTTTTTTTGTCAGATTTTCGGAATCCTTGGGTTTTATCCATTTCTTAAACATTAAATTTTTTGCCCATGAACCCCCACTTTTTCTTTTATAATTCAATCATATATACCTTAAAATGGTATTTGACAAAATTTTATGAAATCCTTTTTATTTTTCATACATTTTTGAGAGACTGAAGTTGCCAATGCAAAGACAATGAAAAGTCCAGAGAAAACCTATTTCCTTCAAATTTTCAAGGCTTTGTAGCTCTAAAATGAGCACATGAACCTATATTTTTTTCTTGCTTATTTGTTTACTATTCATATGTTCTCTCAAACTAAAACACCTATTTCAAATCCTATTTATATCCTATTAGACCAGCGATCATCCTTAAAGTGTAAATGCAGTTATTTCACGATTTCCACTTTTATAATAATATCACAAATTTTATAGAGTATCAGAGTGTCTTCTGTATTCATTAACCAGATTATTTGTATTCTCGATCAGGATTCTAATGGTCGTTTCAAAATTGTGTCTGGTGGCCTCAATTAATAATATATCCAGTGTGGCTTTTGCTTGCTTTACTATGCCAATTTAGCCGAGCCTCAATGGAACATTTTTGCATCTACGCTAAGTCATGCTAAAATTTGTATTATGACCGTAAGAGGAAACGCGTAGTTTTATTGTACAGTAGAACCATGCACATAATTACTGAAATAGAAATTCAAAAGACGAGGGATTTTTTAAGCCGCTGTGACTAGTGACAAAAAAATCAATTACTCGCCTCTCGCATCCACTATCCACCCACATTTTACTTAGATCAAATTTTAACCAAATAAGTAATTTATAGCAATTTCAAGAGATCTCAACCTTTGACCTAAACCGGGTCTACAAACTGAAACCATTTAGTCTGGTAGACTTAAAATTATTAAAGTAAGATATTATTAGATATTATACATAACAGTGTCATGTTGATTTTCCTTAGTTGTTTTCGTTTCATAATCAATACAGTTGAATCCAGTCATTAATTAGGCAAGATATAAAGTTTGTTTTTTCATTCATCAGATTGATTTTTGTTGTTTCCCCATGGAAAAACATTGACGTTACTATAGAATCAGAATCAGAATACTTTTATTTCCATCAGAATGGGCCCACAAAGGGCATGTTACAATACACATATAGAATGGACCCACATGATGCATGTTACAATACACATATAGAATGGACTCACAAGGGGCATGTTACAATACACATATAGAATGGACCCACAAAGGGCATGTTACAATACACATATAGAATGGACCCACATGGGGCATGTTACAATACACATATAGAATGGACCCACAAGGGGCATGTTACAATACACATATAGACAAAGTATACAGTACAATACAAAAGTCAATATTCAAATATGTATATAAATACAAACAAACTGCAATCAGTATCGTCGGTCCATTTAGATGAGAAAAAAACAGTGAATAAAATACCAGGGAGAGAAATACCCCCCACCAATATACACACATACTTTTTAGAGCTGCAAGATTCTCTATGAAATCCTTGTGCCAAAAGCAGATGGGTTAGCTCCTAGGTTAACCCATCTGCAGAAGGCACCAAGGGCCGTTGCTAAATTACATACAAGAACTTTGCCGTATTAGATAGCACCATGGAAAACTATTTAAAAGGTAATGATATCAGAATAACCTGAATAATAGTTCCAAAATGAAGGCTACAAGACCTGCATGCCATCCTCGTGACATAAACAAATGGATTAGCTGTTAAGGTAACTCTTCTGCATACTGCACCAAGGGACAATGCTTTATGACAAGACAGGACTTTGCCCATAATAAACACCCATACATTAAACATAAGGTAACTCATCTGCATGCGGCACCAAGGGACAATGCTTTATGACAAGACAGGACTTTTGCCCATAATAACCACCCATACATTAAACATGTGGGATCTATAAATTTTACATTCCATTTTAAGATGCATTTTTTGAAACTGTTATATCCTACTTTGCTTGATCAGTTCACACATGTGAATCAAAATATCAATGTTCTCCGCGTTCAGGAGCCAAATCAACTTTTCGTTTGGTCCAAGCTGGCTTAAATTTGGACAATATGCATGAATCGATTTATGCATATCATATCTTCTGTCCTCAAGTGATTTACATAAAAACCAATATAGAGAAGTTTGTGATTGTATATTTTTGACATTTAACATTGGAACTTGACAGAATTGCTGCATTGCAAGACAAGATTTTTTTTTATTATCAGACGTATTTTTTTTTGGGGGGGGGGGAGTGTCTCATGGTAAAACATGGACTTTGCCATTTACATATGCATGAGAGTTTATTTCATATTTCTGTATTTCACTTGGGTCCACATACTAAAGAATTACAACAAAATGAAGGAAAGGGGGAGACATGTTTTTTTGTCAAAAACTAATTTAAATATCTAGTCCATATATGACTCATATATTTGTTGAATTTTTTAATTTCAGTGAAAGGGGGTACATTGCTCTAAGGTCTGACTGGCTAGAAACCCTTTTCAAAAGCAATCTCTTATATCATTATATTAGAGATGGCCCTACTGGTCAATTAGTTCAGAGGATATTTTTTATGTATGTTTTCTATCTTTAGTAAAATATCCATATGATCCAAGGTCTGAACCTGTTGACAAAAATTTGTAAGGGGGACCATGCAATCAAAATCTGATCCAACTGGCCCCATATTTTCAGAATAGAATTTATTTTTGTTTTTAGGGGAAGACAATGGATGACAGGTGCAAAGGGATGACAATAGCCAATACCAACCTCGGGGTAAGCTACAAATTGGTAGATTAATGGAAATACAAATAGCAAGTGATACAAATTCAGATCTAGGGCCTCTAGTTCAGAACTACCAACAAGTTTTGATTAGCAATCATTGCAGTTCTTCCAATATACTCTTTTTAATAACAAAAGCTTAGTTTAAACTTATTTATTTATAGTGGATTGGGAAAAAAGTTATACCAACTTATACCAATCCCTCTCCACTTGGTGGGTGCAAGAGTGGCCCCTGTAGCGGCATTTTAGCCTATTTTTTTTGACATCTACAGAGGAGTCTTTAACGTGCTAATGGTGTTGATCTCCCTTAACACGGGACAAGCATTTTTCATCCCCATCAGACGGACTAGCATCGTTTATCGAGACCATCCTCGCAAATGGTGTCGACCGGGCGTCCCAAATTTGATCCCTGAAATTTTCATCCCGAATGGGAATCGAACCAGGGACCTTTGGCTTCGTAGTCTGATGCACTAACCACTACACCACGCTGCCACAAAAGCTTATTTATGGATGACAATGAAAGTCTAGGTGAGCAAATACTAGCTTGTAAGAGTCTCACTTGTAAAGATATAATAATGAAAAAACAGTGTTTTAAATTTTATTTAGAAATATTTTCAAAATGCCTTCTTTGAAAATAGAAAGAAAAAAAAACAATAAGTACTGACTAAACATAATGCAGAGAACACATGTTTTATGTAACAATAAGAGGACCTATAACCATATATATTTTTCCATCTAAAGTACTATGATTTATACTCCAGATATCATTGGTATGGTATGACAGGTCCTCCAAGTGTCACTCATAATAGGTTACAATTTACATTAATGCTGTTAAAATAAAACAACTTTATATTAATATCATTAAAATAAAACAACTATTTGAACCCTTTAAATATATATGTTTTCAATACATTAAAAATGCCATTTATATTGTATATTTTCTATATATATTATTTATATCAATGTAACAAATTAACAAAAAAAACATGAACAATTTTAACAACATTTTAACATTTTAGGGAGACACACAATTTATGTTGAATAACATAAAATAATCGAATGAATCTGAGCAGATAGCTTTTTGATTGATTTGATAACCAGCATATAACTGGAAACCTACAAACTCAAAGTCTGTATGAAATTAGTATATGTCATTTCAATAATATAAGATCATCCAGGGTATGATCATCCCAAACACATGCCCTAATATTTTGAAAAGAAGTTTTCAAACTAAAGAATTGGTTTTGTGTATTCTAATATTAAACAATGAATAACATGACTATAAATTCAGTGCATAATGAATAACTCAATTTAATAGCAAGCGCTATAGGAGCATATGCATTTTCTACATATGTGTCATTTAGAAAAGTCTTTGTTTAATGGGGGCACCCATATTGTGCTACATACTAAGGCTAGAAAAAGTTCTGTTCAATGGAAACGGAAGTAAATATAATTTTAGAGCCAGAATTGTGATATCTTAAATGAGTTTCTGGAAAGGGCTATTGCTATGCTTGCATCATTGGCCACGCCTACAACATATTAAAATTATTTTTTGAATATATAATAAATAAATGTACAGTAAAGATGCCAGTTTCCTCAAATTTATGACAAGCATATGTAAGGTAAAAACATTTTCTGTGTCATTATAAAAATAAAAGGATTGTCTGGCAATAATTTTGATTAAATACTTTTGATTTTCAGTTAAATATTTTCTTACAATAGTATTTCCATGTATTATTTTTTACTGAAACACTTTGATATGAATTACGAATAATAATTTCAACAAAAAGTGAAAAAAACATCACCTAATGATAAATATACACAAATTTGTTCTTGATAAAAATGCATACAAATTAATTATTATTAGTGCAATTCTGACCCCATACAGATATCTCAAACATCAAAGGTATTCTAAATGAAGTACATTTGCCAAAGTCTACTGTGTGTCCAACATAAACCATAAAGATATTTTCTAGAAAATCTTCACAAAACAGTTAACTGTATCTGTTATTGTCTTTAGTCATGCATAATTATTGCTATCACAAATGACTAAATGTATCAAATTTTCAGCACCTTCTGATTTTTTATTTTAAATCATTAATTAATCATTTTTTATTCCAGATACAAAATATAATGTGACATTGTAGGGTGAAAAGTTTGAACTATACAGACTTAGATGACAATTTTATTTTGTATATGAAATATACAAGGCCCAGTTCACCACTTTTTTTCACTTTAAATTTTACTCTAATTTGCCTTTACCTAAGGGACTGAAAAGTTGCAAAAGAGTTATCTTTAGATTAAGAATACATAAGCAAAGTTTTTTTCCAGAAATATTGCTTAACAAAAGAAATAACAGACATTGAAAAAATGGTTCACTTTTGAACAAGTGGGCCCAGAATTTTATTAAAGCTACAACTTTTTCATAACCACGTTCTGGAGAACAGGAAATGCAAATTAATATTTGTTAACTTTTCTTGAATAAACTAATAGTGCACACAACAGTTTTTCTAAGTACTTTTCCTGACGTCATGAATTGAAGGAACATACTCAAAAGATTGATAGCTTGACAATTGGCTGTATCATATACCCATAGACAACCATATATCAAATAAAAAATATTTCTTCAAGCTTTCACTGTATATATGTATTTTTAAGGAATTCCTTTCCAAATTCTTACCATTACAGAAAGATAACTGACAAAAAATAGGCCCCCCCTTCAAATATTTCAAAAACAGACCAACCTCAGAGCATCCTAGCAAGGATTCCTGCATTATTTAGAGAACTGATTATATGTGTTTTCCAAAGTACATATTCAACTGGTTTCAGCACATGTAGTTTCAGAGTACATTCTCCGCCTTTTAAAATTGCTACATGAAGTGGTATAAAAATGTTGGGTTTTCACCTACCCTATTTTTGGATGTTTTCAGAGTAGTCTCCCATTAATAAAACTTTTCTGAAAAAAATTACTTTTTTACATTTCATGCATTTTTTTAAACTTAAAATAAAGCCAAGACTCTAATTTAAATAATGAATCCAAAAAACAATCAGAAATCAATATCTAGAACTTATAAATAGAGGGAATTCCATACCTATGACATAATATATTTAGGGAAAAATCACTGGAATTTTATACGAAACTGTTGTTTGCATTCTAACAGTAAATGAGTAAACACAAAAAAGTAAAATATCTTCATTGTGGTAGGAAATACATATGTGTGTAGGCACAGTATCATAACAACAATATCTTATGCTGTATAACAAAACAAACATCAAACAACATACATGTTTCAACATCAATTGTATATTAATGTTTTGTCTATAAGGAGGAATGTTTAAGGAGAACAATGATTAATTAAAACATGCTGATTTTAATATATCCTAATGTATAATAATTATAAACAAGTCTGAAAATGCATAGGTTATTAACTTATTTTCATTTAAAAAAATCATAAGGAAGACTTTTTTTCACCTTTGACAAATTTTTCTAAATTTGAACATCCTATATTGTAATTCACAACACAGTTTTTCACATTGAAGGGAAAACATTATGCAGTTATATCAAAACTCCAAACAATTTTAACATATAACTTTACTGACTAACAACCTTCAGAATTCAAGTAAATTTTTATGCTATGATTAAATGTTTCGGACAGCAGACATGACATCTTTCAAATCGGCATGATCTCCAAATTCTTTTTCCTGATGCTGAAACAATATACCTTGTTGTCCTGGACCAATCACAAACACTCCTACAAAACACAAATATAAATACTTAAAATATGTTTAATAATGTACTGCATTGTTAAATTTGTTCTCATAGGACAATCAGTTTCCAGTAGTGGATTCAAAGATCCATGCAGGGGCATGAATGTGGGGAGTTGTGAAGCCTTACATAGCTTATTTTTCATCTATTACGCAGACCTACTAAATTTTTCTGCTTGATACAACACTTATGAAACAAGAGGCTCAGTGGGCTGAGCCTGTATCCCTCACCTGGCACTCACAAACTTTTGATTTGATTTGACAGACTAGATTGATTTCTGCAAACTTTGTAAAGGACCTTCCATAGATGCTTCATACCAAAAAATCAGTTCATTTGGCTTTACCATTTCAGAGAAGAAGTTTTAAATTTTGACCAATCAGAACATGTAAATGCTCATGACGGCCATTTTGTTTCACAGACCGGGATGATTTACTATATAGGTTTGATATTTTCAGTTCAGCTCTACAAAAAACTATCTTCTTGTAGTAAAATATTTCACAGGTGAGTAACCAAATCTTGATGGAAGCATTGATAGTAAACAGTGTGCTTTATACAACAACATTGTGCTAAATAAATTTAATATAACACTAAGGTGACATTTTACAGGAATTATTTTCACACACATAACAGTCTTTTCTCACTAACATTTTCCAAATATCTTCCTTCACTCTTGCATAGTAAAACATATAAATCCACCTGTTTTAAAGTATAGTCATCAGCCTTTTCAACTGAATTATTTCATTAGGTTTTTTAAATGTTTGAATGTTTGCATACATTTATGGCTAAACAATTACAAAAAAGTACAAAATATTACCTCCAAGAAGACGTCCTTCACCTCTCATATTACCAGGTATGTTTTTCTGTTTAGCTCTGTAGATATTTTTCAGCACACCAAATCTTAAAATACTAAGTACTGAGCTCCATCTTTCTGTAGGACCATACAATTTCCTCTACAAATACATGGTAACAAAATGTTTCTTTAATTGGTTTAACTGATAGTTGGAAACATGCCTTACATTTTAAAGATCAGCACCTAGGATGACTGCAAAAAAATCCACAACTCCAGTTGTAGTCACATACTGCTGCTGACAAACATTCATTGGTACTTCAATAAGTTTTAATTAACTGCAAGTATTTTACACAATAGACAAGAGTGGACACACTAAATATCTCTAATGAGTATGCACATGGACACAGAATAAAGATTATCTGATACCGACGTCATAACCCAAAGGAAAATGCTTTAAAAGAAATAGTAATGGTCAGGTGACATTTGTCTGCAAAATCTCATGCATGTCACTCAAGTCTAAGGTCAGCTGACAATGTCTCATACAGGTATGTACCTACCTTAACGTATCTGTGGACCAAAAAACATAAATGTAACATTTTTTACTAATGGACTTGTGAGAGTTACTCAAGTATTAAATTGACATCAAGGTCAGGTGTTAGACTGACACCTTCTTGCCAAGAAGTATATACACACCACATATGGTGGAAATAGGTATAAAAGCTACAGAGAATGGGATTTAATAATGAAAAGTGTGAAATTCAGGTGACTGTCTCAGACAGGCATGTAACCACCAAGAACTATATATAGACCAAATATGGTTGTCTATGTATTACAGTTGTTGAGAAACCGACTTGAACAGGAACATGTATTATAAGTCACTCAAGCATGCAAATCAGGTCAAGGTCAGGTGACAAGTGTTATAATGGTGTGTATCCAATAAGAAACTATCTATAGACCAAATGTGATGAGTCTAGGTATTACAGTTTCTGAGAAATGGACCTAATAAAGAGCAGAAATCTATGATTAAAAAGTTTGCCTCATTCCCCCACTAGTTCCAGTGTGTGGTTTTGTAGCTCCCCGAGATGCACCCTGACACCAAGTTATATGATTGTAGGTCCCTTGATATCAGAGAACTGAACTTGGACGTAATACTTAACCTTAGTAAATGAAGCACGATAAGTAGGTAAGAGTGACCTAATTTTGGTATTAAGCTGTGTTACTTCTTAAGATGCATCCTCACACCAAGTAATATGATTGTAGGTCACTTTGTATGTTAAAACTGATTTTTGACATAAAACTTAAAAAGCCAGTGAACCGTGTAATATGGGTCATGTCACCTTCATCTTATGTCACATGGTCAGTCCCTTCAACATGCACATGCAAAACAAAAATATGTGACCCTATGTCAACTAGTAACCGAGAACTAGCTGTGGACGTGCACACTGCAGGTCAATTTCAGGTGATAGGTGTCGGACAGGAATGTACCTATCAAGAACTATCAATATACCAAATATGGTGGGTCTAGGTATTACAGATGCTGAGAAATATAGTTACTCCCGAAAATGTAACACAAGTCACACAAGCATGAAATTGAGGTCAAGGTTGGTTGATAGGTATGAAACTGGCATATAACCACCAAGAACTATCTATTGGCCAAATATGGGCTTCGGCATTACTGTTGCTAAAAAATGGACTTATTCACAAAAATGTGACACTCTACCATGAAATTAAAGTCTATGTCTGGAGACATCTATAGAACTATCTATAGACCAAATAAGGTCGGCCTACATATTACAGCTGAGAAATGGACTTAACCACGAAACTTTGACAGAGATTTTACAAATGTTTATGAAGTCAATGAACCATGAAAAAGAGGTAAATATACTGCTGCAAAGTTTATATCATAATGTTTCTGTGAACCAAAGAACTTAAGTGTAGGTATTGTGTGTGCAAAGTTATTACGGTTATAAAATAGTTTACGCTGACGCCGCCGGAAGGTACTGTCCAGATTTCCTTTCGGGACATTCGTTGCAGGTTAGATAAAAATCAGTGCCAACAATAAGTGCAAATAAACAATATTCCAGATGTAGTGAGACATGCTGCTGACAAACATATTATCATGTCACAAACATCAATTTTATAGCAGAAAATTTTGAGAATACTTTTTTATTAAATCTAGAACTGCGAGGGGACCTCACTAACTGTACCCCCCGCTGCTGTTAATTTAATGGATGGTGAATTGTCTCACAATTTCTAAGTCCAACTGGGTATAACTGAGGGAACAAAAGAGTATAAAATTAAGGGAAAAAGTATTGGACCAGGACATACTTCGCATGCACACATCTACGTACTAGGATCTAACAGTATGCAAAGTTTAATTAACCTCTGATAAGGCATGTTTGAGAAACTGCGGGTACAAAAATAAATTGTGAAATAGGCAGAATTTCTAAGTCCAAAAGGGTATAAAATTGTGGGAAAAAGTATTGGACCAGGACATACTTTGCATGCGCACATCTACGTACTAGGATCTAACAGTATGCAAAGTTTCATTAACCTCTGATAAGGCATGTTTGAGAAACTGCGGGTACACAAAAATTCTGGACAGACAGACAGATGGACAGACTGATTCCTATATACCCCCCCCCCCCCCCAAACTATGTTTGTGGGGGGTATAATAAATTCACCAGTATATCAATAAGTTTTTAATTTACTGTAAATATTTTATACCAAAGATTAAACTGGTAAAAATATTAAGACACAACAATTATAATTTTTAAAATTGGTTTCAAAGAATTTATTGCTACTGAGTCAATACCTCTACTGGTTGACTCCAAGTACCCAAGTACTCGAGAGTATCCCCAGGTCAGTTGGTAGTAGTTCGATACTAGCTTGACATTGATACTTTAGTGACAAAAATGTTAAATTTTGTGAAAACAAGAGTATCTCCTTTATCTGTCTTTAGATGGTTTTGGCTTTACACTTTTGGTCTTTTTGGATATTTTTAATTTGCTCTTCAATGTTTTGGATTATTGTTTTGGTTTTTTAATATTTTATGCCTTGAGCACCTTTTATAAGTTGTAAATCTTGCACATGAAAACTGGTATCAAAGAATTCACAAAACATAAAGTGTATGAAATTTATTTTGCATTAAGTAAAATAAATTTAATCAAACTTGTGTATAAAGGTTACCCAAAGGACATGAATGAAAAAGTGCCCTTTATATATAAGAGCTTTGTTTGTGGAGAGATTGTCACAGTTCCATTTAAATAAATAGAGAGGTGTCCTTTAAAGCATGTTTGACTGTAATCTAACTTGCACATATGTTACTCTCTTACCTCTAAATCAAAGTAAATATTGCCTTTGAAAAATGGTCTAAATTCATCTACTCCCAGAGTCTCATGGACTACAGCATGTAGCTGGACTCTATGGGCCTCTAATTCAGGTAAGAGAGAGGACAGCCCAAGGGCTTCCTGAAATTTAAATAAAGGGCTTCGCTATTTGCAGCATGATAAGACCACAACATGTTGACAGGTAAAAAATTAAAGTAAAAGTGGAAATATCATTAAGTTTTACCCAATAAAGTTTTGGATAATATAATATACATTACACAGAAATATGGGACCCACCTCAAAAATCAGATGAAAAACAAAATTTTTAGAATTCCAGCAACCTTGCACTTTTGGCCCCTTTAACCACCTATATATAACTGTAAAATATCTGTTGACATACTACTGAAAGCACTCTTCAAGATGAATTAAAACAAAAAATCTCCATTAAAATAGAATGAAAAATAAAAATTTTATATTTCCTCCAAAATTTGTAACTTTATCGCCAATAGAAAATATTTGTTGACTAATGAAAGCACTCATCAAGGTGATTTAAAAGAATAAATCCTCATATGAATTACATATCAAGCCACATTGCTTTATTGGCCCTTTTAACCCCTTATATCTCAAAAACCATAAATTTAGAAGAAATATGTGACCTACTACTGGAAGCAATCTTTAAGATGAACTAAAATAAAAAAATTCTCATTGAAATTGGATAAAAAATAAAAATTTTAGGTGTCCTCCAAATGGCTAATTTTGGCCATTTTAATCCCTTTTATCTCTGAAATGACAAAAGTTAGACAAAAATACCTTGAGTCTCTTTTATTGTATTTCTTATGATGCACCATTTAAAAAAGATCATCAAAATCAGATAAGAATTAAAAAAGTTTCGAAAATAAAGGCGTGTGTCCCTTTTTCGGCCCCTTATAACTCAAAATTGGTAAGAGATTGTGAAAAAATGATGCAACAAAAGTTTTTCCATTTTCATAAATGAACATTAACAAGAATGGACACACTAAACTCGGGGGGTCACTTCCAATATATGATGAGGTAGGGATGAGGCGCTGGAATAGTTACCTTTTTCACGATTCGTAATATATGATAAGGGTGTGAAATTGAGATGAAAATATGCGATAAGGATAGGAATTACTGATGGGATTATGTGATAAGGTCAATATGTTGCATCTAAATCAAATGCCGATTAGCACTTGACAACTACATCGATAAGGTTACAAACCACAAGTCATTTCACTACTTTGTCCAAGCTGGTGTTCTATGTTGGATACCACATATCTTCCCCATCAAAGAATTTCTGTTCATTATAATCGTTTTGATCCAAATATATGAAAGGTATACTTTTCAGCATAAATATATGATTAGGTATACTTTTCTGCTAAAAATATGGGATAAGGTATACATTTTTGAGATTTTTAATATATAAGGGTGGGGGTCCTGGTGTGCCAGCTGCTCACCCCTACCAAAAAACATATTGAGTGACCCCCCCGAGACACTAAAAGTCCTGCATGAGTATACACATGGACACAAAATAAAGAATATCTGCTACCCGACATTGCAAGTCAAAGGAAAATGCATTAAAAGAAATACCGGTAGTAACAGTCAACATTTGTCGTAAAAATCTCATGCATTTCATTCAAGACTAAATCTGTGTCCAAGGTAAGCTGACAGGTCTCAGGCTGGTATGAAAGAGGGACTTCACCAATGTCACAAAAAGTGATTTTATTCAATCTGGCAAAAGAATTTTATAGTTGGCGATATTTCTGGCGACAGAATTTTTCGATCTTTTAAAAAAATAATCTGGCACTTATGTGGAAACATTTTAAAATGGTGAATAAGAAACATCATTTGTAAGTTTTATATAATTATCTATGATAATTGAACAGTTTACACCAGGCTAATAAACACAGCACTTGGTGAACAAATTTTGAGACTGGCGACAAAAATGATGCTTTGGCGATTTTTTGGGCGACAAGTTTTGAATGCCAGCACGACCCTTGTGAAACCAACAAAAACTATCTATAGACCAAAACTGGTGGGTCTACATATATTTATAACATTTGTTGAGATGTGGACTTTAACCCCACCACTGTTTAGTGTCTGTATCAAGTCAAACTATCCTGACTCTCTGTTTGTCAGACTGACATCTGCTTGCCAAGAAGTATCTACAGACCATTTACAGTGAACATAAGTTGTTTGATTGACTGATTGTTGCTTAACGTCCAGTGGCAAATATTTCATGCATCTTCAGGATGAGAACCAGTTCAATTTATCAAACATTTCAACTAGGGGTGGGATGGGACACAAAGGGGAACCAATTTTGACTGCCACTGTAAAAGGAGGATGGTTTGGTAGGGTTGGATAATTTAGCCTTCTGTTGCGGCCATCAGCATACTCTTTTTCGAAAACTACAGAAGGGGTCTTTAGCATGCAGGGAGTATGGCATTCTCCAAATACGTTACCCACTATGGTCTGCGGTCAGGTTTTCTGCATTATGACCTGACAACCCCCCAACAAGAGGGTCTCCCCTCTTTGCCACGTGGGGACACGCTAGGCAGCTCTATGGGTTGATCCCCCGTGATCCATCACAGGTGCCTAGTAGTGGATATAGGTATTACAGCTACAGAGAAATGGACTTAATCATGAAAATGTGACTCAAGTGTGAAATTCAGGTCAAGGTCTCAGACAGCCCTGTATCCACCAAGGACTATCTATAGACCAAATATGGTTGGTCTACGTATTGCAGTTGATGAGAAATGGACATTATCTCAAAAATGTGAAACTAGTCACTCAAGTATGAAACAGAGGTCAAAGGTAAAATGTCAGATCTTTAAGTGGTTTTTAACCCACAGTCACTAAGAACTTCTATCAACCAAATATTGTGGGTCTAGTTAGTATGGTTGCTGAGAAATAAACTCAATCATGAAAATGTATATTAAGTCACTCAAGCATGAAATTCAGGTCAAGTTCAGCTGACAGGTATGAGACTGACATGAATCCACTAAGAACTATCTACAGCCCAAATATGATGGTTCTAGGTATTACATTTGCCGAGAAATAGACTTCATCTAGAAAATGTAACGCAATTCACTCAACCATTAAACTGAGGTCAAGGTCTGGAGACAGCTGTCAGACTAGCATGTAACCACTAAGAACTATCTACAGACCAATATGGTAGTACAGTTGCTCAGAAGGGGACTTAATCACGAAACTTGGATGCAAGTCACTCAACCATGAAATTGAGGTCAAGATCCAGAGATAGGTGTCAGACTGGCATGTAACAACCAAGAACTATCAATAGACCAAATTAAAGAACCTTTGTGAGCACGCTCACATACCCCACGTCTTCACATTGTCACTGGAGAAACAAAATCTCACTTCACAAGTAAAATGAACACAATCAAATGCTTACCTTCACATATTTATCCTAATTTGAATGGCAGCATGTTGGGAATATGGAACAGGGATTACTCTAGCATCGTATACTTTGTCTTTTAGTATATACATATGGTCAATACAGGAGCCAGAAATATGAGTAGGTGAATGCACAACTTGACAGAAATCTTTTGTAGCCAATGCTTTTATTAATAAGTTATTTGATTCCTTCAAAACATTGATATTAAAGTCACCTACAATCACAGTAGGAAGCCTATCCATTTTTGTCAATAACTTGTAGTAGGTTTCTGGTGAACCCTTTAAGAGCAATTTAAAATGCGATGACAAACTACTGTTCAGTATATTTTGGGGAATTTAAATTCCAAGCGAGAGGAGTCAACAGTAATAGTATAGTGAGGCAAATAAGTTCAAAGGGGCGTAACTCCTGGAAAAAAATTGAATCCTAATATCCTGTCGATATGCACATCTACGTAGTATGTCCTTATTATCTGAAAAGGTTTCATGAAATTCTGTTGTGTGGTTTGAGAGGAGTTGCGACGACAAACTGTTGCAGTAGTACATTAAAGTAAATAAGTTCAAAGGGGCGTAACTCCTAGAAAAAAATTGAATCGCAATTTCCTGTCGATATGCACATCTATGTAGTATGTCCTTATTATCTGAAAAGGTTTCATGAAATTTCTCTTGTGTGGTTTGAGAGGAGTTGCGATGACAAACTGTTGCAGTAGTACATTAAAGTAAATAAATTCAAAGGGGTGTAACTCCTAGAAAAAAATTTAATCGCAATTTCCTGTCGATATGCACATCTACGTAGTATGTCCTTATTATCTGAAAAGGTTTCATGAAATTCTGTTGTGTTGTTTGAGAGGAGTTGCGATGACAAACTGTTGCAATAGTACATTAAAGTAAATAAATTCAAAGGGGTGTAACTCCTAGAAAAAAAATGGAATCGCAATTTCCTGTCGATATGCACATCTACGTAGTATGTCCTTATTATCTAAAAAGGTTTCGTGAAATTCTGTTGTGTTGTTTGAGAGGAGTTGCGATGACAAACTGTTGCAATAGTACATTAAAGTAAATAAATTCAAAGGGGTGTAACTCCTAGAAAAAAAATGGAATCGCAATTTCCTGTCGATATGCACATCTACATAGTATGTCCTTATTATCTAAAAAGGTTTCGTGAAATTCTGTTGTGTGGTTTGAGAGGAGTTGTGATGACAAGAAACAGGACTGACGGACAGAGGGACGGACGGACGGCACGACAGACGGCACGACAGACGGACGGACGGACGGGTCAAAAACATTATACCCTCCGCAACCCGTTGCTCATACCATAATACCTCCGCAAATATGTGCAGTCGTATAAAAATTATATTTAGGAAGAGTCCAGATAAACTAATTTAAAAACTTCCACAAAGTTCATTTTTTTAAAGAATTCTTTGTCAACTTTCAAAATCTGAACCTACACAAACAATGTAAATAAGAAAAATCTCAACCTTCATCACATGCCTGTTAATTTCACTGGATTATTACAAGAGTATCCTTAAATGCAGCTACATAAAAAAAAAACAAAAAAACAACTGAAGCTTTAGCCCTACTAGGGATATCATAAGAAGCCATTTCAATCAGTGAGATGTTGTCTCATTGATTAATACCCAATGTCATTGCAGTTTTTTATCTTGTAAACTTCATCTATATCGAAAAATAATACCTCTCTGCACAAAGATCATCCTGGTCGTCTGACTGCCATTATAACTACACCATTGTCTTTCCACAAGTCTGATGCCTGCAATAAAAAAATCTCAATTCAGGTTTTAGTGATACAGAGAATAACAAATTTCTACTCCAGTTTTCAAATGTTTATTTAGGATAGGAGGGGGTACCAGTAGCAAAGAATTGACCTTTGACCCTGAAATTTATTTTTTGCCGCATCCATGATCCTTGGCTTTAAATTTTTTTTGGGGGGGGGGGGGGGGGGGGGGAGGGCCAAAAATATTCTACTATTTTATTCCAGGTAATATCCACTCCTGCCTCTTCTTCAACCAAAATTTTATCATGCTTTTTTTTCACATTACTTCTCTGCTCCCACCTTCCACCTCCGGCTCCCCCCAAATTGCTGTTCCCTTCTGTTAGCTGTTGGACAGTCCATAACGGGGTGAAAAATATATGATGGAAAAATTTATAACACATAACCCACACATGCAGATGATAAAAGTGAAAGCAAAAGGAAATGTGAGATCTTCAACATGGAGAACAATACTGCATCTTACTGCATGTTCTGAAAACACCAGTTCAGGTAGAATACTTCATTCAATGTCAAGCATTTTATTGTTTGTTTGTGTAGTTGGGGTTTTACGCCGTTTTCAGCACATTTGGCTATTTTGCAGCGGCCAGTTTTTATTGATGGAGGAAGCCCGAGTACCCGGAGAGAACCACGACCTTCGGTAGGAAAATTGGCAATCCTTGTCAATTATGATCAGAGTCAAACACACCCCGCCACAGGTGAGATTCGAACTCACAGCCTCAGCGTTGACAGGCTAGTGATCATTAGTAGTCATGACGAAATACCTAGACCACTCGGCCACCGAGGCCCCTTCAAGCATTTTATAGATGTATAATTGGCTAAAGTTCTGTACAAAGTATAAAGGACTACACATTTATGATCATGTAAATAATTTTTAATGATATATATGATATCTGATATTTAGGCCACACAAATGGTTTTTGCCGCTCCAATTTTCGGACTTCGTAAATTTTAAGAAATTTTTTTTGCCATTTCATTTTACAAAAATGCTGAAAATTCTCCAAAAATTCTTCATTTTTCAAGACATTAAGAATAAAAAGCTTTCATCCACTCCTTAAATTTGGTAAAAAAGGGCATTTTTCTATTTATTGCAATATCTTAGTTAAAAAAAATTGTCCCTCTGACACGTGAATTTGCTCTTCACCTGAAATAAAATAGTCCTCAATAAAAAAAAAACTTCTCTCTCTTGCACCAATTTTCGCATAAATAATCCAAAGAACTTAAAATCAAGATTATGTGGCCTTATGTTCAAAAATAATCTTCAAGTATGGTTTTTGTTCTTTTATCTGATACAAGAACATTGACTGGAAAACATGATGCAACAATCGAATAAATTTAATGCAAGCTTATAAAAAATACTTGCAGAAAAATTCTTCTTTTCTACATCGATGGTCTGTAGTTTGGCATTCTGTAAATACTGGATTGTAGCTTTTTCACTTGCCATTAGTAGTTGTGTTGGAAGATTTATCAAGATGGCTGCTCCTGCTGTTATCCCGGCAATACTTAACAATGCTTTAGATATTGTCATTATCCTGAAAAATACAATACAGAAACACAAATTTTTATTTTTTTTCTGAATCAATTTTTTAGCTCGGCTGGCTAATGCCCAGTATGAGCTATTGCCATCACTTGGGGTGTGTTGTCTGTCGGTAAGTTAACTTTCCACTTTTGATCTTCTTGAGAACAACTGAACAGAATTTAACCAAACAAGCCTATTCTAATTTCTGATTGACTGAACCTTGAAAAACTTCTTCTCAAGAAAAATTTAAACGATTGAACTCAAATTTTACAAATAGGCTTCTATAAAGGTCCTTAAAAAGCGATCTAATTTGGTGCCAATCAGAAATTTAAGATGTCCACCAGCAATCAAATAGTTTAACACTGAACAATATCGGAAAATGTAAAAAAAATTCCTGTTCTGAAGAGCAATTCAACAGATTGATACCTTTCTTGGTAGAATACTACATATGAGGACATATGTAAGTAATTCTTGTTACTTCGGTGCCATTCTATCAATAAACATGGCTTTCAGACCACAAAAGGGGATTTGTAAAATTTTGAAGATGATCTTATCTCATTTGAATCTTGTCATGAATGATCACTACAGGGTACTTACTACCCAAGTGGAGTTACTTTGGTGCTGATCAGAAATCCAAGCTGGCCTCCAGTGTTGGACTTTGTTTCACTTTGGACCTTATGCGAAATGGATTTAAATTTTTCTTCTTACAAACAATTTAATAGAATGGTATGAAACTTGATGGCAATGATACTTATTAGAAGCCGAATAATTTTTGTTACTTTGTTACCACTCTGCTGTCAAACATGGCCACAAAGACCCCAAAAGGGCTTTTCTGATGGATTAAATATCCAAGATCTTCTTTTCTGAAACTACTTGAACCATGGATTTGAAACTTGTCACTGCAAGGTTCTTCCCATGAATTGCTACTTTCATGCCGAATGGAAATCAAAGATGGCTATCAGTGCCTAACTTAGTTAACATTATTGAGTCTTATGGGAAATGAATTTAAGATACTTCTTCCAAATAACAATTCTATAGATTGATTCCAAACTCTGTGGAAGTGATATGCATTGAAACACGAATAGTTTGTCATACCCGAGTCCCTTTCTGCAAGCAAACATGGCTGCCAAAATAAGCTTCCCAGATCAGCTTCTCTAAACAGACATGTCCCATGGGATAATAATTGTGTAACGTACTATCTAAGAATTGTTACTTTGTAACTGATTGGAAATCAAAGCTGACTGACACTGAAACTGGACTTACCTAACACTGATTACACTTTTACAGGACTTATTCTTTTATAATTGTGTCAATTCACACCAAATTTAAAATTAAATCAAAATATAAACCAGGTAAGCCATGCAGGCTCCTATGAGCCTATACAGTTTTATTTAATCAAGCTATCTAATTAATAGGTATTAATTGGAAATAGTGGATTAGTTCTTCATACAATCCCAACATGAATGTCCAAGCAAATGAACAGTGCATTTTCCTCTGTTCAGTTACAGTGGAAAATGTATCATTCTACCAACTGAAAACATGGGTTGGCACATATATATGTTTTGCCTGTCTCAACATGGTAGAGAGAGAAACATTTTACTTTTACAAAAATTAAAGCCATATGAAAATTAGTGACCAGCTTAACTGTACATTCCCTGGTAAATGTGGGATTCAACTGTTGCTCTGTGCTATTAAATTAACAAAAAATGGCTAATTAGAAAATTAAAAGTTTAAACAAAAGTGATTATGTAACGGTTTATTTTTTCCGGTGTGAAATTATTTCCGAACTCGTATATTAATACACTTCTGACGGAATAAAGTTGGAAAATATTTCATTATATAAAAATTAAGATTGCTATAAAATATTATCTGATTCATATTTTACACAAGATCATCATTTGACGGTCGGAAAATATTTCACAGATATATGAATATCACAGCCGGAATAAATTATCTCTTACAATTATACTTAGGTCAAGTGACAAGTGCTTACATGTACATCCCAAGATTAATGTTCTGAACATTAACAAGAGGTCACCTGAATGCATAAATATCATTTTCAGCTATCATTAATCATGTCCCGTTTGTAATACATTTTGTAACCTACTTTTTTGTGGTTTTTTGTTTGGTGGTAGTGCTCGGGGTTGGGGGCAAGGGGTTCAATTCGTTTGCCTTTCCCTTACTGGATGTTCCCTATTTGTAACAAAGTTGGCTACAATTTGAGACCAGCAGACTGTCTCATTGATCTTTCTTTGCATTCCTCTGCTTTCAAGCTGCCCCCATCACATATGAACACAAAAATAAACCTGTAACACAGTCATATTATATGTCCAACCAGGGACTACATGTTTTATAACTATTAAACTAATTAGTTATAGTAGTCCCAGGTCAAACTTGAAGCTAACTGATGTATAACAAAAGTTCTTTGGAAGAGAAATTATGTGACATAAATATATTTTGCTTATAAAACAATTTCAAAGAATAAATTGGGTTACATGATATTATCTAATTGCCTCATTTGACATTTTTCTAGCATTTTTCTGAACCAACAAATAAAAATTAACCTTCTATAAAATTTTCTAAAACATAACATGCATCCTAGTCATGTTAGTAACATGTTTTTAGGATGCACATGCAATTCGAATGTTTTCAGAGTAAATTCGTCTCGACACAAATTATTACCCCTTCAACAAGTCAAAGTTTCAACTTTCCCATCTGTTCGTACCCCGTGTGTCTTTCCAGGGAAATAACTCTTCGGTGTCAACATTTGCGCAAAAGTTATCGTTAGTGTTTTCCAAAAATTGGTTGGATCAAGGCGGTGTTAATATTTTTTTAAATTAATATGGCAATTTTGTCATAGATGACATTTTGTTGCGGCTTAACCAGAAAATCCAATAAATCTGTAAAATATCTTTACTGATCTGTATCCGTATTATAAATGCTGGCAATCAAGGCACACCTCCACATATAGCTGAAGTAACTTTCCTCCACCACATAGAATATTTACATCATAAAATCGCACATTATTAGGGACGAGATCAAAAGTTCAATGTAGGATAAAAAACTTAATTCACATAGTTTTTTCACTGACCCCCCCCCCCCCCCTCTTAACTTAATTTGGGAAAAATTGATTGACTGACCAATATGGGCATATCCAAAAATCGATGTCGGATAACAAAACTTGCAGCGATTTTTAGCCCCCCCCCCCCCACCCCAAACTATTTGAATAAAGTTTTTTTATCCTACATTGAACTTTTGATCTCGTCCCTTATTGGTTATGTACATTTAACTAAAAGTTCACTTTTAGGACTTCTATAATAAAACATTCAATATTTTAAAATCTAAAAAAGAAGGAAAAAAAATCTACTTGAGCATTTGCATTTTTACCAATATTCGGCCCACTTTGTCCGAAAAAATTTATTTACCGCTTCATTTTGCAAAAATGCTGAAAATTCACCCTAAATTCTTTATTTTTGAAGAAATTTAAAATAAATAATGTTCGTCCGCTCCTAAAATTTTGTAAAAATTGGGATTTCCCCCCATTTTTGCAATAATTTAGTTAAAAAAATGTGTGCTACACGTAAATTTGACTTCGGCCGAAAAAAAATATATATAATTAAAATTCGCTGGTTCGCACCAATTTTTGACATCCGAAAATCCATAGAACTAAAAATCAATTTGGTGTGGCGTAGCTTAATTGCCTTTCCATGCCTTGGCTGAGTTAGACTGTGCCCTGTCGTACGATAGCATTTCAAGTTAAGACATACAGAAGACTCATGAATAACCACATCAATATGAATAGAATTATTTTCAAAAGATTAAAAATTCAGTGTAAAAAATCTAAGTAAAATATATACAAGTTATAGTAAAAATTGAATAGATATCATAACCATCTGAAAATATTATTACAATTTAATGTTGGATGAAAATTTTATAATATTATAAATGATATGTATCTGAAAAGTGAAGCATGTGTTAAAATTGGTAATTCGCTTACAAACAGATCCTTATTAATTTAGGAATAAGACAGGGTGATACCTTAAGTCCAAATCGGTTTCAAATATTCATAAATGATTTGTCTTCCTATCTAGAACAATGTATGGACTCTACACTCAAAATCACTCAATTGTCTAATGTATGCGGATGATACTGCCATTTTCTCAAATTCTGCAGATTGAAGGCATTCAGCTTAAATTGAATACTTTAGAACAATATTGCAGAGACTGGGGCATGCATGAATGTAAACACCAAGAGAACTAAGGTTTATTTAATAAAGCTGGACGAACCATAAAACACAATTTTATATACAAATACTCAGCAATTTAATGTGTTGGAAATTATAAATATTTAGGTATTCATTTCTCTGCCTCTGGATCTTTTTCGTATGCAAAACTTGAATTAAACAAAAAAGCTCTGAAGACATTTTACAAGCTAAGAAAAGAGTTTCTTAGTCTTAATCCAAATACCAAGACTTCTTTAACTGTATTTGACCATACCATTAAACTTATTTTATTATATGGCTCGGAAATTTGGGGTATTTTAATGTAAACAATGCTAGAATTAAGCTATTTGATGATATTAATTTAGATGATATTTATAAAAATTTTAGAAAATATAGAAAAGCATTCTGTAAGTTTCGTGTATCTCCACATGGGCTTTTGATAGAAACAGGTCGTTACAAAAAATAGTCAGAAATGAAAGAAAGTGTAAAAATTGTTCCATCGCGGAGGTTGAAGACGAAGAACATTTTCTAAATAGTAGTGAAAAGTACACTAATCAGGGGCGTAGCTAGGCCAAATTATGTGTACTCAATGCCGGAAGTCATACGGGAGGGGGTCAAGGCCCCCAACAGCTCTGGGGTCAATGGTGCAAAATCCTGCATTCTCGCAATTTCATGGGACTTAAAATGACCTCACGGAAATCTTATTTTCATCAGTAACAAGTAAACTTTTGAAAATAAAATTGAAAAACAATATTAATTAGAGAAAAACAAACAAGTACTGTTGGCTTAGAAT
The DNA here is from genome assembly GCA_028015205.1 of Mytilisepta virgata. NCBI lineage: Eukaryota > Metazoa > Mollusca > Bivalvia > Mytilida > Mytilidae > Mytilisepta > Mytilisepta virgata. The sequence goes on from CM051521.1 coordinate 114,834,291, forward strand.
TTTGTTTTTTTTCTAATGTATAGTATGTTGAGCTTGATTAGGTATTAGGTACAATTAAAATATATGGTACCACCACCATATATTTTGATTGTAACCTAATCAGACTCAAACCACTACACATCAGAAAAACCAAATTTTTAAGACTATATATACCTCACAGGAAAATTATAAGAATGAATCGTTGTCCATGGTCTTTTTAGAACGTCATATTTTATTTCGTCAGTTATTTTGAAATCTTCAGAAAAGATGTCAGGGCAAGGCGCGTAGACAGGGGCGTATCCAGAGGGGCGACGAGTGGGGGGGCATAATTTTAAATAATTATCTGCCCTTTTTTTGGGGGGGATAATGAAGATTTTACGACCTTTATTCTTGAGGGGGTTGGGGGGGGGGGGGTTACAGAATCATATCTTTTTGGCTAGCGTCACAGAAGCTTATGTATCTGCCGAAAAATTGAAAGCAATTATTATATTTTTACTGATGTTGTTAGGTTGTAGAACTAAATATCATGATCTGGTCCTCCATGGTCTCTGTGCATGATTAGTGATTGTAAGAAAGAAGATAAATACACCTAAGGAGCAAACCAAAAAACGCAATCCATCATAGCTGGACAAGCCCGGGAAGGAAAATGAACAACCACGAGAACACCAAATAAACACTGAAAACTAGAAAACAATGAACAACACAAACTCCTATAAAAACCAGAAGTGAACTCATGTGCCCCGGGGAAAGCACCTGCACCCTGTGCGCCCCCCCCCCCCCCCCCCCGCTAAATCCGCCACTGCGTAGAAGACGTGACAATTGTTTTCTGACACCACGAGGACTCATGCAGTCATTGCATCAGCAACATAATCACGATGCTGGTTCCGTAAATGGAAGGAGTAGTTTCCAAAACGGAATATAGCTACAAAGTGATTATTAACATGTTTGTATAATACTTTTTAATTTTGTTTATTACTTAAGTTTTATTCTTACTAGATTTACCATATTTTTATTTTTGTCAAATTTTCGATGTGTACGCAACTGCGTTTTTGCGTACAGGTTGCTACGCGTCTGCTAATGTGAGGAAAGAACTATTTAAATTTATATCATCAATGTTCCGCCCTTCACAAATTTATCAGATAGACAAAAGTTATATTTTATTCTAAATTGTGAAGATCCTGATATATTTAACTCTGTTGGCAAATTTTTACATGTTAATATGCCATGAGTTTTTATATTTTAGATAATCATGGATTATTTATTTATAGTGAATGTTTTCTGTCATGTTACTGCAATTGTCTATAATTTTCTGTCAATCAATTAAGTTCTTCCCTCTTCAATATATTTGTTGTTACTCTGTTACTTATTGCCCCTTAGAGGGAAATTATTTGGTTAATAAACAAACTTTTTTATGTTATCTTATCTGAGACTCTCGATCTCTTCGGCCGTGATCTAGGCTTGTTAGCCGAGCGTTGAACCGGCCTCTTGTGTCTGTTTATTGTTATTGTTATTTATTATTTTATCATTATTATTTTGCGTTTTTATGTGTTTTTTGCGTTTTTGTGGTAGGTTGGTAGGGATGTTTTATATTTGTTTATTTTTAATTTTTTGCTTTTTGCCGTCATATGTTTGGTGTAGTAATTTACCTTTACTCAATTTGACAGCTGACTGATCCTGATATTCATTTATTACGATTTGTATTATCAAAATCCCTAAAAATTCTTCGACTATCTATAAAATTCGTCTCAATTCCCTCAAGCGTTACTCTGCACAGAGTTGCTAATTTATTGGACAAATTTGTGCATTTACGTGCATCTGTTGTTGTTAAAATCACTTCTTTTATTCATTTTGTTCATTATTAAGAAAGGTTTGTAGTATTTACGTACTTGAAAACATTTTCCATGTACATGCGTTTGACGGGTTATGAATCTTTTAGAAACAATTTTATGTATACAGGCTTATATAACCGATTGATATACACAATGATTTGGGTTAGTTAGGTTTTACTGTAAGAATATTAAGCTAACCGTAAAACACATTCGTTTGCAAGCAAGAATGGCAGAAGGAGTACCCGGAATCAGTGAACTCTTGAAAGAGGCTTCGAACTCATTTCAAAAGAAATTTGGGTATAAACCAGAAAAGGCAGCTTGTGGTCCAGGAAGAGTAAATTTAATTGGAGAACACACAGATTATAATGATGGATTCGTTTTCCCGATGGTAAGTTTTTATAGTTGAAATATTTACGAAATATGTAGTTCTGTTTTTAACTATTTAACTATAATACAATGTTTTAAAGTACATTATTGTGTTTTTTTTTTATAAACCGGTTTAAAATGTCATCACGATATATATGTTACGTCATACTACAAACGTGGCTCCATTCGATCTGTGGATAATTTAAAATACACTGACCTATATATTTATGAGTTATATGAATCTCATTTAATTTTCTTCCGTTATTTAAAACAATTTTTTTATTCAATATTTGTAATATATTCAACGACAAAAAAGTCATGACTTTGAACACGTCAGTATTTTAAGCTTCGTCCTTGAGTTTTGTGTTTACTTTCACATGATTGGATGGAATGTACACACCTCTCGATGTACAGTGAAACACGTATTAACGTTTAAAACAAGAAACTTGTTTTATTTGTGTGCCTGCGTACATCCTTAAATTGTTTTGATATCCTTCCATGTAGTCTGCGATTCTTTTAATATAAGATAAGATAAGGTAAAATTTATTTAATCAGACAAGGACCCACAAGGGAATAAAATATTGCACCTCTTTATAAACAATAATTTGTTTTCCATTTCTACCTGTACAGGTCAATTGATACACCATATTTTTTCATGAAATAAAGACACGGATGATGAATTTATGACCAGCCGAACATGAAGGGATCCCAAAAGACTTTTAAAATTTAACATTTAAGAACTCTAAAATTTTTCACTTTAAAACTAAACTTATGGCAAGCCGTTATACTATTTATTCTAACTTCAAGGTATCTCATATAATATATAAGATATCTTAAATAATCTAGTTTTTATAAGATATCTTATAAACTTTATAACATATTTATAAACTTTATAAGATATCTTATAAACTTTGGAAGATATCTTATAAATTATATAAAATATCTAATAAATTATATAAAATATTTAATAAAGTATATATGATATCTTATAAAAACTAGATTATATAAGATATCTAATAAAGTATATAAGATGTCTCATAAAGTATACAAGATATCTTATAAGGTTTATAAGATATCTTATAAATATTTTGTATATACGATATCTTATATACTTTTAAAGACATCTCATATAGTTAATAAGATATCTTATATAGTTTATAAGATATCTCATATAATTTATATGATATCTTACCATGACTTTTGACAAAGAGGATTAATGCTGTCACAAAAGCTTCTTAACCAGGGTTTTATCAGGGATAAGTTGATGTCATCACTTAGGAAATTTTACGGACGTCATCACGAATTGACTGAACGTTACAGTGTTCCAATATCTAAGACAATGTTGGACCTGTTCCCACTGTCGTAACATTTCATGTACCTCCACCTTTTAGTGACTACCACCGGATTGACTTTGTTGAACTTTACGACGGGTGCCGTATACGGAGTAGGAACTGCTTACCCTTCCGTAGCACCTGAGTTAACTCCTGGTTTTTATAGGAGTTCATGTTGTTCATTGTTTTTTATTTTTCAGTGTTTATTTGTTGTACTTGTGGTTGTTCATTTGTCTTCCCGGGTTTCGTCTGTCTAATGGATAACGTTTTTTAGATTGCTCCTTAGGTATATTTGTCCTCTTTATAAAGAAAATTAAATGAGATATCTTATAAATTATATGAAATATCTTATAAACTATATAAGATATCTTATAAAGTTCATTAGATATCTTGAAGTTAGAATAAATATTAAAACGGCTTGCCATACAATCGAGATTTATTCTCCGAACTATAATTCTTAAATATTTATTTTGAAAAAGGTAAAATTTCGCGTTTAAGTCGTAGTACTGTCCTAGATTTATCTGACGCCAAACCGCCTGTTATAGAAATTACTGAGGCGATGGGACGTCAGATGGCACCAAATATATAACTTAAAATTTGACAATTTTGTCCAAAAACTGCACATATCAAAGTTTTACAACAAATTTAATTTATTTTCTACAATGGGAATCTTATGTGTTTCACTTCTATAACAATTTGTTTCTTAAAACGGTTATTATTTTTAATTAATGTCCAGTAATTATTATGAAGATAATAATAACAGCAAAACTGTATAAAGACAGAGCTATGCGTGAGTTCGTAAAGATACTAAAATTTTAGTATCAATTTCATGGCCAATACAGTGCGAACAACTCTGCTGGTGATAACCCTAGAGAGACACCAATATTGATGAACAAGTGATGCTTATACCACAAATTAAATAAAGAAACTTTTTCCTCATGATGAATTTCTTTTCAGGCTTTACCAATGGTTACCTTGGTAGTTGGTAAGAAAACTGAGTCTGGAACTTGCAGAGTTTTAACTCTAGCCAATATTGGAAGTGATAATTATGTGGAATTTCCAGTTCCGTCAAATAAGACGACCTTGTCACCAGGAGAACCAAAATGGGCAAACTATGTGAAAGGTGTAGTTGCTAATTATAAAGGTTTGTGACTTTTGAAATAGTATCCATGGTTAATAGATTATTTGGTTTTATTTAAATATACTGTCTTAAAAAGTATCTTACGTTTCCAGAATAATTCAATAAAAATGCATCTACATGTTTGGTTCCCGCATAAAATGCTTTTATGAAAAGTTTGATTATTGACATATTGCATTTGGGGTAATTCATCTGTGATTTCAAACTTTATACTTTTATTTATTACGTGAAAAATTATTTGAATACAAACATATACATGTCACATCCAGGCTGATAGGGCAATTCTTGTATGATACGAACTCATATTTCTAATGTTTTTGTTTATTAAAGGACCGGCGTGTTCGTTTGATGCAGTGATAATTTCATCTGTTCCTTTGGGAGGAGGAGTATCGAGTTCTGCCTCACTAGAAGTTGGTACCTACATTTTTCTCGACGAAGTGAATGGACTTGTTAATGATATTAGTATACCAAAGACAGAAAAGGCTTTGGCATGTCAGAAAGCCGAGCATGAGTACGCCGGGATGCCATGTGGTATCATGGACCAGTTTATATCCATGTTGGCCGAAAAGGACCACACTCTGTTGATAGACTGTAGGTAAGAACTTTGAAAGAAAGAACATTGTAAAAGTATAAGGATGAAAACTTTCAGATTAAAATCTTTAATTAGTAGAAACATACCCATATTAACTAGTAACGACAGTTAACTAAAGAACAACCAGGTATGATTTTTTGTACAAAAAATATTTAGTTTGATTTGAAGACAGGTAAAAGGTACAACTCAGGTGGGAGGGTTGCACTTCATTGGAATATACTTAATTAAAACTGGTTTGTATTATCAGATCCTTGGAAAGTAAACTGGTTCCCATGAAAGATTCTAGTGTTGTTGTCTTGGTTACAAATTCAAATGTAAAGCACGAATTGACTGGTTCGGAATATCCTACTCGACGAAGACAATGCGAAATGTCAGCAAAACTGATGGGAAAGAAAAGTCTTCGTGATGCAACAGAGAAGGATCTAGAAGGTACTCTATAAAATGGCCGTACTTGAATACATGTGGAAGTGTGTTTTTATCTTGCACTTTAGTCTAAACCATAAGACTATGATTTATAGAATATATTTTTTAAGAAACACTGCTGGAAAAGTTTTGTTTCAGGGAATGATCAATGCAAGAAATAACATTTTACTACATTACTCAATCGGTTGTGACATTCACATATAGAGTCATATAGGCTTCATATTTTTTTTTCTTATTATGAATGTTGTATTGTACTCTATATGTTTGTACTTATATATGCTTTCAACCCTTGGGGTACAATTATGCATTTCTAAATAAAGTTATTATTATTATTATTATTATTATTATTATTATTATTATAATAGTAATATATTATGTTTCTTTCTAAAATGCTATTATGTTCAGACTACATACTAGAGAGAGTAAACGCTTTTTATAATACTATCTCCAGAAACTATGTTAGTATTTATTAGATTTCTATGCCTGATTATTAGTCCCATACCGGCGAAGACATGTAGGTATTGTGTGTTAAGAATTTATATACAATATTCCTTCCTTCATATTACAGATTACAAAGACAAACTGGATGAAGAAACCTACAGACGTGTACGCCATGTTATTGGTGAAATTTCTCGTACAGAAGAGGCAGCCAATGCATTAGAAAATAACAATTACAAAAAATTTGGACAATTAATGGTTGAAAGTCACAATTCTCTCAGGTAAAAGAAGCTGAATAGAAATTAAAAGTGGTTTCAGTGTATTGTCAATGTCTGTCCGTCCATTTCGACATTTAATGATAGAAGTGACATTTCTCTTGGGTAATACTAGATATGACGAGTTTTAAAATGGATTTTTTTTTCTGGTTGTTTCTTACTCTCTTTATGTTTGTATTTTGTAGGCTATTTTTTGTGGTAAATTTTTATAGGCTATACTATGAAGTTGATATTATAGCCAGATTTGAGGTATATTTTTATAGGCTATATTATGAAGTTGATATTATAGGCGAGATTTTGAGGTAGATTTTTATACCCTTTGTTTAATTTTTGGCGATAGTTATTGTTTTAATCAGATTATTTATTACGTATACTTTTAGTCTTATCTTTCATGTCTTTGCACAATATCAAAGACAACATGACAAATGTTTTGATTTGTCGAGTAAATAACCCATCCTTGCTTTCTGATGTTTTAAATACCTAGTAAGATCTATACCCATTTCTGCGTTGATGAATTATTTAATGAGGCACTAGAGTGATGGGATTTGATGGAAAAAATGGCCGGTAAAAAGTTTATATGTTGTAGGGATGATTATGAGGTATCATGCGTTGAGCTTGACCAATTAGTAGAAGCTGCTTTAGAAGTTGAGGGCGTATATGGTTCTCGAATGACTGGCGGGGGTTTTGGTGGATGTACAGTGACGCTTGTTGCACAGTCGGCTGTAAACAAGGCTATAGATCATATAAAGGTTTGTAAACAAGGCATTTACAGTGCAAAAGTTATTAGACTGTAATTTCAAGTCAGCATATGTAAGGCGTAGTACCAATAACCACTAAGGGAAAAGCAATATCACCAATGATTTCTTTGATTTGTGGTTTCAGAAGTCAACTGTCTGTTAGAGGGTCATTTGTACTTACAATTTAAATTTGTTCCTGAAAGTTTTGGGAATCGTTAAACCTGTACATATTTAACAACTATATATAGGCAGGATGTTTTATTCATATGGTTTAAATTCTTATAAGACTTGAGCAAATAAGAGGTTACCATTCAATATGAATTCTACTTGTTGATGGCTAAATGGTGCCTTTTTAGCTCACCTGACCCGAAGGGTCATGTGAGCTATTGCCATCACTTGGCGTCCGTCGTCCGTCGTCCGTCCGTCGTCCGTCCGTCGTCCGTCGTCCGTCGTCCGTCCGTAAACTTTTTCAAACGTTAACTCCTCTGACACCATAAGACCAATTGCAACCAAACTTCGTACAGTTGTTTATTGGTATATGTGCTACAAAACTATCGTTTGGATTTTTGATTCGTAAAAAAACATGGCCGCCATGGCTAAAAATAGAACATAGGGGTAAATTGCAGTTTTTTGCAAATAACTCAAAAACCATAACAGATATCAAAATTCTGGCATAGGGTAAAAGTGTTCAGCACCTCAAGATCTACCTGCCCTGAAATTTTGAAGAAGATCCAACGACCCATGTAGGAGTTATTGCCCTTTTTTTGACATTTTTGGCTTTTTTTATGTTATTATTTCAAAAATCTTCTCCTCTGAAACTACTGAATGGATTTGGATAAAACTTAGCATGATTGTTCCTTAGGGTATCCTGCACAAAGTTTATGCTTCGATTTTTGATCCGTCGAAAAACATGGCCACTGTTGCTAAAAATAGAACATAGGGGTCAAACAACAGTTTTTTTTATGTTATTATTTCAAAAATCTTCTTCTCTGAAACTGCTATTCAAAATCAAATGAAACTTGGTAAGATTGTTCCTTAGGGTATCCTGCAAAAAGTTTATGCTTCGATTTTTGATCCGTCGAAAAACATGGCCACTTTTACTAAAAATAGAACATAGGGGTCAAACAACAGTTCTTCGCAAATATCTCAAAAATCATTAGGTTATGGCAAATTCTGGCAGGTTGAAAGTGTTCAGCATGATGAGAGCTACCTGTGTGCTTATTTTCGTGAAAATCTGTCAACTGATGTTAGAGTTATTGCCCTTTTTTTGACATTTTTGGCTTTTTTTTATGTTATTATTTCAAAAATCTTCTCCTCTGAAACTACTGAATGGATTTGGATAAAACTTAGCATGATTGTTCCTTAGGATATCCTGCACAAAGTTTATGCTTCGATTTTTGATCCGTCGAAAAACATGGCCACTGTTACTAAAAATAGAACATAGGGGTCAAACAACAGTTTTTCGCAAGTATCTAAAAAATCATTAGGTTAAGGCAAACTCTGGCAGGTTGAAAGTGTTCAGCATGATGAGAGCTACCTGAGTGCTGATTTTCGTGAAAATCTGAATACTGATGTTAGAGTTATTGCCCTTTTTTGACATTTTTGGCTTTTTTTTTATGTTATTATTTCAAAAATCTTCTCCTCTGAAACTACAGAATGGATTTGGATAAAACTTAGCATGATTGTTCCTTAGGGTATCCTGCACAAAGTTTTTGCTTCGATTTTTGATCCGTCGAAAAACATGGCCACTGTTACTAAAAATAGAACATAGGGGTCAAACAACAGTTTTTCTCAAATATCTCAAAAATCATTAGGTTACGCCAAATTCTGCAGGTTGAAAGTGTTCAGCATGATGAGAGCTACCTGCGTGCTGATTTTTGTGAAAATCTGTCAACTGATGTTAGAGTTATTGCCCTTTTTTGACATTTTTGGCTTTTTTTTATGTTATTATTTCAAAAATCTTCTTCTCTAAAACTACTAGTCAAAATCAAATGAAACTTGGTAAGATTGTTCCTTAGGGTATTCTGCAAAAAGTTAATGCTTGGATTTTTGATTGGTCAAAAAACATGTCCGCCCTTACTAAAAATAGAACATAGGGGTCAAAATGCTGTTTTTTGCTATTCTTTCCTGAATTATAGAAATAAAATGAAGATGAAAGCTACTTTCAAGGCAAACATGGTATCCCGAGTTGAATGGTGATGATGAAAGTTTGTTTTGGACGGCCATTTTTAAAATGGCTGCCATTTTCCCGCCATTTTTTACACTTGCTCGGATTTCAACAATATTTGGTTTTTAAAGTAAACATGGTATCCTTAGTGAATGGTGATGATGAGAATGTTGTATAACAATGATTAAACTTCATAATATGTGAGCTTTTAATTGCCATCACTTGGTGTCTGTCATAATCGTTGTTAACAAATTTTCAAACATCTTCTCCTCTGAAACTACTTGGGGGAATTTGATGAAACTTAGCATGATTGTTCCTGCAATATTTCCTTTTCAAGTACAATAAAAAGCCTTAACCCACAATTTTTACATAACTTCTTTCAAACATTTTAAAAATGAAGACAACATATAGACCAAAAGATTTATACTTGTATTTGAAGATTAATTAAAGCTTGTATTTTGTATTATGAATCATCAGATTGACCATGACTGTATCTTAATCTAGCGTAGGGAGAACTCATGCCCATTTCTTTCCAGAGGTTCTTAAAGGTTTTTAAAGGTATGTTCAGCATTTTACGTGACCTTTAATACTCAGTTTAGTTTACAACAAACATTAATATATTAATTTAGTTTATAGTGCATTGTTTACCAGGTGAGTGATTCAGGCTCTTGAGAGCCTCTTGTTTGTTTTTTTGGCATCCCCTTATATTTGATTTGTTAAAGGGCACTGTGAAAATGTCCCTGTCATGTACAAAACATATAAAATCAAAGTTTAGACGTGTATAAATTAGTTCTTTTGCAGAATTAAGTATGTACTAAACTATGATGTTTTAATTTCAGGAAAGATACAGTGGAAAGGCATCTTTCTTTATATGTCCGCCATCAGGGGGCGCTCATGCAGTACCAGTTTGATGTTAATGTAACTTAGAAAAATTGAATCTCATGTTTATGAAACTCATGGTCAATATTTATATTTTGACAGACGAAAAAATCGTTGGTTTGTTAATATTTATTTCGTGGTAATTACGAAGAACATAGGCAGCCCTAAGGGAACAACTATTTGATTTTTATGGTGGGCAGGGAAGTGATCTTGGATCCCGGATTTTTTTTTTGTAACATCCCTAAGCCTGAATTTTTTTGTCAATAGTTTGCACCCAACTTTTTTTCAAAATATACTTTTACTTCATTGTAATGATATCCAGTTCCGTGTTTTTCATTAAATTCGGAGCGTGCCTTCTTTTTAATTCCTTGCCCACCCGGCCTACTAAAAATCAAATGGTTGCTCACTTAGTTGAAACAAGTATATTCATATTTCTATTATTCGTATGTTTTTGTTTGTGTTACAATAAAGAGGGATTACTTAGATTATTGTTTCTACTGGTTGTATCAATGCATTGAATATGTTCTTAAAACATTCAATTTCCAAGGAAAATATTTACACAGTGTCACCGGGTTGAATTGTGATAAATTATATCTCAAATAATGGCATTGAAGCAAAAATCTGGCACAATTCAAAGTTTCCTTAATGTTATAGGGTCATTGCTTTAATATTTACAGAATATTAGGGTCTTGTGATGGTTAAACGCGAAATATTTGCCAGGTCTGAGTGACATATTACTCGACGCGAAGCGGAGGGTAATATGTCATCCAGACCTGGCAAATATTTTGCATAAAACCGTCACAAGACCCTAATATTGTGATTGTTATATTTCATGCTAAGAATTCATCTAACTTGAAATTCATTTTCTCATGTATTTAAAATAAGTGCATCATTTGTTTCCGTAAAATTTCAATTCAATTCAAATGTTATTGATCAAATCCAAATAAAGCATTATTATCAATGAACAATACAAACATGATATAATAAAAACAAAAAAACAATTATAATTTCATACAAAATATCTTGATCTGACTGAGGGGAACCATTTAAACTTTATATATGCATAACTTAATACTTATTATGATTATAAAAAATATCTATAGATATAATATTTATTTGTGATATAAAGTGTTATTGAAAATCATTAACATACATTACTACATTTCCTAAATTTTCAATTGAGTTACAGCATTCCGTTTAATATACATTTGGCTTATATTATGAATACAACATTTTGTTATGTCATAGTTATTACTATGAAAAATAAAATGAATTGTCTCTGTGTCAGATAGTTCTGAAAATAAATTGTAAGTAGTCTTCTTTCGGAAGTGCTTTTGATGATCCGCCAGTCAAAGTCAGTTTATCATTGAACCCAATGAGACATTTTGCCTAAGACCTAATTATCTCATACGCTAGGCCGGTTTGAATCGGTCCTTATGTGATTCTCTTACTGAATTATGGCCTTAGATGAATTACGTTTAAAAAGTACACTAGCATAAACAATTTACTTATCGAATTTGCCTGAAATGACAGCGCCGATCTAAACAAGATTTGGTTTAACGGCTGTATGAGACGTCAACAATAAACAGAAAGATCTAACGTTAGATAAACTTTAGAGGATTTACAAGCCTTCTAAAACTACACATAAAACGAAACAAGCCGGGAACATGCAGTTTGAAAATGTCTTTTAGACAAATATATACATAAAAAATTCACAGTTACTTACCATGACGCATAATATTCCCTTATCTGAAATATTTGCTTAGCAGTGATGTAAACGTTTAGAGCTGATAATTTATGAGATATCCTCTCATTTGACCTCTATATATAGATAAACAACATGGCCAATCATATCCCAGATATAAACACTTTACTACATAATGCCACGGATATTTTTAAACAGAAATTCGAAAGCCAACCAGAGAGGGCTGCATATGCCCCAGGTAGGGTGAATCTGATAGGGGAACATACAGACTACAACGATGGATATGTTTTACCAATGGTAAGGCTGCAGAAATGTCTAATTTACTACACATTGGCTTCTATTTAAACGAAGGATCTCTATCCATGTATGTATTTCACCGAAGCAAAAATGCAATCATATCGGGACTAGTAAAACAATTCGACCATAGGTATTGTTTTACGTTGAAAAACCACCCACCGTACAATTCCTATCAGAATTCCTATTTATTTTTCTTAGAAAACTCCTTAACGCTAGAATTCTTTTCTTCGATACAGGGACCTTGGTGTTCAAATGGTCTTGATAGTTCCACGTAACAATTCACAATCGCAATGTTGAGTTTGTTTAAATATAGATTATCATTGTGAAACATTTCAAATAGCAGGGATTCAACATGTGGCGAGTGTGGAGATAGCTGTCGATTCTGGCTGCCTCCGTCTAGTTTTTAAGTTTTATCATGGTATTAAATTGCCCCAGTCCTGGAGGGGGTATTCAGACCAAGACTTGCTCGGGTTCATATATGATTTTTTTTAAATATCATCGAAGGGAGAGAACCTGCAGTGGGAAATATTAATGAAAATAAAGCAAAATAATTAAAGTAATTCATTAAACACTGGAAAACCAACTGGGGATATTGTATTTTTAGTTTTGATATGTTAACTGACAAAATTTCTTGATAATCATATAATTCCTATCGGAAAGGGTTGTCTTGGAAGTAAGGCTTATAGAGCAGGATTTAAGCATCTACTTTATTCTTCATTCACATAGACTGTAGGTGTGCAACATAAAATACACTATAGTACAAATCATAATGTACGCAAAACTTGATTACGAAATAATTCATGGCATACGCTGGTTTGTTCGGAGCTTTTACCACGGATACGCCTTATTTTTGTAAAAGTTTTACCCTGAGCGTAACGAGTGGTAAAATTTACAAAAAATAAGGCGCATCCAATTAGCACCACGAATCAACTAAATTGGGGATTTCATGTGACAAGTGATGAGGCTAATAAGATAAACCGAAACGTATTATGTTGGCGTTGTCTTTTGAAGCGACTTACTGCTGCTTTTCTTCATATATTTATTTAAATAATTTTATTTTTGCTCGAAGGTTGTGGGATGCAGCTGCCTCCTCAACCTCAACGAAGTACGGCCCATGATCGCAATTTATATATAGATGTATATAATAAATGTCACACTATGCTTCCTTTTGATGTTTGGTTTTAATTCAGTTTGATGCTGTTGTAGGCTCTCCAAATGGTAACACTGGTTGTAGGTAGGAAAACAGATAATGGTGTATGTAGAGTATTGACTGTAGCAGATGTTGGTGAAAATAATTTCGTTACATTTACAGTGCCAACAAAAGAACAACCATTGATTCCTGGAAAGGTTCACTGGGCCAACTATGTCATAGGAGTTGTGGCATATTACGCTGGTATTTTCATAGCAGTCAACTACTCTTAGGCAAAAACTTAAGTCGTTTATTGTCCTATTGATATGCTCAGTTCTAGAAACAAAATCCTTATATCATAGGGAAAAAATCAAAAACATCCTTTCATAAAATTTTTAGATCTTACTTTCAACCCTTCTCTATAATATTATATAACTCGTCGCCCAAATATTTAGCTGAAAAGGGCCTTTTTTCAAAACATTTTACCTTTGATCCCACTAATATACTTTGAGCTGATGTCTGTATCGAATGCAGTTTTGCAGGTATTGGCTAAAATTATATACAGGTATATATTTTAACTCAAGCTCTCCCAAGATGGGCAGGCAAGTTAAAAATCCAACCCAGCGTGTCGGTCTAGTACAAAGTAGGGTTTATATTACAAACATAGCTTTTAGTTGAGGGTATTATGGTATAATCCATTTCATTTACTGTATACCCGAAAAAGTGTTCATACAAACATAGGTACATAGCAGTCTCTGCCAAATGCACTGCAGAAACTCTTTCAAAACTCCTTACTGATTTATTTACAGCAATTAAGGACGGTCTCAAGAGCTACTGTGGTAAGGCCTGCTAAACTAGTGGTGTGAATCAGATGTGGATTCTAAAAAATTCTAAAGACTTACAGGAATATCTCTCTTCTTGTGACCTTACCTATTGTAATAGCATAAAAAACTTTTGATATTTCTACACTGTATACAAGCCTCCCACAAGATAAATTAGGCTAATTCACCAATGTTTCTGTACTAAACAAGATTTACATAGATATGCCTATCTGATGTTAAGTAAGGATAAAGCTTACTTTGTCAAAGATGACAAATATACCTAAGAAGCAATCAGAAAAAAAACTGCAATCCATTAGACAAACAAAACCCGGGGAGACAAATGAACAACTACAAGCACAACAGACTAACACTGAAAACTAAAAAAACAATGAACAGAACGAACTCCTATAAAAACCAGGAGTGAACTCAGGTGCCCCAGAAGGGTAAACAGTTCCTGCTCCGTATACGGCACCCGTCGTGAAGTTCAACAAAGTGAGGTATCAGGCCACAAATGACGCTGTGACGTTCAAAACATACTTTTGAAATTAAAACATACATGCTCACAATAAACTGGCTTTGGGCATCTTGATTTTTCAACCATACATGTATATATGTATGAAATCTTCACTTTCTACAGATTTCATTTCACAAATATTAATTATAAAACAATTTTGACATGAAGTTTAACTAATGGCAGCAAATTGCATATTTTTCTTTAAAATATCTTTAAAAATGTACTTTAAATAAAAATGTTTGACTTCTAAAATTACTAATTTCTAAAATTTCAATCCCATAATCTTATATATTCCCAGAAAGCTCCCAATCTCTCCTTTCAATTAAGAGGAAAAGAAGTTGGTCCATTTCACCTTTTTTTTCAGCAAATTACTTCACATTTTTCACATGAAAACGTTCAACAGATTGGTATAGACACTCTGAGACAATGCTGGGCAAATCATTATTTTAATACGGATGGGTGGGTGTATGCTAAATAAATTATTAATGAAACTTTTCTATGAACCATTCCTTATCTTTTGAACCTAATTCATTGATATTGTAACCTTTATTCTTAATTTACAGCAACTTAAACTTCAATATAGATAAAAATTCAAAACTTACAAAATAAAAAAAAACTATTTGTATACTGGTACCTCAATCCGGTGGTAGTCACAAATCGGTGGAGGTACATGAAATGTTACGACATTGGGAACAGGTATAACATCATCTTAGAAATTGGAACACTGTAACGGTCAATCAATTCGTGATGACGACCGTAAAATTTTCTAAGTGATGACATATAGATTCTCCTTCAGGTACGAGTGAGTTATGGAATTTCTCCACCCGAAATAGTTAAATTTTCGATTTTCAACATGCGAGCCTTTAGCGAGCGTGTTAAAATCTAAAATTTAACTATTGAGGGTGGAGAAATTCCATAACTCACGAGTAAATTGAAGGAGAATCTGTTTCTCCTATGATTTTCGACAAAACCCTCAAGAAAATGTCGTTGCTATGTAGTTTGTTTACATAGACGTAATTTCTCTAGTTTATCGTTCTAATAACTGTAGAAAAAACGGCAGTAATTCCCACGTAGAAATTTAATCACCGGGAAGTGGTTAAAGATATGCATTTTATGCCACCGATTTAACACGTCAGGAATAGGAGAAATAAACTTATCCCTGATAAAACCCTGGTTAAGAACTTTTGTGACAGCAGTAATCCTCTTTGTCGAAAGTCATGGTAACTCACGCATGCACTTGAATATCGGATAAGCTGAGAAACGTAGACGCCATATGCAGGCGATGTTGGTATATTGCTACTCAAGAATGGAAAGTTTTGTCTTCAGATGTCCTTCATTGTTTATTTCAAGAAACAAATCCAAATATGAAGCGGACTTCGATACATCTGTAGTATCCTTAATTTCAAGTTCACTGGGGTAGCTGAGATGTAGAAAGTCTCAAGAATTTATCGTTATTTAACGACAACACGTCATCTATATAACGAAAAGTGAAATTAAAGGATTGGGCTTGTTTCTCTTTGTTTCCGCGTAGAAGCCCTTGAACGAAGCCCGCTTCATATGATTACAGAAACAGATCGGCGAGGAGAGGAGCAGAGTTTGGTTCCATTGAAATGCCGATTGTTTGTTGAAAAATTAGACCGTCAAATTCAACAAATATGTTGTCCATGAGAAAATCTAACATGTTTGTAATTTCATTTTCAGAATACGTTTTGTCAGAATCAGAGTGGTTCTTAACGAAATAAGCCTTTTCTCTACCTAAAACTAAAAATTTATACTTGCTTGTGCCATTTTTCTTGAAAAAAACATTGATGAGATAGTTGTTTTAATCGATATTTTAATTGAGAATGTGGTATGGTAATATATAGTGTAGAGAAGTCGAATGTTTTTTTACTGTTGCTTGTAGCCAAAGCTTTTGATTTTAGATATTGTACTAACTTTTTTGAGTTTTTTTTAGGAAACCACATCTGATTGACGGTGTATATGAATATGAATATGATGTTTCACAGTAATTCTGAAGGCCCTCTTTAATACATGTCAATAAGAGTGTTAAAATCTTTGAAAGGGGTTTCGTAGAGCAATTAGCTGACCCAGCAATGTACCTTTGTTTAAACGGATTCTTTTGTAGTTTAGGAATCCAATAAAGAGCAGGAAGGTCCATTTCTACACCCTTTGTAGAAATGCCAAAGGAATGAAGAACGGTCAGGTGGATATCAAAAACTTCCTGCTTAGTGAGTGTGGTCGGTGTATAATTTGGGTTACCCGCAGTGTTATATATTCCCAACTGGTTTTAAAGACACTTAAAATAATAGTTCTTGCAAACAAAAACGATGTTATTAGGGACTTTGTCAACTGGGGCAATTATATATTTTTCATGTAGGCGAGTCAAGGTTTCAACAACCTTCGGGTCTCTAAACACACTAATTCTAACAAAAAGTACTCTGAGACTGATGTTAACATGCTGGAATATTTCATTGACATCTTTGTTGAGTTTGGAGGACATGTTTTTCAACAGACAAATTGGCATCCCAAAAGGGACATATTGTGCGACGCTTTTGGCCGATCTGTTCTTGTTTTCATATGAAGCAAATTTTAACAGGGGCCTACTAAATGGGAAAGAACAGAAACTAGCCCAGTCCTTTTATTTAATTTTCCGTTATAAAGATGATGTTTTGTCATTTAATAATTCTTACTTGAAGGATAACATACATCTCATCTATCCCAGTGAACTTGAAATTAAAAAGACCACAGACAATTCAACTTCTGTTTCATATATAGATATGTACACAATTGTACATAGATAATAATGGACGATTGAAATCAAAACTTTATGACAAATGTGATGGTTTTAATTTCTGCTTGTGAACTTCCCCTTTCTTAGCAGTAACATACCAAGGTCTCCAGCCTATGGGGTGTACATTTCACAGTTGATTCGTTACTGCCGCACATGTGATTTATACGGCGACCTTCTCGGCAGGGCGAAATTGCTGTCGAAAGTTTGACGGTGGTCATCAAGAATTGGTTGGCCGATACGAAGTTTCTATTTCGCGTATAAGACTAGATATCTTCAGTTGGATTTCACGTCCTTCTGTAATTGACAACTCACCGGACTTGACACCTCACCAAACTTGACACTTCACTGGCAATGTGACCGGTGCCGTTAACGGCATGACATGCTTACCTTTCCGGTGCACATGATTTCACACCCGGCTTTGAATGACTTTAATTATGACAGCTTTATAAAGATTCGTATTAATATACATGTATAAACTCTGAAATACACATAACTCAGTTACAATTGAACAATGCAATGCATGCTATGTACACTTTCCTAAGATTAGATAATTTGTCTCGTCTGATGTTTGAAAAAAGTTCTCCACATATTAACTGTTAATCTTCGACGAAAGTATTGTATCACATTAAATTCAGGTCCTGTCAATTCATTTGATGCTGTAATTATATCCTCTGTACCATTTGGTGGAGGTGTTTCCAGTTCAGCTTCATTACAAGTAGCAATGTATAAATTACTAGACGAGCTAGACAACAACCAGCACAGAATTCCAAAACTAGAAATAGCACAAAGATGTATGAAGGCTGAACATGAATTTATTGGACTGCCTGACGGTATAATGGATCAATTGGTCTCAATTTCAGCTAAAGACGGACATGCACTTCTGTTAGACTGTAGGTAAGAAACCATAAAAAGTAGTCTATAGGGCAAAACTTCAGAACAAGAATGATGAGTGCCTTTTTGACGAATTTATGTAATTGCTGAATGATGTGTCGAGTCAGTTCGCTGTTTTGCTGTTGGGCGTCCGTACGTACGTTAGTAATGTCCAGGAAAATCTCATTAACCACTTGATGTAGAAAGATGAAACTTATGTCCTTGATTGCACTGTATGTGGGGACTGTGCCAAAGATTTTGGAAATTGAATAGCGCCCCTGGGAGGCCGGGCTACAAAGGGAGCCTAAGGGTACATTATTCCTTTGTTACGCAACTCCTCTTAGGTTATTTGGAATACGGAACTGAAAGTTGGCTCAGTAACTGCCCTGTCAATTTAAATTGTGCCAAAGGTTTCGGAATTTGAATAGCGCCCCTGGGGCCAGGCTACACAGGCATCCTAAGGGTACATTATTCCTTTGTCGCACAACTCCTCTCACATTATTTGGAATATGAAACTGAAAGTTGGCTCAGTAATTACCCTGTCAATGAAGATTGTGCCAAAGGTTTCGGAATTTGAATAGCACACCTAGGGGTCGGGCTACAAAGGGAGCCTAAGGGTACATTATTCCTTTGTCAAGCAACTCCTCTCATGTGATTTGGAATATGGAACTAAAAGTTGACCCAGTAATTGTACCACTAATGTAGATTGTGCTAAAGGTTTCGGAATTGTTTTAAGATGCGCGGTTCCAACTTTGGTAAATTTCCTGAAAGTCTCAATAAATGAGATTTCAAAATATACTGAACCGCAAAAGAAACGTCGCTTTTTCAAAATGTTAGCAAAATTCAATATAAATATTAAATAATGATTTTTATATAATCAGTATTACGATTACATCACCAGGTAAGATTAAATTACCTGTGAATTAAATTTTCGGTTGAATAATTTTCAGTTGATATCGTAGAGCGACCGTACCTAAAACCGCTCGTGGGTCACACTTGGCGGTAATTTTTCTTAAATCTTAAATGTTCGTGAAATTCATGCTCCTTTATGGGTATAAAAGGCCGGAGAAAATTAAAGAGTGTTAGTATCAGTGTTGACACAGAAGCTATGCCACGTCTGACTCCACAACAGAGAGAACAGGCCATTGGTCGATTGGATGCTGGGCAATCTGCCAGAGTTATTGCCAACGACTTCAACTGTGCTGTTCGAACAATTGAACGTCTACGGACACGGTACAATGCAACAAACAGCACAAATGACCGTCCACGGAGTGGTAGACCCCAAGTCACTACCCCTAGACAGACTAGAGGCATTGTTCGTCACCATTTGATGAATCGGTTCACCCCAGCTGCCGAAACTGCCAGAAACACTGTTGGAACACATGGACGACCCATAAGTGATGATACGGTTCGTCGGCGATTAGCTACTAGAAACATGAGATGTCGCCTTCCAGCAAGAGGACCTATTCTTACTCCTCGACACCGTCAAGCTCGTCTTCAGTGGGCCACTCAGCGACAGAATTGGCGAAATCGACAATGGTGTAACATCATCTTCTCTGACGAAAGCCGTTACTGCATTTCAACAGCCGATGGCAGAACCAGAGTGTGGAGAAGACGCGGGGAACGTTACGAAGACAGTTGCATTCTGGAAACAGACGCGTGGGGAGGACCTAACATCATGGTATGGGGTGGAATCGGCCTTAACGTTAAACTTGGTCCAGTCATCTTTCAGAACCTTGGCCCAGGCAGAGGAAATGGCGTAACAGCTGCCCGTTACATCGACCAAGTCTTGACACCCCATGTTCAGCCCCATTTCGCACGTCATCAAAACAAGACTTTCCAAAAGGACAATGCACGTGCGCATACCGCAAGAGCCACAAGAGACTTCCTACAGCAGAATAACATTAATGTTATGGATTGGCCGGCTTTGAGTCCAGATTTAAACCCTATTGGACATTTATGGGACGAAGTTCAAAGACGGATGAATAATGAGCAGACGAGTCCGACAACTGCAGCTGAACTTTCACAAGCGTTTCAGAGAGTATGGGCACGTATTCCGATGGCGTTTATTAATCGGCTCATCAACTCCATGTACCGAAGATGTGCCGCAGTAATTGGTGCCGGTGGAGGACATACACGTTATTAACGGACGTGGGAGCACAGCATTGAAAACATGTGACGTTGCGACAATTGTGACGTTTTTGTGAACATTGTAACCAAAAGACTGTAAATCATTCATTAAATTTTGTAAAAATTAATTTAAAATATATAAATGTCACTTTGAAATAAATGTATGTGAACATGTCATTTTGTGCGACGTTTCTTTTGCGGTTCAGTATATATGTAGCAGAAGGAGTCTAGCTTACTACTTGTAAGTGTTATCGAGCAATGACGATACTGTAATATTTAACAGTGGCAGCAAAGAATTTATTTTAAAAATTATTTCTAATCCTGTAATACCATGTAAACACATGAATATATTATATAATAGATATTAAATGCACACTGAAAACACAAAAAGAAGTTTCTCACGTGTTTTTAATTTAGTTTTAATTTAAACCACTGCTTTGCACTGGATAATTTTTAAAATGCTGCTGAAGAGAAATTCATATATTTCTTAGATATGCTGTATTACATGTAAAAAGTTCGTGGTAGTGAAATTTCAATTCTGTTCGTTTTTTTATTTGATTTTATAGGTCACTTGAAACTAAAGAGATAGCAGTAATGGATGACTCTGTTGTCGTTTTATTGATAAATTCCAACGTATCGCATAATCTGATACATACAGAATACCCCAAACGTACAAGACAATGCAACCAAGCCGCCAGTATACTGGGTGTTACCAGCTTGCGTGACGTAACACTAAATATTTTGGAAGGTAGTCTTCTGACTTCTTAAAATCAGATAAGTCATTGTGTATGAGAAATATTTTCATTTTATTATTTTTATAGTATAATTTCGATGTGAAAGAGAAAAAAACGAGAAAAGATCTTTAAAATAAGACTTATTGCTCTTCATCTTAATATAAGTATATATGCAGAGATAAGAATGTGTAACGGGCTTCCCTTGTTTGTTATAGAACCATAACAGGTTTAGCTCCTTTAGCTCAGTTGGTAGAGCGGTTGACTAGTGAACCAAAGGTTCCGGGTTCGATCCCCGGTTGGTGCGGTAGGTAATTTTGGGAGACAAATCATGCTCTACTGTTACATTGGTGCCCAACTAAAAAACCCAGGATTGTCAAAAAGTGCTAGTTGGCAAAAGGGTTGAAGTTGGATATCGTCATCGTAGGACGATTACTCTTGAGGTGGGGGAAGTGTAACGGGCTTCCCTTGATTAATATAGAAGTTATAGAACCATAACAGGTTTATAACAGGTTCGATCCCCGGTTGGTGCGGTAGGTAGTTTTGGGAGACAAATCATGCTCTACTGTTACAAATGAAAAAAAATAAATTATGAAGAATACTCTACCATAGGACCTATACCTTTCAGTCTTTCTGCGTGGGAAAACATTATTGGAGGAATAAATTTTGTCATATGGTCTATCTCTGTAATTTAAGGGACTTCTACTTCTAAAAGAGAAAAACCGAGTCCATTGCCTGTGATCTAGCGAGTTTTAGTTCCTCAATTATCAGGGTTTCATATTCTGTAGTAATACTGGTAGTGAAGTATAAATGTGTTTATTATCTGTAACAATAATATCGTCATATTTTAAGACAGGAAGGATCAAATGGACGCAATATTATACAGACGGGCATATCATGTAGTGACAGAAATATCGAGGACTGTAAAGGCTGCCGAAGCGCTCGAAAAGAAGAACTATTCATATTTTGGAAAACTTATGATTGATAGCCACATTTCTCTGAGGTATTAATCTTTGATTTGATATTAAAAAATGTTTTCAAAATAATAACTAACAGTCGTCGATAAAAATGTTATTATTAGTTTGGCGATGTACAACGTGCAGGTGGATGAACGGGCGGGGCAGGAGGTTGGCTCCAAACAATCATGAAGGAAATCCAGTTTTCTGTCAGTTACACAGCTTCTTATTTAAAAATCATTGTTTTAGCTTGAAGACTACTGACAAATCATAATTTGATGAAAGTACATATATAGTACATGAATGATATTGACTTTTTAAAGTTACATTTAGAAAGCCTATCTACGTAATGGATCTGTAAAGCTAGGCTTGTTTTTGAAACATTTTTGTGAGTGTACTATTAATTATAGAGACGACTACGAGGTTTCCTGTGAAGAATTGGATGAGCTAGTAAATGCAGCTTTAGAATGTGATGGAGTCTATGGTTCCCGGATGACAGGGGGTGGCTTTGGAGGTTGTACGGTTAGCCTAGTTAAAAGAGCTAATGTTGAACAAGTCATTAAGCACATACAGGTAACAATCTAACAAGGAGGTGAAGTACCGGCAAAAGAATACCGAATCGACAAAACAAGTCCGTAACATTGCAATCCAAAGGCAAGACAAACTGGTGAGAATGGAACATAGCAAACAAATACCCCGATGGTACGTGTCATAACAAACAGAATGAAAAATACTCCGGTCAAAATTTCTCACTAAATAAACAAAGCCATTCATATGAAAAAAACTTTTCCCAATTTATAAGACAAAAGACAACATGACAGGGTAGATGACAATTTTAGTTGTTTAAATTGCCCTCTACAAAACTACAAAATTATTTTTGTATTATTTTCATTTTTATATTTTGTCCAGTGTGTTTTACTGGGTTGATGTGAATGAGAAATGAAATGAAAGTAAAGACTTACATACATATAAAAAAATTGTATACTGATAGATATATCACTAATTTTGTATTGGGATGTCTGATGCATTTTAAAAACCAAAGTATTTCTGTACTCGAGGGTTTGGGTGCAGTTTACCTTTTACTGAACAGGGAAAATAGGATAATAATTAATTAGAGATCCACACGTTAAGATCAACAGTCTAAAAATGTTACACTTTCCTTTATTCTAAATTAGCCTTTTTTGCAGGTAAAATACTCAAAGAAAGCAACAGTCTATATCTGTACCCCCTCTAGTGGTGCCGACGGAATTCATCTGGAAAGTTGAACATGCAATATACGGATATAAACAAGTTTTTAAAGTAATTTAAAACTCTCAAAGAGTTTATCTGTCATGATTAAACATATTCACATTAGAATTTAACTAAGCTGTAGTATGGTACACCTCATTAGATATATAGGTTATTAAATTGATGATAGAGCGAGAATATTCCCATATGATGGACCCACAAATCATGTTCAAAATCCGTTCATACTCAGTAACCACAGGTAATACCAAACTCATTTCAACTTTGTCCGTTCTGCATCAAAAGGAATAAATTGTACTGACAGAAATAAAAAGATAGCGATTTTTTTTTATTGTCCTCACACTTAGAATATAATTTTGACACGTTTTGTTGCCAATACATGTAGATCTGTTATAAAATTTTGAACGAAAAAAATTGTTGAAGGGCCAAGCTGGCGCACCGAAAATTTGGCCAAATCTAAAAAACTTTCTGGGTCATTTTATGTTCAAACTAATTCATTTTCACTTATAAATAAGGCTTTTTACTTGACGTTTTTCATTAAGTCAAGGGTAAACTTCATTAAATCAAAACACAAAAAAGGAGCTGAAGCTATATGTTTAGCATTGATTAACAGTTTACCATTAAAAGATACTTATCTTAACAAAGTAAGTTTCAAATTTTAACAAGATTTATTGAGCACATCGAAGTTGACACGTTTATTAATTTACCCGAAAATTGCTAATTTTGTGATTTTTCGTGCATATTTGATTTTTTTATCGACAAGACGACATAACTCCAGTACAACATCTGACTTTATGAAGGTAACAGTATAGAGGAGCCTAAGGAAATTTCAGTCTAGTGAGTCTTTTTAGCAACTTCAAACTTTGATTGATAACAAATACAAAGAACGGGCAGTATTTTGTAACCATTTTTCACCAGTTTTGTAACGATGATTTAAGTTTTTTAGAATAATTATGAATATTTACACTGGAAACAATAAGAAAAATATTTTCATGTACTTATTAATAGTTTCAACTTTTTTTAAGTTAAAAGGCTATATAAATATTATTGGTTTTACAATACGTAGATCTGCATGAAGATTTTTTCTTCAGATATTATCATTGTGTCCAGGATAGCTGTATTGTCACGAGGCGTAGCTGACAGCTATCCCATGATAGCTGTATTGTCACGAGGCGTAGCTGATAGCTATCCCAGATTAGCTGTATTGTCACGAGGCGTAGCTGTCAGCTATCACAGGATAGCTCCATTGTCACGAAAGGTAGCTGACAGCTATCCCAGGATAACTGTATTGTCACGAGGCGTAGCTGACATCTATCACGGGATAGCTGTATTGTCACGAAAGGTAGCGGACAGCTATCCTAGGATAGCTGTATTGTCACGAGGCGTAGCTGACAGCTACCCTCGACCCAAGATATACGACTGCCCAAGGATAAAGCTGTAGGATGAACTCAGCATTAACTGGACATTTTGCAATGTATATGATAACACTGATTAATCACATTTAGAAATCTTAAATGCCAATAATATGCTTATAATGAAGGCTTGCCTACCGAAGGCACTACGTTTAGTTTATTTATTTACTTATTTAATTTATTGTACTTCTTTCTGTCGTTAACTTTTGGGGATCTTAGATATACATATACATAGAAATCTGTTTGTTTGGTTATCCTGAAGAATATCTGTGATTTTTATCCAATCTTCATAAAGTAACTTAACACTTTAGGTAGATTGTCCTTCGACTTTTTACAGAGTATTTTGCGCTTTTCAGTATATATGAACATTTTCAAAGATTCTTCATTGACACTTGAATTGGTACAAGCTTGGACTGTGCGTTAGATGGATGTCCCCGTACATGCAAGTTTTAAAAGTTTTTAAAGTTGTAGACCCCTTGATTAAATTTCTTTTCACCATATCAGCTTTTCCTCCATAAAAGTGAAAAAACACACAGACGGTTTTCAAACGAATTGCGGGCAATGCAACATTTTGGTACAATGGATAATCTGCATACTACAATTTACAGTCCTTTTCAACAAGATAATCATTATAAGTATGATCAACTTCCAATTAAATCTGATCTAGATCAAACTAAAGAGAGCGGTGATTATAAAAGTCCCTCTCCGTAGATTGTTGTAATGTATATACACGTTGGGATTTTTAAGCTACTATACAGTATAGCAGAACGTAGTTATATATACCATAGTCAACAATAAACAGAGATTCAAATGCTTGGTTTAGTCCGTCTGATATACTTCATACAGTAGCTTTACCTAATTTCAAAACTATATCCAAAGAGTATTTCATTTTAAAACGTTAGATGCCATTTAGTACAAATGTGGTATTTTTAGCGTAGTTATCCGTATATTACCAGACGCTACTTTTACTCGTGAAATACATTACCTAAAGAGTAGGGGCATTAGGTAGTACTACACAATTGTCATTTTGAGTTGAATTTTAGCCAAAAAATATGAAATTGTACCTCTATGTCATGAACATCTTCCCTTTATTTTGGTTTTTAGACCCAAATATGTATATATGAAAAAAATCACAAAGTTGTGCCGGCCCAGGGAACGTAACCATTTCTTCCAAATTATATTTTTTTCCTTGGATACCCATAGCAACGAAAATAACTTAAATCAATTGTCAAATATTCTCTCTTTCAGCATAAATCAGCTTCGTGGTCAGAATTGTCAGCAAAGTTTACATATCAGTTTTAAACATTTGAAACTAAGCTAAAAATAAAATTATAATTGATAGCGGAACCTTAAGGCCCCACTCCTTTTATAAGTTTTATACTCTATTACCAGGCACTACCTCTGAATAGATTACTTTAGTAGTGTACTTTTTAGTGCTATTACCAGACAGTGTTATGATTGGGAACTGCTACTTTAGTAGCTTGAGTGTTAACATTGGGCATTACTACTGTAGTAGTTTGTAGTGTTATTATTGGGCACAGGGTCTCGGTGTAGTTCGTCATGACTACTAATAATCACTGGCCTGTCAACACTGAGGTTTGAGTTCGAATCTGTGGCGGGGTGTGTTCGACTCCGATCTTAATTGACAAGGATTGCCAATTTTCCTACCGAAGGTCGGTGGTTCTCTCCGGATACTACGGCTTCCTCCACCAATACAAACTGGCAGCCGCGAAATAGCCAAATGTGATGAAAACAGCGTAAAACCCCAACTAAACAAACAAACAAATTATTGGGCACTACTACTGTAGTAGTTTGTAGTGTTATTATTGGGCATCACTACTGTAGTAGTTTGTGGTGTTATTATTGGGCATCACTACTGTATTTTGTGGTGTTAAAATTGGGCATCACTACTGTAGTAGTTTGTGGTGTTATAATTGGGAACTGTTGCTGTAGTAATTTGTAGTGTCATTACTGGACACTACCCCTTTCGGGAAATTTAATCTGTTAAGCTTTCGACACAAAGCCCTGGACAGTATCCCAATTTGTTAACAAATCCTTCACAAATTACAAACATTAACACCATATCACAGCATTCTTTTTATTTTTCAAAGTGTTCAACCTTTACAAAATCGGTTTTGAGCAAACATTAACGTATTTGATGACAACATAGTATAAAGACAGAAAACATTTAAATGAATTTTAATTAAACAAGCGCTATGCATTAAATTAACATTGATTCATCACACTGGTGCAAATACTGACAGGTAAATGATATATATACTAATTATCACAGTTTTATCATAATGTACAAAGCATCTCATGCTGATCTACATATCTATAGAAAATATAACGGTGCAGGAACCGTCTGGCAAAGTAAAGAAAGAACATAACAGTATTATGCAACAGAAATAGAAAACATAACAATGACTGGACACATATAACAAAATGTCAACAAGTCCATACACATATCACAGTATCTGGTTAGAAGTAATACTGAAATTGGACGGATATTATAAATCGGACTTTTGTGATAAATTTGAAACTTCTATTCACATTTTGCTCAATAAATAAATGTTCAATATTTCTTTTCATAATTATTTTGATTACTGTTTTTTTCCTAAACCGAGACAACACGTGGTGACATGGGGAATGTTTTGCGCATTCCCAGACATTTTTCTCTATCGATGAAAATACTGTTGTTTTTGATGGCTAGATCTTGTTCTAGCGAAGCCTTGGTACGAAGAAGTTCCTGTAAGGAGTTCTCAGCCATTCTAAGTTTCATCTGGAGAGATTCTACAGTTTCAGTGATTTCATGTACTTCAGATACTAGCCTGAAAATAAAAGAAAACATAAGTTCAGAAAAACTGAGAATATGGATATTTTAAAATTTAACATTACAATGAATATCGTGGTAACTTCATGCGGCGACCATCAAAATTTTATAAGTGTGAGAATTAAGAAGTGGTCAGGGAACCTAAAATCATATATCAGTTTCGTCAATTTAATGTGTTGCTTTCATTATTCCTCCATATATACTACTTTCTAGTCCATGGTAATCTTCAGTCCTGATCATTTTATCAACACTTTTTTACATTGAACTGAATGTTTTGAAAGAAGGTAATTAATGGCAATTTATCATGCCGCTACAAAAGAACACAACGATATTTCATACCTGTGTTGTACTGGATCTCTGCACAACTCTACGTTAGGTCTATGAGTTCTGGTTTCCAGACGGGTATGAGCTACCTGCATTGGGTGCTCCTTGTCCTGGATAGCCTTCTTGAGCAATTCAATATTCTTCTCCATATCGAAAACTTCTTGTAGAACCTACAAGAGAAGTCCGAATTTAATAGGAATTCAAGTTTTTAACTAAATTATTTATTTAGATTGGGCCGTCTTAATAACGAAGGTGTTGCTCCTAATGCTATTCTTAACAAATACACTAATAACAAAAATGTATTGCAGGGTGTATTCAGGAATTAGTTGTTGCGAAACATAATAACATGCATCCGTATTGAACCAATAAAAAATTATTGTATAATATAAGTTAATAGTGTTACGCAGTAGACAAACATCTGTTCGTTAGTTGTTAACGAGACATATTTATTGTGCTGACCTTAGAAAGATGTGTTTGGAGTTTGTTTCTAGCATCAGTGCTCTCTTGACATCTCTGTGTAAGGGCAACATTGACGGCATTCCACTCCTGCCACATTTCGTTGGCACATGAGTTAAGTACACTCTCGATCTCATTCCTCATCTGACGGGAGGCAGCTCTCTCACTCTGGGACCTCTGAATGTTGTCATTGCTGAACTTGGCCCATGTTTCAGGTACTGATAGGCTGGAATGGCAGAAAGAATTGTGCATTAAAATACGAAAACTTTTATATGACATTCACAACAGAAAATTGAAGGCTCGTTTTTATTTGATATATTCAATGATGAGACCATTAAAAGAATTTAATAATCCTGTAATTGCACCAGTTGCACAAAATGTCTGAAACAACCTTGAAAAATCGAGGGTCAAAATGAATAGATAAGATACATTCCAAAAATGATCATTCTAAAAGCTTCTTGACCGATGAAAATCTTCTTTCCTTCGATATATCTTTACATACTGATGAGATTCCAATGTTGGTGGTCCCTTTTTCACTTTTACGTAGAGTTTTCTTAATTTGTCTTTATTTTTAGAAGGGGGGGGGGGGGGGGGGGTTAATGGCGTTGGATTTTTAGTAGTATATTATTATTATCATCGATATTTATATCAAGTGTTGTGATATATGATGTTTTAATGAACTAAAATCACGCCGAAATATCTGCAACTTACGTGTTGTCTATTCTCTGGATACCGTTATGGAAGGCCAGTCCCCTCGAGTTGTTCCTGAGCTGATGGCACGTGCTGTCAAGGTTCAAAGCATTGAACTTGTCACCTTCATCCTTCTCTAGTTCATGCTGAGCAGCACGGTTTAATCTAAAATCAGAAGACAAATCGAAAATAACCACTCGTTCACTGATATAATCGCACAAACGGATTTCAATAGAGAAAAATCATCCAGTAATTTATATACTGCCAGTTAGAATTGTACGCAGTTTTGAAGCATCATTTGATGCGACGTGATTTGAGCAATTTTGTCGCATCAGCTTTTAAAACATCACTTGATCGGGATGCGATGTCAACAGTACGTTTAGAAGCATCGAATGGTGTGATGAGATGTGATGACAATAGTTTTGAAGCATCGCCTAATGAGCTGTGATGTAATGTTGATGTAAACAATCACCTGATGTGGTTTTGGATTTAACAGTTTTGATTTCCTAATGAAGTGTTGCTGTGAACAGTTTTGAAGCCAAAATAAAAGACTCAAAACACAAATGCACCTATGACTTAAGATAAGTTATAAAAGGTAACTACCCGTGTTACAGTGAACAGTTGTGAACAATCTTCAGTGACATGTCTAAGATAAATTTCAATTACAATTTTCACTGAAAGAGTAGAATTATATTGAAAAGGCCTATTTGCTATTTGAACAAAAATCTAGTGTATCCACCATTTGCAATGCAAAACTAAAAATATATTAAAATGAATAAAATGAAACATACCCGAGCTGCACATTGGCACGTTCAATGGTATTTCTCATCTTGTCCTGACATCTTTTGATGATATCGACTTCCTACAAAATAGTTGAAAAATCGGTTTATATGCTTGTTTCTACATGTATTCTTGTAAAATTCTAATTTCCAAAATACTTACTCTTCTCTGATCGGCCGCGAGTCGCATGTGAGCGTAGCGACCGCTGATATTTACATAATATAAAGGTCCTGTGACGAAATATTTGCGAGGTCTGAGTGACATATTATCTCTACTATCCTTGTTTCTTATATAAGGTGTAATTAAAAATGTAGTTAAAGAAAAAGACTTTAAACGTGTTGACCATAAAC
This sequence comes from Mytilisepta virgata, assembly GCA_028015205.1. Classification (NCBI taxonomy): domain Eukaryota; kingdom Metazoa; phylum Mollusca; class Bivalvia; order Mytilida; family Mytilidae; genus Mytilisepta; species Mytilisepta virgata. The sequence goes on from CM051521.1 coordinate 114,864,479, forward strand.
TGAAGTCAGTAATTACATAAACGTGTTGACCATAAACTAAAGTCAGTAATTACAGACAGCTTATAATTTTAAACAAGAGTGGACACACTATCTGTCTCGCCTGAATATGCACATGGACACAGAATAATGATTATCTGATACCCAACATTGCAAGTCAAAGGAAAATGCGTTAAAAGAAATAGTAATGGTCAGGCGATAATTTGTCCGAAAAATCTCATGCATGTCATTCAAGCCTAAAACTGTGTCCAAGGATAGCTGGCAGGTCTCAGACTGGTATGTACCCACCCAGCACTATCTATAGACCAAATATGGTTGGTCTATGTATTGCAGTTACTGAGAAATGGATATTATCCCAAAACCTGAAACAAGTCAGTCAAGCATGAAATAGAGGTCAAAGGTAAGGTGTCGGATGTTAAATTGGTATATACTAAGATCTATCAACCAAATACTGTGGGTCTAGTTACAAATGTAGTACAGTCGCTGAGAAATAGACTAAATCGTGAAAATGTATATTAAGTCACTCAAGCATGAAATTAAAGTCAAGTTCAGCTGACAGGTGTTAGATCCGACATGTACCCACTAAGAACTATCTATTGACCAAATAAGGTGGGTCTAGGTATAAAAGTTGCTGAGAAATGGACCTAATCTCGAAAATGTGACAAAGTCACTCAAGTATGAAATTGAGGTCAAAGTCCAGAGTGGTCTGTCACCTAAGAACTATCTATACACCAAATACGGTGGGTCTAGGCATTACAGTTGTTGAAAAATGGACTTAATCAAAAACTTTGATGAAAGTCACTCAACCATGAATTTGAGGTCAAGGTTCAAATACAAGTGTCAGACTGGCAGGTACCCACCAAGAACTATCATTAGACCATACACGGTGGGTCTAGGTATTACAGTTGCTGAAAAATGGACTTAATAAAAAGCTTGGATAAAAGTCACTCAACCATGAAATTGAAGTCAAGATCCAGAGACAAGTATCAGACTGGCATGCACCCACCAAGAACTATCAATAGATCAAATGCGGTGGGTCTAGGTATTACAGTTTCTGAGAAATTCTGAGACTTAATCATGAAAGTGTGACGAAGGTCACTCAAGCGTGAAACTGAGATCAAGGTCAAAAGACAGGTGTCAGACTGAAATGTATCCATCAAGAACTATCTATTGACCAGTTATGGTGGGTCTAGGTACTCTAGTTGTTGAGAAATGGACTTAACCACGAAAATGTGACAAAGTCACTCAAGCATGAAATTGAGGTCAAGGCCCCAAGCCAGGTGTCAGACTAGTATGTACCCGCTAAGAACTATCTATAGACACAATATGGTTGGCCTAGGTATTACAGTTGCTGAGAAATGGATTTAACCACGAAACTTGGACGCAGATTTAACATTTATGTTTATGAATTCAGTGAACCATGAAAATGAGGTCATGGTCATTAAGTCAAGTATACTGCGGGTATCCTTATACGATAAGCTGTCTGTGGACAATAAATCATTGTAGGTATTATATGTACAAAGTTCTTAAAGTTTTAAAAACGTTTACGCCGCCGGAAAGTAATATCTATATCTCGTTTTCGCGACTTTTCGTCGCAGCCGAGACAAAAAGGGTCTGACACACTTAGTTACCCATGCTACAGAAACTCCCTAACACATATTTGCATTTATATAAATTTAAGTCCAATCTTTAATACATATTGAAGTAGATATTAGCTATATATAATGATGGGTATTCTCTAAAATATTTTGTAATACATTTGCAGGAATACCTTCGTTATAGTGGTAGCCGATGTTCTAGCAAACAAAGAAAACATATAGCCGTACCGAACTACGTAATACCGGTATTCATACCATTTATACACCTCTATAATTAATTATCTTTTATCATTTATCACCATCTGGTCAAAGATTTGGTAAAAAAAAATATCAACATTGTGATCTTATTACAGGTTATTAAGTTATTGTGGTAACGATATACATGTAAAAATTTTACAGATATTCACATGTAACCGCCCTATGTAGCGTATACACATGTGTCACCCATTATAATGCCCCCACCTTTTCTTCATATTCACTTTGAATTAACTCATTCTGTTCTGTTTTCATCTACGTGAAACCCAATAAGGATTAGATCTGGAGGTGTTGTTTACTTCTAAGCTGCTTTAATATATTTTATACACTATATATTTACTAAACGGTCATAAATTTGAATTCTTAATATTAAATTATGATGGAAAAGAATCTATAAAAATATTTGTTCCCAGTAACCAAGTAATATGGTCCTTCAGATGCATTCAAGTACGCTAAGATAAACTGTTATCACTAAGTCAATCATACAGGATCTTTATATTTTCTAATTGTGAAATATTTTATGCTGGATAAGGGCTTTCTATCATATATATTTCACTTATGTGTATCAAGTGAATAATCTGTCCGATTTGCTTGATAATTTTGGAAAGACCGATGAACGTGTTAATTTTTTGTTTGCATATCTATGAACCATTATTATACATGTTAAGAAGGTTTAAAAAAGGACAAATTCAAAGTAATTATGATAAATCCGTTCAAGCTAGGACATAGTGAAACATGAAAAAATAAAATTTAAATAATTTCATTATACAAATCAATACGGATTTCAAAAATCTCTTAATTAGGTCCTATTTATGAAATAATCATACAATAGTATAGGCCATAACTATTACCAGAAAAAAAGGATAAAAAAATAAACGTGGCTTAAAAAAAAATGCTTTTGGTGCTATATTTGTTTTTAATAGAACTACATTGCTGTTTCAAATAAAAACTTAAAAAGAAAGTTTTAAATTTATACTAATCCAGAAAAATGAAAATGTGTTTTCTTCCTTTGTATAACCATAAAAACTGATAGAGACAGTTTTGTAAAATGTTGAATCTTGCAAATGTATATCAACCTACCCTTATAAGTTCTCTCTCTGGGTTATCATGAACCAAATCAATTCCTTGTCTTTTTTCTCTATGGTACAGACATTCCTGTGATATATGAAGAGGGTTATCGGTCTCTTGTAGTGATTTCTCCAAAATTCTCTTGGCCTCTTGGAGGGCGCCAATTTCGGTTAGCATATTATCCGTTTCATGATTAATTTCTGTTTTCCAGAACTGAATATCCCCTATTCTTTCTCCTAGTCGTTTTCCAACATCGCTTTGTGTTCTTTTTGTTTTGTCGTCAGTCTCTCTGCATAGGCGGACGGTATCAAATCTAAGACGTTCGGCAGCACTTCTGGTTTTATCAGATATTAAATAATTACTCTGATTAGAATTAGCCCAGTCGTTGGGAGAAAATCGTGTGTACATAGCGTTTCTTGCAGCAGCAAACACTGACGGAATTTTAACATTGTCCAATTCAGACAGTTGGTTTCTAGCAGAAAAAGGTTCTGGCATACTTCGTATTAATGCGGAACTAGGATTTACACGTGCGGTTTGGTAATATGTGCTCGGTCTCCATGGAAGTGTGGTTAAGGACCGCCTTAAAGGTGAAGGGGCAGGATAAGTGTCATTTGCTTTGTATGAAGCCTGCATGGTGCTTATGTTTGGCAGAAAAGTTTGTGTATTGCTTCCGCCAAGCCTCGGCCCGGTCATGTATGTGGCAGTTTGGGTATGTCCCAAGTATTCCATCTTGGGTGGTTTTGTAGGGGCTGCTTCTGAAATTACAAAAAAAACTTGATACTAAAAAGAAAGAAATTTAAATCTTAAAAGATATCAAGAAATTCAATTATTCCTAGTCTTCCCTGAGGTCATCATATACTATAATATACCAATCCACAACATACAGTATACATATAAATTGCATTTTAAACAATATAGAAAAAGAATTTAAATAAAACAGTAAGAAGTCGGAAGTGATTCTGGATATATTGGTGGTGGCATTAAACCGGTTTAATGAGTTAACCCCCCCCCCCCCCCCCCCCCCAATATCTTGACACTACACTATAAAAGCCAATATAGTATGATAGGCAACGAGGAGAACGCTTGCAAGAACTGCAAAAATTTTTTGGACGGTACATAATTTAGGAAACAAGTGTGTCTCTATTAAACGAAAAGACTTTTTGCCACGTTGTTTCATCAGACAAAAAAAATGTTTAAAAAAAATGTTATTTTGTAATAGGCAAATATGTTCGCTGTGTTGTTACACCCGATCAGAAAATGTATAATAACTGGAAAAGTAAACCAATATATACGATAAAAAAACAGTAATGATAATAATTATAATTGAAAAAACTTTTCGATTGGAAATTGTATGCAAGATTCTTATTAGCGCCACATTTAATAAAAAAAGATTTAATATGTGATCAAAATATGTAATAAAATATTCTTATTATTATTCTATATTACTAAATCGTTTTGCATATTATATGTATTAGTCAATAAATAAATACCTGTTATGAATTGGTCCAGACACCCGAGATGGTCCGATATTAATTTGATAAATTTTAATAATTGTTAATCCTTGTTGAATTTAAATGGCCACATACAAATTGAAATACTGTCAATGTTTACTAGGCTGTCGCTGCTTAGAGACACCAGGCAACCGAGTAGGAAAAGTGCTCTGGTGCACTATCGATCGAATTACATGAACTAAAACCGACAAGGGTCAGATATTAATGCCGTATAAATCTAACTGTGTTAATAATGTGTTGTAATCATATCATACATACTTTAAAGTATAACATTACATATTGATTTCGGTTCATTATACAATATTTAATCGATTATTGTGTTGTTTACGGTATACAAAATGAGTTTAAGATATCTGTTTTAAATATTGTTTCGTTATCCCTTTAAATCTTATAAACTGTGTAATAAATTCAAAACGATATCCTACAAATTATATAACTAGAAGTTACGACAGATAGACCTAAGTCCCATTGATTATTGTCAGAATTAGTAAATTGATAAATAATATATGACTTTATGTGTATGTTACACAAACATTTATTTCTAAATGCCATAAAAATATGCTTTCTTTTGAAATGATGGTGGATTAGATTGATTACTGTTGAAAACATGAGCTAGAGTTAATTATAAATACATTATTAACAGGAGTATTCGTGATAAAAATACAGTTTATATACTTAAACCATGCAGAAAATTTTCCCTACTTTTCAAAGTAAAAAGATTCATATTTTTATTAATGAATTTTTCAAAAGATACCTTCGGAAGCTTCTAGTCCTGAGCAACCACGTAAATAAAAAAATTCTTTTCAAGAATAACAAAATACCTATCCGAGAAAACTGATTAATTGTGATTTTTTCAAATGTTTACCTAATCAATAGAATCAATCAGCAGAAGATCAATAATAGTTTTTTTTTAAATTGACTTTTCAAAATAAAAAAGAGAGATAGATGCTTTATAATAGTAAAATGACAGCTTAATTATATTTTTTTGTAATAAGAAGACAGGGATATAACGTACTTTGAAAGCTAAATTAAAATTTAGTTATAAAAGTATTCTTGAATCGACTTGGGGAAAGTTTAGTAACATTCTCCAATAAGAAAAAAGGTGAAAACTTATTGTCCTGTAAACCAAGAATAGAAAATTATACATAACTTACCACCCCTTAATCGGGGTCTTCCCTGATGACAGTCCCCATGTGCTAAAGCTGATGTAATGAAATGATTAGGCATCAATTATGACAGTCATTTAAATTTTGCGCTAAACTTTTCTTAGCGACTTCCCGAAATGCATTAGTGATTGTGGGCGTTGCTATTAACCAAGGGAGGTAATCTGTAAACAACATGGCGGACATTCCGTCCGACGCACCGCAACGTAAGTGACAAATATGGCCTAGCAGTGAATAAATCTATGTTCGCAGTACTATAATGGTTGAGAGAAATGAATATATAGTCAATTTATATCACCAATAACATAAAAGTCGTAAACTAATGATTTAACCTCTTTAACTTTTATATTTACTGATACTACTACTAGTGTGAGTTAATAATACCATCGGGTTAAAACTTAAACGTTTTCGCCTCATTGAATATGATCGATTTGTAAGCACATATTGCATATCATTTTAAATCTACTGCGTAGTTGTATGCATGATTTTTTTTAGAATGTAAAAATTTTAAGTTACTATAACTGTTAAAATATTGTTGGACATTGATGAATGATGTCAAAACTTTACCACAACACAGGGGCTAGTTTAGGGTGATTTAACGGGGTATACAATCAATGGCAGATAGAATCCACTCTAATCCTATACTGTTTATGATAGACAATGATAGATGAGTTACTTTTGTAAAACAATTTATGACCAATACTTTTAGTAATGTTCTTGTACAAAGGATTTATCTTTTGCCATTAAAGTGCTCCCCAAAATAAATTTTAGAAAGGAATTTATGTTTTGTTTTTATGCCTATTGTCTGGGATTAATAAACTAACGGGATGAGCAACATGTAACAGAATCCATATAAATTCTATATCGAGCAGTGCCGTGCCTGGACTGCGCATGTCAGAAATTGGACATGCTTCCGCTCGCCATTTTTTCTAAGCGTCAGTGAAAAAATCGAATGTTATTTTTGCAAAATTCATCGTAATTGTGCATTAAAAAGGAAAGATATTTGCATAAAAAGATGTCAAATAAAATCCTTTCGATAAAATCCTTAGAGAATAACAAGTTTATATCGCTTTAAATATGAAGAAATGCACGATGTAGTACAATCACATTCTAAAATACACTGAAAAACAAATGAATCTAATCGTATCTAGATTTTCTCAATATCTGTAAGCAATATCCTATAGATTTAGATTGTGCCTTGTTTTTATGAAAGTTAGCATATTTTGGGAGTGTAAAATCATATTTTGAGATTGAATACATCCAGTTTGTAAAATTTTAGGGGGGTACAGATGTTGACAATATTTAGAAATAAATGAATGAAAATATTCATTGCCGACCAGGGTATCTGACTTGAAATAACCAAATGATCTTTAAAAGTACTCAATAGATTTTGATAGGGTCTTGTTTTTATGAAAGTTAGCATATTTTGGGAGTGTAAAATCATATTTTGAGATTGAATCCATCCAGTTTGTAAAAATTTAGGGGGGTATAGATGTTGACAATATTTAGAAATAAATGAATGAAAATATTCATTGCCGACCAGGGTATCTGACTTGAAATAACCAAATGATCTTTAAAAGTACTCAATAGATTTTGATAAGGTCTTGTTTTTATGAAAGTTAGCATATTTTGGGAGTGTAAAATCATATTCTGAGATTGAATCCATCCAGTTTGTAAAATTTTAGGGGGGTATAGATGTTGACAATATTTAGAAATAAATGAATGAAAATATTCATTGCCGACCAGGGTATCTGACTTGAAATAACCAAATGATCTTTAAAAGTACTCAATAGATTTTGATAAGGTCTTGTTTTTATGAAAGTTAGCATATTTTGGGAGTGTAAAATCATATTCTGAGATTGAATCCATCCAGTTTGTAAAATTTTAGGGGGGTACAGATGTTGACAATATTTAGAAATAAATGAATGAAAATATTCATTGCCGACCAGGGTATCTGACTTGAAATAACCAAATGATCTTTAAAAGTACTCAATAGATTTTGATAGGGTCTTGTTTTTATGAAAGTTAGCATATTTTGGGAGTGTAAAATCATATTTTGAGATTGAATCCATCCAGTTTGTAAAAATTTAGGGGGGTATAGATCTTGACAATATTTAGAAATAAATGAATGAAAATATTCATTGCCGACCAGGGTATCTGACTTGAAATAACCAAATGATCTTTAAAAGTACTCAATAGATTTTGATAAGGTCTTGTTTTTATGAAAGTTAGCATATTTTGGGAGTGTAAAATCATATTCTGAGATTGAATCCATCCAGTTTGTAAAATTTTAGGGGGGTATAGATGTTGACAATATTTAGAAATAAATGAATGAAAATATTCATTGCCGACCAGGGTATCTGACTTGAAATAACCAAATGATCTTTAAAAGTACTCAATAGATTTTGATAAGGTCTTGTTTTTATGAAAGTTAGCATATTTTGGGAGTGTAAAATCATATTCTGAGATTGAATCCATCCAGTTTGTAAAATTTTAGGGGGGTACAGATGTTGACAATATTTAGAAATAAATGAATGAAAATATTCATTGCCGACCAGGGTATCTGACTTGAAATAACCAAATGGTCTTTAAAAATACTCAATAAATTTTGGTAGGGTCTTGTTTTTATGAAAGTTAGCATATTTTGGGAGTGTAAAATCATATTTTGAGATTGAATCCATCCAGTTTGTAAAATTTTAGGGGGGTACAGATGTTAACAATATTTAGAAATAAATGAATGAAAATATTCATTGCCGACCAGGGTATCTAACTTTTTTTTTAAAATCATTTATAATTCATTTACCTTAATACATGTAGGTAAATAAATAATAATTAAATAACAAAATTTTATTTTTTAATAGTTTAAAAGTATTCTTTTCTTTCCTTTGGTAAATACTTGGATTAGATAATTCAAATAAATTTACAGGAGTTGTATATTTTTTATAAATAAATTATAATGTGAAATTAAAAATGCTATCAGTTGTTTCTTTGGGTCAATAAACAACACTCCAGGGCATGTAGAAAATAACAGGAAATACTAATTGACAATACCTGGTGTCTTTTCTAATATACAAACACCTGGTGTCTTTTCTAATGTACAAACAGCTTATAAAGTCTTCGATGACATTTAACCGTTAATAAACACTTAAATAATTACCTGTAATTACCTGAAATAATCAATCCAGATGACCGTAACGGGCTTGTGTAATTTACGATTTTGCATTTCAGATTTTGTCTTTCAGTGACGAAGTTAGCGGAAAGTTATTATTATCCTGTTTATATCTTATTAAATCAAATAACTAAACAAACAAACAAATAAATAATCATCCTTCACAAATACTTTTTAAAATTTATATTATTTTATTTTAATATGTATTTTAAATCAAATTTATTATTTTTTTTCATAATTACAACGATGTTGAAATACTCCTAAAAATCCGGAAAATATACGTAATTTTACCGATATCGATTCGATTTTAGAAAATACGAAACTATTTGCTAGCTTTTAGATGATATTTTTAAATTCGAAACTAGCGCCAGCTTCATATGAACGGCCTAGAAAATATACAAAAATCTTCAGATTCGATTCCCGTTAGTTATCTTATTTCCAGCTATTGTGTATTGTCAATAATTTATACTGGTACATATAGTAATAAGTCCTGAATTTAATTTCAATTCTATATACTGAGCATAAAATAAATTTGAAATTTTTACACAATATTGAGAACCACTTAGTACAGGTCTAGTTCAGATTTGATACATTCCTTTCCTGAAATATGACCCTTGATATGTTTTTTTTTTTTTTGTATTATTTTAAAACAGTTGTATTATAAATGAAATTTTGAAAAAAAGAATATATTTTAAAAATTTGATTTTAATAATTGTGTTATTATTCTATATTAATATTAGATTGCCCAGGAACACAATCTGAGACAGCAGGAAAAGCTGAGGCATGTGCAGGATGTCCAAACCAAACCATATGTGCCAGTAGCAAACCCAAAGGACCAGATAAAGGTATTGTACCAGAATTTTTATCTCCTTCTTTTAGAGTACAATATAATTCAATGTATTTATTGCTGTTTGAATTACTGATGTGAACTTTGATATATCAGAGTGATAAATGTATACATCTATATTATTAATCTTTTAATGATTTGCTTTTGTTAGATCACATAACTATTTGCATTTTCCAAGATTGAACAGAAAACAAACTATATTTGTTTTTTTTTATGGTAAAAAACTGAATATTGCATAATGCATACCACATGCTACTGAAAATCGATAACAAAAAATTCCAGCTGGTATATACAATATATATCTTATACATTTTGCAAAAATTGCTGAAAATTTGCCCCAGATTCTTTTTTTTTTCATGAAATTTTGTAAAAATTTATTTTCCCCCATTTTTTGCAATATTTTAGTTTAAAAAATTTGTCTTGCAGGTAAATTTGATCTTTGCCTGAAAATAAAACGTCTTCAAGAAAAAAAATTAAAATTTCGCTGACTCTGTCTCACCTATTTTTGTCATCCAAAGAGCTAAAAATCAATTTTAGTGTGGCTTAAACATGATAAATCACATTTGTAAATGCTTAATTATACTTGGGTTACTTGAATTGGCTTAAAGAAAATGACTATAAATTCAAATAGCTAGTTTCACTGTCTAATTTTCTGAAAATCACAGAACTTAAGTAGGAAAAACCAGCATCTTTTCTATGAACTATTTTTTAGTTTTCAATAATTTTTTTGTAAAAAATGGTGGCTTTTCACTCATTTATGCATCTGGGGACTGTTTAACTAAAGGTTGTAAGAGTTACGATAAGTAATAACATATACAACCTTCAGTGAAAAAGTACCCTGATCTGGAGCTCTGTGAAAAGGGAAACATTCATAAAGTCAAATAGTATGGAATTTTAAAAAAATTATTAATATTTGTCTTTTTAGCTCACCTGGCCCAAAGGTCCATGTGAGCTTTTGTCATCACTTGGCATAGTCTGTTAAGTTTTCACATTTCCTCAGAAACTCCCTGGCCTAATGAACTGAAAATTGGTGTGAAGTACAGCCATTTCGGATAATTCTGCGCATCGTCCTATTCGGCGCATTAACATGAAAATGATTTGAATGCGCCTAATTAAACGCTGCGCCGATTTACCCGACAACATAGTAGCTATGGAAGGACCTTATAAAATTTGCATCCTTTGTCTCAATCAGACAACACACATGGCTGCCATGAACAAATTCTATTTTTCACTGGTCAAATTTAAAAAAATTTTAGCATCTGAAACCATATAGTCAAATGAAGTGATGCCTTGTATGAAGCATCTATGGAAGGACCTTATTAAGTTTGCCTATTTCTTCCTGTTCTGACGACTAACATGGCATGAACAAATGCTATTTCTCATTTGCGAACAAGCCAGATGAACTGAAACTTGGTATGAAGTATTTATAAATGATGCATATTTCAACATAGGACCAGGAGTAAAATCTATGCAATAACCTTTATAAAATTTGGATATTTCTCCTATGACTAATTACCCCCATGAACAATTCTTTATTTTGACTGGTCAAATTAAAAAAAATCTGTGAAACTGGATAGCTACATGTAAATGGACAAATATGACATTTTTAAAAGGATGCCAGATCTTTATTCTTGGTAAGTTGGCACCTTCTCTGAGGTATTTTGTTTTCATACATTGGTAAAGCAAAAGTGTCTGTAATAAGGGTAGTTTTGAACCTGCATTTAGGGTTTTTCTCATTCTAAATATAACATGAACAAAAGAATGCGACTTGCATTTGTGGATTTTGTATGCAGAATATATCCACAATATCCATATATTAATTTTACAAATTAAATTTCAGATGTTGGAGAAATAAAGAAAAGATTATCCACTGTAAAACATAAAGTAATAGTATTATCTGGGAAAGGAGGTGTAGGAAAAAGCACATTTACGGCACATCTTGCACATGGTCTGGCTACAGAACATGACAAACAGGTACATATATTCATTAAATTATGTAAGATATCATCTGATTATTTTTATACGCCCGTCAAAATTTTGACAGGACGTATTATGGTATAAAAATGTCCGGTGTCCGTCTGTCTGTCGTAAACATGTCGCGCCGTAACTTGAGAACGACTCATCCAAATTTCACGAAACTTAAAGTAGTTGTTTCTTATGATGGTCAAACGATCTGTATACTTTTTGATGAAAATAAGATTAAAACTTTTTGAGTTACGGGACTTTGTAACTAAAACAGAAGTGTGTTTTTTTCACATGTCGCACCGTATCTCAAAAACGATTTATGATTATTGCTTAAAACTTTACACACTTCTTAAATTATTAATCTAAAGATCTGTATACTTTTTGGTGATGATTCAAAATTTTATTTTAGAGTTTTTGAGTTTTTTGTAAAAAAAAAGGGGGGGTTTTCACATGTTGCGTTGTATCTCAAAAATGATTTATGATTATTGCTTAAAACTTTACACTTCTTAGTTATATTAATCTTAAGATCTGTATACTTTTTGATGATGATTCAAAGTTTTATTTTAGAGTTCTTGAGTTTTTGTTAAAGAAAGGGGGGGGGGTGTTTCACATGTCGTGCCGTATCTCAAAAATGATTTATGATTATTGCTTTAAACTTTATACACTTCTTAGTTATATTAATCTAAAGATCTGTATACTTTTTGGTGATGATTTAAAATTTTATTTTAGAGTTATTGAGTTTTTTGTAAAAAAAAGGGGGTTTTCACATGTTGCGTTGTATCTCAAAAACGATTTATGATTATTGCATAAAACTTTACACACTTCTTAGTTATATTAATCTGAAAATTTGTATACTTTTTCGGATGATTCTTTATTTTATTTTTGAGTTATTAAATTTTTATTGAGCTTTTTGGTAAAAATGGTTGTCTTTTTTGGTCACATTTCGCGCCGTATCTGTATTGCTTAAAAGTTTACACGGTTATGTTTTACCGGGTTTCCATATACATCCCACCAGCAGCTCCACTAAATAAAGGAGGATTCCAAAAACATTTATTATGTTTTTTTCACAAGACGACGGGCGTATCATGCGCTTGTGGCGCAGCTGTTTATTATCTATCATCTCATTGAAATATCTAACCTTTCTACTGTGATCTCATTGAGAAGAATTACCCTGTTTGAGGCCGTAAAACAATGGTTAGGATAAAATTATAAGGATTGAATATTATTTGGTTTTAGACCTATTTGAAAAACCTCAATGCACATGGTATATATGTACATTTCAAAATAACTTGTTACTCAGGTTATTTAGTATGCAGCATGTTATTGAGGTTATTTACACACATGCAAAAATTACCTTCAATCCTTAATTACTTTTGTAGACAATTTCACAATGCCACCAGTAATAAATTGTGAATGTGTCCAAAGTCATATATTTTTACATGACTTTCTTTGTAGATATATACTATTGTCTTTTTATAAATCAGATGTCTATCTGTCCATAATTAATGTCATAATTTAACTTTAACATAAATTTTATGCCACTTAGGATAGATTGAAGAAAGCAACTGTTTGATTCAGGCAGACTAAGTCTTGCACTACAAATATACCTCATACATGTACATTATACAAGGAAAAATTTATTGATTGATTTGCGATTTATGCCATGTTGGCATTATTTCAGCCATATTTCTGCTCCTTCATGAACAAAAGAAAAAGCAAAGGAGGAGTGTTTCTATTGCTGTCTTTATTTGAAGGTCATAATTACAGAATTCTTGAAATCTTTTGGTCCTGACTTTAGATTTGTGTAGGACCGATACCTAACCATAAGTCGTCAGTCTAAATGTCCGATAAGCAGTTGTTATGGTTACTGTTATTTTTTGTCATTTTTGGTTATTGGCATGCTAGTAACAAACTAGTTCCCTATATTGCAATGTCTCTTTATATAATAATTTCAAAATGGAATCAGTACAAATGCAGTTAATGAAAGCATGGCGGCACAAACTTAAGGATTTAACTTTTGAATGTTAGGGCTGCCAACAACCTTTGTACAGTTCTAGGAAGGTTTCTTTAATTTCTTTTCACTTCCACCAAAGTTAGTTAGAAATACCTCAATTTAGGTAGGAGGAGCAGCTGTTACAATAATCAAAATACAAAACAAAACATAACGTATATTCAACAGTGTTCCAGCTGGCTTAAAATGGAGGGGAGCAGCACCCTGCCCCTTTCCAATGCACCCCTCTGCCCTTTCAGTGCTCCCCTCTGCCCTTTAAATAAGTTAAATATAAAATACAACAAATCACCTTTTTAATGCATATAAACAATACTGAATTAATTGAAACTGAATTAAAGAGTGCAGAAAAACTAATAGAACTCTTAAAAGGGTACAATATATTTGATTAGTAAATAATTTATATTTCTTAAAAGTTGACTTGATCCTGTTTGCCCTTTTCAGATCTGGAAATGCGCTAAAGTGCCTCTTATCCTCAATAAATGCCCCTCTGCCCTTAAATCCTAACTGGAACACTGTTCAAAATAACAATTTTTTAACAAAACGAAACATATTCATTGAGAGACAAATGAGAAAATTGTAACGTTGGATTTACGTGTTGAAAATTTGGATAATTCTGCAAAAAAATGGAAATTAACAAACTGAGGAAGAAAATTGTTATTTTATTATGAAGTTTGCCACTGAAGAATAAAACCAGTCCTTAGATGTTTTTAATATTCTTACAATTTGATGATATTTTATGGGCTATATGCTAAAAGACAACTTCAAAACTCTTTTAAGCTTATCTTGAAAACACATAACATGCCCACTTATATATATAATAGACTAAATACAGAAAAAAAGGCTTATTAGGACTGACACAATCATAGCAGGACTAACACTTGACTCTGCTCTGACAGTCCAAAAGACTGACAGGTGAAAAAGAGATTTCAAGAACTCTGTAATGAGGCCTTCAACACCGGGAATAATCTCACATCTCACTGTATAAGATGTCCTAAATTGAACAGAATTATTTGCAAAAGGAAGTTAGGACTGAAAGAAATTTCTGGCTTTAGATGTGCACATAAAAATATTAAGTGCATTATGTTAAAATAAAAATAAAAGAATGAAAATTTTTGTTGTTTCAGTCATCCAAAGCTGATATTGTTGATCTGAGTGAAAATTTATTTAATTTGGTATGCAGATCAGTATAGTTTTGTGCTTTACATCATAATTACAGATAAAAAGTGATATTGTCAAACTATTTATTCAATTAAGGGGTCCAAAAAGAAGTTTCAGAGGAAGAAATTCAGTTAGCTCTTTCTACATGTACATGTAATTTATATGTACATTTACATACATATGTTTGCAACAAGTCTTTTGTCGGAAGTCCAAGAAAGAATATTTTTTGCTTTCTAAATCTGTCATCAATGCTTGTTACATATATGTGTAGTGGATGTGAAATAAGGATTCAAAAGGGATTTTAATGAGTACTGTGGTATAAACAGTCATTCTAAAATTCAAAAAAGTACTGTCTTGTTTTTCTGTGCTTGCAGTTTTAAAGAGGACAAATATACCTAAAGAGCAATCCAAAAAATATAATATTCATTAGACAGACAAAACCCAGGAAGACAAACAAATAAACACTGAAAATTAAAAAACAATGAACAACACGAACTCCTATAAAAACCAGGAGTGAACTCAGGTTCTCCGGAAGGGTCAGCAGTAACTACTCCGTATACAGCACCCATTGTGAAGTTCAACAAAGTCAGTCCAGTGGTAGTCACAAATAGGTGGAGGTACATGAAATTTTACGACAGTGGGAACAGGTCCAACATCATCTTGGATATTGGAACACTGTAACGGTCAATCTATTCGTGATGACAACCATAAAATTTCCTAAATGATGACATCCCTGATAAACCCCTGGTTAAGAGGCTTTTCTGACAACGGTAATCCTCTTTGTCGAAAGTCATGGTAACTCACGCATGCCCTTGAATATCAGATAAGCTGAGAAACGTAGACACCGTATGCAGGCGATGCTGTTATATTGCTACTCAAGAAGGGAAAGTTAACAATAGGAAAGTCGAGTCATTAATTAGGAAAAAAAATTCCCAAAATAACCAAATCCTTTCTCCCATCCATCAATTAAAGAAAAAAAAAGACTTTACAGAATCCCGGCTGCCAGATAGCAGTCAGTCTTTTTAGTAAAAATTAGTACAAGATATTGAGACTTACATTTACAGCTACAAGGGCTGGAAATTATTTCTTTAATCAAACATACCTTAAGAAAAATTACTTCAAGCCCCTGAATGTTTACAACAGTCGTCCCAAATATTTGTATTTGGTGTATCAGTAAATAACTTGACTTGTAAGCACCTCTAACAATGGATAATCATTCTAATTGATTTCATTAGTATCCAATACACTGGAGACTAACTTTTATGTGGATTAAATGGATTTTAAAGGTGATAATTATCAAGAATTATCTTAGAATTATTTATAAAGGTTTTTCTCTGGTAAACATTGGTTCGTGATTGGGACCTTGGTTAAGTAAGGTACTTGAATTTCTATTAAATCAAAGATGTGTTTAAATATTTATACTGTGTTTTATCTAGACCATACAATAGCTGATTTATTGACCCATAAGATAATCAATATCATTATTGGTGAAAATTATTCTAATTGATCAATTAGCCTGTGTAAAAAGCAGTAAAATGAAAATGTCTGTTTTAAAGAGATGTTATGTCTGACTATTAAAGTAATATTAGTAATAATATTTGGAATAATTATGGATATACATTGTATATGCAAAAAGAATAGAATGAACAGTAGAAAATAACAAAATAAAGCAAAATTTCTTGACTTACTTTTTTTCTAAAACAATACTGAATCAACTTACCACTTGCGTTTAAACGGTATAAAGTGACAGTCACCTACATATACCTGTACGTCCGGTATACCCTATCAACAATATTTAGTACCATGACAACATTCTACCCATAAGGCCTTCCGATTAATCCATAGTCAGAGTTGATTGCTTGAATGGTCATTTAAAGCTATTGTGTAACGGCTTATATTTCAATTCATTGAAGATTAATATTTAAACTAACCATTCTTTTGAAACAATATTTTTTACATCTTTTGTCTTGCTTTTCAATTATTTAAATTCTAATAGAAATTGTGTAACATAAATATATCTTGTTAATTTGGTAAATTTAAAAGTGCAACAATGAAATGGATTTAAATAGGCTGATAAAAGAAAAAGGTTTTCTTTCAGAGGTTTCACTGGGGTTCTTATAAGGATTATATAAAATGGTTTCTAAAGAGATTAAATTAAAGATGAGCTTGTATTCAATGGAGTTAAAATTTTTATTGTATTTTATGAAAAATATCATCACTTTATTAGTCATTATAAGGCAGGTTAGGAAGAAGGAAATAATTAAAAGAAGATGTACTTTCTTCCTCTTTATTGATAGCAGAAAATCACAAGTTTTGGCTGTTTAAAATTTATCAATCTTGAATTTATGCAAAATAAAGTTTAATTGCATTATTACCTCCATTATTTCTCTCTAATAGGAGAACTTGTTTTCATTTCAGTTTTGTAAAGGAAAACATTTATTTTGGGATTTTTTTCAATTTTCTACCCAATTTATATATAATTACCAATCAAATTAACTGCATGTAAATTTCTGACTTTGAGATATTTTATTGAAATGACCAAAAAGTCTGAGAATCACAGTTAAATGCTTTTAGAAGTAAATTATATCCACCTTGAAACAGGAAAGAATTCTAGTGTAGATCAAACTAATTCATCAATGGGATTATAGTATATACTATCATACAGTATTGTCAGCCTTGTTTCATGTCTTGATATCTAACACCACATTCAGGAAATGGAAGAATATAGTATAATGCTTTTAATTCAGTTTTTTTTTTAGGTTTTATGGTTCTTTATGCCACTGCAACAGTTTCTTGATGAAAGTATGGCTTGATTTGTTCGTAATTAACTCTTGATACTAATTTCAAGTTAGAGAAGTTTTATTTTGCATGATGATTATATTCACATATTGAATGTATGCATACTGTATAGATTTTTGTCAATTTTCCACAAAATAACAGGTTGTTGAACTTACAAGAACATGTAGTCTTTTCGTGGTTGAAATGAGCACTGTTTGTACATATTTTGTGCAGATAACTCTTACTGCAGTTTTCAGTTCAGAAACTATTTTGCATAATGATATAAACATATTGAAGGTGTGCATACCATTAGGATTTTTTTTCATCAGTTTTTCACAAAATTATGGGTTGTTGAACTTTAGTCATTTTCTGATATATGTTCATCCATGTACAAAATAGGACTGCATATAAAATGAGGGCATAGTATGTGATATACATACACAGAGAATGTGTGAGTGAACAACAGTTATCTAAAAGTGGTAGGGGGAGGGCCAAAATAAGCATACTGCAATATATATACATGTATGGCTTAAAAGAATAACTGTATAGCAATATAAAAATGTTGTTTCACCTGGCTATTGATATGTTAATCATAGGTGGGGAAAATGTTTATCTTTGTGAAAAAATGGGGGGGGGAGCTTATCAGTTATTAATAATGTTGATTTATCCAACAGAGCATGAACTGTGAAATTAGGAATTTTTATTGTCTGTGATATACAGACTGAAATATTTGTTATTGTTTAATTGCTAAGGTGTGTTTAAATAGAAATATTGATTTGGGAAAAAGGAAAATCGGTTAAGTGTTTATTAATATTCTCTGTGCAATTCATGAAAGTTGATTTGATTGATGCAGATAACTAAACTAAAATTTTCAGTTTTATTACCAAGCATTTTGATTAGAGATTTAATTTTAAAGTACTTTTTCAAGTACTAAATCAATAAAGTTTTGGTTAGACAAATATAATGTTTTTCATGTAACTCCTCAAAGATAACTTTAACATTAAAGAAAACTATGACTGTTCTCCAAATTACAGATTGTCTCCCCTTGTTTTCAGAAATCATTTACATTATATACAATAATATTTGTTTGTCTGTCTGTCTCCATAACTTGGCAATATCAATTTCACAAGTGGCATAAATCTTATGTAATGATTAGCATTCAGAAATGGGCATCTTACATTTGTAATACATTTTAAGATCTGAATAGGTCAAACAAGAGGCAGTCAACTTGACAAAGATCAGTAATACAAGTGTATACAAGTGTGAAATAATTCGTTGGGGCTTCAAAATATCCTGATTTTACCACGGGTAGGCCATTAATGCAAAATATTTTGCCAAGACATCGGCATAAAGGGCCTACCCATGGTAAAATCAGGATATTTTCAAGCCATCCTTTCGAATAGGACAGTTTCTACAACATTTTGAAACACCGCAATATTCAGGCATGAGGACACCATTACACAACACAAGTAATACTATGATGTCGTTAATACTTGTGGGAAACTTTACTATGATGTTGCAAAACAAGCGGTCTGGTGTCTGTGGCGTTGGAACCAATATATTCATGTTTTACCACAGATGTAGACCGAATGCATTTGAAGCATGTCATATAAGAATGTCCTTTGAAGAAATTATCAGTTTCTATTTTATCCTGTATATATTGCATTAAAATATTTCTTATTATCTTGTATGCATTTAATTTAAAAATCTGATACTTAGGAATATTTTCAGGAAATAGGAACACATATAGCTTGCTAAATGGAAAACTTGATTAATAAAGATTTGATGTCATATATTTATTTATTTTTCAATTTATTTTGATATCTTTAAGATCTATGAAAGATTTTTTTAGTCTTAATATGGATAAACATGGTTCTTTATTACCTACAAATTTAATAATTATGTCCCTTGTTTGCTTGAAAAATTATTTGAGATAATGAAGATTCACTTAGTTTGTAGGTATCTATATTCATGGTTTATATGAAATTTTTTAAGGATATGAAATTTCATAGAGTTTTAAGTTTCTATTGCAATCAAATACACAATATTAATAAATACTTAACTGATTTTCCTTTTTCCCATCAATATTATATCATGGACCCACTACACCAACAAAAACACAAAAATTGGTATTCAACAAATTGCATGTAAAGTGAATCCACACTAGTAGAAATTAGGGACCAATAAATAAATCTCTTCAAGATATCAAGAATTTGGAAATAAAAGAGTATAAGATATTTTATCTAGAGCTCTATATTTTTTAGACATTTTACTAGGAGATGTTGACGGACCATATGTCTGTTTCATGACAGCTTCAGTAATAATTGACTTTATATATTAAGAATAATGTGAGATTATATACAGGTGACTTGATTAATTACACCTGTACCCAATTGATCTATCCTTAATTAACATAAGTAACATCTTACAGATGAATTTTTTATAGAAATACCGTAAAATTCTCCAGTACTGTTATATTATTTAAAAGGCTTGAACAGTTGATAATGGAACTTTATAGTGGAAAACTTGTGGTGAAATTAAGTGGGCTTTGAATAATGGCTAATATAAATCCTCTAGGTATATTTATGGCTTAACTAAAATGAAAAACTTAAATTATTTAAATGTCTAATCAAACTGTCATTGTTAGAAGTACTTTCATTTTTTTTTCAATTAGAATTTTGACATTTGTAAGATTTTGTGATTACTGTGATACAATAATAGAACTACATGGGGTTTACTACAAATAACAACAATTATCATATATAAAAAGATATAACCGTACCTGATACTAAAGTAATGTATACTTAATTTTAAGAAACCTGAAACTACAGGTAGTTTATAAAATCAATGCTAAAACTTCATGTTGACCAAATTTTCAAAGTTTGTCCTCAATATTTCTATTTTGACATGGTTCAGATATATTATACAGAATTCTTTGATGGACTAAGGACCACCAATTTGGTTACTAATTGTGATGTTTGCTTCAAATATCATAGAATTTTTGTCATAAGTATGATAGA
The DNA here is from genome assembly GCA_028015205.1 of Mytilisepta virgata. Classification (NCBI taxonomy): domain Eukaryota; kingdom Metazoa; phylum Mollusca; class Bivalvia; order Mytilida; family Mytilidae; genus Mytilisepta; species Mytilisepta virgata. Next base: position 114,885,019 of record CM051521.1, read on the forward strand.
AAAAAATTATACTTAGAGGTTTGAGGTAAATACTTGCAAATTTTTTAAAATCACGTTTTACATTACATAGACATGAAGTACATTTAATGGTTGATAAAATGTTTATTAATTATGAAACATGAGTATTAGTGCCTAGAGGAATACAGCTCCAGATGAGCTATAAAATCAAGTTAGAAAATCTCCAGTCGTCTGTCCATTCATAAAACTAAAGACCATGGACCAATTTTGCAAGTGTGGTCTATAGATCACCAGTGGAAATGGCCACTACAACTGCTAACATTTTGAAACATTCAACAGACTATAGGAACCTCTATCTTAGTAATGTAATGAAGCCCTGGACACTACTTTGTCATCTGCCTCTGAAAAAAAAAAATTACTATCCACATTGGTTTGCAAATCCCTGTGTTCATGGTAAAACTTGAGATTTAAAGAAAGTGCATTGGTCAGAGCTAGGATACTAAATCACTGTAATTGGTATGATATGTTTTCCTTATTTTTAGTCTGATACTCTGAACAGTAAAATTTTATTACCATTAGAAAGTTTGAGGTATTTAATTTTGTGAGCTACCTGTTGAAAGCAAATTAATCTAGTCTCATCTCACTTTGTCAAATTTTTGTTCCCCAGGATTGATTTGTGTATAGATTTTGTCATACCATGGTTGTTATACATTATACAGGATAACAGATTGATCTATATTTATCATTGGTTAAATATTACCTTAATCCTCCCTTCTTTACGTCCAATGTCATTCTGCAGCCCCTAATCTACTTGCTTAGCTACAATTATAATGACAATTTTACCTTTAATGGTCTATCTGAATATATTTCCTATTGAAAAATAATAAATCGTTCTTCAATTTAAATATTTCCTTCTTTCAAAAGATGAATCAGTGTATAAATGATTGATAAGAGGTGATTTAAGCTAGAATTTTCAACATAAATTTTTTATCTATGTATATTAATTAAAGTTAGGATAGATAAATAGGTGTTAGTGATTGAATTCATAAAAAAGTCTGACATGAAGTGGTATGGTGAGGGTGGGGGGATCTTTATGTTGCAGCATATTGTTGCTAATGAATTTAGGGCACATGATTGTTGCAATTATTGTCTGGTAAATATTTGAATTTTAAGCCATGTCTGACTCGTTAAGTAATTTTAATGTTGGAAGTCAGAGGTGCTTTACCTATTTAACTTTGCAGAACAGCTTTGCAATAGTTTTTGGACCACTGGAATAGTAACCTTAACTGATGTAAATCATATTGCCCGATAATCATAGGACAAGTCGGCAAGATTTGTCATGTGTTGTATTCCCCATCTGACCATAGATTCTGTCATTTTTATGCAATTGATGCTGAATTTCTTAATTTTATACATACCATATCATACCATACAATACTTGACACATATCATTGACAACAACTATATTCCAAGTTTTATTACTCATTTTGTCACCATTTATGTGGTGATTTTTGGCAAATAATATCAATATGATTGTGCCATCACACAGAACATGTAATATATATGGTATCAGATTTTTTATAAATATGGATAATATACATGTATGTTGAGCAAACCACCAAATATTGCTGTATGGTGTTACTAACTTAATTTTGTCCATATTAAAAACATGAATTTTATATTCATGAACTCTGAAATAATAAATTTTCCAAACTGAAAAAGAAGCATTAATTTCTGTAAGAAAAAAAACCAAGGAGTAGTACTACTTTATTAGGAGACTTATTCATTTACTTACTTTATGAATTGTGGGCAAAGATAAACAAAAATGTTTTATGACAGAAACAAAATCAGCTGTCCAAAAATAAAATTTTGTTGTGAAACAGAAGTTCAACTTAGCTGTATAAAAAAAGTGTCAGTACATTTAATAAATGTACAACTATTTAATTTTTACCCAAGGTATCCTTTGAAAATATCATTTTGACCCAAGGTATCCTTTGAAAATATCATTTTTACCCAAGATATCCTTTTGTAAATGCACATAGATCGAAGTGAACAGTGTCATATGTTTTACATTTTCACTGCTTTGGTAGACATTATATTTTATTACTGAATGTTTTATACTTTTTCTATATATGATAAAATTGTTACTGGAAGTTATGTAAATAAAGATTACACTATATACACAGGCCACCAGACATTGTTTAATACTTGTCAAACTTTGAGCCTCATATTTGTGTATCGAATAAAGAAACTTTAAAATTTAAATTTTTAAGTCAGTGGTCAACTTCAAATACCTTGAATAGAATTATTATATAGGTACATATTTATATTGGAAAGATTTATTCAGCTATAACTGATCATCAAAATCTTTTAAAAAACAATTTACATATGAAAAAGACATACATAGAAACATACAACAGTAGATATACATTAAATTGGATTGACAATTTGTCAACATTCGTGAACTAGAGAGAAAATCAAATCAATATTTCTATACTAAAATCTGTAACATTACAAACTTAATTAACGAGTGGGATTTATATAATTGTATTGTAATTCACAAATTTATAAACATTAGCCTTGAAATATAAATTGGCTTTATATCTAAAGATCACAAAGGAAATTTTTCTTCCATATTTTAGACCTTATTATGAAAATGTTTGCTTGTGTTAAAGACATTGTTTAACTGGAATTGTTTTTAACAATGTTTTTGCCTCACTTGACTTGAATATATCTTCCTTGTTATATGCCTTATACATGTATGTTGGATATATTTGCTAAAGGTCTATATATTCAACTTGAAAATTTCTGCTCATGTTAAAATTTTGTTGTGTTTATAATTCTTGATTTGGAATATTTATTAATGTTAAATCTTTCCATAATTTGTTATCTGTGTGTATGTCCTTTTTAATTGTTGTTCCTTGCTCAAAGCATTAATTGACTTGGGATTTTTGCTTCATGTTTAAGGCCTTTGACATTGAGATAAAGAAAGCAATTAAAATATTCTTCTGTTTGCTTGTTGATATGGACAGAGGGAACCATTATATGTTTTAAAAGCTCACATACTTTAGCAACTGATTTCTATATAAAAACTGTAGATTTAATTAGAAACCTGTACATTTCAGTTAACAATTATGCATGTCCAAAAAGTCATTATGGATCAAAGTTTTGGAAAAAAAAAACTTGCATTTATTTCAGCAGTGCAAGATTTTTTGTGTTGACTTAATAGTTCATGCAAAAATCAATAAATTTTACACAAAAAAAAAAATAAAAATTGCTGTCTTAAAATATTTGACAGTTTTCGGCAGTGGCAAAGAATAATTTTATTAAAACTATTGGAAATAAAAGGTAATATAATACTTTTTACTTTCCTTTAAAAGTAACTTTTGAGATATTCATGAAAAATTTCTTTCAGTTAAAAGAAAGACAGACAATAGTTCCTGTATTTGCAGAGGTTGTAGATTGTCTAATTATTGTATTTTTTTTTTCTATTATTAGTTCAATTTTCACACCAGTATTTGGAGTCTTTTTATTATTGTCTTATGTTTCAGTCTCTAGTTCAATAGACATTACTGAAGGTTTTAAACTCAGATGTTATCTATGTGTTAACCTGTTCATTGTAATGGAATGTATCACTGACATATACCCCATATTCATATTTCATATAAAGAAAAATCTCAAGGTCAATAAATTGGTCATTTTTGTTGACCATTGACCTCAAGGTCAATAAATAGGTCATTTTTGTAACCTTTTTATCTTTTTTGATCATCTTCGTGTCTGGCCTGTAACTTTTTTTTCTATAGACCTTGGCCTTGGATCTTTGGTGTGTAGGTAGGTTACCTCGAGACAATGTTTCACATTCCAAGGATATTGACCTTGACCCTTGACCTCAAGGTAAAAAAATTGGTCATTTTTGTAACTTTTTTGCCTTGAGACCTAGGTCTTGGATATTTGTTGTGTGCGTAGGTTTCCTCAAGATGATGTGTCACATATTAAGGAATTTGACCTTGAACTTTGACCTCAAGATCAATAAATTGCTAATCATGTCCAGCCTGTAACTTTTTTGTCTTAAAACCTAGATCTTAGATCTTTGATGTATGGGTAGTGTACCTCAAGATGATGTGTCATGTACTAAAGATATTGACATCTGACCTTGATCCTTGACTTCTGGAGAAAAGTTACTCAGTAAAAATGAAATAAAAGGAAAACATGGTTTGCTGTCACTCAGACAGCTCTCTCTTGTTTTTTTTAAGAACTGTGGATTTTCATCAGTTGTTATTTGATTAACCCCGATTTTTTTTTTCAGATTGGTGTATTAGATGTAGACATTTGTGGTCCCTCATTACCCAGAATTCTAGGTGTTGAAGGAGAACAGGTAACCATTTGGTAAAGCATCAACTGGTATTCATCATTAAACTGGAAAAAAAAAGCTCCTTGAAGTTATTATTGTTATGTTTACAGTTAGTAAACATTTATAAACAGTCAAATTTCCAAGTAAGGTTAAGAATTTAGAAAAAGTTTTTTATTCAGTGTACATGTAATGCTGTATCAAGTTATGCCCCTTTAAAAACTGCAGATTTGAAATTCAAAGCAAATGTCTGTGTTTTGTTGTCCATTGTTTTGACAGTTGCTAGAATTTTAACAACGGTAGTATGACTGATCTATTGAACAAATAATGCATTTCACAGATTTGGTACACGTTAGTATCTATGTGCAAACATTGATAGCAAATTGTTTGTAATACAATGATGATAAATGTTATCTTGTAATAAAGAGTCTATGGAAAGAAATTAAGATTCCTTGCAAGGAATATCATATAGAATATAGGTGATATAAAACTGACTATACAAAATTTTCTTTAAACAAAACTAATTGTAGAACTACATAGTGTTTACTATGAAATTGTTTTGCTCTATTTTCAGGTTCATCAGAGTGGATCAGGATGGTCACCCATTGTAAGATAACTAAGAATTTAAATGTTAATATAAAGCTTTTTAATGATTTAGATTTGTTGAAAAAATTGAACTGAGATTATGGAAAGCTTTGTTTCAGAAAGTACTTATACTGAATGATCTCAAGTGTCATGTCAATAAAATTCCAAATTGTATGCTGCCATAACAAATACTTGTATTTTCAAATTTGACATATAAAGATTTTTCTTGAACAATCAATACTCTTAAATTTTTAACTGCATAAAAGAGTTTATTAAAACATGTTGATTATATGAAAAAGAGCTCACTTGAAACACCAGCACTGATGTTGGAGTGAATAATTTATATATACCTAGAAAACCCGTAATAAATAGCATCATACTTATAAAGGAATATAACTACAATATCAAACCATCCTAGTAAACTAGAGGACAAAACACTCGGGTAACAAAACATTACTTAGAACTACTGGTATAACAGAAACTATTCTTTTTACTTTTTTGGGGAAACATTTTCTGTAAATGAAAGTCTATATATTGTAGATTATACATTTGTAGCAAGTCAATGAAATGTGTTTCGTAAAATTATCAGTGTAACAGAAGAAACTAGGTACAATAATGTATATATTGTTTGCATGGGCAAACATACATTTTGAAAAATTCATGGACTTAGTTACAAGTCATATGCATTTCTAAAACACAATTAATAAAATACTGTTCATTTGCGATAAGCCATTGATTATTAGTGAAAGCATGTTTTTGAATTATTAAGATTGTTTGATTGAAGAAAACACCACTCTATTGATAAAATTCAAAACTCCCCCTCATTAATATTCATACATATTACAACAGAGAAAATAATTCTTGTCAGTAGAGAACTGCCTTAGTAACAGATAACATTGATATGTTAACTTAACAGAAACATGAAGTCAATAATAACAGAAAAACTTAAATAGAATTAAAATCTTTATACATATTTGGAATTTCTTTAAATTGTCATGTTATTTAATATTACTTGTGATGGCTCTATGGATTGAAAATGTGGCATCTCAAGACTAGTGTCAGACCTTGGACAAAACTTAACCTGAATAACTTCATATTTCCAAGTATGATTTAATGGAAAATGGTCCTTAGTGTTTGATTTTCTGTGATGAATCTATAAGTGTTAAGATTGTTTTATTTTTGGAAAAAGAGAAAACTTGGTACCTCATTGTAGAATTATATCAACATAGAGTAAATATTTTTTCAAATGAATTTTTGTGGTCTAATTTTCAGGGTTATTTTAAGGGCATATCCACCAGTTATTTCTCATGATGAGATATTTTCGTGGTCCAGTTGAAAAGTCATTTGGTTGTCTTTTTTCAAAATGTGTAACCAGTGGTCAATCAATATGGTTGTCATTGCTTTTGACTTTTAACAAAGAGGGTCACCACAACCAAACTTTGATATATATATATATATGAAATTTGAGGCTAGTTTGTGCATTTAGAAGTTGCTTCCATCATAGAAGTGGGGGGGGGGGAGGGTGCTTTGTAGACAGTTGTAGTTTTTAATTTAATATATATCAAAACACCAAGACAGAATGAGGGAAGTTTAATAAAAACACTGATATATTGTCTGTTCTTTTCTTTATATGCAGTCATTTCATTTTCTGTAAAAGGGAACAGGAGCAAGATTCTTATAATCAAGGATTTTATAAAAATGCCCTTTAGTGACCATTCAATCAATATTTTAAACAGAAAATTTTACTTTTCATTATGATATAATAAATCATTCATAATTTTATAATTGATGTGAGTTGTAACATTTTTACACACAGAACATGGTGGATTGACTGCTTATTATTGAATTATAAATAAAATATTATTGTACCAGATATGAAATGAAAAACATGAAACTAATTAACTTACAAAGAGTTATTGATTACTATTGACAATAATAATGAAAGGATTGTATTTCCTACTGAAATTTCAGGTTTATTTTTCAATAATATTTAATAAAATATATATATTACATTTGAAAGTAATAATCTGGCTTACATATCCCCAATGATTTAAACAAATATTTTGTGATCCGTGATATTACGAAATGTCAGGGAAAGTGTTTTACTAATGCATTGGAATTTCTGAGCATTTGGAATTCTATATTACATTTGTATTAATTTGTATAAATAGTTGAGTAATAACTTTATTGGTAGTTTGAAAAAAAAATAAATAAACACAAGTGTATATGTATTCACATCTATCAGCATCAATATCTATAGAAATGTTGCTTTTAATTTGTCATGTTGCTCACTGACCTACTACAGAATAAAGGAATGTTTTATAGTGGGGTTTATGCTCTTGCCCAGTCATATATTCTGGTATGTAGTATGTAGGAAATCTTTTTTAAATTGGGTTCTGGTTCTTGATGCATGCAGAACTTTTTCAGCATAGACTGCCATAGTAGGTTAGTACTAAACCATTTGATCAGAATTATTGTTGGTCACTATGTTGTTGATTGTGGAAATATTTTTTGGGGGTTGGATAAAGAAGATTTGCTATAGCCTATAGTGTTTTTGACTAAAAACATTTTTTTTGGGTTTGATAAAGATGATTTGCTATAAACTTTAGTGTTGTTGACTGTAAAAACATTTTTGGGGTTGGAAAAAGAAGATTTGCAACTACTTTAGTGTTTTTGACTGTAAAAACATTTTTGGGGGGTTTGATAAAGAAGGCTTGCTATAGACTATAGTGTTGTTGACTGTAAAAAAAAATTTGGGGGATTGGATAAAGAAGATTTGCTATAGACTTTAGTGTTTTTGTAAGTTTTGTCAGGTGGTGTCATTGACTTCTGTGATACATCGGTATCATTACATGATCATACAGTGGATTCATTGATTAATTTCCATGTTATATTACAATAGTAGCATGAGAAAAAATATTATATGGAAGAAAGATCACAGAGTTAAAGCATCAATAATGATTTTTATTACTGTAAAATTGTTTTTTGATCTTTCTGTGTGATTACTTTTTTTTCATGGTACTTGCTTGAGATAAAACATGACTACTGATTCAATTACAATGATTAGTTGAAAATACTATCTTCTTTAGTCTGTGATATTGAGAGATCTGTTTGAGATTTCAGTATTGTTTGTTTACAAACATGGGAATGGGAGACGAATAGTTCATCAATGTCGTGGAGTCCAAACTACTAAAACAGGTGCTTAAGGCCATCTTTAATTTGCAGTGGGTTAGAGGTCTTCACTGGTATTGACTGACCTGCATGGCCTTTGCCCCAAATTTCTCAATACTTAATATTTAAATAATTTCATTTACAATTGCTGTTTCCCAAATCCTACCCCTCCAATTTTCTATAAAAGTAATATGGTATTGCTGTCAACATTTCAGTTTTATTGATAATAATATACAAGGCCACCAGTTTAGTTTGTATTGTGAAAATCTTACATTTATATGTTTTGTGTAAAAATACTAAAAAATTACAATTTACAACATGAAAATGAACACTAAAAGGAAGGGAATTAAAGCAAATCTAATTTGATGGTATATTTTTGTATATTTTTATTTATGAAGTAGTCTACAAGGCATAAGAAATATTATGATCTTTTATTTATATTTACAGTATGTAGAAGACAATCTAGCTGTTATGTCTGTTGGTTTTCTCTTGTCTAGTCCAGAGGAAGCAGTTATCTGGAGAGGACCAAAGAAAAATGGTTGGTATTGGTAAAAGACGATACCTAATTTCAATACACTTAATTTACACATAACTAATGCATTCTTGTCAGTTATTCTCCAGGTAAAAAAAGTTTAAAGCAAAAACAATATTCCATAGCACTGTAGAACGGTTTCTATCCCTAGACTTGACCAAAAAATGTGAAGCTTAAGAAATTATCAGGAAATAGTAAAGGGATATGCTAATCTGTTGTTGAATAACAGGATATTAAAATGCTTCTTTTAACAAATATATTTTGATTTACTGTAAATCAGAAATTTTTGCATACTGGTACATATATTATTGCAATTCTTCATTAAAGAACACAGTTTTGAGATGAGTGTCAAACTTACTTCAGCAACTGATATCTTGATGAAAAAAATATGATCTTTTGAACAGTTTTGAACACTTCAAAGCAATGTATATGAAAGTTTTAACTATTGCGATCTTTCTGTAATTGTTTTAATAATATATAATAAACATCACATTAAGTTCTTTAAGCATGTGTTTATGTTTACACATAGTATAGAGTTAAAAAATATTACAAGAGTTAATGACCTTTCTAGCCAATCTAGGAGAGAATTTTGTTATTGCATAAATTGCTTTAGAAACAGAAAAAGTCTGGATTTCACAGAAGACTACTCAAATTAAACAGACAATGACAGATAACAAAGAAATGTTCCCAAAATAGCCTTTCTTCTTCAGGCACAAAATCTGGTTTTGATACCTGTGATATATTTTCTGACAGTCAGTAAACTTGTTCTTATTTTAATTCAATATGATATTGAACAAATTCATAGATTATCAATACTCATAGATTTATATCTGTACTAAACAATTTTTAATGTTCAATTTCTAGGAATATTGAAAATTGTTTTAGGAGTTTCAGTAATGCAATCGTCTACTGCTGATCACTTGTCTGTCGATAGTGAGATTGTGAGTTTGAAACCAACTTGCAGCAAACTGTATTAGCTTTGTTAGGGCCCCGCCATGGCAGCACCCTATAGTAATTTAGTCTGAATGTATGAATCACCACTAGATTTTGAAGTGTTTTTGATTCCCATGATTTCATCACACAAGCCGGCGGGAACCTTTCTGACATTGTCAGTATTCTAGTTCGTATTTGTTAAGGGTTACCAGTTGCTGATCAAGATTTTCAGACTTCTGCTGTCAATAAAAACTGCCTCTATGATCTACCCAGTTGTGTAGTAAGTTGCACAATCCCAAATCGACAAAAAAAAAACCAAAAACAAAAGTATGTTATTGAAAATTATAAGTTTAAGTTATTTAAATACTGTCAACTCTCGTTATGTCAAATCCATTTGGACCAGAAAATCTAGTTCGACTTAAGCAAAAATTTTAGATATCAGGAGTAAATTTGTATAGTTACTGCTGTTGAAGGTCAAAACAGACAATTTGAGTTACCCGGAATTTCGACTTAAATGTGTTCGAGATAACGAGAGTCAACTGTATGTATGTCTTATTAATTGAAAACCTGTAGCATGGACTTTTCTTTATTTGTAGGTTTAATCAAACAGTTTCTAAGAGATGTTGATTGGGGAGAGTTAGATTTTTTGATAATAGACACCCCTCCTGGAACATCTGATGAACATCTTTCTGTTACTCAGTATTTAAGTGAATGTTCTGTGGATGGAGCTGTTGTCATTACAACACCACAGGTCTCTACTAAATTACTTTTTTATTTAAGTGATTCAACTTCCAAAGAAGGTTTTGAATCTCAATTGTTGTTTTTTTTTTCGTATAACAAAAGTTTTTCAGTCCAAATCGATTTATGGCTATTAGAAATCAAAACTATTTTGAAATTTTTTTGTAAGAACACATACTTAGAATGTATCTCTGAATAATTATTCCAGTGTCTTGTTACATACCAAGAAATTCTTGTAAGAAGTCATGTTATGTAATTGTTACTTAGGAATTATTCCATTCAATGAATCAGTCAAATAGGATGTTGTATACATTGGCTGCTATTTGGCAGTCTTGTTAATAATGACTTCATGCTCTGAACAAATTTCTGAAATTTTCAGGAACTTTCTTTACAAGATGTAAGAAAAGAAATTGGTTTTTGTCGGAAGGTTAATTTACCAGTTATTGGTGTGGTAGAGAACATGAGTGGTTTTGTTTGTCCTAAATGTAAGGTAGAGTATTTTTTATTATTAAACCTCAGTATGTTTTTATACGACCGCAAAATTGGTATGACGTTGGCATCGGCGTCGTAGTCCGAAGACACTTGGTTTTCGCACTATAACTTTAGTATAAGTTAATAGAAATCTATGAAATTTAAACACAAGGTTTATGACCACAAAAGGAAGGTTGGGATTGATTTTGGGAGTTTTGGTCCCAACAGTTTAAGAATTAGGGGCCAAAAAAGGGCCCAATAAGCATTTTTGGTTTTCGCACTATAACTTTAGTATAAGTTAATAGAAATCTATGAAATTTAAACACAAGGTTTATGACCTCAAAAGGAAGGTTGGGGTTGATTTTGGGAGTTTTGGTCCCAACAGTTTTGGAAGTAGGGGCCAAAAAAGGGCCCAATAAGCATTTTTGGTTATTATCTTGGTGTAAGGGAGGTAATCCAAACACATTTAAAGTAAAATGTTGTGTATGATTCGATTACCTACCTTACAAGTCGTAAATTATGTATAAAGAAATGGGGAAGGGGGGGAGGTGAAAACAAAATTTATGGGGGGGGGGGGGAAATGAGAAATTGGGAGGGGGGCAGTTTTTTTCTCATTTCAGATTTCAGAAATTAAAAAGAAAATTTCAAATTTTTTTCTTGCAAAAAAAAGGGGGGGGGGGGGGGGGTTACAATAATTTTTATTGTCTTTTGGTTTTTTTTTTGGGGGGGGGTCAATGTTCAACTTTATAGTGTATTGCACAAAAGCAAAAAAAGGGGTAAATTATTTTGGGGGGGGGAGCAATTCGCCACAGCATATTGTATTGCACAAAAAGCAAAAAATTGAATATAAATTCAAATCATATGACCAATTCTAAGTTCTTTGATTACAGTTATTCTGTGTCAGAAACCTATTATGTGTCAAATATTTAATTACAATCCAAATTCAGACCTGTATCAAGTGCGAATATTGTGTCCATTTTTGCCCCAATTGTTCAGGGTTGGAGCTCTGCGGTCGTATCCAGCTGCGCTCAGCGAAGCAATTTATTTCTATATAAATTGGGGGCCTCGGTGGCCGAGTGGTCTAGATAGTTCGTCATGACTACTAGTGATCACTAGCCTGTCAACGCAGAGGTTGTGAGTTCGAATCTCACCTGTGGCGGTGTGTGTTCGACTCTGATCTTAATTGAGAAGGATTGCCAATTTTCCTACCGAAGGGTGGTGGTTCTTTCTTTTCCGGCTTCCTCCACCAATAAAACCTGGCCGCCGCGAAATAGCAGATGTGCTGAAAACGGCATAAAACTCCTACTAAACAAACTGTATAAATCGAGACACTAATTTTACTAATTGTTTACCAGTGATTAGTATCCAAAACTATTCACCGGTAAATAATGACCGGTGATTAGTACTGGAAACTTTTGACCGGTAAAGTGGTTCGGTATAATAAAACACTTAGTGACTGCATATTCGGGCAATAGTAAGTTTGTTGTCCCCTCGATACCAACTATTGCCCCTTGGCTATGCCTCGGGGCAATAGTTGGTATATGCCTCAGGGCAATAGTTGGTATATCAGGAACTATTCCCCTCATACCCAGTCAATAAGTATATACTGATGATATGAACATTTCATTGTAGTTTTGTTTTTCATATAAACTGATTAAATAATAAGAAATGACTGTTTCTTTCTGTTATAACTAAGGCAATTGTACTGTTACAAAATAGTTCAAATAACAGGAACTTTTGTGTAATCAGGAATAAATTTAAGTACAAATTATCTTTATAGGACTAACTGTTAACATTGAGACATTATGTGAAATTTAATGTCAATAAATAAATTGCTGTTTCAACTCTTGCAACTCAGCTTTGGAGCTTTAATAATCTATTTAATTAGATAATTGTATTTTTTGATGGTTAATAAAAATATTTAAAATGAAAAATATAATGTTTTTTTTTAGCATGAATCTCAGATTTTCCCACCAACAACAGGAGGTGGTGAGAAAATGGCAGCTGAAGTTGGTGTACCCTTCTTAGGAAAACTACCTTTAGATCCAAGAATAGGTAATTAAGACTAAAGCTGACATTTAATTTAAAGGTCTTGCAGCATTTGCCTTACTTTTATATCAATTTTATCATAATTTTTATATTTCATTTAGATGACTGATTTACATACTGAAAATCCGAACATTATTTCACAATTTACAGTACTTGAATTATTTAATGTTTTTTGGCATTCAGTTTCAGGGAATAAATACATGTATACCCTTGTTTCATATGTATAAGTACCTCTGCCAATATTAATACCAATTTTCAGGTCGTCTTTTGCAAGTTGGATAAAGGGAAATAACTCTTACTAAAATAATATTTTCCTCCAGGTTAGGTGTATTGTATCATGCAAAAGTCAATTTTAGTGGAGTCAACAAGTAAGGCTGTTCTAAATCTGTAGATTAGGAAAACGAGAGGTGAGAAAAGATTGATAACTACTAGGGGTATCATGTCACTTTCAATGATGAGTTATATCTCACACTACAAGAAGAAAACTACATGGCCCCAAAAATATTAGTGTAAAATATCAGCAAAGGTCACCAAATATCCTTAACAAACAAAATGTTTAAAAACAGGTATACAAGAGGCAACCACTGAAAAAAATAGACTCATGTCTGGGTCAGGTACCTATAGAGATCTCAATGATCATCTTGAAAGCTGGGCCATATATATACATGTATTCACTATATTTTTTCAGAGATGATGTATATTTTTCAAATCATTTATCATATAAGATAATTTTTCAAGGAATACCAATTTTTGTTCTTTTTCATAGTAGAATCATTTCCACAGATTTAAATATACAATTGAATAACTATTTAATAAGGTACCATAGCAGGAAATGAATTATCTATAAACAATAAATTTTAAGTAAACTCCAAAAATCAATACCGAAAAAAATAAAAAAATCCAGGGTATATACTACAACTTTATACAAATATTAATTCATTTCAAAAAGTTCAATTTCATTTACATTGTAATGAACTTAAAATCAATATCATTTGTGTATATCATATGAGTATTATAAAACTAAATTGGAACTTTTGGTGCATATACCAACTGACTTAAGTGACTTCTCTCCCAAATAAACCATATGTGAAAGAAGCAAAGATTATAATAGATATTAATTTATTATGAAAAAAACTCTGGGATTTTTATATAAATTTTATTTTGAATATTTAATGACATTCTGGCTGACTTCTTCTTAAAAACAATCATTGAAGCATGAATTTTGTAGTACCATTTAAATAGATATGATGTTAAGATGAATTGTAACAAACTTCTATAATGTACAATTAAGAAACCAATAAAAGAAAAATATATATATTAAATCAAGTAACTTTCTCCTTTGATCATCATAATTTTTTTATGAAATTAAAATTTTAAATACCACTTTTTTTAAGCAAATGTCCTAAATGACAATACATAATTTTTAACTGGATTTTCCAATGGGTTATTTGTTATTAATTGACAAATAAAAAGATTTTCCAACGCCTTTTGGTATTGCTAAACGGTGTACGATTTTTCATTCATTGTCGAAGACCTTAAATAATGAAAGCCCTGTGCACTTGCTGTTTGTATTATGTTCAGGTATTGTAAAGGATACTAATATTAACAATGTTTTTTTTTTTTAATATATGAATGTCAATGTTTTTTTAATATAGATAAGCAATGTTAAAACCAGTGGATTTGTTTGTATTAACTCATAAACTTAACTACATACATGACATACTAGAAAATACAGGAACATTGCCTTATTTTTACATACGTAGAAAACACTGTTATAGTTACACATGAGTTACTGTTAAAAAATCTTCACATTTCAGTAGCATATAATTAAATTTTAACACTCATACGGATCAAGACAATACAAACAAACTATACAGATACACAAACACAGGGATTGGTTCAGAATTGTTAATTTGGATACTACATGAATGACAATATATTATACTATACCAAATCAGGCAACTGAAATACACTTATGGGTTGAAGTTACCGTAGAAAATTCAGAAATATATTCTTTAGCTCTTAAAGTTCAATTAAGCATTTGTAACAAATACAAATGTTGAACGAGTAATAACTGTAGTAGTGAACTGTTATGAAGTCTTCCAAACGAAGTAACTGATATCTCGAATGCCTTACATTGTATTCAATAAATTATTTGTTTGTCAGAGACTGAAACAGGGAAATCGTTCATATAAAATTTATGCATACTTACAATGTACTTAATGGAGAGGTTATTTTTTGTGATCTGAGTTCTACAGTCATAGAATGTGACACTTGATCAACTTTTGCTTATTGTATGGTGTTATAAAATGCATTCGGTTTCATTAAATAAAAATAATAAAAAAGACTTCTTACCAGTCCTCCAAACATCAAGTCAGTGTAATTTGAATTGCATGTATATTTAGATACAATTGCAACACAAGAAATTTTTTTTAATTTATGACCAAGCAAATGAAATAATATCTATTTTTACATATTATGTCTAATACATTGATGTCTTCCTTATATCACTATTGTGTTAAATATGCAATATGATATAAGGACAGAAAATAAAATAATTAAAAGATGAAACACCACATTAATAATAAAAAAAAAATTGAGTTGCTCTATCTGTAAAGAAAGACAACTCTTAATTTCTTTTTAACACAAGAACACCTACAAAAAAAGAAAAAAACCAACTGGACAGTCATGATCCCTGGCCAGGAGCAATAACCTGCAAAAATGAATTTAACAGGTTAACAAAAATATGCATGTATTTACATTTAAATTGAGATGGACAGTTTCTATAACACAGCTGCAAAATCGCAGAACGAAATCATTGTAATGAGCCTGAAACAAAATTTCTTCTCTTAGTAAGAGACCTTGTCGACCTTTTACCCACTGGAGCCAAAAGCAACAGGATTTTTCTCTTTCATTTTCATTCATTTAGGTAAGGGGAGGCAAAATTCAATATACATATAAAAATGTGAGGATATGGGGTAACCATCAATGAACTTATAATGGCCCCTTTGACCCTTTTATTTACAGTTTAGTATAAAATATTATTGGAGATTTTTTTATGATATATCTTCCGAGAATAGTAAATAATCCCCGCGAACAATACCAATTGTGCATTCACTAGGTCTTGTCATGGACATAATGATTATCCCGGCCAGCAGTTTTTAAGCTTTTCAGAAACACTGATGATACATCCAGTGTTTAAGGGGGTAGGACATGAACTTTGATGATATGTGAGCTTTTACAAAGAATAAAAATGTTTATAATTAAGGGCCAAGGTTGTCAGTGTTTTTTTTAAATTTTTTACGAGGGAATACCCCATTCCCCAGGCAATATGTAAAATCATTTATTGCATCTCCTTATAGGCAATGAGAAATATATGTGCATGGTTACGGGGTATGGAGTTAAATGGTTTATGAGATTTGAACATTGCATATTAGTAAACGTGTTAAAGGAATAAACATTTTTACAGATTTTGAAATAATTGAAAATTATTGATTTGAGGAGCGAGGATGACACCAAAGCTTTTGGTGGGGGTTTTAGGTTTTTATCAGTGTGTACGTCTTATCATTGGGAAAAAGAAAATATATGAATTTGGGGCAGAGATTTCAATGCTTTATGAGATAATTAGACTTATGATTCGAGGTGGTGGGGATGAACCCTTGGGTAAATGAGGTATAGATCATTCATGCATCTTGTCATGGGGAATAAGAAAATATACGGTTTAGGTGTCGGGTTTCTTACAGATTTTTAATTTTATGTAATTCAAGATAATTGGTTTTTTAAGGGGCGAGAAAGATGCCCATTGAGTAATGAGGTATGTACCATTTAAAAGGGAATCACGATATTGTTTATATGCATCGCTCTCACGTCGTTTCTTTATTATGATGAAAATTTATGAGATAATTGAACATTATTGATTTGATGGGAGTGGTGATAACCCCCTGGGGAAGCGAGGTATGTGTCATTTGGTGCATCCTACCATGGTGAATAAGAAATTATAGGTTTGGGGATTTCAACGGTTTATGAGATAATAGAACATTATTGATTTGATGCGAGATATATGTCATTTGGTGCGTCTTACCATCGGGAATAATAAAATATATGGTTAAGGGGTGGGGATTTAAGATAATTGAACATTATTAATTCGATGAGGGTGGTGCTAACCTCCTGGGAAAGCGAGGTATTTGTCATTTGGTGCATCTAACCATGGGGAATAAGAAAATATATGGTTTAGGGTTGAGGATGTTAACGGTTTATGAGATAATTGGACATAATTGATTTAATGGGAGTGGTAAAATCCCCCTGGGGAAGCGAGGAATGTGTCATTTGGTGCATCTTACCATGGGGAATATGAAAATTAGAATATCTTAGGAAATAATAAGTAAGATTATAGATCGTACATATAAAATCTATTACCAGCTTAATATTCAGTTCGTCAATTCCAACATTTTCAAAGATATTAACGATTTTGTCGGCAACAAGTTCAAACCATTTTCTGCAGTAGCTCCACTTCTGTTGCAATTTTTGAAATTAAAGAACTTAATTTATCTACAATATTATTAGAGAACAAAAGTACATATATTCAAAAATTGTTGCATGCAATTTTATTTGAAAAAAATACAAAACTGATCAAGTACTGGCAGATAGATAACAATTTTCAAATATCACAAATCTTGTATCCAGTGTCACAGCTGCATACAAAGGGAGTGAATATTCCGGCTTTTGTAAAGAATGTTATAAATTAGAAAATGCTCATACAGTTGATCAGATTAATATTTACAAAAATCTTAAGCATTTATTTGAATTTCATTTTCCATTTTTTTTAAAATAAATTAACTGCCCATTTCAGGATTCCTTACTTCTGTTTCTGGTGAACGAAACTTTTTCTATCCTTAATATGTAGCACAATATGGCCATATTCGCTTTAACAAATAAATTCACTTCGGATTGCATAATGGCTGCCCCCATTAAACAAAGACTTTTCTAAATGACCCATATGCAAAAAATGCATATGCTCCTATAGCTCTTGCTGCACTCACTATAATAATAAAAGTAACAGTGTATACCATGTACCATTATCATAACTAAACTTATATAATAACAGTAACAGTGTATACAATGTAACACTATCATAAATACACTTATGTAATAATAACAGTAACAGTGTATACAATGTACCACTGTCATAACTACACTTATATAATAATAACAGTAACAGTGTACCACTATCATAACTACACTTATGTAATAATAACAGTAACAGCATGTACAATGTACCACTATCATAACTACACTTATGTAATAATAACAGTAACAGTGTATACAATGTACCACTATCATAACTACACTTAAGTAATAATAACAGTAACAGTGTATACAATGTACCACTATCATAACTACACTTAAGTAATAATAACAGTAACAGTGTATACAGTGTACCACTATCATAACTACACATATGTAATAATAACAGTAACAGTGTATACAATGTACCACTATCATAACTACACTTATATAATAATAACAGTAACAGTGTATACAATGTACCACTATCATAACTACACTTAAGTAATAATAACAGTAACAGTGTATACAATGTACCACTATCATAACTACACTTAAGTAATAATAACAGTAACAGTGTATACAGTGTACCACTATCATAACTACACTTATGTAATAACAGTAACAGTGTGTACAGTGTACCACTGTCATAACTACACTTATGTAATAATAACAGTAACAGTGTATACAATGTACCACTATCATAACTACACTTATATAATAATGACAGTAACAGTGTATACAGTGTACCACTATCATAACTACACTTATGTAATAATAACAGTAACAGTGTATACCATGTACCACTATCATAACTACACTTATGTAATAATAACAGTAACAGTGTATACAGTGTACCACTATCATAACTACACTTATGTAATAATAACAGTAACAGTGTATACAATGTACCACTATCATAACTACACTTATATAATAATGACAGTAACAGTGTATACAGTGTACCACTATCATAACTACACTTATGTAATAATAACAGTAACAGTGTGTACAATGTACCACTATCATATCTACACATATGTAATAATAACAGTAACAGTGTATACAGTGTACCACTATCATAACTACACTTATATAATAAAAACAGTAACAGTGTACCACTATCATAACCACACTTATGTAATAAGGCCAATTAAAATTAATTTATAGATTTTCATCCCCGCCCGCCCCTTGAAAATCGTGCCGCCCCGATTTTTTTTATTTTCTCAAATTTACGATTTCCGGATTTTGTTCATCTCTGTTACCGGTATCCGTTTCAATAATTTTGTTTTTTGTTAACTTCCTGTAACAATTCAACATGGTTTTCGTGATTCGACTATTTTTGTGACCTTCAGATGTCTTTTGGTCAGCTTAAGTCTGCAGAGATTGGAGTTGAAATTTCTATTGTGCATGTTTCTGGAATAAAAACATATATAAGCCATTTTATAACGTTTACATATTAATAACACCTTACAAAATAGTTTCATATGAAATAAAAAATAAAAAATAAAATCCTTCCACCCGCCCCATTTTTTTCAAAAAGTTGGATGAAAATCTACTAATTAATTTCAGTTGGCCTAATAACAGTAACAGCATGTACAATGTACCACTATCATAACTACACTTATGTAATAATAACAGTAACAGTGTATACAGTGTACCACTATCATAACTACACATATGTAATAATAACAGTAACAGTGTATACAATGTACCACTATCAAAACTACACTTACGTAATAATAACAGTAACAGTGTATACAGTGTACCACTATCATAACTACACTTATGTAATAATAACAGTATCAGTGTGTACAGTGTACCACTATCATAACTACACTTATGTAATAATAACAGTAACAGCATGTACAATGTACCACTATCATAACTACACTTATGTAATAATAACAGTAACAGTGTATACAATGTACCACTATCATAACTACACTTAAGTAATAATAACAGTAACAGTGTATACAGTGTACCACTATCATAACTACACTTATGTAATAATAACAGTAACAGTGTATACAATGTACCACTATCAAAACTACACTTAAGTAATAATAACAGTAACAGTGTATACAGTGTACCACTATCATAACTACACTTATGTAATAATAACAGTAACAGTGTATACAGTGTACCACTATCATAACTACACTTATGTAATAATAACAGTAACAGTGTATACAATGTACCACTATCATAACTACACTTATGTAATAATAACAGTAACAGTGTATACAATGTACCACTATCATAACTACACTTAAGTAATAATAACAGTAACAGTGTATACAATGTACCACTATCATAACTACACTTATATAATAATAACAGTAACAGTGTATACAGTGTACCACTATCATAACTACACTTATGTAATAATAACAGTAACAGTGTATACAATGTACCACTATCATAACTACACTTATGTAATAATGACAGTAACAGTGTATACAGTGTACAACTATCATAACTACACTTATGTAATAATGACAGTAACAGTGTATACAATGTACCACTATCATAACTACACTTATGTAATAATAACAGTAACAGTGTATACAATGTACCACTATCATAACTACACTTATGTAATAATAACAGTAACAGTGTATACAGTGTACCACTATCATAACTACACTTATGTAATAATAACAGTAACAGTGTATACAGTGTACCACTATCATAACTACACTTATATAATAATGACAGTAACAGTGTATACAGTGTACCACTATCATAACTACACTTATGTAATAATGACAGTAACAGTGTATACAATTAACCACTATCATAACTACACTTATATAATAATGACAGTAACAGTGTATACAATGTACCACTATCATAACTACACTTATATAATAATAACAGTAACAGTGTATACAATGTACCACTATCATAACTACACTTATGTAATAATAACAGTAACAGTGTATACAATGTACCACTATCATAACTACACTTACGTAATAATAACAGTAACAGTGTATACAGTGTACCACTATCATAACTACACTTTAAGTATTAATAACAGTAACATTTATATATTTTGAAATAAATTTCAGGTAAATGTTGTGATGAAGGAAAATCTTTCCTACAAACTGTACCAGATTCACCTGCCACAAAAGCATACATAGATATCATTAAAAGTAAGTTTTATATTTGAGTTTAAAAAGCTGATGTAGTATCTACAGGCATGCAGCATCAGCTGTTGATGTGGTTT
This sequence comes from Mytilisepta virgata, assembly GCA_028015205.1. Classification (NCBI taxonomy): domain Eukaryota; kingdom Metazoa; phylum Mollusca; class Bivalvia; order Mytilida; family Mytilidae; genus Mytilisepta; species Mytilisepta virgata. The sequence goes on from CM051521.1 coordinate 114,906,103, forward strand.
CATTGCTTATTCTTGTCTTGATTTAAATGAAACATGATATAAAGGAACAGTTATAGTCTGTAGTGAGGTCAGTGTTTTGTTTACTAGGGTAAGTGTATCATTTCTGGATTATGACAACATGATATACCTAGTTTCTTTTAAACAAAATCTACTTTAAAAAGTCATTCTTTCCATTTTTCTTGGAAAATATTGCTTTAATAGTCCATAAACATCATTCATGTTTATTTGTAAAACACTAGTCAAAATGATATGTATTATAAATTTGTCACACAAAAAACATAGAGAGTATATGAAAGATAAGAATTATTAACCAGATTTTCCAGCAAGGAGAAAAGTTAAGTATTTATTTGGTGAAATATAGCAGACAGGGGCCAAGATGGCAGCTACAAACAGTAATGAAGCAAAATCCAGTTATTTGTAAATTTCTGAGCATGTCCTGCATATGTAGCACTGTTTTTGGACTTAAATCAAAAGCATTTCTCTTTATCTAAATTTTAATCACCAAATAGAAAGCATTCAACTGAATACCAAGAAACATAAATTATCAGGATTTAGGAAAAGCATACATTTAATGTTTGAATTACAAAATTTTCAATCATTTAAGCAAATTGCTGATATAGGCATTTCTGATACTGAGTAATGGTTAATTTGGGAGAACTTTGTTGAAAAAGTTTTGCTGAATTATGCTTTAAGTTGACTACCATTACCGAATAATGGAAAAATTAACGAAATTACTGAATTATTCCAGGATACCAATTTTGATGCATAAGATATGTATATCTGGTTAGATATTTATATCTTGTTACTGGGGGACTCGGTGGCCGAGTGGTCTAGGTAGTTCGTTATGACTACTAATGATCCCTAGCCTTTCAACACTGAGGTTTGTGAGTTTGAATCTCACCTGTGGTAGGGTGTTTTCGACTCCAATCTAAATTGACAAGGATTGGCAATTTTCCTACCGAAGGTCGGTGGTTCTCTCCGGGTACTCCTGCTTCCTCCACCAATAAAAACTGGCTGCCGCGAAATAGCCAAATGTGCTGAAAACGGCGTAAAACCCAACTAAATATATCTTGTTACTTATGTATATCTTGTTAGATATGTATATCTTTTTGAATTGTGACTCAGAAGTTGTGTTTAAGACCCAGTAAGGTTGCTGCTACTGAAAAAAAAACAGCTTAAGGCCAGAGTTGTGGCATTTCTTTTTAGCGTTTTGTTCTTTTTCTCTTTATAGCCTTTAGCAAAATTTCTACTTTTATTTCAGAAATAAAGGAATATTGTGCAAAGTTTATAGAAAATCATAATGAAGTTACAGGTGAATTAAAGGATACAGATGGATAGACAATCATTGGAATTTTCAAAACATGCTGCTTTATATCTAAATTAAAGTTTTATTTTTGTGGAATTAAAGCTCTTTTAATAAAATCTCAAAAATTGCAGATGTATTATAGTATATTATCGTTCATCATATGAAGTTGATGGGGTATATAGCAATCATTATGTCCATTTATCTGTTTGTTTATCTGATAATTTTGTAAGCACAACTCATTCTAAGCTGTTTGATGGAATTTAGTAAAATTTCACACAAGGGTAAATGAAGCAAAATAATTACTGGTCAAGGGGAGGTAATTTGAAATAAGCATTTAGTTGATTTGAAAGATTGGTATCATTTTGTGAGCTTCCCCACAGTACTTGTAGTTTCATACTGTCAAATGATTGAAGGGGTTATTGGAACAAATCAAACCACTTAATGTTTTCTTCAGTGATCTGCGTTATAAAAATAAAGTATTCTGTCCAGCACATTTGAAAGGAATGGTCTGTAATGTCTTATTAATCATCAGTGACATCCATTTTTGCACAATTGTTTTAAATGAAAAAAAAAATTCAGGAAAGATATATTTTCTTAAGTCTGAAACACTACCAGTAAGTCTAAATTTTGACCATTTTCAAGGACAAAATTCAGACCCTATAAAGGTCAATAAAAAAAATTAGTACTATAATTCATCAGCAATCAAATGCAAGAGGTTTTCACCTATGTTTAACATTAATCTGCCACTTTTGTACAAAGCTTGAACCCCCTGGATGAAAAAAATATAAAAAAACATTGTACAGCTACAGACCAGATGTAAGGACTAAATCTGTTGGAAAAGTAAATTTACACCCAAGAATGTTTGGAATTACAAAGATAATAACATACTTTTGTAGTGTAATTAGAAAGGTAATCAATCTAGAGTCGACTCTCGTTATCTCAAACTCATTTGAGTTGAATTTTCGGATGACTCGAATTTTTATGTGGTCCCAAATGTTTTACAGTGCAAATATATCTATTTTGACTCCTGTTTAGTTGAATTTGCACGAGTCGAATTTTCTTCTATCTCGAATTCAACTTTGAGCCCCAAATTATAAAAACAATGTAAATTTTATTTGTTATGTTGAATATTTTTCATCTGTCAAAACATCACCTTGAGGATTGAATGTCTTCACAGATAAGTTTTACTTCCAGTAATTGACAGTCGAAGTTGATTGATTTTTTGTGCTATTGATTTATTGAAAATTCACATTGGTTTGTAAAAACAATTCATGTTGAGTAGATTAATAAATTTATCTACAAAGATGTTTTATCAACAAGGTAATCAATTTAATGATTTATTTGTCGTCTTGCTCTTAGTGCATACTGTCAAATCTTTTTGTTCTATTTTAATCAGTTTTTTCTTCAACGGTTTATTATTTTTATATATATAGATTCTCCTTCAGGTACGAGTGAGCTATGGAATTTCATGTTGAAATCTAAAATTTAACTATTGAGGGTGGAGAAATTCCATAACTCACGAGTAAATTGAAGGAGAATTTGTTTCTCCTATGATTTTCGACAAAAACCTCAAGAATATGTTGTTGCTATGTAGTTTGTTTACATTGACATCATTTTGGGACTTCTCTAGTTTATCATTCCAATAACTGTAGAAAAAATGGCGGTAATTCCCACATAGAAATTTAATCACCGGGAAGTGGTTAAAAATATTATGTATTTTTATCCCACTGATTAAACACGTCAAGAATAGGAGAAAGAATGTTACACATTAATTATATAAGTATCTGAACATGGATAAATAAATGTAGGTCTCTATAGTATGTGTATAAGCTATCTTTTTACTGCGGCACCTACAGAGATTTTAGATTTACCAGAATTAGTAAATTACCTCCCTTCGTAACTAGGAAAATTTGTCAGCTCCCTTTCAGTCCAATTTCGTCTATCTCGACATTTTTTCGTGATCCGACGGACTTCGAGATAACGAGAGTAGACTATTTCAAAATAATTATAAGAAGTAAGAATGGTTTACATTATGATAGAATGCAAAGCACTCTTGGATGGTTTTTGTGACAATTATTTGTTGATGGTATTCTATAACTCTATTGTCACTATCAGAGAAGTAACATGTCTGCCATTGGAAGTTCCAGTTTATTGTCTTGCCTGTGATGACTGTCGTAAAAGGCGAGATAAAGGTATTACTTGCCAGCTGTGGCAGTGGCATAAACCTTTTAAAACTTTTTTAAAACCTTAATAACTTTGTACACATAATACCTACACTTAAGATCTTTGGTCCACAGATACATTATGGTATAAACTTGGCAGCAGTATACTTTTATTGTGACCTTGAAATAGTTTTCATGGTTCATTGATTTCATAAACATTTGTAAAATCTGAATAAAAGTTTCGTCATTCTATCCATTTCTCAGCAACTAATACCTAGACCCATAGATAGCTCTTGTTGAATACATGACAGACTAAAACCTGTCACCCAACCTTCACCTGAATTTCATGGTTGAGTGACTTGCAATACATTTTCTTGATTAAGTCTATTTCTCAGCATCTGTACTAACTAGACCCACAGTATTTGGTTGATAGTTGTTATTGGGTATATACCAGAAAGACCTGACCTTTGACCTCTATATCACGCTAGAGTGATTTGTTTCACATTTTTGGGATTAAGTCCATTTCTCAGCAACTGTAATATGTAGACCAACCATATTTAGTCTATAGATAGTTCTTGGTGGGTACATGCTTGTCTGTGGCCTTGACCTGAATTTCACACTTGAGTGACTTGTTACATTTTCATGATAAGTCAGTCTATTTCTCTGTAGCTGTAATACCTATGGTCTGTTGATATGTCTTGGCAAGTAGGTGTCAGTGTGACACCAGACCTTGATGGGTACATACCAGTCTGAGATCTGTTAACTGACCTTGGACACAATTTTATGGTTGAATGACGCATCAGATTTTTCAGACAAATTTCACCTAACCATAACTATTTTTTTTACTGCATTTTCCTTTGAGTTACAATTTCGTGTATCAGATAATCTTTATTCTATGTGTGTATTCAGGCAAGACATTTAGTGTGTCCATTCTTGTGGTTGGTGGCTGTCCAAAGTCTAATGAAAAAAAAAAGAAACTGAAACTTGGTTTGAACAAAAAAGGGAAAGGCCTATATTTGATCCAAGCAGGCCAAGTATAAACTTGTTTGTCCAAACTAGATAAATTGTAGAATCCTACAGTGATTCTGAGGTTAATGTTTAAATATTTTTTGGAATGCAGACCCAGGCATAGTATTGGTCCCTTGTTAAAGTATTTTTTATACAACTATAAGATCTCCTTTGAGATATAGATATGCTTGGTCTTGTCCATTCCACATGATATGGTACAAAAGATATCTAGTCAATTTTTAAATTTTAATGAAATTTTTGATTGTGAAGTAATGTTACTAGTTTAAATGAATATTTTAACTATTGAGTTCATCAGGATCTGGAAGCAAATGACACACAGTTGAATGTAACAAATTCCTTTTCTCTTCTTCAGCCTTTGTCAGATCATTGACTTCTCTTATAGGCTTCATTTTTTCTTCATATTCCATGAATTTAACATCCTGACAATGCTTGGCCACTTTTCCGCTGGTACAACTACCTAAAGCTTTTGTTTCATGTTCGTTGTCATCAATATGTTTTTCTCTTATGACTCTCAAAGCTTGCTCCTGTGGCATGTTTAAGATGGTATTCAGCGGTCCACGACGAAATCTACTGACGGCTGCTACAGTTTTGGCCGCTCGTTTAAATCGACTTAATAAATTCTTGGGATTTTTTAATTTGCTTCCAGGTTCAGTTCCTTTTAAACAAAGTAGAAATAGATATATAAATTCCACAAAATAAAATTTCAAAGGATGCATTCTAAATTGCATTTTATGCTAAAAAAGCTATTAGAGCTCAATAAAAAAAATAAATTATAGATTGATTCAAAAACTATTACGTGTTTGTTGAATGAGCAATTTATATATAACAGCATTTACTGGATTTATTGGCTGACCTGCCCTATATATAGGCCATGTGAGCTTATGTCACCATTTTGCACTCGTCGTCAGCGTCCGTAAACTTTTCAAACTTGGTAGGAATGATGTATGGAAGGACCTCTACAAACTATCCATCTTAGCTTCCATTTGGATGAACAACATGGACGTCAGAGGCCATTTTTATGCCCCGGGACCAACAGTCGGGAGGGGGGCATATTAATTTACCTTGTCCGTCCGTCCGGATATAGGTACATGGTTTGTCTGGCTATCTCCTCCTACAGTTTTGGAGCTACAGCTTTGTTATTTTTTAGAATGTTTATACATATGATGTAGGTGTGCATGTCCACAGGATTTTGATTTTTTTTTCAAATATTCTCAAAATGACATTTTTTTCATACTAGCTGCATAATGGGAACATGGTTTGTCCGGCTATCTCCTCTTACAGTTTTAGAGCTACAGCTTTAATATTTTGTAAGATGTTTATACAAATAATCGAGGTGTTTATGTCCACAGGATTTTGATTTTTTTCAAATATTTGCTCTCTTGGACTTCTGTCTGGCTACATGCCCTGCTACTCCTGTACTACTTACCCATTATTTGCTCACTTAGACGTCTACCTATAGGCCCTGCCACTCCTGTAATTGCCGCTGAAGAATTTTTCTTTATATTTGATACTTTTCTTAGGTCTACAGTACTTTCTCCTGTGCTGTAACATAATATTTGTTGTCAAGTAATGGTCAAATAAAATCTTTATCCTATAAGTACCTTTAACCAGACCATTTTTTTTCAAAGAAATATATAGATGACAATGGTGAAGTTTTATTTTTTAACTCCTAATTCAATGATACCAACAATAATTGCAGTATTTCATCAACTTAATATTTTTGGTGAAAATTGTAACCCTTTATATGACAGCATTAACTAATGTTAATATATACAAGAAATTCATTAAACCAATGAAGTTAATAATTGTGTACAATTTATTCATCATTTCTTTGTATTAAAGTTCACCTGTGTACTTGTGCCACTGTCTGCAGTACGTGAGAGACACGGGATGGTCTGGTAGAAGTGCTGTACTGGTCACAGTTAAACCCATGTTCTTCTGTTGGATCAAACTCAACGTGATCTTCTGTAACTGATTTATAAGATAGATATTCAGTTCCTATAACTTGGGTATTTCCGTTATATATATTCAGTTTCTATAACTTGGGTATTTCCGTTATATATATTCAGTTTCTATAACTTGGGTATTTCCGTTATATATATTCAGTTTTTTATATTATTTACTGTAACTTTGTATGGAACTGTTTTATTTTGGGAACTGAAAAGCGGAGTATGTATTGCAAGGCATTAGAATTCTGAAACATGACCTTTTGAAATAATAAGGTATCTGTTTCAGATAAGGAGATCTTGAGGTGTTTTCATGCAATTTTCAAGTTACTATTTCAACGGCAGTCATTCTATTGTCAGTAGTTTCTAATTTTTTTACTGGAGCAATTCTCTTCGCATAAAGTAATTATAAAACCTCATATTGACTCTATGTCCTGATAAAATGTAATTTTTCTTGGGAGGAGATCAAAGAACAAACTTCTCGATTTTTGCCAAGAGGGAAATGTATTAAAATAGCTTTAATATGTTGAAAAGGAGATGTTGTTTTAGTTAATTATTGTTTGTTAAATTAATCAAGTTTTATGTTATGAACCTATATTTAAATCACAATTTCTTCGATCAATGGAGAAAATTACATGTAAAGAAACGTTTCCTTTCTAAAATAATTATTCTGCACTTTCAGGAACTAACGTCTTGCAAAAAAGTCATAACCACTGATTTTGGAGTTTTAAACATTTATCCATTCTTTACCAAAAGTTATTGCACACATTAAATTGTAATAACCAAACAAAGTTTTATCAATCATTGATAAGTTCATGTTTTCTACCGGTAATGTTCGTGCATCGAGGATATTTGGATCTATTGCTAAATATTTGTATCACAAATTTGGAAAACTGCTACGAGTGTTAGATTGAATAGGGTATATGTGCGCAACTATCAGACAGATAAAATTCACGTTGAACAACCGTTTTAAAAATTTGATATATTAAATTAAATATTCTTGATGTATATAATACAATAATTCTCAACTGGGAACACTGAAATTACATTTATGTCCAATACAAACACAGTTTTACCTATATTTTGTCGGGTGATCGAAGAATGGACTGTTACTCTGCATTTTAAGATAAATGCGATTAGGAAACAACCATTTGATTTTTAGAAAGAGTTCGGACAAGGTAAAAATACAGGCACAAAGGGGACAGGCTTGACAAGACTAGATTCATATCATTTAGAATCAAAAAGTATATTTTTAAAAAAAAAATTTGGCGCACTTGCATGCGCCAAGCGCAAAAAATATCCCCCCAATGGATACCATCAAAAACAACTTCCATGACCCAAGATCACTTCCTTACCCCCTCTCCATATAAATCAAATGGTTGCCCACTTGTAAAATATAATACACACCAGCTTTAATAGCCATGGACGACATAGAGGAAACCCCAATTCCTGTCAATGGTTTACACATCCAATTGTGTTTATATATTTCAGATAAAACAGGTCTCATAACTGGATCATAGTTCATCATCTTCATTAACAAATCTTTACAATCTGTTCCAAGCAAATCATGACAATCTATTATTATATTTTAATATATAAACTACTTTTATAGTGGTTTGATGATAATACGTGTCGCGTTTTATAAATATTATTCTATATCAATATTATTAAACCATTATCATGATAATTAATTTGTTTTCTATGTGCACGTTCTAAACAATATAGACATAAAAAATTCGATATTATATAGGACATAAAACCTTTTGAAACGTGTCTGGTAAATTTGAGTTTCTTTTCCATACAATATAAGAGGATATCTATATCATCATCACGATATGGTAATTTTCCACACAGCATACTGTATAAACATACACCTGAAATTCAGAAAAAAACTATTTATTTTTGCAAAAAAAAAAAAAATAATAATAATAGATGAACCAAATGTATAAATCTCGTTCTTGAAATACACGTCTGTTGTTAAAAGATAAAACAGTATTTTAAATAAAGAATATCCTGTCTATCACTGACACCTGGCACTGATGAAGCCTATAATTTTTTGTCTCGCCTACGACGAAATTTAAATTTGGCTAAGGTGCAAGTTCCACAGCAATATTTGGTACATGGATTCGGTGTAAGGAGTTTACATTCGTTTGACCTGTCACATATCGCTTTGACCTATTTTTTTACGCGCTCCATTCAGGATAATGTCTCTTCCTCAGTAAGTAACTATATATATGATAGATCAACGATATTGATATGGAAGGAGGAAGATGGTGGGTGTATTTTTGACACAATGTCCCTACATATACGAGGCAAAAGTTTAGTAAAGTAACAGCGCTTTTACTGTTGTTCTTCATCTTAAAAAACTAAGTGAGGCATTCAATATGGATAAAACGACGGGCCATATCACCGGAAGAGCGGGAATCTCTTTGCTTAATACCTCCCTCCACTGTTTGTTCAGAAACTGACTGGACTGTTTACTATATTTCATATGGATAGTTTAACAAAAACATTTCTCAAATTTAAAATAAATTTCTGTCAAAATCGAGTCGGCTCTTAAGTGTCCCTCTTCTTACTAAACCCGACATATGGGATATAATTTGATTATTCTCGAATGCTAAACGAAAGCCTTACCCATACTCCACACATCAGCTGCAAAACCATTATATTTGTGCCCATCTAATACTTCTGGTGCGCAGTAAACGTATGATCCACAATTTGTTTCCAAAAAACTTTTATCAGGAACAGTGCATGCAAAATCAAAATCTATAAAAAAAATTGTTTAACTATATTAAATAATTTTGTATTTTTTTTTAATATGTAGGTCTTTCCCTGTGGTCGTATGGTTCATAAATAGATTGGAACCAGCGGATGGGGGTGGTACAGCTACAAGCGATATATTTGTATCGAAAAATTCTGGATGATATTGCTTTATTTTTTTAAACAATGACAATGTAAGGTCCAGTATTTTCAGGACACTATGTATATGTAGATCTGACGTTCAAATGATAATGAGTGAATTATTTTTTAGAAAAAAAATCTCCCCGGCCTTAAAACCAAGATTTATAAAAGGTTTAAATACGAGATAAAATAAATTCGCCTTCGTGGTTTGTTTTTAAAAGAATCAAATTTAGATTCCATGTGAGTGGCCTTTGAATTATTGGTAATTATCCAATATTGCTACTTTATCCGTACAAGTTAATGCCCCACTTCCCCTCAATTGTTTTGTACACAGTGAGATGACATTAATACTAAATTAACTACATGTATAGTTTTTAGATTTTTAAGTTAGTTGTTAATTAAACTGGAACATTTAATGAGAGTTAGTACATTTGGCCCTAAATTTCTTGATCTTTATTTACCTGCGAGCTTAAGATTAAAGTTTTTATCTAGTAATATATTGTCACATTTGATATCTCGGTGACAAATATTGTTCTCGTGTAGAAACGATACGACATCAAGTAACTGTTTAAATAAACGGCGAGCATCGGCTTCAGAAAGATGTCCCATTTTGTTAATATAATCTGTCAGGTCACCATTTGGTGCATACTCCATGGTGATAAGATACATCTTGTCTGATTCAAATAACTGTATCACATCCAACTGAAAGTATGAAAAGATCAATTACCACAGTTATACTCAGTTACAAATTTAAGCTTTATATGCGTTTACTGTGCTACTCTTACCTAAAAATACTCACAACTTGACTCATCTCATACCTATACAATATAAAACACAAAAAGCCTTACTTTATAACGAGACAAACGTCCAGTCTTCCTACTATTTTATTTCTAAGTTGGTCATTACAGTGAACACAAGCTAACATGTCTTTAGTGTGAGTAAAACATAACACTCATTGCACTTAAAAACTAACCACAAGAAATCATACGTACAAAGTCTTAATTACAAGTTTTATTTAACCTACTAAGCACAAGAATTTTCACCTATTGTTTAATTTATGAACTTATGATTTTCTTTAACATACAAAACCATCTTCAGAAACGTTCCTCTCTCTCAACGTAGCTTGCACTAAGTTTCTCTCGCAACTTAACGTAATCAAATGTGCATGGGTTTATTCCCAACATAGTTAAAAATATAAACTTAAGGCTGTAATGCATTCATTTCTATGACTTATGATTTGTACATCGTAAGTAACTATCCTCGTGCATAGCTCTGTCCTTAGATGGCTTTGTTTTACCCCTTTTGGTCATTTTCGCATTTGTAAATTTGCTCTTCAGCTTTTTGGATTATTGTTTTGGTATTTAATACTTTAGGCCTTGGGCACAACTGATGAGTCGTAAGTGTCCGAAATGTGCACATCTTATGCATCAAAATTGGTATCAAAGAATTCATTTTACCACTACTGGGGGACTACATGTTAGTATTTTGATACTAACTCGAAATTGATACTTTAAACTTACCGTTACAAAAATGTAAAAATTTCGAAAACCAAGGAGTAGTTCTCCCGTGCATAGCTCTGGTTTAGGCTTTACCTCTTTTGGTCATTTTGGCATTTTTGAATTTGCTATTCAATTTTTTTTTATTATTGTTTTGGTTTTCAATGATTTTAGGCTTTGAGCACAATTGATGAGTTGTAAATCAACGAAATGTGCATATCTTGTGCATCAAATTTGGTATCAAAGAATTGTATTTCTCCTGCAACCTCAATACATTATCATTCTTACTTTAATAACGTTACAAAGTTACTAAACCTGAAAACTAATAATATTATTTATAAATCTTATAATACTACCTCGATTTGAATCTTCTCTTCACACAGTTGTCTTTGAGATATACTTGTCTTAGTATATAAACAGCAAAGAATACACATATCTTTACCTATAATCATATTAACTTACCATACCCGGATGGTAAACATTCGTAAGAATACCGATTTCTCTAGCAATGAATTTTCGATGATCTCTAGGGCGTAGCTTTGATTTATAAATGATTTTAACTGCAACAGTCTCGTTAGTTCTCACACAGAATGCCTTCTTGATTTTTGAGTATTTTCCTTCGCCTATGGTTTCTCCTATAATATAACCTCTCGCCTGTAAAACATTTAGGTTATTTTTATCCGGTGCCCAGCCGTCGTCCTTTTCTTTGAGAGTAAGAGGATCATCGAGTCTTATTAATAAAGGTACTGTTTCCGCCATTTCACCCGCGAAAATATGCCCACCATAGAAACGTACAGTGACGTCTTACCATGGCGTTATGACGCTATGCTGAGAATGTTGGTCTAGCCCTGTCGAAACGCAATTAACATAAAAATAAAACCTATTGAAGTGGCAACGGAATTGTGAAATACTATAAGCTCGGCATATTTTTTACTTGACATGCAGTATCCCTCTTCGAACCCAGTATGAAAATTAAACCTTTATACTTACGGCTGAACTGGACTGAAACGACGGAACAATGTTAAATCATAATAAGGATTTATACTTTTTACCGTAAGATGACCCTCCCTTTGTAGGAACGAACGTGGATACAAAACCCTGACTTGTGAGCATGCCATAAAATTGAAGCTGATAATAATTCTTTGTGTATTATCTATACAAAACCAGGCTTTCCTTGAGGGAAAAAATATAACGATATTATTGATTACTTTATCTGAAACTAAAGACAATTTTAATAAGACTGGCAACTTTCAGTAAATATTTTAAAAAAAGATTTTCCAACAAAAATGTGTAAAACCTAAAAAGCAATTGTTAAATGTGATAATTAAAATGTAAATGAATATGAATTCTTAGAAATTTAATTCAGAGTATAATATAAATTTAACCGCAAGCATAAACATTTGGCAAATAAGTCTAGAAAATCTTTAGGAAATATTGGCAAAAGAATACCGAAGAGAAAAATCAATGGGAAAGTCCGTAAAATCGAAATCTAAAGAAAAAGATGAAGATGGAACATAACAAACAAATGCCATAAGGAAACTTGTATAACTAAAAGAATAAAAAAACAAATAATAACGAAACAAAAATATAACAAGAACAAAAGCACAAGCGATGTGGTGAACTCCCACTAAAAACCGGGAGTGACATCAGGTGTTTCGGAACGGTAAGCACGTCCTGCCAGTCTGTTAACAGCACCATGTCGCATTGCCAGTGAGGTTCCACTATACAATTAGAATTTTATTTCTAGCTTAGTTTCAGAAAATACTAAATGTTTAAAACTGATAGGTAAAATTTGCTGATAATTATGATTTCTGACCACGAAGCTGATTTATGCTGAAAGAGAGGATATGTGTCATATACACTGAAATTCTACATTAAGTGATAACTGATCCCAGACTGCGTCACAAGAATGTATTTTCCACAATATTTTGAAAAAACATCATTTTCGTTGCTATGGGTATTCAAGGAAAAAAAGATATTTAGGAAGAAATCGTTAAGTTCCCCCGACCAGCACAAATTTGTCATTATTTTCAAATCTACATATTTGGGTCTAAAAACCGAAATAAAGGGAAGATTGTGCATAACATACATGTAAAATTTTATATTTTGTGGCTAAAATTCAACTCAGAATGACAATTGTGTAGTACTACCTGAGTAAAATACAAGTCCGGTTCCCGATTAATATGCGTCTTGCAACCTCTTCCATACTTGAGATAAACCAGTTTTGATTTACAATGCTTGAATAGCTTTTATCTATTCTGACATGTCATTAAAAAAACAAAACAAAAGCTAAAATCCAAGATGCTTTTATCTATGTTGATAAAACAACAATTGAAAAATGTCTGCCAATATTTTATCGGTACTGAAAAAATACTTCAACAAATTAAACTGAGATAATCCCTATATATGCCAAATTATATATAGCACAAGTTATTTTATATTCATCCCAATTATATGTAGAACATATAACCCTAATTTTAATCAAAGTACTGAAGTACTGAACATCAGAGGACCTCAAGTTATGTTGGATTATCGATAAATGACAGGTGTTTATATAGTACCTGCCAGACAGATATTCACCTTACAGTATAGTACACATAATATAATTTGCTATCATATCTGAGATACCGTCTTATAGTAAGAAACTTATCTTTGTGAATTATCCATGAAATGTTGACGTGGTCAAATGAGAACTGCTAGATTGGCATTATGACCGTATAGTTGCACACTTGCAAAAATCTTTAGCTTATTACTTATGACAGAGAATCAACATAGCAAATATTTTTTTGACTAGTCACTGAATTATGAGAAAGAGGTCAAGACAATCATATTAAAACAGATAAATTGTAATATTTGGGTATAAGATACCACATGAACAGTAAACTCATATATCTGTTACGCTAAGCTTTTTGGTCTAATTTTAGCCAGTGATGATACTGTTGTATGTGTGTGTGCTGGCTACAAGTATGGGGAACAGGTACCGAGAATTATATTCCTTGCTCAACGCAACACAACTCTCTCAACACAGTTAAGGAATTCAATCCTTCCCAGAATATGCACAAGCTGTTTTAAAGAAAAGTAAAAATCCAAAATGAGGAGGACGAAATGTGTTTATTAAATACATGAAGCCAATAAACAATAAACATTAATATCATTATTTTTCTCTTTCCGCGAGTACAATAGATATCTCTCTTTTCTAATTAGTCATTTCTTATTCATTAAAAATAAAGACGAGATAAAAAATAAAAAAAATAAAGATTGATAAGTCATATATTTTCATGATTTTACACAGCTAGTTAATAAAGGGATCATAGAATGGGCTTTTGTCATATTGGTCCAGTATTATGTCCTTGGCCCAATACGACTGTCCTTGGACATAATACAGGACCAATATGAAAAAGCCCATTCAATAACCCTATATTATATATACACATTTTCACAGTACTGTATATCAATATTACATGTTATATATACACATTTTCACAGTACCGTATATCAATATTACATGTTATATATACACATTTTCACAGTACCGTATATCAATATTACATGTTATATATACACATTTTCTCAGTACTGTATATCAATATTACATGTTATATATACACATTTTCACAGTACCGTATATCAATATTACATGTTATATATACACATTTTCACAGTACTGTATATCAATATTACATGTTATATATACACATTTTCACAGTACCGTATATCAATATTACATGTTATATATACACATTTTCACAGTACCGTATATCAATATCTATAATACTAAATTTACGAATTAGCCGAATAGGCGGCAAAACGCGTGCTTCAAAATAAACGATGTATGGTTCAGATTATAAAGGTTATTATCAGATTTGACAATCTGCATTTATAAATTTAAACTGCAGTTTTGTTTATGTGCAAATGCAATATGCATGGACTTTTCCGGTATGAATTCTCCCAACATATCCCTTAGAAGGTTCTCGAATGCATCATTTTAACACATTGGTTTAAATAAACAATTATGCACATATTTTAAATGTATTTTTATTTGAAATTACGGAAGAAGAATAAAACAAATTAAAAACATTCTCCTTCCAGTGGGATGTTTCCGCTTCATGTATTCAGGATTGTTTTTTCTACAGTAATGCAATTTCTCCTAACTATAAACATTATGAACTTTGAAGATTATGAAGAAGTAAGGCAAAGTTCAGAGGAATTCCTAACTTAGTTGTTTTTTGGATTGCTCGGATGTTTACTTTGCACAAAGTGATAAAACCAGCCATTATCCATTTTTACATTATTTGTCATGTGACCTGTCTAAATATATCTCTACCATACAATTCCCTGTAAGCCCTAGATAAAAATATTTTTAACAAATGGTCATCTTTATCATTAATGACGAAATTTATCTTGGACATCTTTATAAACGTGGACAGCACACGCAGCCACACACTAAAAATGCTTTTATCGTCTATTGGATTTATTTGTGAAATTAAGCCTCGCTTGCCCTGCCCATGATGACAATGAACAATTGGAACAATTATTTTCCAAAAATATGCTCTACTTAACTCACGGCATCTTTTGAAAAATTCATCCGTCACTAAGGAAATGTTTATTCATATTCTTTTTCATATTTATTCTGAATGAAAAAGGTAATGCATTATGAAATGTGTATTTAATGAAAGCTTTTCATCAAGTTCCAGTTCAGAATTAATTGTAACATAAACATATTGACAATTTATGTGGTTGTATTTTCGTCATAGATTTTGACTATGATGGAACCTTAAGGTCCATTTTGGTAATTCTACGCGGCATACAGTCTACTTCATCAGTGGATACATCTTCGGTAGTAACGAACAACAGTATGATATTTAGGTCACGTTGACCTACATTTCACGCTTCATTGACTTTGGTTAAAGTTTGCATTAACATCCATTTCTGGAATACTACAGCATATATATACATGAAACTATCAGTTGATACCACCTACTTGACAGGAAAGTTTATGGGAAGCCTGCCACAACATCCACATTGAGTTCCTGTTCCACGAATGCCATGGCCGCAAAAACTTTTTAAAGTCAATATGGCCACCACAAAAAAAAATGGTTATTTTCCCGCGCTCGCGCGGGTTCAATGTCTAGTTACATGTTATATATACACATTTTCACAGTACCGTATATCAATATTACATGTTATATATACATATTTTCACAGTACCGTATATCAATATTACATGTTATATATACACATTTTTACATGTTATATATACACATTTTCACAGTACCGTATATCAATATTATAGTGTTATTAACTGGCTGTTTCTGTATTGGCACTGGTATAGATTCAAGGTTTGCTGTATTGGCCCCGAGACCCGAGCTAACCGAGAATCTATACAAGTGCCAATACAGAAACAGCCAGTTCATAACACTTTTATTAAATAATCCAACTTTTTCAATACAGACTTGTTCTGAATGCTGTATTACATACATCAAATGTGAATATAGGGCCAATATTTCCAATACGGACTGGCAATGCAACGACCGGAAGTGAAAAGGCTGTATTAGCCCTAGGGCTCATACGGCCTTTTTCAGTATTGGACCGGGCCGAAAAGCAATATAGATCACGTGATTTATATGACCAGGACGACGTCACCAGTATGACACATGCCGTTTTGGTAGTATTAGGGCTGTTTTAATCGTATTATTTAATAACTAGACATTGAACCCGCGCGGGCGCGGGAAAATAACCATTTTTTTTATGGTGGCCATATTGACTATAAAACGTTGTTGCGGCCATGTTATTCATGGAACAGGAACTCAATATCGATGTTGTGGTTGGCTTCCCATAAACTTTCTTGTCAAGTAGGTGGTATCAACTGATAGTTTCATGTCTATATATGATGTAGTATTCCAGAAATGGATGTTAATGCAAACTTTAACCAAAGTCAATGAAGCGTGAAATGTAGGTCAACGCGACCCAATTGTCATATGCGGCTATTCGTTACTACCGAAGATGTATCCACTGATGAAGTAGACTGTATGCCACGTAGAATTACCAAAATGGACCTTAAGGTTCCATCAAAGTCAAAATCTATGACGAAAACACAACCACATAAATTGTCAATATTTTTATTGTTAAAATTAATTCTGAACTGGAACTTGATGAAAAGTTCATTTAATACACATTTCATAGTGCATTACCTTTTTCCTTCAGAATAAATATGAAAGTAAACATTTCCTTAGTGGCGGATGAATTTTTCAAAAGATGCCGTGAGCTTGGTAGAGCAAATTTTTAGAAAATAATTGTTCCAATTGTTCCATTGCCATCATGGGCAGGGCAAGTGAGGCTTAATTCACAATTATATATCCAATAATCAGACGATAAAAGCATTTTTAGTGTGTGGCTGCGTGTGCTGTCCACGTTTATATTTATCAAAGATGTCCGAGATAAATTTCGCCGTTAATGATAAAGATGACCATTTGTTAAAAATATTTTTATCTAGGGCTTACAGAGAATTGTATGATAGAGATATATTTAGACAGGTCAAATGACAAATAATGTGAAAATAGTTAATGATTGGTTTTATCACTTTGTGCAAGGTAAACATCCGAGCAATTCAAAAAAACAGTTAGGAATTCCTCTGAACTTTACCTTACTTCTTCATAATCTTCAAAGTTCATAACCTTTACAGTTAGGAGAAATTGGTTATTGTAGAAAAACAATCCATGAAGCGGAAATATCCCACTCGAAGGAGAATGTTTTTAATTTTTTTTATTCTTTTTCCGTAATTTCAAACAGAAAGACATTTAAAATATGTGCATACTTATTTATTTAAATCAATGTGTTAAAATGGTGCATTCGAGAACCTTCTAAAGGATATGTTGGGAGAATTCATATCGGAAAAGTGCATAAAAATTCCATTTGCACATAAATAAAACTGCAGTTTAAATTTATAAATGCAGATTGTCAAATCTGATAATAACTTTTATAATCTGAACCATACATCGTTTATTTTATACCACGCATTTTACCGCCTATTCGGCTAATTCGTAAATTTAGTATTATAGATACATGTTGTATATACACATTTTCACAGTACCGTATATCAATATTACATGCTGTATATACACATTTTCACAGTACCGTATATCAATATTACATGCTGTATATACACATTTTCACAGTACCGTATATCAATATTACATGCTGTATATACACATTTTCACAGTACCGTATATCAATATTACATGCTGTATATACACATTTTCACAGTACCGTATATCAATATTACATGTTATATATACACATTTTCACAGTACCGTATACCATAAGGGGACGACCATTTGATATTCTGGTGGGGGTCAGGAGGATTTGAAAATAAATAACTCAGCCTTGATAATAACAAAAATGAATGGTTTGTTCTGTGGTAGTTTGAAAATAAATAACCTCACCTACAATGTATTGAAAATAAATAACTCGGCAGGTCTTTTAAACCATTTTATAAATGTATGTTTTAAAGCATGAGATGGCACCAGATTCTACCAAAATTCGTCTTTTTCATATTTTTTTCGGGAAAAAATTCCCAAATCTTTTAATAATATATAAACTACACCATATATAAATATTAATGTTTTTGAAATGTCTGAAAATGGGTTTCATTTCACTTGAGGTATATTGTCTCATGAACATTTACCTCACTTTAATACCTTTTCCCATTCTAACCTATATTATTTTTTGTACGTATGCAATATATGCAGTTTTGAATTCAGAAGATTCACTTCCAGAAGATGATTAATTTCGATTAAATGGTACATAATGTATTTCATCCCATTGAATTTATAAAATGTAAGTATAAACTTATTATACTGGTATATATATATAAATATATATATATTAATGCAACATACTGGTATATTTAACTTAAACTTCAGAAATATATATCTGCATTCCATTTTCATGGGCGGGTCCAGGTGAGGGCGTAATGGGCGTACGCCCCCCCCCCCCCTTTTCAAAAAATAAAAACTATCGTAATCTGCTTATATTGTATTGAATATGGCAATTTATCATATTCATTAATTCAACACATAATCTGATTTCTTTAAAAGACTATTGAAATGTTAAGTAATGCCTTATACCCAAGAATTTGGAATTTCTCGTTATTGGTCTACTGCTGTTAAGATCCATCCAATCATTTTAATATACCATAGACAATTAATGGAGAGAATTCGGCATAAAAAATATCAAACCCTGACACTTTAACGATAAAATATACATGCTCCAAGTCAGGAACCGTTACATTAGTGCATTTCACAATTATTTTATGTGTTGTAGCAAAAAAAAGTCCAAAAACTTTTTCGCCTCGCTCCGCTCGACCAACTTTTTATTATACGGCTCCCCTTTCAAATATCCTGGAAACGCCCCTGATTTTCCTTTCTCCTTTACTTTAAAAAGAGCAATGCACAATACAACATGAATGTACAAGCATGCATTATAAACATTGCATATTTCTATTTGCACCTACAATTCGGTTTCTTGATTTTGCAGTTGTGAACTGGGTACACAGATTTATGACAATGGTGGCCAATTTTGTGCTTGCATCAAACACAATAACAAATAGTATCTTTATGGTGGTCTTAAAGAATACCACAGTGCTGGACAGGGACTGAGACTGCAAGGTGGAACAGCCAAAATTCCGAACAGATACAACCTTGACTATGTTATTTATTTAAGAATAAAAACATGAATTTAAAAATTGTGTATTTTCAAATATTATAAAATTAATATAATTGTGAAAATAAATAATCAGTCCCTTGTTTTACTGAAAAGGAAAAATCATGCTTCAACGGTGCAGAAAATAAATAATCTGTCTTTATTTTCCACAAAAATAAATAACCCATCCAAAACAATTCCTCTTGCCCCCCCCCCCCCCCCCAGAATATCAAATGGTCGTCCCCTAATGTTGTTATTTCAAGTAACTTTGAAGTTTACTGAGAAAAATAGCCAAATGAGGAACCAGAGTGAGTTATCTTTTCCTAACCAATGTAGGTAAGGGAGATAATTAAATTCTCTCCCTTTTGTCCTCAGGCTAAAAGGGAGACAAATTCATTGCTAAGAGGTTAAACATTACAAGAAAATAGCTGGGTATATATTTTCTCAATCTAATTAAAAACCGATCTCTCATCGCTCCCGTTTTCTGATATGTCGCGTGGGAGATCTAACGAAACCCGCTTTGAGGTCACATGTGAGTGACCTCGTAGGTGTGTCCTGTTCGACCAATGAAATTGCGGCTTACGCGATCTTGTAAGTTGATTACGAAGAAATCGTCAGTCCCCAGAATTCATAAACTTTTTTGATTGGCTTACTGATAGGAAGTCAACTCATTTGCATGTCATTATAAATTCATAAGTTCCAGTTCACTCACATGTGACCTCAAAGCGGATTTTGTTAGATCTCCCACGCGACATATCAGAAAACGGGAGCGATGAGAGATCGATTTTTAATTAGATTGATATTTTCTGTGTCTGCATGAGTACATATAATCTGACCATCATTCTATCTATCTACAAATATCTCGCCAGCATTCAATTGGAAATTTAAAATTTCAGAATCTAAATTTACTAATTTTACTAAATTGGATGTTAGAAATACTTTCTCTACGACGAGTCTTTTGACTGAAATTAGAGATCCGAATCGTGATAAAGCAATATTTAAGTACTGTAGTTATTACCATTGTCTTGGTTTTGTATTTCTTTAATTATAGTAATCCTCTTTTATATATAATGAAAATCAAGCACCATAAACTAGTTATTAGAAATGTAACACGCACCGAGAAGCCTTATATCCAACCATTGTTATCTTTTAAAAAAGGAGAATATACTACTATCCAGTTAAACCGTTTGTACAGTAGGGGTCCGTCACAAAGGTAAGGATGGTATTGTCTGCTATAATCAAGTTTTTTTTTACATTTTTAATTCCATTTTTGTTTAAAGAACAGAACATTGGAATACGCATAAAATATTAACGCCCTTATTCTTAAGGTGACAGGTACGTAAATGGATAATCTCACGGAATTTTATGAAATTTTGCATACAACTAGAGCATGAGGAACTGCACATGAACATCGAAAAAATTATATATATAACTTTTACACTTTCTGAGATATCGCAAATTAAATATCCGGAAAATAGTAGTACAAATATATAGAATACACGTAAATATCATAAAAAAGTTCAGCAATTTTGACTACAAATTAACATTTCTCGAAATCCTGTTCTACGAATTTTCTTTAAAAATAATATGTTTTTGCTACTGGAATTTCCGTTTTATTGATATAAAATTTATAGGGGGTCACCGAATTAGTTTTTTGAGTATGGATAGTTGAATCTGCTGTACAGCATGGAAAAAACGCCGAAAATGCAAAAATAATCGTGACGTCGTGGCTAGAAATCTTATTTTTCGACGTTTTTAGGCATTCAACAGACACTTGGATGATTTATACTGCAAGAACGAATTCGGTGACCCCCTATACCTTTCATATCAATAAAACGGAAATTTTAGTGGCAATAACATATAAATTTTAAAGAAAATTCGTAGGACACGTTTTTGAGAAAAGGCAATTTAAAGTAAAATTTTTCAATATTTTTTGCGATATTTACGTGCATCCTATAAATTTGTACTTCTTTCTACAGAATATTCAATTTGTTATATATCCGAAATTATAAAAGTTACTTATATATTTTTTCGATATTCATATGCAGTTCCACATGCTCTAATTGCTTGCAAAATTTCATAAATTTCTGTGAGATAGCCCATTTACGTACCTGTTACCTTAATTACTTCGCTTTGTCCAGTTCTTAATTTTTTAACTTTCATTTCATTCTTCAATTTTGGCATTACATGTAATTGTAATGTAATGCATTTGTAACGGTTATTTTTATCCGGTGTGAGATATATTCCGCTGGAAAATATTTACTGGTATTTTTTTTCCTCCAGAAACAATTTCCTAGCAAATTGTCTCCTAGCCTCAGAAATAAAATCCGGATAAAATTAAACGAAGAAGACCTCTTCGTGTAATAATATCCGAATTATCATCTCTTAATCAAGAAGAATGATAAGCAAGAAATTGTTAGCTTAGGACAAAAAATACCATTGTGCATGGAAATTCATTTTTAAAAGAAAATAAAGAAATGCTTGTACTATTCTAATTTTTATTTTACTACATGAATAGTATCCAAAACTGTTTCTTTTAACATCCTTCCTAATTCTCATAACAAAGGTTATCATTCTTTAATGAAAAATCTTTTACTCTATTTCTAATTTTGCGTTTCAAATTATCGGAAGCACCATTTGGATATTCATTATTTTGAATATAATTTAGAATTTGATTGTATTCGTCTTCTTCCATGATATGATTCCTGTACGTATTCAACGAAAACGTAACGGAATGATTTAAATTTTTAATAGTGCAGTTTATATATCGTAGGTGAGCACGAGTTCATGCTTGAAATACATGTAATACGGAAAGAATTTCATGCACCATGCGTGAAAAAAATGCCGGTAAACACGTGTTACTACACGTTTTTATATAATAAACGGACCCGTGATAATGCATTAAAAATACGGAACATTTTTCACAGCGTTAAAAACAATCCGTGAATAGGAATATTTCATTTTTTTTTTTATTTGAATAGATTTGATTGTATCTTCTGTATGCCTTTTTACTCTTATCATGTTTATTACCAGTCGCAAAATATAAGAAAGCAAAACATTCGAAATTAATTCATTTTTATCAAATCCTGTAAAACCGATTAAGACCCAAATTATTAAATACCGGGAAAAATTTCACACTATCGGACAAAATATCATAATACTAATTTTTCCAGAGGATGATTTTAACCATGAATTAGTTGCCGGGGGTGGTATTTCACTCGGATACAATTATCTCTTACACATTACATGGCATTATCACATGTTTTGTACTAATATGTACGTTTTTGCATGTCCAATAAAAGCCGGAAGTCGGAGTCGGTTATTTGTCCTCTATTGGACCTCGAAAATCCATATTTGCCCTCGAAAATCCGTATTTTTGTTTGTTTGTTTTTCCCTACATTTTTTAAAAATCTAAAATTCTTTCTAAAGCCCTCAGTCCGGTATGGGAGTCTCGGGATGATACCAGAGCCGATATGGAAAATGCCATGTAATAGTCTATAATTACATAGCATTACTTCAGTCTGCTACGTGCTATATATATTTTTACAAATTTCAGGGATAATAAGTACCTACTGTTTTATTCTTTTCTAAAAGTAAATAGGAAAATAAAAAAAAAATCAATGTCTAGTTAAATGATTAACAAAAAACGTAACGTTGAACTGTTGTCAAACTAATGATTTTCTTCATCTAAACCTTAATCCTAAAGCATTGATACTTATAATTAAAACAGATCTATTTCATTAACCTTTTACTTTCTCTCTTAACAGTGATCACTTGTGAGAAAATAAAATAGCTTTAATGACCCAACGTTTAAATTCAGGGATAAACATAAATTTCTATTAACTTAAGTAATCATTTCTTAGTATATTTTGTTATTTAGAATAAGGATGTCGAATTCGGTAACATCTCTGTTGGTCTACTCCCAGTTGGTCTACTCCCATTTGGTCTATTCCCATTACGTCTACTGTCGAATATGAAAAAAATCCCATTTGTTCTACTTGTTTAAATATAGTGTGTTTACTACATGTACTAGGGAACAAGAGGCAATTCCCATTTTGTCTACTCAATTAAAATAAAAGTGTGTTTACTAGGGAACCAGAGGCATTTCCCATTTCGTCTACTTGTTTAAATTTAGTGTGTTTACTAGGGAACCATAGGCATTTCCCATTCCGTCTACTAAATTAAAAAAGAGTGTGTTTATTAGGGAACAAGAGGCATTTCCCATTCCGTGTACTGAATTATAAAAGAGTGTGTTTACTAGGGAACCAGAGACAATTCCCATTTTGTCTCAAATTTTTATGAAATTTCCCATTTCGTCTACTAGTATAAAATAAGAGTGTGTTTACTAAGGAAGAAGAAACATTTGCTATTAAAAATAAATATTTAAAAAAAATTATAATAACTTTCTGTGAATATGATAACAAAAGGACTGCAAACATTATTGGCATTAATTAAATGGCTTCAATTGTCTAATTAAATTCAAATATATGAAACGTCAGTGTTGTTTTTGTTGATTTACAAATTGTATATAGTTTATTGTTTTAACAATTGTTGAGGTGAAAGGTGATTTTACAGGTCCCAAAATTTCAATTTAAATGAAGGGATTAAATAATGCCTATATCAACAATTCAAAGTTGAAATTAATATTTATGTTTGCTTAAGCATACCATTTTTATACAAAAGTGTTTGATCTAATAAAAACTGAATAAAATAAATAAAACTAGAAAAAAATTGTAGACATAATGGGAAATACCTCCTTTTCCCTAGTACATGTAGCAGACACACTCTTATTTTAAGCGAGTAGACGAAATGGGAATTCTTCACAAAAATGGAAAATGCCTCTGGTTCCCTAGTAAACACACTCTTTTTCTAATTGAGTAGACGAAATGGGAAATGCCTCTTGTTCCCTAGTAAAAACACAAAATTTAAACAAGTAGACGAAATGTGAAATTTTACACATTCCACAGTAGACGAAACGGGAATAGACCTAATGGGAATGTTACAACCCTAGACCAAATGGGAGTAGACCAAGTGGCAAGACCGAGCGCTCATGGAGATTGAACACTTGACCAAACGAATAACAGCGCTGGAAAAACAGACTCAACAGGTCAGGAATGTTGAAAGAGAACGCAACGTCAATCCAGATTATCTGAAAAAGCTAGAAGACTCCGTGATAGACTTACAATGCCGCTCCATGAAGAATAACCTTATCTTCACTAATCTAGTTGAGCAGCCTACTGAGGATGTAGAGAGAAAACTCCACACTTTCATGTACGAACAATTGGGAATGGAACATGAGATACAGCTAGGAATGTACACCGCTTTGGGAGACGACAAAGTAATAAACAAACGTAAAAAGTTATATCCCATTCTGAGGATGAAAAGAACAGAGGCCAAAATGTTTTACCTGTACGGGACAAACTTTTCATCAATGGTTCCGAGCATGTAATCGACGATATTATCTCTGATGAAGAACCACGTGAAAAAAGACAGGGGTATATGGCCGCTCTAATTACAACACCGAAAGAGTCAGAAAGGCCATTCAAGCGCCAAAACCTAGGATCAGACTCCTCTCCGACGAACAATGTACCTAACAGATAGGGATGCCTAGGAGTTCCAGTCTTAGATGATTTAACTCATTTAGATAATTCTCTTGTAAATAAAATCTATTGTAAACAATACAATACCTTACCATGTAAATGTATGTTAGATAGTTATCATGATCATCAATTAGCTATTGAATGTGAAAATCTGTACAATGAGAAAATGTTTGAATATTTTGAGAGTTTAAGTCAGGTAATTGATCTTAATTTAACTAGCGACACCAGATCAAATGTATCAAGTAATACAGAAAGCTTTGAAAATATGAGTGATCTTTTTGAATCAAATGGTGATTATTTGGCTGATAATTTAAATATTTTGGTACTAAACTGTTGTGGTCTTAAGAAACGAATGCAGTATCCTGAATTTGAAAACTTGGTCATGAAACATGATATTTTATGCCTGGTAGATATAAACATACCTGGCTATATAACACACATAAAACATAGAAAAAATATATCAAAAGTCAAATCTGGTGGGATTTTATTGGGCTATAAAGAAAAATACAAAGATTGTATAGAATATCTAGAAACAGATAGTAAATTTATTCTGTGGTTCAGAGTGTCATCTAAACTATTAAAGACTGATAGCGATCCAATTTTCGGAATTGTTTATATACCACCAGAATACACTAAATATACCTCAAATGATGCATTTAGTCAGATTGAAAACGAATTTTTGACTTTCTCTTTTCGTTTTAAATATATTTCTTTAGTTGGTGACTTTAATGCAAGGACATCCAAAGAACCAGATTTCTTAGTTTTTGATGATAAAGACCAAAACAATGTATATTCTGATTTTATAGAAAATCATTTGAACCTTTTGGATGAGCTCTAAATTCCAAGAGTAAGGAACAATGCTGACTCGGGCAAGAATAGGTACGGAACTCAATTACTTGAACTTTGTAGGAATAATAATCTTTTTATTTCAAATGGCCGTCTTAATGGTGATCGTGAAGGCCATTTTACTTGTAAAGGTGTGAGTGTTGTAGACTATTGTATAAGTAATACTGATTTAATGAAATGTTTTAGCAAGCTAACTGTTAATGAAATTTCAAGTCTGTATTCTGATGTTCATTGTTCTATTACTCTAAGTTTACATACGCACAGTAAAGGTGTTCAATATCCATGTCCGGCGCACGGGGATGCAACGAAGGTGAAAATTAAGACATGGAATAATGAAAAAGTATCTGATTTTCAGTCTAACATAGACCAAAATAAAGTCAATGATTTAGACTATATATTAGGTCTCCCGAGGGAAAATTTTGATTAGGACAGTGTCAATACGTATTTGGAAAACCTTTCTAACATATTTATAGATAGCGCTAAAGAAACGTTTGGGACATACACCCCCTCTTTTAAACAAAATAACAGATGTGACAACAATGATAAACCCTGGTTCAGTAGAGAATGTAAATCTGCCCGTAAAAAATATAGGAAAATGCGACGAAAATTTAAAAAGTCTAGAACATTGGAAAATAAAAAACTGCTTTCAGATTCTGAAAAGAACTATAAGAAAGTGCTTGACACAAGTGATTGTTCTTTACTCTTTACTCCCCCTCTCTCCTACATATACATTCTGAATTTTGTAAATATTGTATATATATTGTGCATGCTTTTTGTTTTGTATGTGTGTGTGTTTATGTTGTATGTGTATCTCTGTACCTTATGATTTGGTGATGAGAAATAAAGATATATATAATAAACCATTTTGGACCATTTTGACATTCCAACAAATATTGGACCATTTTGACATTCCAACAAATATTGGACCATTTTGACATTCCAACAAATATTCATATGCAGCTATATCGGTCATAATTATGTTAGGTAACTCTGTTTAGACTTATTAACTGGTTACCCAATATCGAGAATATACTGGTCCCGTTCATGCCAGGCATTCATCGTACTTCGATAACTCTGTATTGATTATAGCACGTTCTCCACGTCTTCACTTTAAAAAACTGTTTATTTGAAATATGTAGTAACATTTCACATGGATTATAATTTCAATATATGAAATTGTGACAATAATTAATAATATGAAATTTATCACCAATTTATACAAACTGTCAAAAGTACATAATTACACGTGATAAAGGGTAATGGTGCAAGTTTTTTTTAAGCCGCGAGAAAAGCGATTTTTTTTTTTGGTAAAATTTATTTGAGTTTTATCTGAAGAAATTTATTATGCGCAATTAACATGCTGTGTGTTTCAGGTAATTATAACTAATTAACGATTTGACATGTATATTGTACCTTGACTGTCCGGATGTTTATTGTTCCAACCGTTAATTAAGGTACACAGGTACATTGTATGTATACAGGTAAACCGTTTGCTGACCAAAAACAGCGTGATTTCATTTTTAACGCCACATTTTTTTTATAATTAATGCAACATTTTAATAAAGAGGTGTGTGTGTTTAAGAGGAGATCACAAAGAATGCAGTGATGAAATATAATTTCAAATGTCAGATAAGTAACATTTTAATTTATGTTAAATTAATAATTTATCTTTTTTGGTATTTATATATTTAACATTTGACACATTATATGAGTAATTCTATTTACTAGTATATATATTTGCTTTGTTATGGCAAGGTAGAAGCTGATTAGGATGGGCGCCATCTTGAATAATAATAGTAAAAAATAACACATTTCAAAATAGCTAATTTTCAAATCAATTTGGAAGGGACATAATCAAAATTTAAACTATTGCAATTACGATATTTCGAAAAGTTATGAAGGTTTTACTTAAACATATGATATATGAAGACCAAAGGATATACTTTATTAGTAACATCCGAGACATAAAACAATATGTCTCTAGTAATATATCAGTATCTATAGTATGCATACAAAAAACAAAAAATAGACCATGTTATACAACATACCACCAACAATAATCTTACACATGATATAAAACAATAAAGAATTATTTTATTCCCAGTTTTTATTCAGTAAACTAAACCAAACAGACAAAATACTATATATTAGTTTCAATTCCGGTATCAGGTCGCCATATTACTAGAAAGTGTAAAAATTACCTATTTTCATTTGAGAAGGGACGAAGGAAAATCGTAAATTAAACTGACAAATATGGTCTAAAATGTTAGATATATATCTTACCTTTAAAATTGTCCCTGCAAAATTTCCGTAGACACCGAGTTATTGACATAATTTGCCTGGTTTATAAGGGTTTGATCGTGAAATAGCCATTAATTACATTGGTTTTAATAAGCGTTCTGTACGAAATATATAGTCGTATTTTAATCGCTCAGGGACGAAACTTCCTCTGAATTTAAACTGTTGAGAGAAAAATATGTCAAACATGAATGTTTATACTACAAAATTGGTCGTGCAAAATAACTTGAAAATTAACCCATAGAGTATAATTTGAAAATTTATTGAACCCCATTGAAATTTCCCATTAGTAAGTCAAAACAATATGGTGGACCTATACGTCATGGAAGTCACGTGATGACCGCGATAGCTGGAGATGAAAGATTGAAATACAAATTTAAAGGCAAAATGAAAACACTGCTTTTCTGTGATATCAGGCAGCCTAAAGATAACTTCCAACTTTGAAACACATCTAAAGAGAAGAGTTTCAATAACTACAATCATTTGTAATTTTGCTTTAACTAAGAAAACATGTGATGAAAACAACTGTTTTTATTTTTATCAAATATTGTTTTTTATTTGCAATCATTTTCATAGACCATTATAGTCATTGAGAAACCGCATCATTAATGCTAAAGGAAGAGACCGTTTTCTTCGAGCGGTAAAAACTCTGAAAGCACAAAATGTTGGAAATGTTTGAGATATAACATATAATAGTGAAATTCAGTAGTTCCCAAGTTTGCCCTCAGAAGAATTTCTTTTTGTTAGAAAGCCGAGTTTTGTGTGAAAATGTTCTAAAATATTTTGCTAAAGTTAATTTTTATTTTTGTGATAGTATCTTTTTTGGTAAAAATTTAACATTCTATAATCAATTAACATAAAAAATATTATTATTATGATTAGATATTCGGTTTAACATAACTATTTTGTAAAAGATATAGTTATATGGTACCATAATTTATGATTAGTATATTGGATTTAAAGCCTTTTTTTCAAACTTAAGTGCTTCAGATAGGTATGAAATCTTTTAACAATCACACTTTCTCCACTTGTTTTGGAGCTTGCTTACTTGAATACTTTACGAAATGCAAAGCCAAGTTCCCTTCCTAGATGGATGGATGAATTGTTGTTTAACGTCTAGTGGCAACCAGGTGCATATCAGGACGAGAACATGTTGATATGATAATGAATATTATCCCTGCTTTGTACTAGGCCGACACGCTAAATCGGATTTTTAATGTGCTAGCTCACGAGGTAATTGTCCGCAGGAAGGCATATCACCTCACTACTGACTCCGAGCCGACCAGTCTTTGCTCTTACTCTTAGATGCCGCGTGCTTGGCGGAGAAGCAGCAAATACCAATTTTAATGTCTTTGGTTTGACACGGCTCGGGGCGACCCTTCCTAGAAGGTTTGATTTAAATTTTTGAAGTTTAATCGAAGATTTCAGTTTATAAATTAAAATGGAGACTACTTTAAAAATTTCCGCTTAATGTCTTTACAACCAAGTATGTTTTTCTAGGATTATTATTTCTGGGGTCATTTTTACTTTGCCAGTGTTATTTTTCCCAAATTATAATTATTTTTGATATAGAACTATTACTTTTTTGTAAGGAATTCCTATTTATATTTTTGAATTAGATGTTTCGAATCTTTGTTCTATGTTAACATGGTTAATAAAATATGAAAACTTTTACAAAAAATTATACAAAAAGCTTGGAGTCCCAGTAGAACGAACTGCATGTCTTAATTGCTAATATCTGCCAGTCTGTCCATTTGTTTGTCAGTAAATTAGTGGTTTATTGTGAAACTTTTATTTGAGGTTTGTCGGAATAGCAACTCTAGACAGCGGGGCTTGGAAACGCATAGCTGTCAGACCCTCCTGTTGCATTTCCTTTTCGTACCAAACAAGTAACACCGCCGTGAAACATTGAATGAAAATATTGTTTACACAGTATTAAAAGTAAATAAAATAGATTTAAACATATGAAAGCCCCCACTTTATTTGATCACCGTCACAGGAAACGCGTGATTCAGTCAATGTACATCTTTAAGACGTTACGCGCGATGTTCATGCCTTTGAAGACATACAACGTGTTCTGCTATGAAACTGTCCAGAATTTTAAGAAAATATAGAAATGTATGCCAATATATATATATTTTCTTGTAGATCTTAAATAGGACGGTCAATTTTACTTGTTTAAATTTTAATAAACTGTTATACATAAATATTACGCGCATTTAAAGATAGATTTACGGGAAAATGTTTGCTGTCGCAGGTAACATTTATCAAAAATATTTCAGCTTCAAGTCGGTCTTGTATTTTTACATCAGAGGACCGTCAGGGCCTCGGGTGTATTGCCATCGCCTAAATTTCCCGCTTATTTGCATATATGCATATATTTAAATTAGTTTTGGAATGATAACCGACCTATAAAAATTATAGACCCGCGGACATTATATAGTGCAAAATAAAATTCCTTATCGCTTCTTTTAAATTCATGTTTTCAATGAATACTCAGATTTTTTTTTTTAAATCCAAATTAATAATATGAAAATGTTTTGTCGTTAGAAATATTAGTATATTAATCAAACAATCTTTAATATCAATGACGTACCGAAAAATTGTTGTTGCGGATGAATATATATATATATATATTTTTTTTTTTTTTGAACTAAAACTGTATGCTATGAACTACTGTTTGGATATATATATGTAGACAAGATTGTCAATGCATGAATAATGCTGTTCTCATTCCCAATGCATCTATACTAGTCATTACAATGTTAATGCCCTTTTTGCTAAGCCGATGGCGGCAGTCAATGTTACCGTTGTCTGTCTGTATGTAAATCTCTGTTCATCATGAAAGTGATTTCCGTTTTATAATATTAATATGGCTCAACTGAATGTTATTAAATATATAAACAATGTTTATTATCACAAAAAAAACCAGATAAATTTAAAATTTGGATTGTGTCCCTCTTATCATTATAGTTATATTTCCATTTATATGTGGAAATATTTTTACTATCTTAATAATATTTCGAACTCTTAATTGCCGCAGACAAATGTTAAACAAAACACTATTTATTTTAAAGTGCTCATTCCCACAAAAAAAATAATCAAACGCAAAATTGAATGGTGATTCTTTCACTATTCTACAGACGTGTCCCATAGTAACTAATATGCAAGCAAGTACCACTGATACATTCACAATTTTTTTCTGTTATATATAGTTTAGGGTTATGTACAACTACATGTATACATGTATAATCTATGCGATGTGATGAACTTTTTGAAGTTTGACAAATGATTAATTTTTATGAATAATGTATATATGTTAGTCCAATGTATATATTTATAGTTTTTTGCATTTTTTACTATTAATAATAGGTATAGATAGTCTATTGAACTGTATTAAATGGAAATAGCATGAATTCAATGGATAATACAATAATAAATCCAAATGTTTATATATACCAGTTATGACATTTTTTAAAGTTATCTAATGGTCAATCCAAAGTTTGATTGTAACACATGTGATCCTTTTAATCCATTTTAGAATATTAAGAGACTATACAAATGCTAGCTCAGCATACAGATAAATGATTTGAAAACATAACAGATATGCTAAATAAATAATAAAATGCTCAATTCTGTTCATATAATATAGTCCTACATTTGAAAGTCATTATAACTGTATGCTTAGCATATATATAACTGGATTAAATCAAATATATGGGATCATGTAAAATGTTTCTCGTTAAATGTAATATAAAAAAATGTATTTTGGTATATGTGAATATTTTAAGGAATATCAAATAGAAATTTACTACATATTATAGGAAAAGAGAGGTTCACGAAGGGTTAGAATGGCCCTAAATTGGTCAAGCGATTACAAATTTCAAATAGAAATACTTGTGATAATTCTATTAAGACTAAAATATACTATTTTGGCACCTACTATTAAATATCTTGAAGCTATGACCCCATAATTATACATTATTTGTATTTTTGGTCAATTTTGTCTGAAATTTATATGTTTTGGCATAATTAACCATGGCTGCCATACAATTCCGAAAAGTTTTTATTTTGATGAATTCTTTATCAAATTTTGAGTCTTTTGGTTACAAAACATTTTGGATTGTAGATGGTGGCCAAATTTTCCTAAAGCTTTCATGTCTGAAAATTGCACCAAATCATTATATTTGGACAAAATGGGCCTAATTTGGAGAATGTAATGTACTATTATGAAAGAACTGATTTATTGAGCGTTAATACATTTGAAATCGACCAATTTACGAACCAAATTGTGAACTATTTGGAGTTTAATTGTAAGATTTATATTTTAGACCGTTTTGGGCTATAAATGAACTGTGTCCTTTGAATAAGTGATATCACAATAACCGTAATACTAAGTACCTGTTAGAAAATAGCACTTTTACAGTACATTGTTAAAGATGAATACATTCCAACAATGACCAATATTAATGATGTAATATGAGATTATATATATACTGTTTTATATTGTTACATATATAAATGAAAAGTGAAACCAAACTGTTGTCATTATTAAAAAAAAAGAAACGAAAAGGGAGGTTTGATTGGTAATCAGACACAGAAACAAAATGATGAAAAAGAAATAAAGCTAACCATACAACATCTTTACAATTAGAAAAAAACTATACTAAAATCAGTAAGAAATAGCCATGAAATGACAAATATTAAACAATATAAATCAGAAAACTAATGGCTACATCAATGTACCAACAGAAAATCAAAAGATATACACCAAAGAATTACAAGCCCTGTTTTACAAGCCTCTAAGGACCGACGCATTCATATTGTAGTTGTGATCTATATGTATGGTGCAAAATCATCTCATTGGTACTACCCATCCAGAGCACTTGAGATCACCCCAACTATTGGTGGGGTTAAGTTGCTCAGGCTTTAGTTTTCTATGTTGTTTCTAGTGTACTCTTATTTGTCTTTTTCAGTTTTAGACATAATATTATCGATATATGAGTTTACTGTTCATGTGGTGTCTTTCACCCAAATATTACAATTTATCTGTTTTAATATGATTGTCTTGACCTCTTTCTCATAATTCAGTGACTAGTCAAAAAAAAATTTGCTATGTTGATTCTCTGTCATAAGTAATAAGCTAAAGATTTTTGCAAGTGTGCAACTATACGGTCATAATGCCAATCTAGCAGTTCTCATTTGACCACGTCAACATTTCATGGATAATTCACAAAGATAAGTTTCTTACTATAAGACAGTATCTCAGATATGATAGCAAATTATATTATGTGTACTATATTGTAAGGTGAACATCTGTCTGGCAGGTACTATATAAACACCTGTCATTTATCAATAATCCAACATAACTTGATGTCCTCTGATGTTCAGTACTTCAGTACTTTGATTATTTTTGGACGCATATCCCCAACTTTTTGCCACATTGCTGCCAAAGTGGCAAAATTTTCTGACGTAACTTGTTGTGACGTTATGATGACGTCATAAACAGATAAGACCATTTAAGTTCACAAAGTTTTCCTGTCCCATGCAACTTTTTGCGATTCAGTCATCCTAAATCTTGTGTGAAAAAAGACAAATTTCTGGCCGTCGGTTAAAAATCGCTTTATCTATCGAATGTTATTTTCAATCAGATAAAAACTTCCAATGGACATATATTTTCAGCCAATCATTGAAAAATCATGACACTTTCATTTTGTGTGAATCAAATGTCACACTTGTGATTTTTTTTAAAACACTGCGACAAATAACTTTTTATATTCTTTCCAGGGTGAACTTTGGTTAGTTTAAACACATTTTAAATCAAGTTATGAAATGTTATTTTCGTCTTCTTTATTTAAAAACTAAACTTATGAACATAACATGAACAGTAGGAAAATTATATGCCTCTCGAAAATAGTGATAAAAATGTCACAGAGGTTATTTTCTTAAAATAACGTCGTACAAGTTTCTTAAAATCCTTTTGTTTTAATACATAGTAAGAAATAAAAGACCAAATATAAAAAAAAAAAAAAAAAAAAAAAAAAAAAACAGACAATGATACTTGTTATTAGCTTTTTTTTCGAATACATGTGGTATTGGGACTTTACTTTTCATTAATTTGTAGAAACCGTGTCACATCTAGTGTTATTTTTGAAGTTCATTCTATTCGATGAATGAATGCTCTGCTTCATCTAAACCATTTTAATGTGTAATTTACAACTCAACGCGTTTCCAAAAAATCACATGGCGCGTACACAATACCGATGGTACATAAAAGGTTAGTCCAAATAATTAATCCGTCTTGGAAAATTTTATTTAGACGTATATTCCATCAATGAGTGATCCAAAAAAAAAAAATTCAAAAATAATTATACCCTTGTGACGCCATGATTATCTGGACTAATAAATAAA
This sequence comes from Mytilisepta virgata, assembly GCA_028015205.1. Lineage (NCBI taxonomy): Eukaryota > Metazoa > Mollusca > Bivalvia > Mytilida > Mytilidae > Mytilisepta > Mytilisepta virgata. The sequence continues at coordinate 114,940,798 of CM051521.1, forward strand.
TAAAAGGTCCAGTTGTGTACAATGAACATTTACAGTATATTAGTTTGTCATTTAAACAATAAAAAAAGGCTGAACACCTACATATACAGTGTGTCTGGTCTTCAAGTGGCGTGTACATGATGAACATTCAGAATGGAATGGTTGTCCCCAAGATTGTCCCCTAAGTATTAAAAGACTAAAGTCAAAGGAAAAGGACAAAGCTTAGGAAACAAACAAAGATATAATAAGAATACAAAACTGTTGAAGAAAAAACACATTAAGACTAACACCACTGTGCATCCCCTTACAGCAGATATATATTGCTCTTTTCTGGTGCCTATTGCAATAGTATATATGTAGGTGTACCGTAAATGGCAACAGGCTGCAATTAACGGTACACTACGGCAATTGAAGATACCCTTCTATTGTTGAGATAATGCATTGGTTACCAGTAAATAGCAATATCTGGTGTACGGGCATACACAATGAACACGCATCCATAAAAATCAGCTGCACCAGCAAAGTATGGGTCGTCTCCTCCTTAGAGACACCCGGCGAGATTGTCGCATAAAATTGAAACTGTGCTATCAATGATATAGGTTCTTGTTCGCAATCTCCCTCTTAACAATTTTGTTTTAATCAGCAGCATCAGTATTGTTAACAGACTTCAGCTTTTCCCAACTTTTTTACCTATCAAATATCGACTCCTTTCCCTCTCCAGCGAGAATCGCGGGTTCCTTCTAGTATACATAGATATTTAAAGATCAAAGAAATAAGTTAAATGATCGATAATTGACACCTGTCAAAACCACTAATTAGTTTGTATAACAATCAATTCCTTTCTTTTGACAAGTGAATATATGGTTTAAAAGTAATTAAATAACATTGAGATTGTAACTTAAATGATAATTAAATGTAACAGCCACCTTGTGTAGAATTTCAAAACCCCATTTAATGGTTACCAAGATTTCAGTATAAAATGTTGTATATATGTTTCTTTTGATAATAAAATTTATAAAATGTAATGTGTAATATAATGCATTACTTTCAAAAATAGACATAATTGTAATTGAAATATAATGCTGGTTTTGTCAAAGAATTGTAATGTAATGCATTACATTGCAATGTAATTCGCCCCATGCGTGAACAATATATTTTTTTCCATTTTATTTCTAGCCGTTGTTAATATAAATTCATCTCATCACTACTAATTTTGTCTTTTTTTCTGTTTGTATGTTTAATAAAAAACCTTGAAAATGTTTCAAATTATACCATTTGTTCATTTCAGATGGAATTTACCCTAAAATGGTTCCTCATGACATTGCTTTTAATCGCAGAAAATTTGGCGACCGAAGTTACCATAAACACACCATCCGGGGAAATAATGGGTACTGAGGTTGAATTCAACGGAGAGAAAGTATATACATTTTATGGAATTCCATATGCACAGAAACCGGAACGATTCAAAAAACCAGTCCCAGTTCAACCCTGGACAACAACCTTTAATGCTGTGTCACCTGCAAAGTTATGCACACAGAATTTGGACCCACAAATGGTCGATAGTATTCCAAACAGTGCACTTGCTGAGGACTGCTTGTATGTTGATATTCAAGTACCCAACTCTTTATCGCTGGAGAATAAGAGGCCCGTTTTAATCTGGATTCCGGGAATATCCTTCCAGTCCGCACAGACAACAACGTATTTACACAAGGTTTTTGGATTGCAAAGCGACAGTATTATGGTATACATCTCTTTCAGAGTAGATATTTTTGGATTTCTGTCAACAGGAGATAACGTCATTCCTGGAAATTTTGGTCTCTGGGACCAAAAAATGGCCATAGAATGGGTTAAATCCAACATTTTGTCGTTTGGGGGTGATCCTTCACGGATAACGTTAGCAGGAATGAAGTCGGGTGGGATGTCTGTGGGATTTCAAGCCATGAATATAAAGAATGAAGGAAATTTTCATCGCGCTGTTATGTATTCTGGTTTTCCAAACTCGTACGACGCTGTAGTAACTGATGCACCAAACTTTGCCCAAATACTTGCCAAAAAGAGTTGTCATGGTACAGTAGATATCCCTGACCTCACGTCACAACAAATATATGACTGCCTGGTAGGCAGGTCGGCAACGGAAGTACTAGAAACTGCTGTATCATTCTACTCAGCGTCATCCATAGCACTTCAGATGGGCCCTGTTATTGACAATGATTTCATATTAAACGACCATAACCAAATGATTCCAGTTGATGTTTTGATCTCTGTATCATCAAATGAAGGTATATATGAATTTGTAAATCTTGTTCAAGAGATTGAAACGGAGTATAGTATTAGCACTACAGAAGGTGTCTCAAAAACTGTCATGTGCGAAAAGATAGCGTCATTATTGGTCAATAATTTTTTTGGAAGTAACGGCGATTTAAAACATCTTGTATGTGACCAGTATTCTAGTGATGACCCAATAGAACAAAGCAACAACGTTATCAGATTAATAGGCGATGTTTTATATTATTCACCACTTTTGAAACTACTTTCGAAAAATACAAACAATAAAATATTTCTTTCTTTATTTTCAAAGAAAGGACCGCTCGCTGGAGTAGAATCACAGTTTAGCTGGATAAAGGGTGGCATTTCTGGTGAAGATGCTTTCTATCTGTCGCTACAAGAAATTTCTATAACCTTTGGCATACAGATACCCTCTGGTGAAATGGCATTTGCTGACAATTTAATACAGTTTATGAAAAATTTTCTCAGCAGTGGGTACGTATTTTAACACAACATTAATATAGTCCTTAGAATATTAGCAGACATATCATTTAATCTCGTAATTTGGATTGGATTTTTAAAAAAAATTACGGTTTAAAGGAAAACGAAATGTCGCAAAATATTTAAATGTTGAAATATCAAAGATTTCAAGACAACAAACAACCGATGCACATGAACAAAAATGTACCATGCATTTCAACAGTGCACTCGTGACCGACAGAATGAGTACAACGACGACGTGTTAGAAGCTACATCTGATCCAAAAATTTATTGCTAAAACATATTACCATCGTACACATAGATTTGGCCTAGCTCGTAACAAGTGCACACGCATCAATAGAATAAATTAATTATTCGATGCAAAAGTCTCAAGAGAATGGACATTTTACTTTATTTACACCGAATTAAATTTCACCACAATATTTTTATGAAGAGTATTCTGCCATGTCGATTTAATTCGATAATATATTCAATAGTTTGAAGTAAGCAAAATACCCAAGTACTTCATTTGCTTTTATATGAATAAAAACCACTAGTAAATCTAACAAGAAGGCGATTTTTCCCTAGTAAATCTAACATCCAATATCCATGGTAATTTAAAGTAAATATGGTAAAATTTCAGCAAAAATCCTCTATTCTGAATTTGATTTTTGACATCGAGCACGACAATATATTACACTAGACATTGAACCCGCGCGGGCGCGGGAAAATAACCATTTTTTTTTATGGTGGCCATATTGACTATAAAAAGTTGTTGCGGCCATGTTATTCATGGAACAGGAACTCAATATGGATGTTGTGGTTGGCTTCCCATAAACTTTCTTGTCAAGTAGGTGGTATCAACTGATAGTTTCATGTCTATATATGATGTAGTATTCCAGAAATGGATGTTAATGCAAACTTTAACCAAAGTCAATGAAGCGTGAAATGTAGGTCAACGCGACCCAATTGTCATATGCGGCTATTCGTTACTACCGAAGATGTATCCACTGATGAAGTAGACTGTATGCCACGTAGAATTACCAAAATGGACCTTAAGGTTCCATCAAAGTCAAAATCTATGACGAAAACACAACCACATAAATTGTCAATATTTTTATTGTTAAAATTAATTCTGAACTGGAACTTGATGAAAAGTTCATTTAATACACATTTCATAGTGCATTACCTTTTTCCTTCAGAATAAATATGAAAGTAAACATTTCCTTAGTGGCGGATGAATTTTTCTAAAGATGCCGTGAGTTTGGTAGAGCAAATTTTTGGAAAATAATTGTTCCAATTGTTCCATTGCCATCATGGGCAGGGCAAGTGAGGCTTAATTCACAAATATATCCAATAATCAGACGATAAAAGCATTTTCAGTGTGTGGCTGCGTGTGCTGTCCACGTTTATATTTATCAAAGATGTCCGAGATAAATTTCGCCGTTAATGATAAAGATGACCATTTGTTAAAAATATTTTTATCTAGGGCTTACAGAGAATTGTATGGTAGAGATATATTTAGACAGGTCAAATGACAAATAATGTGAAAATAGTTAATGGTTGGTTTTATCACTTTTTGCAAGGTAAACATCCGAGCAATCCAAAAAACAGTTAGGAATTCCTCTGAACTTTACCTTACTTCTTCATAATCTTCAAAGTTCATAACCTTTACAGTTAGGAGAAATTGGTTATTGTAGAAAAACAATCCATGAAGCGGAAACAACATTCCATGAAGCGGAAACATCCCACTCGAAGGAGAATGTTTTTAATTTGTTTTATTCTTTTTCCGTAATTTCAGACAGAAAGACATTTAAAATATGTGCATACTTATTTATTTAAATCAAAAATTTATGTTAAAATGGTGCATTCGAGAACCTTCTAAAGGATATGTTGGGAGAATTCATATCGGAAAAGTGCATAAAAATTCCATTTGCACATAAATAAAACTGCAGTTTAAATTTATAAATGCAGATTGTCAAATCCGATAACAACCTTTATAATCTGAACCATACATCGTTTATTTTAAACCACGCATTTTGCCGCCTATTCGGCTAATTCGTAAATTTAGTATTATAGATATTAGTTGGATCTCATCTGACTAACATCTAATGCCGCTGTAATACTATAAACGAATTAACCTATCAATTATCTTATGAATTAACTGCCAGATACAGTTTGCTCAGTCTTTGACTAAAAAAGTTGACTTTGTCATATCAATCATGTTAATGGATTTTTTTTTATTTTTCTTCTTTCAAGACTATCCTTTTTAGTAACTACAGCCATTTGTTGCACCTGCTAAAAATGCATGTATAATTGCTTTATAAATGATTTACATCAAATATTTGACCAGTCTTGTTGTCCTCTGGAACTAATAGACTCTAAAATTGCTAGTTTACGTTTTGCTGATGATTAAGTTGAATTCTCCAAAACACAAACAGGTCTCCAAAATGCTTTATATAAACTTGCGAAGTACTGTTATGATTGGCAATTGACTGTTAATGTCAAATAAACAGGTAATGACTTTTCAGAATATTTTTACTTCAACTTTTACACTTTATTTTAAAAACTGTCCTTTAAATGAAACTAAAGAATATAACTTTTTATGGAACATTATATCTGACAGAGGAACTTTAAGAAAAAACTATGCAGGAATTAACAAAAAAAGGCTTAAAAGCACTTTTTGCTTTAAAAGGAAGATTTTCCAATTTTCAATCCATACCAGTTAATCTTTCATGTAAACTATCTGATGTACGTATAAGACCTATATTGTTATACAACAGTGGACTGTGGTTCATGGATGATTATTTTTCTATCTTGAAGTCAGTTAATCGTGCTGAAAAACATGGTTCTAATTGTGATAATCTTTCTCTAGAGGAAAAATAATGTCCATAACAGATATGGTAAATCAGTACTTGGTTTGAAAAGAACAGCATGTAAAATTGCTACTAAAAGTGAGTTAGGATGACTACCTTTGGCATCATTGATTAAAAAGTTTTACCATATTTGTGTACGCTTAATACAAAAGACATTAACCCTCTTCTTAAAGAAGCTTTTCAACTCTAAAACATTAGAGGAACATGGTATTTATAGCTGGTACAGTTTTGCTTCAAACATTTTCAAAGAAGCAAAATTAAACATTAATGGTTTTGTATCTTTTGACAAAACATTTAACAATATTAAACACAATCTAAATAATAAATTTCTAAATACTTTAGATGGGCTTTATAGTGAAAAATTATCGCAAAGATTTCATCTTTTGAGAGTTCTAGATTATTCCTGTATAGCACATTTAAAAGTGAAATAAAAATAGAAGACTATTTATTACTAGAACCAACTTTTATAAATAGACAGTTAATTACAAAATTTAGGGTGACATGCTAGAGATATAAAAATATTCAAAGAGAGAATAGATTATGTAAAAATTGTCTTTAAGTGGATGATGAACAATGTTTTTTCTACATTGCAAACCGAATTTAAATTTACGGAAACAGTTGTTTTTTCAATATTTCCAGAATCTTTTCGAATTTCATCAACGACCAAGCGTTAATAAAATTAAAAACTATTCTTTGTCACCAAAAAGAACTTTTGTCTGAGATTTGTGACTTTATAAAGCAGAATTTAGAATTGCGGAAATGAGGTCCGTGTCGGCCAAGGGCTATAATCACTAATATTGATATCATCAGTGTCATGATTCTGTTTAATTCCTGTTGTTATTATGCTTTTGTTAATTGCTTGACCCGTATAGGTGTAAAATGCAAATAACGATTATATAAAATGACGAAATGTGCACAACTTGTGCATCAGTGTATTTGAGCTATTCATTTTACATTGCAATCTTTTAAATTTTTCAAGTGCATGTATTTTCTATAAATTCAAAATTATACTTGGAGTATAGGAAACAATGATAAAGTTTTCGTGTTTTTTGGACGACTCAACAAGGTTAATTGACCAACAAATTGTTTTAGATTTTCAAAGTGCCAAATTCCATTCCACAAACTGATGTTTCCAGACAGGAGTATATGCATATCCTACATTTAAATCCCATGTTTGGGAAAAACTAAAGGTCTGATGATTGCCATCGCAACAATTTTCTTTATCTTTCTTATAAATATATCATTTTACTTGTTGTTTTTGTTATTTTTTTTTCATTTTTTCAGAAACCCTACTCTGGATGGATCTTCAGTTTCATGGTTAGAGTACGAGAGTATAAACCAGTTCTTTTTAAATGTTACTGAGCAGGGTGCTTTCATAATGGGTGATACTTTGTATAAAACACGAATGGAATTTTGGCTGGAAACAGTTCCTTCATTCTTGGGTATTTCACCGTCCAAGTCAACAGTGGGAACAGTAAGGATACCTGTGTTTGAGAACACTACAGAAGAATTTCAGATAACCAGTGAACATCCAAGAATTACCCATGACCCTAATTCATCACACATTACAGTAAATGATGGCAGGCTGAGTACACAACCAACAAATACTGAAACAACAGTTCAAATTAACTTCTTGTTGATTCTCGCTTTTTTCCTTGTGACAAAGGTCTTACAGTACGTTATCTAAATATTAGCCGACATGTGCGTGTTGTTTTTACGTTTTGTATATGTGTTCAAATGGTGAAAAGCTAAACATTTTCATAGGTATCTAAAACATTTATTCCTTCGGCAGAAAAGGGGTTTGAAAATCAGCTCTGATATCAAAGAAGGGTAACGAAAATCAGCTGTGATTGACAAAGTCAAAGAAAGTTGTTTGAGTTTAATCAGAAATCTCGCGGAGTTCTAATTTGCTTGTTTTATAAATGTCGTCCTCACTCTGTTTACTTTTTTTTATCTGGTAGGAGTAACAAAGGTGACTATTAAATAGATAGCAACTAGATAACTCATTTTTAAATTCCATTACTGCCAACTTGCATTTCATTTCCTCAATAGGCCATAAATAGAACACCAAATTTTATTATCTTTAATCATTACACTCATCCTATTTCTCTAATGGAGCAATAAGGAAAAGTGGCAAAGGAGTTTAAAATACGTCTTATTTTTCCAGATTTTACTCTCAAGGCTATTTATTAACTCTGGGTTTTTCTCATTTAAAAATGTAGATCTTGTTCGGGTTCCCCTTTTGGCTAACCATACTTTAAGCATCTCATGGTTTTGATTTCATTTCGTTAGTTTGATCTCTTCCTGCATGTTTGTACTATAACCAATGAACCATAAAAATTAACTTTGCAACGGGATAGTCTTCTTTTGTTATTGGCCGATTCCTTCCGCCATCGACGAGAGAAAAGTATTGCAATTAATACAAAGAGCGCGGTCATGTGTAAAACATGGATGAGAGTAACAAAGAACAAATTTAAGACCAACAATGAGATTATTATAGAGCACTGACAGCAAGAAAGAGAAGGATAAGAGGAAGACTAGCAGTGATATTAATATAAAGAGCACTGACAGCAAGAAAGAGTAGGATAAAAGGAAGACCAACAGTCAAATTAATATAAAGAGCACCGACAGCAAGAAAGAGTAGGATAAGAGGAAGACCAACAGTCAGATTAATATAAAGAGCACTGACAGCAAGAAAGAGAAGAATAAGAGGACGACGAGCAGTGAGATTAATGTAAAGAGCACTGACAGCAAGAAAGAGAAGGATAAGAGGAAGTCCAACAGTGAGATTTATATAAAGAGCACCGACAGCAAGAAAGAGAAGAATAAGAGGAAGACCAGCAGTGATATTAATATAAAGAGCACCGACAGCAAGAAAGATAAGGATAAGAGGAAGACCCCAGTGAGATTTAATAAAGAGCACTGACAGCAAGAAAGACCAACAGTGATATTAATATAAAGGGCACTTACAGCAAGAAAGAGAAGGATAAGAGGAAGACCAATGCGCAAGTATTCAGTGATTCAAATAATCTCAGAAAAGGTTAACAATGACACTCTAACCAACAAACAGCGCAAACATCTCAGAAAAATGACACGAATTGAACACAATACCGAAAAAAACATAACAGAAAGTGAAATTAGTCTTATTTGGTATAGATACCTGTCTCCTCTTACTACTTACACTGTGTCTTCTCTCTTCTCCATTAGCAAAATTAGACTGACAGAAAGCAATGCTGGGAGAAAACAATAAGTAAACCCAAGATCAGTGAAACAACAGTGACAAACGACAATTGGAAACAAACTACGAACAATATGTGTCCGATCATATGGTTTCAATAAACTATGCATTTAAGTCGGACGTGTATGAACTAACGATCAGAACGTGGGTCGAATAGTGGAGTATTATTCGAACTTCTGTTGTAACAGAAGATTGTCGAAAATGATAATTGGCAATAGAGTTGATATTCATTGCAGGTGGTCGAAAACATTTTTTTTTTAATCTCTACCGAAGCCTCTGAGTATGCTGCCTTCAGAATCACTTATTTTAGTTCTTTACCTGAAAATCTGATAGAATTTTTTTTTAGACTGCCACATTTTGCCAAATCGAAATGTATAATGCATGTTACCAATTTTGATGCTCAGAATATGCATATTCTGTCAAGTTACGGTTAGTCAGATTTGCACAATTTCGAAAATATTGAAAGCTAAATCAAACAAGAAGTCGGAGATACTCCTTCATTTTTGTAATATTTTCACAACAGTAAGGAAATACCAGCATTCTTTGGAGATACTATAAAGCATTGCTATTTCGGATCAATAACCCGAGCCTAAAAAGGCAATGTCACCAAAGGGCCATCTGAAAATAACATAATGCCTGTAAGATAGTTGTTTCATAGTTCTTCTGTCCTTAGATAATTTTGGTGTTACTTTTTAAACCCTTTTGGTTATTTGTTCTCTATCAGTCCTTAAAAATCTTTTGGTTAAATCTTTGAATAATATTTGAATTTTCTTAATACCATATCTTCATTCTTCAAAGTATACGACATTCTATAATTAAAACTGTCATAAATTATTCCCTTCTTGGTTTCTGTATGTACGATTTTCATCGTGAGTGACTATAAATGAGACGCATTGTGTGCAAATTTTAGTTCATCGTAGGTTTAAAATAAAATAAAACTGCAAATTTATGAAAATTGCTGAAATGTAATATTGTACGGTCATTTACACTATACATATATCCTTTCATATATTTAAAAAGAGCTTAGTTAGTATTTTATACGTAATACTGTTACTCAACAATTCTTCTCCTGGGCGCCAATTATCAAAACACCTGTGGTGAAAGCGATATATAACAAACTAAACAACTACATGTATAGTTAGACCACAGATCCTCCGATTTAAGGTAAGATATATCTATATTAGAGTTAGTGATAGTTGTAGATCTATGTATAATAACCTTAAGTCACTTTTGTGGAATTGTCTTATATAAACCCTTGAATACATATTTTTTAAATGTTGGCATTCCTTGAAGACACCGGATTGGAATTATATTTAAATAAGACAATTCCACAAAATTGACTTTATATTACTACACATAGATCTGCATCTTCGTCCTCGGTCAATATAATCTGAAGAGGTCCATATATAACGTATTGACCTCGTCAAAAATCCATACTTGATAAATATTTTTTATTTACTAGTATATTTATCTATTATTATTGTTAATTGTTTTTTCTTATGAAACATATTTTGACATAAATGACCGATTTAAATACTTGATATTTTATTTCAAATGAAAGCAATTTTATTAAATTTATTTCAGTTTTTTTTCTTTTACAGTTATATTTGTATTTCAATTTAAGCAGTGCATTTATTAGGAGGATCTGTTAAAACAACCCCAAATTCTTGTAATAACACCTATTGAAATTATTTTGTCGGCATTCCAAGAATATATATTTTATAAATGTTGGCATTCCTAGAATATATATTTTATAAGTGTAAACGCATTCCCATCGTCTGAAATCCACGCCCGTCGCACTTGCGCTTTGCTTCCACTTAGTGGCACTAAGTGGAAGCAAAGCATAAGCGCAACCGGCCGTGGGTTTCCGACGATGGCGCATTCCCAGAATACATATTTTATAAATGTTGGCATTCCCAGAAGACACCGTATTCAAGGAATGCCAACTTACAAAAGACAACAGATGTTCTGATAGTAATTGAGTACTTGATTACAGGTAAATATCAGAAATTTACAGTGGGGTCTAAATAAATTAAATTTATAGATGTTCATTTTTATTTTGCTGTTCGACGTACGTATGTAATGTCCAGGATAATCTCACTAACAACTGGATGTAGAAAGATCAAACTTTGGTCATTTATTGCACTGTGTGGGGAGTGTGTGGGGGTTTTGGAATTTGAATAGTGTCCCTGGGTGTCGGGCTACAAAGGGAGCCTAAGGGTACATTATTCTTTTGTCATGCAACTCCTCTCAGGTTATTTGGAATACGGAACTGTAAGTTGGCTCAGTAATTGCCCTGCCAATGTAGATTGTGCCAAATGTTTCAGAATTTTAAAAGCCCCCTGGGGGCCGGGCTACAGAGGTAGCCTTAGGATACATTATTCCTTTGTCACACAACTCCTCTCATGTTATTTGGAATATTGAACTGAAAGTAATTGTACCACTAATGTAGATTGCTCTAAAGAATTTGCAATTGTTTTAAGATGCAGTTCCAACTTCGGTAAATTTCCTGGAAGTCTCAAAGACAATTATTTTTTTTTTTTGATATTTGACAAGAAACTATGTATTTTCTGGATCACATCAGCATTAACACATATTGGGATCATCTAGATGATCTTTCCTGAAAGTATCTAAGACTATTATTTTTGGAATTTTACTTAGCAATTATAGATTTATATTATCACTAGACATTGAACCCGCGCGAGCGCGCGAAAATAAGCATTTTTTGTGTGGTGGCCATATTGACTATAAAAATTGCTGCGGCAATGTCATTAAGGAACAGGAACTCAATATGGATGTTGTGGCAGGCTTTCCATAAACTTTCTTCTCATGTAGGGCGTATCAACTGATAGTTTCATGTCTATATATGCTGTAGTATTCCAGAAATGGATGTTAATGCAAAATTTAACCAAAGTCAATGAAGCGTGACCCAATTGTCATATGGCTTTTCGTTACTACCGAAGATGTATCCACTGATGAAGTAGACTGTATGCAACGTAGAATTACCAAAATGGACCTTAAGGTTCCATCAAAGTCAAAATCTATGACGAAAACACAACCACATAAATTTGTCAATATTTTTATTGTTACAATTAATTCTGAACTGGAACTTGATGAAAAGCTTTCATTAAATACACATTTCATAATGCATTACCTTTTTCCTTCAGAATAAATATGAAAATGAAATTGTAGATGTAAACATTTCCTTAGTGACGGATGAATTTTTCAAAAGATGCCGTGAGTTAGGTAGAGCATATTTTTGGAAAATAATTGTTCCAATTGTTCCATTGTCATCATGGGCAGGGCAAGGGAGGCTTAAAATATCACATTTTTAGTGTGTGGCTGCGTGTGCTGTCCACGTTTATATTTATCAAAGATGTCCGAGATAAATTTCGTCATTAATGATAAAGATGACCATTTGTTAAAATATTTTTATCTAGGGCTTACAGGGAATTGTATGGTAGAGATATATTTAGACAGGTCACATGAAAAATAATGTAAAAATAGATAATGGTTGGTTTTATCACTTTGTGCAAGGTAAACATCCGTGCAATCCAAAAAACAACTAAGTTATGAATTCCTCTGAACTTTACCTTACTTGTTCATAACCTTTACAGTTAGGAGAAATTGCGTTATTGTAGAAAAACAGTCCTGAATACATGAAGCGGAAACATCCCACTCGAAGGAGAATGTTTTTAATTTGTTTTATTCTTCTTCCGTAATTTCAAACAGAAATACATTTAAATTATGTGCATACTTGTTTATTTAAATCAATGTGTTAAAATGATGCATTCGAGAACCTTCTAAGGGATATGTTGGGAGAATTCATATCCGAAAAGTGCATACAAATTCCATTTGCACATAAACAAAACTGCAGTTTAAATTTATAAATGCAGATTGTCAAATCCGATAATAACCTTTATAATATGAACCATACATCGTTTATTTTGAACCACGCGTTTTGCCGCCTATTCGGCTAATTCGTAAATTTAGTATTATAGATATTAGCTTTAAGACTTATCAGGATCAGTTGGATTTCAAAAATATGGGATTCCATTTTTTCGTAAATTTCTTGAAAGACTCAAAGACTAGTTTATTTGTGATTTCTACATAGCAACCATATATATATTTGGAATCACTATACCGACAGCACTAGTTTGGATTGTATGGATTTCAAAAATATGTGATTCCAATTTTGGTCAATTTCCTTAAAGTATCTAACAGTATTATTTTTTGGAATTTAACTTAGCAACTATAGATTTTTTTTTTTAATTTATTTGCTTTAAGACAAATCTAGATCAGTTGAATTTCAAAATATGTGATTCCAATTTTAGTAAATTTCCTGAAAGACTAAATTATTCGTGATTTCTACTTAGCAACCATATATATTTGGAATCACTATAACAACAACACTAGTTTGGATTGTATGGATTTCAAAAACACAAGAGTAGCGCGGGGTATATGCAGCGGGGCTGCTTCGACTAGTTAACAATAAAATAGGTTCCCACTGAAAATAATATTTTTGAAAGTATTAAATTGCAGTATTTTTAATAATAAAAGATTGATTGGTGAACTTATTGGAGTATAAAATTGCATGGTTTGGATAATTTAAGAAAATAAGACAAACATATAATCAAATATAAAAACAAATAAATGATGAATAATGTGCTCAGCTGAATAGGGTGACTAATTATGGAAGCATAGATAGCTACAAAAACTAAATTAGGCTATTTGTAAATTATACAAAAATATATAAATATAAAACAGGGGTAAGTAATTTTAATCACAAATTATTTTCTTTTGTTGTACGTATCATTTATTTTTGCTGATTCTTAGTCTAGCAAAATTTTAGATAATATGTTTTTTTCTAGATGAATAAGTAAATATCTATTTGGTTATTTCACTTCTATAAAAATGTTCTCTTCCCAAATATACAAGAAATTCGTAATAACATTTCTTTCTATAGAAAATAGTAATCTTGATTTCGGAAAAATATACTGATTAAATGGTTATGGTGTAATAATAATAAGTTTATTTCAAAAGCAATACAGCTTATAGAATTTCAATTATACAATACATATCATCAATAGCGCCAAGTCACATATATCATATTAATATCATACATATTGTGAAACATTTCTAATATTGTGATAATTTGATATAACATACAAAGTTACCGAATAAATAATAATAGTTGTAGTATGGAGTGTGAGAGAAAGCAATACAAAAACATTTTACCCTTTTCGACACTTTTCAGCAAGAAACAAAAATTTTCCAAAATTGTTCAACTCCTTTATATTTCTGACAGACATTAATTGGACAAGCTTATATACAGAAGGATTCCTCCAATAATAAGGCTTTATATATCTTCTTCTTAACTCATGATATCTAGAACACTCAAGTATGAAGTGATACTCATCTTCTACTGTATTTAAATTACACATGGTACAATAACGCTGGTTTCTATCAATATTATAATAACGACCTGTTTCTACATTCAAATTATGGGCACAAATTCTGTATTTGCAGATATAAGGTTTATAAATATAGTTAACAGGCCTATCTAGATAAAACTGCAAATTATGTGAGCTGTACATACATTTATATATTTGACATTTTGGTGATGAGTCAAAGAAGGCATTGGCGTCACTTATAAAACTGGAAATCATTCGTTCTTTTAAGTTAAAAAGAAAAACATCACAATTCATCGTGTACTGGTTATACCATACATAATTAAACCCATGTTTAAACAATATTTCTCGTACCTGATTACACCAGTTCAGTTTATCATTAGGTTTCATACAACTTTTTTGATATAAATCTTCATAACAATTTTTCAACACAATATTGTCTGTTCTTAATAATTTCAACCAGTATTTAATTATTCTAATTTGTCGGTCTAAAAACAATGGCGACCTTCCTAACTCACAATAAACCATATTATTGACAGTACTTTTTTTAACTCTCAAAATACGTTTAAGAAAACAAATGTGAACTTTTTCAATATCTATGGATTGGTGAAATCCCCACACTTCACAGCTATAGTTCAAAATACAAGTTACATAAGTGTCAAATAATGACATAAGTGTCTCATGATTATAATAATCTTCTTTAATTTTACTGAACAAGCTAAACAGTGCTTTTCGGCCTTGTTCGGCCAATCTGTGCTGGGTTTTGGCAAAGTTACCAGTATAATTCAACAAAATTCCTAAGTATACAAAACTGTCTGTAACTTCAATTACATCTCCATTTAAAAACCATTTTTCATCATTTTTTATTTTACCTCTTTTTCTGAAAACTACAATTTTTGTCTTTGACAAGTTAATATGTAAATCATACTCATTAGAACAAAAGTTAACAGTATTAATCATTGTTTGCAGATCTTGTATATTTTCACTAAACAAAACAGTGTCATCGGCATACATTAGAAGAAACAAATTCAACATTCTAAGCTCATAAGGAATACATTCTCTATTCAATAATTCTACCTCCATGTCATTAACATATAATGAATATAAAAATGGAGAAAGAGATTCTCCCTGCATAAGACCAGAATTACAACTAAAAAAATCAGAACATCTTCCATTACTTTTTACACATGATTTTAATTTACTATACATAGATTGGATGACATTTAACAATTTACCAGTAATACCATTTTTAATAAGTTTGTTCCACAATTTACCATGGTTTATACTATCAAATGCTTTACTATAGTCAATGAAGCAACAATATAATCGTTTACCTTTCATAAGTGTACTCGTTACTAGTGAGTGAAGGGCGAATATGGCATCCGTTGTACCAAATCCAGGCTTGAATCCAAACTGAGCATCAGATATAACGTTATGTTCGTCGCTCCATTTTAAAAGTCTGTTATTTATCAATGAGGTGAACAGCTTCCCTACATGAGAAACTAGGGATATACCTCTATAGTTCTGTGTATCGTTAATATCACCTTTCTTGAAAATAGGGATCACTATACATTTCACCCATAATTCCGGAAACGTCCTAGTATCTAAGATGTTATTAAACAGTCTACATAACACGGGTAATAATAAAGTTTTACTATTTATTAAGTATTCGTTCATAATATTGTCAATACCGACGGATTTATTTCGTTTTAATTTTTTTATACCACGTTCCAGCTCAGTGATTGTAAAGGGTACATCTAGTTCTTCGTACATATTGTCAATAACTAAAGTTTCATTTACTCCATTTACATCTCTATTTGTAAGGTTTTTAAAATGTTCTTGAAATTCTTCTAATGAAATATTATTTTTCACAATGTTTTTCGGCTTTTTAAATTTTCGATAAAACTTCTTTGGATTTCTTTTTCGTAGCTGTTTTAACGTATCACCTTGTTGGTTTTTATATTGTCTTTTCAGTCTATTTTCCGTGCGTTTGAACTTTTGTCTCGCGATATTAAGTTTAACCCTATTTTCATTCGTACGATTTCTATTAAAGGCATCGAGTTCAGTTTTATAAAGTTTATACAAGTTCTTGCATTCATCAGTGATCCAGGGTTTGTCTTCTTTAATTGTACGTTTATTTGACCCTTCACAATATTCGCAGGTTTCTGTCAATTTAACATTTGATTTCGTATATTGTTCATAAATGTCTCCAAGTAAACTATTCAACTTATGAACTCCGTCATCAATAGAATCTTCGTTTTCCGCAAGGAACGTCAGTAGTTCGTCAAACTGGTGAGCCTTTCTCGTCGTGTCTTCCAAAATTTCATCTTCAAACCCTTCAGTCCACTTGTAACGAGTAAACGAATTTTGTGAACAAGTACACTTATTGTATATTTCTACTTCGCCCTTTATGCACAATTCTAACAATAATGGTGCATGACAAGAAAATGTATTAAATGGTAGAACACTAAAGTTTTTTATTAAACCAAAAATATCATCGCCTTTCATAAGTAAGTAGTCAATAGCACTACTGCCGTTTTCGTTGTTAAAAGTATATTTACCGCTATCTTCACCAAATCGTCCATTGCATATACGCAAACCTGTTGTTTTACAAAGTTCTAAAATACGTCTACCAAAACTGTTTGGCTGTTTAAGGTCATCGGACTCTCTATTCGCAAGTCTTTCATCAAAAGTATAGTCCAAAAATGAAATATTGTCTCGCAAAGTTGCATCTAGAATGTCGTTTCTTATAAAGTCTGTTGCAGTCCCAACTCTACCATTTAAATCTCCTATCACAGACACAGTACCCAGCTCTGAATACATTTCAATATGTTCTTGTAATATATCGAAAATATCAATATCATACTTCCTATAATAAACATTATTATCAGGAGGTACATATATTGCACACATATACATATTTTTGTTATTCGGCATTATGCTTTTATCAAGTTTAAACCATATCATAGAATCTGCTACACATTTCACAACTTCGATAAACGGTTTTAACCATTTTCTATAAAATAACACAACGCCGCCTCCATTACATTTATCTCGAAATGTATGCTTCTTTTCATACCCCTTTAATTCAAATTCATTTGGGCATTTTACCCAGCACTCGTTGAAACATAGTACGTCATATTCCTGTACAATATTTATAAAACTTGCATCTGACAATTTTCGAATTAAACCTTTTGATATATTCCATGAACATACTTTCAACACGCTATTTTTATTTCTAATATGTCGAATTTTCTCGCACTCCGTCGCCTCCTATCCCGCGTTCCATAATTCTCCTTCTATGAATAGTTTATCGCCCACGATATACGCTTTTTTATCCTTTTTACGTTCTCTTAACATGATTGGCACAAGCTTCTTTCTCCTTTCTATGATTTCTCTCGGATAATGAGGACTAATACCGAACTTTGTATCTTTTAACACTTTAGATGAGTTTTTTACTGTTGCTCTGTCCGCTAGTTTTGTAAATTTGACCACGATTGGTCTTGGTTTTTCGACAGTGTTTTTCGGCTTTCCGAGTCGATAAGCCTTTTCGATTTGAACATTTTTTGCATCTTTGAGTTTTAAATTATTTTCAAAAAAGTTCAAGACAGTTTCGTAACAATTTTCCGTTTGTTTCGTATTTCCGCCGTCGTTGTTCTCGTCCACTGTACCTCCGAAAGCGCCCTCATTTTGCGTTTCGACCGCTGGCTGTTTTTCTGGTATCCCAAACAGAATCAG
The DNA here is from genome assembly GCA_028015205.1 of Mytilisepta virgata. Taxonomy (NCBI): domain Eukaryota; kingdom Metazoa; phylum Mollusca; class Bivalvia; order Mytilida; family Mytilidae; genus Mytilisepta; species Mytilisepta virgata. The sequence goes on from CM051521.1 coordinate 114,958,785, forward strand.
ATTGTTTTCTAGGTTTTGCATTTCAATGTCTAACAGTTTTTCAGTAACCTTTTTGTCCATCTTCGCGGTCTCGGTGCTTTTCGATATCGAATCAAGCCGTTTCTTGATTGCCACGTGTTCGTCATTTACGTTTGATAAGAATTGCGCACTTGTTTCTAAAGTATCTAAACGATGTTTACAACTTTTAATATCAGAGTCTACTGAACCAAACTTTCTGTCCATTGAGTGCAAGCGTTGCTCAATATTATCTAATTTCGAAAGTTTACTTTCTACATTTGACATCTTTTGACTTAAATCTTTCAAAATTATCTCTAAGTTGGGCGAGATCATCATGGTCTGATACGAATGTGCAGGTGGTGGTTGCATGGTGGGCGAGAAATTAGGCTGATAAGCCATACCCGGGGTACTGGACATAACGGGCGTGTATTGTATTGAACTGTTCATACTATTAAATGAGTTCTGCTCACTTTTATTTACCTTTTGTATTACACACTGTCGCTTATCCGTGTTGGTTTTTAAACTGTGTTGATCACTCGACGAAGAAGATGAATCAAAGTCAAATTTTGCAATCCGTTTCGGAACTTTTCCTTTTCTTCTTGTCGGCATCACTAAATAAGTCTACTGGCAACATAAAAATCCATCTAACCATACTATTTAACTGTTCAAATCACACTTTTAGATCATTTTTTGTTGACACTAAAATTTTCACGGCCATTTGTTTTTGGCGCATTAATCTAATGTAATGATAGGTTAAACAATATATGATATCAGCTTCCATACTTTAAGTTTAAAGTGAAGACCAGACGAAATGATATAATATAATGGATATGCGTTACCCGCAACTGTCCAGGTTGAACTATTTCAAAAATATTTAGAGGTTATACTGATGTTAACAAATTACAGACGTTTCACTGTAATTTTGAAAATACAGATACAGGGGACATTTTGTTCCTGTTTGTTGGTATCAAACAAACACATTAATTCGTGATTGTTTATATAATATTCAAGGAATACCAACAAATTTTACTAATCATAGGTTGAATAAACCTTCCAATAGTGTTTAATTTAATTAATTAGTTAACGAAAAATAATATTAATAAACTGGAAATTTTCGTCTCTGATATTCGCTAGGTGCAGAAAAATAATTTTGTTTGAATTTAAAAGATACTAGTAAGAGGTATTGTCACGGAAACCTGTCACATTTATGTTTTCTCGTTATCTGCTTTCAGATGTCTTCCCTACTTTTAAGAGTTTTTCTTCCTCTATTGTTACTTTGTATCACGGGATTGCTTGGCTATACGCCATCATATGTTACAGTAAAGACGCCTCTTGGAAGCATTAGGGGCATAGAAGTAACGTCTGGTGATACAAAAATGTTTAACTTTTGGGGTGTCCCATACGCTGAACCACCAGAAAGATTTAAAAAGCCCAAACCTGTTAAACCATGGGCTGATACTAAGAGTGCTTTAACACCAGGCGGCAAAATCTGCAGTCAGCGAATTACTTCTCAAATGATAGATCATCTTCCTAGCACGGACGTTAGTGAAGACTGTTTACTGTGTGATATTTATGTACCAGGACCTACTTTGTCGGAAAAGAATAACAAAGCGGTTATAATTTGGTTTATAGGTGAGAGGTTTAAAGAAGGACAACGTGCTTCATTTTCAGCTAACGATCTTAGTATCCATGGTGATGTAATAAATGTTGTGGTGGCGTTTCGTTTAGGAGTATTTGGATTTCTTTCTACTGGTGATTCACTAATTCCGGGTAACTTTGGACTGTGGGACCAAAAGATGGCTATACAATGGGTGAGGGAAAACATAAAATCATTCGGTGGTGATCCATCGCGGATAACAATTAGTGGATATGAAGCTGGTGCTGTTTCTGCGAGTTTACAAGCAATGAATCCCTTAAACGAAGGGTACTTTCAACGACTTCTGGTTTTTTCTTATTTCGCAAACACAAAGGGTGTCATTTGGGACGATGCAGTACAGTTTGCCCAGAGACTTGCTAATAACATGTGTCCGGATACATCTGGTAACAAAGTCAAAGTTACATCACAAGAGATATACGATTGTCTGATGTCTAAAACTGACAAAGAAATTACTGAAGCTACTTGGCAAGCTACAGATAATAACGACTTTAATTACTTAACATTTCAGTTTGGTCCAGTTATAGACAATGACTTTATTTCGAACACATCCGACTTTACACCGCTACCTGCTTTTGACGTTATGATAATTGTGTCAGAAAATGAACATTTTTTCAAGATTTACGAATTTCTTTCTCCGTATGAATACAAATATAATTTTGCTACCCCTGAAGAGATTCCTAAAACCGTGCTATGTGAACTACTGGTTCCCATTGTAGTCGGAGGAGCTTACAAAAATGTAATTAATGCCACGGCACTCCATAATCTTATCTGTGATGAGTATACCAACGATGACAAAAACGAACAAAGTAATAATGCTGTGAGAATTTTTGGTGACTTAATGCATTATGTACCAGTAACAGAGATTTTACGGAAGCATTTGATGTCACATTCTGACAAAAATATTTATCTTGGTTTATTTTCTTTGGAAAACCCATTTACTGGACAATTTGTTCAGTGGTTAAATGGAACAACAGAACATGACCCTTTGATTTTTCTGACAAGGATAAAGTCTTACCAGACCTTAGATCCATCTATGATACCTAATGATGCTTCTTTTGTTGCCGATGCTACCATTAGTTACGTGGCCAGTTTTATCAAAACAGGGTAAGTTTGACTGTATTGATCATATACTTCATAGTTAAATGACTAAGTTACAAAATCGGCCAATGTAGGCCCCAAGTTTTGAAAATCAAAATTCTAAAACTTTATTACATATCTACATACAGTGTGTCAAAATACTGTATAGAAATAAAATGCTCGAAGTTAAAAATGAACGAAGAAGTTAGGACAGACAGACGGGGGCGATTAAAATATCTCCGAATTTTTTTTCGAAAGTGCAGGATAATGACATTGTCAGTTTTATTGTAACTGAATGTTCTTCAGTAACATATCAAGTAACTCGATAGTTACATTGTCAGTTTTATTATAACTGAATGTTCTTCTGTAACATATCAAGTGACTCGATAGTTACCTTGTCAGTTTTATTATAACTGAATGTTCTTCTGTAACATATCAAGTGACTCGATAGTTACCTTGTCAGTTTTATTATAACTGAATGTTCTTCTGTAACATATCAAGTAACTCGATAGTTACATTGTCAGTTTTATTATAACTGAATGTTCTTCTATAACATATCAAGTGACTCGATAGTTACCTTGTCAGTTTTATTATAACTGAATGTTCTTCTGTAACATATCAAGTAACTCGATAGTTACATTGTCAGTTTTATTATAACTGAATGTTCTTCAGTAACATATCAAGTGACTCGATAGTTACGTTGACAGTTTTATTATAATTGAATGTTCTCCTGTAACATATCAAGTGACTCGATAGTTACAGTGCCAGTTTTATTATAACTGAATGTTCTTCTGTAACATATCAAGTGACTCGATAGTTACCTTGTCAGTTTTATTATAACTGAATGTTCTTCTGTAACATATCAAGTGGCTCGATAGTTACATTGTCAGTTTTATTATAACTGAATGTTCTTCTGTAACGTATCAAGTGACTCGGTAGTTACATTGTCAGTTTTATTATAACTAAATGTTCAAATTACACGATAGTTACATTGCCAGTTTTATTACGGAACTGATAAAAACCTAGATACCTTATATAGCTAAATTGTCAGCTTAATCATAGAATGTTCTATTGTAACCGATCAAATAACTTGGATTTTTTTTCAAACTTTAGTATCACAGAATGTTCTGTTATTGTAACTATTGTTACGTTTCTAGTTTTATTGAAATAATTATATTCTTATATTTGTAAATGCGAAATTTCAAAATGTATCTGTGACCTCTCGTATCTGACACATTTTGAAATTTCCGATTTACAAGAGGGAAATATATAAGCACATTTCTTATATCAATTATATAGTATGGATGCGTGCAGTCAGGCTAAACCATGGTACAATATCCATTTTTAAAATTAAATTTAATAGGTTTTTTAAACGACACATTATTATTCATATTAAAAATATAAAAAGATATCCGATTATAGATAAATTTTTATTATCATTATAACTTTACTTTAATTGCAGTAACCCTAACAGTGACACACAATCAGAGACATGGCCGAAATATGACTTAAACACCGAACCATATCTTAAGATATCACCAAACCCATCTTATGGAACAAAATTATACGACGAAAGAGTTAAATTTTGGTTAAATACTGTTCCAGCCTTCCTACAACCTTCAACGACGACAACCACAACAAAAAATGTGACAACTGCAACCACTACTACAAGACGGCCATTGGTTGTAGCTAAAACAACTACAACAGCTAATCCTGTCAGTTCCTCTGTTATTATCAGATCCAGTCTGGACATAATATTCTGTTTACTTGTTTGGAATTACATGGCTAAACATTTATCTTGAAAAAGAAAATTATTCATGAATAATTAGTGTATGAGTATTTGATTTTATTTTATTTATCGTGATTGATTTTTTTTGTTAAAAAATATCATATCATGACAATGGATCTCTCAAACACTTATTTTGTCAATTTTTTGCCAATAAACATTTTGTTGGATATTCTTCTACTTATCGTGAAATAAACACAACACACAATGGACAACTATTGGATATGTATATATTTGCATAATTGCTTTTTAGCTCACCTGACTATTGCCAGGGTGAGCTTTTGCCATCACTTGGCGTCCGTCGTCCGTCGTCCGTCCGTCGTTAGCTTTTCATTCAAACATCTTCTTCTCAGAAACCATTTGGCCAATTCCAACCAAACTTTGCATGAGTGGTGTATGGAAGGTCCTTAACAAAGTTTCCTCATTTAGTTCTGATTGGTCGAGAAACATGGCCACCAGAGGCAATTCCTGGTTCTGATTGGCTGATTTTCAAAAATCTTCCCCTCTGAAACCGCTAGGCCGATTGGTTTGAAACTTAATAGGAATGATCTATGACATGTCCTCAACAAACGATCCTCAATTTATTTTGATCTGACATAAAACATGGCTGTCGTAGCTAAAAATAGAATATAGGGGTGCATGTGTTGTTTTTGGCTTATAACAAGATCTACCTAACCTGAAATTTTGAAGGAAATTTGAAAACCCATTTAGGAGTTTTTGTCCTTTTTTCGTCAAATTTTCAAAATTTAACATTTTTCGTCATTTATCTCCAAAACTATTTGAGATAGAAGTGAAATGTAAATTGAAAAATGTTTGCCATGTTGAGATCTACCTACCCTGAAATTTTGAAGGGAATCCGAAATTCTATTTAGGAGTTATTGGTTTGTGTAATTTGAGGTCGGGTTCTGTTACATTTATTTAAGGTTCACCCTTATTCCTGGTCAATTTTATCAACTTCCTGCCAGGACTGCAACCATCAGGGAACATATTTTAACATTAAACCTTATGAAAAATAAATCTTAAACAAATTTTCCCTGAACAATTGAACCAATTGCAACAAACTTGGTCAAATAGTTGATTAATTGTCCAATGAAAACCAGACTCTAGGTGAGCGATACAGGCTCTGGTGAGCCTCTTGTTGATACTTGCTTCCTTCATTCTTTATGTTTACCCTTTTTATTTACTGAATCTCCCAAACATTTCACTATTTGTCGTCCTTAGGTTGATTCGGTCTATACTCATGCACCTATATTAAGCACAAAACGTGCGAGGCAAAACATATTTCTTGGAGGATTGGTATTAAGGGACAAAAGGCTGAAAAAGGGCGAAAACAGTTATGACAATGGTTTTTAGCTCACCTCGCCAAAGGCCATGTGAGCTTTTGCCATCACTTGGCGTCCGTCGTCCGTCGTCCGTAAACTTTCACATATTGATCATCTCCTCTAAAACCAATGGAGCAAATTTAACCAAACTTTACAGGAATGATATATGGAAGGTCGTTTACTAAGATTGCCGAAATTTTTCCGATCCGCCAAAAAACATGGCTGCCAGAGCAGGACATATTTTAACATTGGACCGTATGGGAAAACATGTTAAAGTTCATCTCCTCTGAAACTACTTGAGCAAATTTAACCAGACTTTACAGGAATGATGTATGGAAGGTCCTTTACTAAGATTGCCGAAATTTTTCCGATCCGCCAAAAAACATGGCTGCCAGAACAGGACATAGTTTAACATTGGACCCTATGGGAAAACAGGTTAAAGTTATCTTCTCTGAAACTACTTGAGCAAATTTAACCAAACTTTACAGGGATGATGTATGGAAGGTCCTTTGCTAAGATTGCCAAAATTTTTCCGATCCGCCAAAAACATGGCTGTCAGAGTAGGACATAGTTTTACATTGGACCCTATGGGAAAACAGGTTAAAGTTTATCTCCTCTGAAACTACTTGAGCAAATTTGACCAAACTTTACAGGAATGATGTATGAAAGGTCCTTTACTAAGATTGCCGAAATTTTTCCGATCCGATGTAAAACATGACTGCCAGTACAAAATTTTAACATTGGACCCTATGGGAAAACATGTTGAAGTTCATCTCCTCTGAAACTACTTGAGCAAATTTAACCAAACTTTACAGGAATGATGTATGGAAGGTCCTATACGAAGATTGCCAAAATTTTTCCGATCCGCCAAAAAACATGACTACCAGAGCAGGACATAGTTTAACATTGGACCCTATGGGAAAACATGTTAAAGTTCATCTCCTCTGAAACTACTTGAGCAAATTTAACCAAATTTTACAGGAATGATGTATGGAAGGTCCTATACTGAGATTGTTGAAATTTTTCCAATCCGCTATAAAACATTTCTGCCAGGGCAGGACATAGTTTAACATTGGACCCTATGGGAAAACATGTTAAAGTTCATCTCCTCTGAAACTACTTGAGCAAATTTAACCAAACTGTTCTGGAATGATGTATGGAAGGTCCTTTAGAGGGATTGCTCATTTCGTTCAAATGCGACAAACATCATGGCTGACAGCAGGAACATAGTTTAACATACATGCCTATGGAAAAAAACATATTTTGATCATCTCCTCTAAAACTATAATAGCAAATTGAATAAAACTGTACTGGAATGATGTATGGAAGGTCCTTTACAAAGTTGGTTCATTGTGTTCAAATCTGAGAAAAACATGGCTGCCAGAGGGGAAATACTTTTAACTTTGGACCCTATGAGAAAAATATATTTTGATCATCTGCTCTGAAACTTTTGAAGCAAATTCAACCAAAGAATTAACGGAAGTTTGTAGAAGCATTTTGTCAGGTGAGCGATACAGGCTCAGCCCACTGAGCCTCTAGTTAATATTTTTCTTTTAGAAAAAATACTTTAACGTAATAAGAAGGAAAAACACCGACAATGTCACAAACAATTGTCTTACCTTGTTATTTCTATTAGTAGTGACTTGACAGGACCTATACCACAGTAATTGCCTTGCTATGGAATAATGATTTTTCGTGTAGAAAAGAGTAAAACTATCTCCCACGGTAAAGGGACTGACTGTGGTTTTATCATATAGAGAAAAATTATAACGAACTTACAAAGAAGGAGAAAATGCCATATAAAACGAGAGACACATGAAGACAAGGAATGGAACTGGTTGACAACCATGATCTTGTTTATTCGTATCAATATTGAAAATAGCACCGATGTACTAACCTATACGGTACCCAAGGGATTCTAGAATCTAAATTACAGCCCGGATGATTCACAAAATAACGCTGCTTCAATGAAATTCACTTCAAAATAAATCTAACTAGAAATCTGGACTGTCGGAATCGATAGTGATCCCAGCACCCCCTGTAAGTAGTTGGGCCACTTACCAATAGTCGTAAATATAATACAAAATAGTATGCAGTCATTCTATAAAGAAATTAAATCAATAAACCTAATGAAAAATAAAAAAAAACCTTAGTTCACAAGCTTAAACTGACAATTTTTGAAATTTGGCCTGAGTGAGCCCCTGGTTTAAAAATCGATTTTCTAAATCCTAAATATAGTGTAGAACAATACTATATAAGCAAACTGAAAGAGAAGTTAGGGTGACAAGCTTTAATTAAAAATTTCGATACATGTGGACTCCAGTGTTAGAAAATTAAAATTCTAAAACCTTATTGCACATCTGCATATGGTGTTTGACAATACTGTAAAAAAAAATGCATAAATGAAAAAACAAAAGACGAGTTTATGCCACAAGCTTAAATTGATAATTTTTCAAAATTCGATCCCTGTGGCCCCCTTGTTTAGAAAATAAAAATTCTAAAACCTTATTACGAATCTGCATATAGTGAATGACAATACAGTATAGAAATGATATGCATAAATTGTAAAATTAAAGAGAAGATTAGGTCACAAGCTTAAATTGACAGTTTTTTTTTTTTTAAATTCGGCCCCTGTCTCTGGGCCCAATTGAAGAAAATAAAAATTCTAAAACCTGATTGCGCATTTGCATATAGTGCATGACAATACTGTATAGAAATAAAATGCATAAATTGAAAAATGAAAGACAAGTTCAGGTCACAAGCTTGAATTCCAAATTTTCGAAGTTCAAGTTGATGTCACAAGAAAGTGTGACGGACGGACGGACGGAGACAATCGATATATCCTCGAACTTTCTTCGATTAGTTAGGACACTTACCAAATGTCAAAATCCTAAAACCTTTTGCAATCATTATATGAAGAAATTAAATTACTATATATAAATCCAATCAAAGATGAAACAAATTTAGATCACAAGCTTAAATTAATATTTTTTTTAATTTCGACCCCTGTGTGTATCACGTTTAGAAAATCAAATTTTAAAACCGTATTGCGCACCTGCAGGTAGTTTGCAACTATTCTTTATATAAATTAAATCCCTAAACCCAAAAGTGAAGGAGGAGTTGATATCACAAGAAAGTATTACGGAAGAAGACAATCGCAATATCCCCGAACTTTTTGATAGTGTGGGGATAATTGGAATTTGATACAGATAAATTATGAGGTCATTTTCGCAATTTTGAAAGTGGTAATACCGATTATGAGAACCATATTGCAATAGGACAATGTTAGGATAATTCTAGGACATGTCTTAAAATTTAAATCAAGCTATCCTAAGATCATCTTTCTAAGGATGATCTTACGTCCATCTTATCTGATATAAATTACCTGAAACAAGTCAAACATTACTCCATAAAATATTACTTGGAACTAAAATATTCTTTTGCCAATGTATCACAATTAGTTCACAACTTAGGAAACAACCATATAACGTTTAGTTTGGGAGATGGCCCGGGCAGGAAAAAGATAGGCGCAAAGATTTGACAAAAAGGTACAGAGGTCAAAAATGTGCTAAAGGCAAAATTTAATTAATATATTGAATCAAATAATAGCATAAATGGAAAAAGTTGAGCTGTGTACGATGTGAAAAATTTTCACCATAATTTTCTTGCCCTTCACCCTCAGCCCCCACCCCCCATACCTCCACCCCAAAAAAATCTAATGAGAGTTTCTTAAGACATTTTAGGATATATCCTAAGGGGTCATCCATAATTGTCAGCATTTCACACACGTTTGCGAAGAGCACTCTTGTTGGAAACCCCCACCCTCATCAATAAGTGCACATCAACATTTTTACAAGGATGGGTATCCGTAGTATAGCTATCGCCCCGGATCTTAAACCGGCAAGCTGACCAACTTCCACTAGAAACTAGGTTGGCTCACTTCGAAGAGAGAAAAACAAGTCTATTCAGATCGTGCTTTGGGTTGTTTTTAACACGCAATTACTCATTTTTTATTATGTGAATACGCTGACATTATCTAGTGCGACATAGATTTCTTTATAAACTCATATATTTAAATCTTGCTATCAAAACAATTTCATGAACATATCTATTATAACATGTTTTTATATATCAACATGTTTTGTACCTAGAATAATATATATTAATCAACGCTGAGGGATTCCAAAATTGGTCATGCATATCAGCTTCAGCAGTCAAAGGATAGATGAAGAGGAAATGAGAGGTGATCAGTAACCATTTTAAAACAAGAAAGGTATACTTGATAGAATTTAATCGTTTTAGCATTAATCATAGTTTAATATAATACATATTAACGAGATATTGTCGAAGAAGAGCAGTAATTATTGAATCGGGTACAATTTTTCTTTCGACGTCACCTGTCGCCACCTTGGATATCAGCTGATAAGTATTGTCACTTGGGTTAAAGTTAACAACCGTGTCCTCCCTTTGAGATTTCGAAACTATGTTAATTGTAAATTATTTTCATGAGCGAATATAATGCGGTTTTAATCAGAAAAGAGCTGTAACATTAACACACTGTTAATTGAGATTAATACATATGTAATTGTGATGCACCATACCTGGCCATTTACTCATTTCTTAAAATATCTTCAGTTATATAATCGGTCCATAATGTACAAGTAATCTTTGTGTGTGCAGATGCAGCATATATATATGGTAACATTGGTTATAATCAGTGATCAGTTTCCTACATATGTAAACAATCCAGAAATATTTTTATATACATGCAAGTTAAATTTATCGTACTTAAATATTAATATTCTGGAATACATGTAAATATATATATTTTGGGAGAGAACCTGAACTCAGCACAGGTGTAGTTTAAGAGCTAACTCATAATTAATCTTTTATAATGTAGGGCAATAATGATGTATTACTTGAGCATGTCAAACCTAACTAAATTGAGCGCATATATTTGAGAAGATGATCGGTGATATATTTTGAGAAAACGTGAGCCTTATATATATATATATATATATATATGAGCAATAATGTGATATAATATGAGCATGCTAAACTGTATTGAGACAAATCTGACTTGGGCTTATGTCTAAAATGATTCAGTGAGATATAATGTTAGAGTAATATTGAGCCCTCATAATTTCACAGAGAATTTTAACCTTGATATATTGTATTGATTTTACACTACATGTATATATGAATGAGAAGTGCTACATATTAGAGCAAAGTTGAATATTGACAATTTGAAAGCAATAATTAGGTTACCCGGGTACATGTACATGTGTATAAGCTGAGCATGTTAATCATGGCTATATAATTAGGCGAACATAAAGTGACCACATTTTTATCTTACGTTCACAGGAATACTTCTAGTTGAGAAACTATACATATATCTTTACTTATGGATTTAGACATCCCCTCCAGACAAAACACACATCTGCCAATTAATAGGTTAGAAGACAAATTCATACTGAATTGCTTGTTAGAGAAATGTGTAATAGACATCAAGACAAACAGGATCCAAATGTGGAACAATAGGGATGCTACGTAAAAGAGATGACCCTCGACAATGGGGATGGGTCCCCTGAAATGATACTCGACAGAACTATGTCGTTTGCAACTATTATTACAGACGTGTCGGGTGTTGCTATACATGTACATATATCCCAAAAAGAAAAACATACATGGATCAATACATATGCCAATTATTTATTTTCACTGAAATGACTACATTTTTAAGGTTTTAAACATACAGAATACTGCAGTGTGTTTTTTTTTATTAAAAATATTTGGAATCAAAATGGTATTCAAATTATCCCTGTTTGCATGGAAATATATGAAATAAATAGGAGAATACTGTGCATATCTATACCTATCATGCCTATGTTAAAACTTGTGCTCTTGCTATATTTTATCTAAATGGTTAATACATTTATGCACAAAAAATCACCTTTTATATTAAGGACATAAACAGTAAACACATCAGGACGTGTTCTAGTTGAAGTCTAAAGTGCTATATAACTACAGTTTTTGCCTTGCCTCACAAAGGTCATAAAGATGTGCTGTTTTGTACGACATCATCAATTTCTTAATAGTTGGTGATTAGGTCAGTTAATAGGGAACCACATATAGACAGTCACTGAATTTGGTACGCATTTGTATTAGCATGGCAATTATTTGGCTTGCCCCCCTCAGTTATATTCTAGTGACTATGAATCTTCACTATACATGTTGTGAAAGTCTATGGGGAACAGTCAACATTTGAAAGTTTTGCATTATTCACATGTTTAAGAGATGCCTTGTTTCAACATTTGAATTATCAAAATTGGATACAGGTGAAACATGTATCCCTGTCAACAGTTTGTACCATATATACAGTTAGGTTTATATCACTATCATTAATTCATCAGCCATCAGGTCATGAGGCCATCCAAGTAAACAGTACTTCAGTACTTTGATTTAACATTGTTGCTGTGAACAGGTACCATTCCTTAATCGGAAATAGGATCTACAGACATTGTTTATATACATCCCTTGAAAATCCATGTACCAAGGCCAGAGCATGAGTCATGTGTTAACATGTTCAGTTGTGTGATTTGTTGTTTGTTGGCTTTTTGTCCTCTTATATACTGTTCAGAACTTTGTCAGCATCATTAATTCTATAAATATCACCAGCATACCATCTTCATACAATATTATAAATTTTTCGGAGTATCGAAGGAAGTGACATTTATACCGATTTTTCAAATTGTACGCTAAACATGTTGAATTTGAAACCCTCCTTCCCTCTAACGTGTGTTTTGTAAACTCGTAAAAATGTTTATAATTATGGATGACCCCTAACTTAGGATGGACTCGACAGCATCACTTATGTTTAAGACATATCCTAAGACCATCTTAGGACATATCTTAGTCCCTAAGATACATTCGAAAACCTAGCCCCGGGTCATTATCCTAATAGATGGAACAAAGCTTTTATTATCCTCGTTTGATCCTTACATCTACAGAGGTAAAACTGCAGTACTATATCAAAACCACAATCCCTATGCATGATATATTCTGTATGGTGCAATTTGGATTCCTAACAAACCATAGAACAACTAATACACAATGTTATAGTATCTTTATTTTAAGAACTTTGATTTGAATTCTCAATTTTCAAAATTTGACCCCTGTGGGGCTCGACTTTTGAAAATCAAAATTGTAAAACTTTACTGCCCATTTGCAGACTTTTGTTGACAATACAGTGTGAAAATAGGATGCATAAAGTGAAAAATAAAAGAGGAGTTCAGATCACAAGCCTAAATCCACAATTTATGAAATTCGACATTTGTGCGCCACAAGTTTTGAAAATCTACATATAATGTGTGACAATACTGTATAGAAATAAAATGCATTAAGTTAAAAATGAAAGAGAAGGTTAGGTCACAAGAAAGGTGTGACGGACGAATAACAATATATCCTATACGGTACTATAACACGTTTGTGTGGACCATAGAACTATGGATTTCACTGGTTTAAGGTTTATCATATCCAACTGGCAAATATAGCTGTGTTGACATCACTAAAATTATACCGTGTACAACGGCATAACTGCATGTCAGATTATTATTTGAAAGGTAACTATACACAAAGATGTACAAAGCCTAAATATATTTCTTCATTCAGAAAATTTCAGCTCATTATGTTGCAGTCTCCAGTATGCCATCCAAAACAAGTATAATATAAAATTGATGTCCAGCACAATTCATCATATGTATCTGAGAGGAATATCTCACAAGTTTGTCAATTTTCAGTGCATAAAGGCAAGTAGAAACAATGTGCACCAAAAACTAAAAAGATTTTATTTATCAAGCCAGGTGCAGTTACCCTTCTAAAAAATATTTTGTAATTCACAGTTTTGTACGTCCTCGGAAGTCAACCAGTCAAATATCAAAAGATAGCAGACTTTTCTCCTTAATCATTTGTATTATATGGGTGTATTTATCTTAGTTGTACATATGACACCGTTTAGTGTCCCAGAAGACTATTTTTGTATATAAGATTAACCGATAAATTTTCTTCTTATCACCAGACTACCCGGCCGATCTGAAATTTGTAGGTAAGAACTCAATATAAATTTTGTAAAATTTTAGTTGATTAATCACTGAAATAATGATAACTATTCAATAAAAGATAATATCGCGTAATAATAATTAATCACAAAATAACGTCTTTAAGGCTATTTTTAAGTGCATTCAAAAAACAGAACAGTGTCGCCCAGACACGAAGTGATTATATGATAGTTTTGATGTGGTGTGCATGCATATTTTGGAAGTACCAATGATTAACAAATTTTGAAGGACGAAACACTAATTCAGAATGTTGTAGGGCATATTCATATCCAAAATAACCTTAAAAGTTATATGATTAATAGCATATATTTAATTCGTATGCTTCTAGGTTGGCCATCCAGCATGATTTTGGTACTAATCCTTACAGTTTTCGTCCTAAATGTTTCATCCCAAAACACTGTCACTATAGAAACGCCTTCCGGGAAAATAACAGGTTTAAGTCTTTCAAAAGTCATTGGAACTCAGAATTACAGCTACAATGAGTTCAGACGGATTCCATTTGCTAAGCCCCCAGTTGGAGATCTTAGGTTTCAAAAACCAGTAAAGTATGGGTCATGGAACGACACTTACAACGCGACATATTTTGGTCCAGCATGCATTCAGGGAAGGCCTGGTAGAATCGAAGATACTTTTATACCTAACAAAACATTATCCGAAGATTGCTTATTTCTAAACATCTATGTTCCAACTGATAAAAAGACTACTAAAATGTCAGTTATGATATGGATCCACGGTGGATCGTATCTTTCTGGAACTGGTATGTTGTACAATGGGGCTTATATGGCTTCAGTTGGTGATGTTATTGTTGTTACAATTAATTACAGACTTGGGGTACTTGGATTTCTAAGCACAGGAAATGAAAATGCATTAGGTAACTATGGATTATGGGATCAAAAGATGGCAATTGAGTGGGTACATGATAATATAGAGTCATTTGGAGGCGACACAGACAGCGTAACTATATTCGGAGAATCCGCTGGTGGTTTTAGTGTAGCGTTACATAGTATCATTCCCCAAAACAAAGGTCTATTTTGTAGAGTTATCGCACAAAGCGGTGTTGCTACTTCGTTTGTATCCATGCAATTCAATTTGACCTATAACACGGGTAGAATGATTAATACATTAAAATGTACGTCTACCCATCAATCTGATGAGATTAATTGTTTAAGGCAAAAATCTGCAACAGATATACAAAACGCCTATGATTATCTAGCTGGCTTACCAATAACAGATCCTCACGTGTACCTCCCATTCGCACCAAGAGTAGACGGTGAACTATTTATGGACCATCCAGAGGCACTTCTGAGAAACAAATCCTCCGAAGCTTATAAATTCTTTCGTTCATTGGATATAATAATTGGAAATGTAGAATCAGAAGGATCTTTACTTCTTGACAATCCATTACCAAAATTAGAACAAAGATACGGATTTAATCTTCAAGTTGGAATTCCTAGATCTGTTTTATGCGATCATTTGGCGCCTACATTGTCAGCAGACCGATATAACAATAACTCAAAAGTCGCACCAGCTGTTTGTCAGAAGTATGGGTATTCATTTGGTGTTTACAGAAGTATGTACAGTGTGGATTACTTTAGCGATCTCTACTTTTACAGTAGAACAGTAGATTCCTTAAATATACATTCTGAAGGAACTCCAACAACCACAACTTTTCAATATCTTAGTAAAAAAAGGACAATACTTAGTCCAATTCTACCAGTGTGGTTTGAGGGACCTGGTCATGCTTCAGAACTTCCGCTCTTGTTTCCGTTCTATAACTTCGTGTCCACTAAATCGGAAGATATTGTTTTGAGTTTAAGTATGATGAAATATTGGACGAACTTTGCAAAGTACGGGTAAGTAAGTTTTAGCACGATCTAAGGAACAAACTGGAAGTTAAACCTAAGAGATACACACCTTATTATCTGAGTGCGAACCCCATTTAAAGTAATCTCTGAACCAAATCACTTGATCTATTGCTGTGAAAATTAAATATAATAGACATCTCTAACAAAATACTATGGGTATGATGACAATGCTTTTATAAAGTTATCTCATGCAATTAACGGTCGACTAAATGAGACACAGTAATGTTTCCAAAATTCACAGAATGATAACACTGAAAATCACTTAAGATAACGATACTCTATTAAATATCTTCATATATCTAATGATTATATATATATAACAAATAGTCAAGGACTGATTTTTTTCTGGCATTGGTTGGTAATCTGCAAACTTCAAGGTTATTTACAACTTATGACATTAAAATTACCAACAAACACAAAACCTAAAGCGTACCCATAAGGCACAGGTAGAGATGTCAGTCCAATCAACAAATGTGCATTAAAATACTATGACAAAGTTAACACTTACTTTGTAGTACAGTAAAACAAACTTGTTCAAATGTTTTCTGTGGCATAAAAAATAGAATAGCTGAGAGATATTGTAAATATCTGCCACATAGCGAAGCCAAACGATAATATCATTACATTGAATAATCCAAAAAATTACAAGGGAAAATATACTTTAAATGCATAAGAACAACATATTGGTGATGAAACTAACCACCCAGGACAAATACGAACCTGGAATAAATTGTGTGATACCAATTTTGGTGCACAATAAAAAATGATGATTAATATTAGGAATGAACCTTGAGGCTCCAGACTCATCATACAAACCTATCCAGTGGTATTTATGAGTCAATAGCATTTTACATAAGAGAAAGAACGGATACATTGTAAAATATCTAGAAGACAACCTTCCATCTCCAAATTAAATAGACTAAATATAGTCAACGACTGGAAAATTCCACACCACTAATTAAATCGTACGATATATGAATTTGACATAACTTTTTGTACAAATAAATAAAGCTTTTGAAGATTTTTTTACTTTCAGCGATCCAAATGGAAATGGTCTTCTGCAATGGGCGCCATATACACAAAGTAGCAAATCCTATCAGGTTCTGGATGTGACCATTTCAACAGAAAAGGATTTATACAAAGATCGTGTGGATTTTTGGTTGGTTGATATTCCTAAAATTATCAATTCAACAGAAGGACTGAAACTAGATGTGCTTTCCTCGGATATAAAACGTGCACCATCTACACTTATGAATTTATTTAAATTTAAACAGAGTAGACTAAATAGCTCAAATTGATCCGATACGGTAGAAATATATATATATTTATATTAGGATAAAGAATTCCTTTACCCTAAATTTCTTGATAAAACACTTTGCATTTTAAATGTATTAGCCTTTCATTAACCAAATTCAATAGTTTAATATTTTTAACGGACGTTATATCACTTATTACCGCTGGTTCTGACTTTTGACGGATTTAGTATTTCTTCAAATGTATACGTAATTCGCCTCTCTTAAATGATTTGTTCATTCATAATTGTTATACTAGAAGGAACCCGTGATTCTCGCGGGAGAGGTAAGGAGGTCGATATTTGATAGGTAAAAAAAGTGGGGAAACGCTGAAGTCTATTAACAATACTGATGCTGCAGATTAAAAAAAAATGTTAAGAGGAGACTGCGAAAAAAAGCTATATCATTAATAGCACAGTTTCAATTTTATGCGACAATCTCGGCGGGTGTCTTTAAGGAGGATAAGACTTGTACTTTGCTGGTGCAGCTGATTTTTATGGATGCGTGTTCATTGTGTATCCCCGTACACCAGATATTGCTATTTACTGGTAACCAATGCATTATCTCAACAATAGAAGTGTATCGTCAATTGCCGCTAATGTACCGTTAATTGCAGCCTGTTTACGGTACAGCTACATGTATACTATTGCAATAGGTACCAGAAAAGAGCAATATATATCTGCTGTAAAGGGATGCACAGTGGTGTTAGTCTTAATGTGTTTTTTTCTTCAACAATTTTGTATTGTCAATATGTTTTTGTTTGTTACCTAAGCTTTGTCCTTTCTCTTGGACTTTAGTCTTTTAATACTTATATGGGACAATCCGGGGGACAACCATTCCATTCTGAGTCTTTATCATGTACACGCCACGTGAGGACCAGACACACTTTACATGTAGGTGTGCAGCCTGTGATCATTTTTTTTTATTATTTAAATGACAAACTAACATACTGTAAATGTTCATTGTACACAACGGGACCTATTATTTATTTATTTGTCCAGATAATCATGGCGTCTCAAGGGTATAATTATTTTTGAATTTTTTTTTATCCCTCATCGATGGAATATACGTCCAAGTAATAATTTTCCAACACGGATTAATTATTTGGACTGACCTATTATGTACCATCGGTATTGTGTATACGCCATGTGATTTTTGGAACCGCGTTGTAAATTACACATTAAAATGCTAAAAGATGTACATTGACTGAATCACGCGTTTCCTGTGACGGTGATCAAATAAAATGGGGGCTTTCATATGTTGAAATCTATTTTACCTACTGTTAATACTGTGTAAACAATATTTTCATTCAATTTTTCACGGCGGCGTTACTTGTTTGGTACGAAAAGGAAATGTAACAGGAGGGTCTGGCAGCTATGTTTTTGCAAGCCCACTGTGTATTAAAATGTCTAGAGTTGCTATTCCGACAAACCTCAAGTAAAAGTTTCACAATAAACCACTACTGACAAACAAATAGACAGACTGACGGACAATAGCAATTAAGACATGCAGTTCGTTTCACTGGGGCCGAGTTCGGATGGGACTCTTTTGGAACTCTCGGGTCGGGTCCATGACATCATACTATTCTAAATTATGAAGCGCGCGCAACTTTCCATTTGAACGCATTTTTCGATCTCGAGTAACTCTCTAACATGGCTGACAATACACTTGTTTTATTTACTTTTATGAATGATTTCATTGTTGATGATACTGAAAATAATATTGTTGTATCGCGCAATAAAAATTCATTACAAATGCTAATAATGTCACTTTACAGCACAGAACGGAGAACATTGCCCAAAATACATGGATATGTTGAAAACATTATCCCACAATTTTTAGAAGAAGATTTCACCAATCATTACCGTATTGGTCGCGAAGTGTTTAATGAAATTTTAGAAGGCATAACCCCAGATCTGATAAGAACTTATGGTGGCGGTGTTGAGCAAACAACACCAACTAAGCAGTGTGGCACCGTTAAAGTCCACAATTCCTCTAAAGTCCACAACACCGCTAAAGTCCACAACAAATTTCCGCTAAAGTCCATAACGCCGCTAAAGTCCACAAACTTTCCGCTAAAGTCCACAAAAAAACGCCGTTAAAGTCCACAAGAACAAGTTCCGCTAAAGTCCACAAAAAAACACCGTTAAAGTCCACACATTTTTTTGATGTTGCTGTTGAAAGACATGCCAATACAACAAATTTGACAAAGAATGTATGAAGAAGATTTTTTAGATTTAATTAAATTGTTACTTAACATAAGCATAGGAAGATTGGGTCATGGTGATGTATCCCCTCCAGCTATTTTTTTTTCGACTTAATATAGTTTGCCAACATAACAAAAAAAAAAGCTAAAATTTTGACTTAAGATGGCACGGAATAGATAGTTAGAAGTTATCTATATAAAAAATAACTTCCAATTAGAATTTTGTAAACAGTATTGCTTCGGAAAAATTAAAAGGGGTGAACAGTAACATCATCTTGACCCAATGTACCTGCAACAGGTGTAAATCAGAGATGTAGACTGAGTGTGAATGAGACAATTCTAGATGAAATACTTTTGTATTGATTATTGCTATCGGAATAACGTCCTGAGGAATCTGTATATTGAACGTATTATAACAAGACTTAACACACTTAATGTTTTGCATGTGTTAGACTTAGTGTTTATTATTGAATTTCAAACAGAGAGATTTTACTTCAAGCATTTCAACAAATTAACATTTCAATTATCAATTTGCATGAAGTCAAGGTTAGATAAATCTTTTCAGACAGATATGGAGGCCGCACAAAATTAATTCCATACATCAAATTAAGTAAACGTCTTGTTTAAAGTATCTCAGAAGCAAGCACCATCACGAAAAAAAAACCTGTGACAAATTAAAAAGGTCAAGGAAAGATGACACCGTCCAGGCAGACAGTCATGCATACCATGTATACATGACTTTACTACCACTTATATACATCTTCGGATTTCAAATGTTTGGCTTTGAGCGTTCCTGATGAAGGTAAATCCAGAAAAGCGCTTCGGACGCAAGAAATTATTAAACGTGTTGTTTTCAATTTTTTTTTTATAGTATCTGAGAAATTCTCCAAACTATGTATTAAAAAAGAAATAATTTTATGAACAACTGACAGACGACAAACGGACAAATAAGCATTACAAATACTTTGTCTTGACTGACTATGACGTATTTACACTAAATCCATTGGATGTTGGATGTTTAAGGATTGATAATTTAATCTCAAATGTATGTTTTTTTTATTAGTTGGTAGTTGTTAGTGGCTTTGGACTAGCTGTCAGTTAACTGCGAGTTCGGATCTCTCTGATCTGTACCCAACGTCCTTTTGTTGTTGGGATGTACAAATACCCGACCACGTCCACTTGCAATGTATTTTCGTCCATCTGATGAGTTAAGCGTTTTTCAACTGATTTTTATAGTGCGTTCTCATGTTGTTCTGTTATACCACTGTCACAGATTGGTGTAGGGTTAGGATCCCGCCAACATCTTTAACGCCGCCACATTCTGTATGTATGTGCCTGTCCCAAGCCTGTAATTCAGTGGTTGTCGTTTGTTTACGTGTTTCATATTTGTTTTTTTTTCGTCCATTTTTTGTACATGAATAAGGCTGTTAGTTTTCTCGTTTGAATTGTTTTACATCGTCATTTCGGGGCGTTTGGTATCTGACTATGCGGTATGGGTTTGTGCATTGTTGAAGGCCGTACTGTGGCCTATAGTTGTTAATTCCTTTGTCATTATGGTCTCTTGTGGAGAGTTGTCTCATTGGCAATTATACCACATCTCCTTTAGGTTATAATTACAAATATACCATACACCAAATATAATTCACTATCCTTAAAGTAAGGACATGTATCTAAAACACAGCAAACTATAGGTATTGGGGACAGGACATTTGTTTTGGTCCTCCCTCTTTTCCAAAATCTGTTATCTGCAGCGGTCACTGATATATTATATAGAGCTCTATACACATGGTTAATGTCCAAGGACACCTGCTGTGCGGACAAATACAAGTATGCGATAAACCAATTTGAAATATAATCTCCTTTTAGATTCGTATCCAATAGCATCCAAGATGACCACCATTGCTAGAAATATTTTGCAAAAGATAATTAAAACTTTAGTACTAACCCTCAGTAGGGTGGGTGTGAATTTTTTGTTGAAAGAAATGCATGTCCAAGAGGCCCGATCACTGGAGCTCTAAAGTTTAGAAAACTTTAAACTATCATGTGTTTTCTTAAATCTTATTTATGTCAGGGAGCGATACAACCTTAAGATCAGAATGCTTCCCGAGGTTTAAAACGTTTAAGATCTATGTATATATTGTACAGAATTTCCTGTCGTTTATTAAATTTTGATTTCTTACGTTTTTGTTTATTATCAATTCTCATAAAACACAAAAAATTATGTTGATCACCTTTCCTGTCATTGATACTATATTTTCGTGTTGTCAATTCAACAGTTTTGCTTATCAGGTTACTCGGATCATCGTTCGAACTCTTTAACTGGTTAACCGAAAGTAAAGTTGTTGTTCAATATATAAAAAAAGAAGAAGTGGTATGATTGCCAATGATTTAACTCTTCACAAGGGGACCAAATGACACAGAAATTAACAACCATAGGTCACCGTACGGCCTTCGACAATAAGCAAAGCCCATACCGCATAGTCAACTATAAAAGGCCCCGAATGACAAATGTAAAACAATTTAAACGAGAAAACTAACGGCCTGATTTATGTACAAAAAATGAACGAAAAACAAATATGTTACACATAACACACGACATCACTGAATTCCTGACTTGGGACAGGTTCAATTCCTGTGTAAAGGACTCTATAAAAATGATTGGTATTATAGTCTGATGAATTTCACATCTAAATCTTAAATCTAGTTTATGCAAGTTTAACCGATTTCCATAAGGGGTGTGTTTTAATCAAACTAACAACTCTAAATTGTTTTCACAGTACCCTACAACATATACATATATCATGGTTGAAATAAAACCTTTAATTCTATTACTCGTCATTTGTAAAACACAATGAAGAGCATCCATACATTTTTTTTTCAAATCGTCTTCAACACATTCTCAAACAAATATCTATTTCTTGTAGCAAACCAAACAAACATACAAACCAATCAATGAACGAAATCTGCTTAGCACCACAAAATATTCTGCAATTGTGGAATTTTAAAATTTATTATCATTGTGATTTCAAACGTGAACATTATGGTTTGAAGTCTATCTTTGAGGCTTATGGACCGTTTTTGCTGCTGGGAAGCATGACAGAAACTGAATGGGTTTCGATCTTATGTTTATAGATAGAACCAGATAACTTTTCATAAATGGTAGTTTATACAAATTTATTCACAGTGGATTGAAAAACAAGTTTGCTACTT
This sequence comes from Mytilisepta virgata, assembly GCA_028015205.1. Classification (NCBI taxonomy): domain Eukaryota; kingdom Metazoa; phylum Mollusca; class Bivalvia; order Mytilida; family Mytilidae; genus Mytilisepta; species Mytilisepta virgata. Next base: position 114,981,314 of record CM051521.1, read on the forward strand.
ATATTAATTCCTTTCCACTTTGCGGGTGCGAGTGCTGCCTTGTAGCGACATTAGACTGCTCTTTTTCAAAATCATAAATGTTGATTCACAAAAATTCACAATACATGATAGATCAAATTATGAGGATCAAAATCTTCTGCAGATACATGTAATCTTCATTTATTAAATATATAAATCAGATCGATAAGAAAAAACTGCCAAGAACAAAAGTCCATGCTTTTTACTATAATACCGGGATAAAAAGAAAAGAATTATTTTTTCAATAACAAAGAAAAGAGCTGTGTGGACTTTAACGGCGTTTTTTTGTGGACTTTAGCGGAACTTGTTCTTGTGGACTTTAACGGCGTTTTTTTTGTGGACTTTAGCGGAGGTCATTTTGTGGACTTTAGCGGAAAGTTTGTGGACTTTAGCGGCGTTATGGACTTTAGCGGAAATTTGTTGTGGACTTTAGCGGTGTTGTGGACTTTAGAGGAATTGTGGACTTTAACGGTGCCACAGAGGTCCCTTAGAGATGGACATCTTCTACAAAAAACTCAACTCCAGAACTACCAAAACATATTACAGATTTAATAAAACATATAAATAGATAACATATGAATTTGTGCATTTAACAGCATGAAATTTCAACATTAATACAAATTAATGTGATAATTTCAGTGTGATTACATATAGATTATAAAATATAACTTCTTTACAATCAATAGATGTTATATATATTAGGGGCCAGGTTTTCGAACGTATCCGTAAGACATATCTTATGACATTACTTGCGACTAAGTTATGATGGTCGTACGACTTATCGTATGATGTAAAACAAAGGTATCCTACGACAATCATAGTTACGACGATCGTATGACCGTCGCAAGTCAGTAATGACAAATAATGAACGTTTAAATGATTTAACAAGGTATGCAATTTAATTTTATTATTATTACATGTAACTAAAGGAAGAAAAAATAAATAAAAAATAACGTTTAATTAATTTAATTTTAATAGCCTTTTAAAAATGATTAATGCATATACGTTTACTGGGTTTATTCCCGATTGTCCAACATTTTAAAATTATGGAGTTCTGATTGTCCAACAACAAAAGTTCTGATTGTCCTACATTAATTGTTGTGTAACATGCATGTACATGTAAATCAATTATGGAATGTGATGATATATTAACATGGGTCAATAAAACCATTTTTACATCAGAGGACCGTCAGGGCCTCGGGTGTATTGCCATCGCCTAAATTTCCCGCTTATTTGCATATATTTAAAAACAACACAAAACAACAATCCAAAGATACCAACATTAGATACAGCAAATTTAAACTATGCTGTATACGACGCATCCCAAGGAGCCACCTCTCACCAGCAGCACCAAAACCGAAACACTTGGAAGACCAAAAACCAAACCTATATTAAACAAGAAGTACTCAACCAAAAATACCGAAATAGGAAGCCAAATTTCAGCTAAGAAGATCTACCATGTTCAATACAAGGAATGAACCCTTAGTATTTCTATTATTTTTGAATTTTGCTAAATACTGGTAATTTCTGTAACAATCAATGAATAATCATGTCAGACAAGTCTGACGACTGGGTTGGCGAATACCCTCGGGGACCTAGGGTCCACCAGCAGAGGCATCACCCCAGGAGTCCCAAAACAACAATCCAAAGATACCAACATTAGATAAATTAGTTTTGGAATGATAACCGACCTATAAAAATTATAAACCCGCGGACATTATATAGTGCAAAATAAAATTCCTTATCGCTTCTTTTAAATTCATGTTTTCAATGAATACTCAGATTTTTTTTTTAATCCAAATTAATAATATGAAAATGTTTTGTCGTTAGAAATATTAGTATATTAATCAAACAATCTTTAATATCAATGACGTACCGAAAAATTGTTGTTGCGGATGAATATATATAAATATATATATAGATTTTTGAACTAAAACTGTGTGCTATGAACTACTGTTTGGATATATATATGTAGACAAGATTGTCAATGCATGAATAATGCTCTCATTCCCAATGCATCTATACTAGGCATTACAATGTTAATGCCCTTTTTGCTAAGCTGATGGGGGCAGTCAATGTTACCGTTGTCTGTCTGTATGTAAATCTCAATCTAAATATGTTCATCATGAAAGTGATTTCCGTTTTATAATATTAATATGGCTCAACTGAATGTTATTAAATATATAAACAATGTTTATTATCACCAAAAAAAACCCAGATAAATTTAAAATTTGGATTGTGTCCCTCTTATCATTATAGTTATATTTCCATTTATATGTGGAAATATTTTTACTATCTTAATAATATTTCGAACTCTTATTTGCCGCAGACAAATGTTAAACAAAACACTATTTATTTTAAAGTGCTCATTCCCACAAAAAAAATAATCAAACGCAAAATTGAATGGTGATTCTTTCACTATTCTAGAGACGTGTCCCATAGTAACTAATATGCAAGCAAGTACCACTGATACATTCACAAATTATTTACTGTTATATATAGTTTAGAATTATGTACAACTACATGTATACATGTATATGCTATGCGATGTGATGAACTTTTTGAAGTTTGATAAATGATTAATTTTTATGAATAATGTATATATGTTAGTCCATGTATATATTTATAGTTTTTTGCATTTTTTACTATTAATAATAGGTATAGATAGTCTATTGAACTGTATTAAATGGAAATAGCATGAATTCAATGGATAATACAATAATAAATCCAAATGTTTATATATACCAGTTATGACATTTTTTAAAGTTATCTAATGGTCAATCCAAAGTTTGATTGTAACACATGTGATCCTTTTAATCCATTTTAGAATATTAAGAGACTATACAAATGCTAGCTCAGCATACAGATAAATGATTTGAAAACATAACAGATATGCTAAATAAATAATAAAATGCTCAATTCTGTTCATATAATATAGTCCTAATTTGAAAGTCGTTATAACTGTATGCTTAGCATATATATAACTGGATTAAATCAAATATATGGGATCATGTAAAATGTTTCTCGTTAAATGTAATATGAAAAAAATGTATTTTGGTATATGTGAATATTTTAAGGAATATCAAATAGAAATTTACTACATATTATAGGAAAAGAGAGGTTCACGAAGGGTTAGAATGGCCCTAAATTGGTCAAGCGATTACAAATTTCAAATAGAAATACTTGTGATAATTCTATTAAGACTAAAATATACTATTTTGGCACCTACTATTAAATATCTTGAAGCTATGACCCCATAATTATACATTATTTGTATTTTTGGTCAATTTTGTCTGCAATTTATATGTTTTGGCATAATTAACCATGGCTGCCATACAATTCCGAAAAGTTTTTATTTTGATGAATTCTTTATCAAATTTTGAGTCTTTTGGTTACAAAATATTTTGGATTGTAGATGGTGGCCAAATTTTCCTAAAGCTTTCATGTCTGAAAATTGCACCAAATCATTATATTTGGACAAAATGGGCCTAATTTGGAGAATGTAATGTACTATTATGAAAGAACTGATTTATTGAGCGTTAATACATTTGAAATCGACCAATTTACGAACCAAATTGTGAACTATTTGGAGTTTAATTGTAAGATTTATATTTTAGACCGTTTTGGGCTATAAATGAACTGTGTCCTTTGAATAAGTGATATCACAATAACCATAATACTAAGTACCTGTTAGAAAATATCACTTTTACAGTACATTGTTAAAGATGAATACATTCCAACAATGACCAATATTAATGATGTAATATGAGATTATATATATACTGTTTTATATTGTTACATATATAAATGAAAATTGAAACCAAACTGTTGTCATTATTGAAGAAAAGAAACGAAAAGGGAGGTATGATTGGTAATCAGACACAGAAACAAAATGATGAAAAAGAAATAAAGCTAACCATACAACAGCTTTACAATCAGAAAAAAACTATACTAAAATCAGTTAGAAATAGCCATGAAATGACAAATATTAAACAATATAAATCAGAAAACTAATGGCCACATCAATGTACAAACAGAAAATCAAAAGATATACACCAAAGAATTACAAGCCCTGTTAATATTATCGATATATGAGTTTACTGTTCATGTGGTATCTTTCACCCAAATATTACAATTTATCTGTTTTAATATGATTGTCTTGACCTCTTTCTCATAGTTCAGTGACTAGTCAAAAAAATATTTGCTATGTTGATTCTCTGTCATAAGTAATAAGCTAAAGATTTTTGCAAGTGTGCAACTATACGGTCATAATGCCAATCTAGCAGTATTCATTTGACCACGTCAGCATTTCATGGATAATTCACAAAGATAAGTTTCTTACTATAAGACAGTATCTCAGATATGATAGCAAATTATATTATGTGTACTATATTGTAAGGTGAACATCTGTCTGGCAGGTACTGTATAAACACCTGTCATTTATCAATAATCCAACATAACTTGAGGTCCTCTGATGTTCAGTACTTCAGTACTTTGATTAAAGTTTATCGGTCTACTCTATTTTAATATGAATAAGAAATACCTAGGGTTCGAACATTCAAATCCCCGCTTAACGAATTATTCGTGCTGCTATACATATACGATCATTATAAGACCATCTTACGACACCTTCTTTGGTGTCGTAACTTTGTGACAAATTTTGTGACATGTCACAAATTGCGACCCTTTCGAAGACACATTTTATGACCTCGACACGTCGTAAGACCATCTTACGATATGTCGTAGTCATAAGACATCTTCGAAAACCTGGCCCCTGAATATTTTCTGTGCAAATATACGTAATATCTTTTACTATGTCAATACATTTTATATGTCACATTGATAGTTATATCTCATTATTCCTGGTTCATATTACTCTCCAGTCCACATATGGGAAAAGTCCGTGATTTAAGGTCGATATTCAACTAAATCAAATCTGATACATATGAAGAAATCTTTTATAATGGGCTAACTAGCAGGTAGAAGAAAGACTACAACTTCGTATTAAAATAAATGTTCTATTAACAAAACTGCATAAAATTAAAACAAAATAACATAAAATGCTTGTTCAAAGTTCACTACGTAATCCTGGTTAATTCGGAAAATCCGTAAAGTCACTGGTTAGTTTATCGTACCTGATACGCACTTAATCAGTCGCCAATCCGAAGTGTCTGTTCCCTGATTTGTCGAAGTTTTTATATAAAAATACATTTGAGATATAACATGTCATTAGCCGCGTTGACTTGTTTGGCAATTATCGCTCATTTGTTACATTTACAATTAGCAAACTAAAATTACATAGCATCTAAGAAATAACAAAATAATCCTAATCCAAATCAATTCGAATTAAATTTAATCTTTACAGCTCAATTATAGTCACAGTTTTCAACATACAAGTTCTGTATTGTCAAAGAAAATATAACTTTATGAATATAATAGACAATTTTAACCCTACGACAGATCTACTTGTCAATGGGGTGATAAATGGAGATAGAAATTATGTTCTTGCGTTTTACAAGTAGACTGATTTGTCCCATTTTTTGAGCTTGCTGTTCTCTTGTGTTTTTGGTATTGTCCGCATAATACCTGTCAGAGTTGGTACTATAATATCTTTTTTGGAATCGAATATGGACCAGTTGCCCTATAGTCAGTGATGTTTAATATTAGATTCTTGACACTGTTCCCTCTGAAACAGAACTTTCTTCAAGATCATATTTTGTGGTATCCTCCTGTGTATTTGATTAAATTTTTCACCCAGAGTATTTCGTATGCTTCAACGTGGACAGAAACCAGAGACTGAAAGCTGTCAATACGAAATTCAATTATAAATGTCTGTAATAATGAAGCCAAGATATACGGGAGCGGGTAGACGTGACGGTAGTGGTAGTGTGTAGAAAAGGGGGCTAACAATAATCTTGTACTTTTTTAGTACTTAAAATGTTTCCAAAATATACAGAAATACGTGTACATGGTGAACTGGTTTGCTGGATAAAGTACTAGTAACTGAATACACTCAGTTAAATTTTTATTTACTTTGGTTTTCAGTAAGGGATTTGTATTTCGGACAAATACCAAGAGTCGTCTTTATTCGTTTACCTAAAACCAATTTTGTCTATTTGAAAAACATATTTATCCATAAATAGCAACAATAGTTTCAAAAACATAAATACACCACATAACATATAAATTAAAACTTTTTTGACATAAATTAATGCACAATTTTAACACAAGCAACTAAAAAAATTTATATAATTTTAAAGTTTATGATATATATATATATATATATATATATATATATATATATATATATATATATATATATATATATATATATATATTAAACAAATTTATAAGAAGACGCTTTGCCCTCCACGCAAAAATGCACATGTTTATACAGTTCTGCTTTGTTATCGATTAGAAATCGTTTTTGTTGTTCCACTAATTAAATCGTATAGTCTTTCAAACAGAAATAACGAAGAAATAATTAGATTAAGTACATTCAGATGTTGTTCTGGTGAACTCACTTTAAACATAAATCTCAAAATAATTATTAAGCAATTGTCTCATATGAATCCTTAACATATTCAATCGTTAAAATGTTATTGAATTTCGTATTATACATTTGCGATGACTGAGTGGGTGTACGTAGTTGGTTTGTGACAAAAAGGAGTAGGGCCACTTAATTCCCCTCTATTTTTTTCACTCATAACTGTAAAATTGAAGATTTATAATATTTTCCCTTTTCTTTCATAAATAACTGTATTCTTGTATAATGTATATAATTGTAAAATTAATAAACAAAATTAAATGCTAATTAAATCATTACTAAGTTCAATTTTCTACCCATAAAGAAGAGAGGCGGCCGCTTTGGTCAAATTTCAAGCATCTTTATATATAATTTGTTAAAATAGTCATATAGAGGAAACCCATAAATAAAACCATTTTAATTTAACATTAAAGGCGATATATGTATAAGCTTACACTGAGCAAATATTTGCTTGGCTTTATTCCTCCGTGTTGAAAATCTGTCTCAAAGACCTAAAATTACCAAATGTGTTTTAAACTGTCCCCCAAATCCTTGTTTCAATATAGATGTATATACTGTATTTTTCAGTTACAGATTTATTAGCCTTCATTAATAAATCTTACAATGGCCATATATCAGGCTATTTATGAATATATTCTGAAAGGCATTACGAAACTCTTTGGAAAGGAGTGAACAAAGATCAGGGGGAAATGGCCCTACTCCTTTCATTAGATATACATATACTTGACCTTTGTTCAATTCTATAATATTAAAACCCACCTTACGATTAATTCCAGAATAAGTCTAAAATATAAATACTACAGCATTTCAGTGCGGGAATTTGTTCATGGTCGAATGTCTATCTTGTCCTAATTCTGTTCATTTAGATGTTCTGGTGACGGAAAACTCAGTGTACACACTAATCACAGAATTTTCTTATCCGAGTCTTTTAAGGTACATCTTTAAAACATTATTCATATTATACTTCAATAGGAACCGTTTGTGTGGATATACGTTGTCGTCGTCTTTTTGTCACAGAAATTTCACTTAATCTACCTCGCCTTTGTTCGGTCCTAGAACATTCAATACTCACTTTTCGATTAATTCTAGAAAAAGTCTCTAATTCTATACTGGGTTTATCTGTCATTCCAAAAACAAACGAAGAGTGTATGTCACCAACATTTGCCAGAAAAGTTCCTGTGGAACAATGTCTGTCTGTTCCTAAATCATCAACTCCATTGACTTTACATGAGCGATTGCTACATACTACCCCCATTTCAAATCAAACATCATCATACCAAATCTTACCAAACAGTAAAAAATGTATATAATGATTTTATTTGTTACCATGGTATCCAATATTTCATTTCTATCATGTACTAATTAGTGTAATATTATACAATAAACGTTTCTTAGTCAGCTGTCAGACTAATCCTTTCCTAACAACTCATTTAACAAAGTATTTTCTGTTTCCAAAATTGGTGCTCGTTATTGAATATGTCCATTAAAAGAGTTGACTAACGACTGAATTATCAATAAATACGGTAAATAATGTTCAGTTTGGAATTTTAAAATAATTTCGATAGTGAAATTAATCAGAATAATCGCTTTCATCAGGTACTCTCGTAAACAAAACATTTTTTTTCATTGTAATTGATATATAACTATCCGACGTGAACATTATTTTGATTTGCTTACAGATGTACGAATATGTATATAAATTTTCTTCAAAATCATATACACAGTTACATATTTGGAACTTTTGAAATTACTTGTATAATTATTGATATTTAATTGATTTAATGTCAAAGTTTAATTTCATATTTTAAACACTAAAAATTCAGAATACTTTTACAGAAGTGATTTTTGTTTATCTACTTGACGGCAAAATTCTGTTTTCATCATAACCTCATGTTTAAAATCTATTAATTTAATGCATACCAATGAAAAGAAAAGCTTTATGCACTGCTCTTTCCCACTAACTTTTTTCCCACCAAACACAAACTTGCATGTACTGTTAGCTTCACATTTTCAAGTCATGCACATTTGAAGGCCTTCAAGCTATATATCAAATTTTTCGAAGGATATTGGGATTGTCTCCATCCGTCCGCCAAACTTTCTTGTGACATTAACTCCTCCTTCACTTTTGGGTTTAGAAATTTAATTTCTATACAGTATTGTCGTACAACATATGTAGATGGCTATAATTTTGCGCAATAAGGTTTAAGAATTTAAATTTTCTAAAATTTGGGCCAACAGGGATCGAATTTCAAAAATTGTCAATTCAACCTTGTAACGTAAACTCGTCTTTCTTTTTTCAATTTATGTATTTTATTTGTATATCGATAAAAAAAAACCAACGATCGACAGTAAACTGACAATCCTTGTCAATTAGATCGGATTCAAAACACATCACCACTAGCTTGCCTCGTTATTGACTATAATCCGAAACTCCTCTAATGTTTAGAATTGGCAGGGGTCGTTGAACGTTAGAATATAAAAGTTAGCAAGGTCTGCCGAGAACACTAAAATATGTTTTACTTCTTTGGTCATTTTAATAATTATTTCCCATATTTTGGTTCCTAAAATTAAGACTTTTTTGGTCCGGCAGATCAGAGCAATGTCTAGCTTGTACCGGTAAAAAATATTTTAATTTTTCAGGTAAAAAATTAAACTAGAGACTCAAATGAGCCTGAATCGCTCATATGGAGAATGAAGCCGATAACTTAAAATTAATACTGAATATTTAATTTTGTTTGTATATCAAGGCTTAACATATCCATTCACTTGCAGGTTTGGTTAATATTGGCCATGTAGTTTCAGAGGAGATGATTTTCCGTAGACTTCAATGCAATTCTTTGATACCACAGCCACCATGTTTGCGATTCAATCAACAGGAAATGAAGAATCTTCGTAGAGGATATCCTAATTCATCATTCAAAGGGCTTCGCTTAGCGCAGCATGGTACGACCGCAACATGTTATTTGCACCTTTAACCCCCTGTATCTCAAGATCTGTCAGAGATAGTAAAAATGTGTTGAATACTAGTGAAAGTACTCATCAAAAGAAAACATCTCCAATGAAATCGAATGAAAAAAAAAATATATTTCCTTCAAAATTGCTAACTTTGACCCCTTTAGATATATACCAATGAAAGCATTCACAAAGATGAATTAAAAGTAAAAATCCCCATTAAAAGTCTGGCCCTTTTAACCCCTTATATATCAAAAACCGTACAAGATAGAAGAAATCTATAGACATATTACTGGAAAGACTCATCAAGATGAAGTAAGTGAATAAATCTCCACAAAAATTGTATGAAAAATAAAAATTCTAGGCGTCCTGCAAATTGGCTAATTTTGGCCCCTTTAATCCCCACAAGTTTTATCTCTGAAACGACAAAATTAACACAAAAAGCCTTGAGTAGCTTGTATTTTATTTCTTATGAAGAACCGTTTAAAAAATCCTCAAAATCGGACACGGAATAGAAAAGTTTTGAAAATTAAGGTGTGTCTGTTTTTTGGTTCCTTATAACTCTAAAACGATAAAAGATAGTGAAAAACAGATCGTATATTGGTGGAACATTTTTATCAAGGAACATTATAAACAAAAAATTTAAAAAATCGGATAAAAAATTTAAAAAGTTACACCAAAAATGATAAAAAAAACCCCTTGCTTGAAAGCTTAAAACTGCGATTAACCGACCAGTTTAAACAGAATTGGGTTGCTTCAGACAAAAATAGGCGTAGTTTATACAGATTTCGTGCTTCAAATCATAACCTGTCGATATAAACTAGAAGATAGACACAAACAGAAAAAAACATAATAGAATGGGCCAACTTTGTAATTTACATGAAATTGAGGACGAATTCCACTTTATTTGTAAGTGCTCTCTCGTTGGAAATGAAAGAAAAAAAAATCATTTTAAAAAAGCTTTTCACACGACCATATGTTATAAATGTTTGTACACTTTTCAATTGTACAAAACCCGAAACGTTACCAAAACTATGTAAATTTGTCGATATTATTGATAACAGAATGCTCCTTGAAAATCCTTAGTATTATACTGTTGACGCCATGTAATGTATTGTTTTGCTATTGTATGGAATGTAATTGGTTTTGTGAATAAAGATATTCGCTTATACCACAATTTGCCGTCTTATGAAAAAATTAGACATTTTAGTTTTAGAAGAGAAGGAATTTTAAAGTTTAAACAATCAGAATCAAGAAATTATTTGAACAATATTTTATTAAGGACCTCCATCAGGAACTGTATATGTTAGTATTATATGATCCCTGCCTCCATACACGATTCCTCCCACGTCTGGTTAATACTGGCCTTGCAGTTTCAGAGGAGAAATGGCGGGATAAAAAAAATGTGACTTACAAACGTATGTGCCACTGCTGCCACCATGTATGGCACCTGATCAACACAAAATGAGGAGTCTTTGTAGAGAGTCTCCCAATAACCACTCCTGTAAAGTTTGAAAGAATTTGTCAAAGTAGTTTTAGAGGACAAGGGATTTAACATGTTAAACCAATCAGAATCAAGAATTGACCCTGGTGGCCATCCGGTCCAAATTAAATGAGGAAGTTTCATAAAAGAACTTCAATACGCTATTCGTGTCAAGTTTGGTTTTAATTAGTCCTGTAGTTTCAGAAGAGATGATGAATTAGCAATTTCCTAATGCAAACCTATATAGCTGCCATATATGCATACTGAGGAACATATGTAATCCTGAAAATTGAAAATTTAACCTAGCTACTGTGAAAATAAACTGTCTGAAAGAAATATACTCCTAACAAATAACACATATACCAAATATTGTTAATATATAATTCCTAACAACCGAGGAAGACCTAATCTTTTGCTATAGTTATGGTCTATAAATGGATTTTTCGTAATTTCAGTGCCTTAATTTGAATTGTGTTATCATTTGGCCGACAGATGTAATTAAGTGCAATGATCATAATTAAAAGAATTAAATGTTCCTCTTTTTCTTCAATCATGTCTTCAAGGGTAGATCTCTGGATCTGTGTTGCATGCAAATAAGGGAATTTTTTGCAATTTTATCTTCAATAAAACAAAATAACCTGTGCAAAATTTCAGAAATGCCAGGTGACAAGTGTCTGATTACACAAACTAGGTACACTTCAGACATAAATGTGACATTTTTTTTTTCAAAACACCCCCAAAAAGGGGAGGTGCACATCTACAATGTGGTTAGAAGAACTGTGCATAATTTCGGAAATGTAAGGTGAACAGGTTACACAAACTAGGTACCCTTAAAACCTCATGTTCATAAAAATGACTACGTTCAACAATTAATTATAAATTTGACATTTTTTTCTCAAATCACCCAAAAAGGATGGTGCACATCTTCAATGTCTTCAGAATAAGTGTGTAAAATTTCAGAATTGCCAAGTTTATGGTGTTGGAGTTTCACATTACACAAACTAGGTATCCTTCATACTAAATGTGCCTAAAATGACTAAGTTCTACAAATGAAAAATTTCATAAGTGCTGGGTTTATGGTGTTTGAGTTTCAGATTACATAAGTAGATACCCTATTCTGTGACGGACAGAAGGGTCTACGGAGTGACCCAACTCTTAGACTTGCATCTAAGGAATGGAATTTTCAGTATTAAAGGGAGATAACTCTTCCTGTGAGATCTCCTCAAATTAAGTCTATTATCAATTAGGTATATCAGCAATGTTGATTGAAGATAAGGAATGGCAAAACAATATAATAAAAGGTGAGGATCAAATAATCAAAATATTCTCTGATATGGATATATTTAAACCTTAGTAATACTTAAATCTTAACACACTTATTAGCTATATCAGTTTCTAATTTGATAAAAGAATCATTTATTGTCTACATTTTTCAAAAATCTTATTCAATGACAATACAATTATAAAATTCAACAATAAATTGTATTTAATCACACACATATTGTGTGGATATTGTTTATGTTCTCTTTTGTCATGTATGTATTTAAAAAATAAGGGTAGCACATGGATAAATGTTCTATATCAATTAATCTCCAACATTCTCAAATACAGTGTGTGGTTTTGGATTGTTCAGTAGAATGTAATCATTAATTGTTCTATATATTGTATTTAAGCTAACATCATATTAAGATGAAGGCAAAAAAATAAAAAATTACAAAAACACAAGCATTCTGAGAGTCCAAATATCTCCTGGTGCAAATATTGAACACCAAATCTGTTTATACTAAAATATATAAAAAGTTTTACTTGTGAATAAAGTTTCACTGAAGGAGTTGTATCAAGATTAATAGACAGACAGTGTGATTTCTATTGTTTAAAAGGTTTATTATGTATATTTGTATACAAACATTACAACTGAGAATTTTCTGGAGGGGCCATCAGTTCTGGACGTGGAGAACAATAGCATGATGATATGAAAACCATACAGGTATGTTTCTAAACAGCAACATCTTTCACATTGATGAATACCAAGAATTGATCCTAGTAAATGGGTCGGTTCTGATGCAACATGAGAAAATCCATATCCATTCATTAACTGTGCAGTGGAAGGCAGAGATACAATTTACTAACCTGAAACTTCTTCAAGATTCAATGCCAAAGATGAGGTTCAAACTGCGAAAAAATCATCCGAATGAAACGAAATTTGATATAGATCTGTAACTTGTCATGGTAAAACTATATACCAAATATCAAATCAATATCTTCAAGCATGACGAAAAAAGTTTAGAAAACTGATTATTTGTGTGGATTTTCTAAGTCCAAGGACCATAACTCTGCAAAAAATCATCAGACTGGAACAAAATTCAAACTCAATCTGTAACTGGGCATGGTAAAAGTATATACCAAATATCAAATCAATATTTTCAAGCATGATGAAAAAAGTTCGGAAAACTGATTATTTGCGTGGATTTTCTAAGTCCAAGGACCATAACTCTGCAAAAAATCATCCAATCGGAACAAAATTCAAAATTGATCTGGAACTGATCATGATAAAACTATACACCATATATCAAGTCAATATCTTCAAGCACAACTGAAAAAAGTGCGGAAAACTGATTTGCTGGACGGACGTAGTACAAACCTAAAATCCCCTACGGCTTTGCATGTAGGGAACTAAAAACATTAATTTCTACAATAATTTTAGATTATTTATTTACATTTATGTACATCATATATATATATATATATATATATATGTTTCATGAATTCTTAAAACATATATTTCAGAAAATAAAATGTCCTTGACAGAAAAGACAGTGTATTCTGAAGATACAGTTGTTACAATAGATTTCTTTATTTTCTTTTATTGCAAAGTTATCGTCCATCATATCACAGATAAAAAAAAAATGCATTCACATGTCAGTTGTATGGAAACAGTCTGGTTGGTAGCGGCCACACTAATTCTGAAATATAAATGAATAAAAAGTAATAATACAATATTTTTTTGCTCAACTTAAAAATAAAAAATTTCAAGGCTTCATGAACATTATGTCAAAACTTTAAAAACAGGTTTAAAGGAGAAAGATTTTTTTTATTTCTAATTTTCAAGAAAATACTTTGTTATATAGCATATACAGTTGCATTCAAATGAAGATATTTAAATAAGTTTAAACTATTATATTGCATATATGTTGTGTTATCAATTTTGTAAATTGAAATTTAAAATTGTATAAAACATATAAATGAAATAGATTTTGAATGATGTATCACCACATATAATTTGCTTCTTTTAGCCAGAAAATGACCAATTTAATTATACTTGTTATTGAAAAGTAACAACAGCCAGACATTCTGGAATTTAAAAAAAAATCTTTTCTAATTATTCAATATGTCGGATAACTGTAATATAATGTGTGATTAAAGGACACTTCCTTAAGGTATCCGGACCATAATAGATAATAGTCGAAAATTGTATCTCTTTTTGACCGTGAATGGCTGAACCAAACAATTTAAAGCTGGAATTTTGTATATATATGTTTCTCAAGTTGAAACACTTTGTTGCTTATATGCAGAGTCTGTAAAAATAAGTTAGTTATATTGGCATTTCCGAAGTTTTCCGATAATTACCGAGATCATTTCAATTGCGTTGTATGGAGCATCCGGGAACTTTTAAATAATCACGTGGTCATTTATGGTCCGGATACCTTAATATACTATTTTTTCCAACTACTACTACTTAAAATATTGAAAGTTTTTTCCTTTAATTCATCAGTTGAGTTGCAACGGAAAATTAATCTGCAGTTATCTTGAGAAATGTATTGAATGGTCCACTTCTTAATTAATTTTTAGTATTTCATACATATAAATTCTTACGGGGTACATCATTACAAGTTGATTATTGGGTTTCTCCAATGTTGATAGTTAAATTATGAAATTTTAAGTTCGAGCCTCGAAGAATACTTAAAAATCCATAATTTAACTATCAAGATTGGAGAAACCATATAATCCATACATAACAATGTAGGAAATCTGTTTCTCTAATTTTTTAAAAATGAGTAAAAATTATTAGCCATTAAATTCTTCCAACTACTGCTAATCTAAATCAGAAATCTGTGATTACAAAGTTCACATCGTTCCTCCACTAATTTTGGTGTTTGGCTGTGTGGCTCCCAAAGATGCACACTCACAGCAAATAGTATGATTGTAGATCGCTTGCTATTGGAGAACTGAACTAGGACGTAAAACTTAACCTAAGTCAATGAAGTGCAGTAAGTAGGTCAGAGTGACCTAATTTTGGTGGGAAGCTGTATTAATATCTGAGATGCACCCCCACACCAAGTAATAGTCCCTTGGTATCAGAGAACTGATCTCGGACGTATAACTTAACTTAAGTCAACGAAGCGCTATAAATAGGTCAGAGTGACCTAATTTTTGTGGGAGGCTGTGTTACTCCCCGAGATGCACCCTAACACCAAGTAATATGAATGTAGGTCCCTTGGTATCAGAGAAATGAACTCAGACGTAAAACTTAACCTTAGTCAATGAAGTGTGTGATAAGTAGGTCAGAGTGACCTAATTTTGGTTCGAGGCTGTGTTACTCCTCGAGATGCACCCTCACACCAAGTAATATGATTGTAGGTCCCTTGGTATCGGAGAATCGAACTCGGACGTAAAACTTAACCTAAGTCAATGAAATGGGATAAGAAGGTCAGTGACCTAATTTTGGTGAGAGGCTGTGTTACTCCTTAAGATGCACCCTCACACAAAGTAAGTAGGTCACTTTATATGTTAAAACTGATTTTTGACATAAAACTTAAAAGGCATTCAACCTTGTAATATGAGTCATGTGACCTTCAATTTATGTCACATGGTCAGTCTCCATCATGAACACGCACAAAAAAACGCACACTCCAATAGTTCCCCTCAACTTTGTTGAGGCGAACTAAAAATTGCACTTCATGGTTTCAACCAAGCAACTCCTAAATAAAAGACCAACTAGGAACTCAGAACAATTCTATTCACTAGTGATGAGGAATATTTTTCCAATGACAGTTGGAAGATGTGGAAATTACTTAAAAATTATAGAAATATATCTACAAATTTTTTTAAAAATTGTCACATGCACTTCTAATATTTTCAATTATCCTGCAACATTAGAATGACATGCAATTACATTAGTACCATTAAAGGAAAAAACATCATTTTATCATCTTTGATTTTTTTTTAAAGTCAGGAACACAACACAAATCTATGAAACAGTTTGATCAAATGAAATTAACTTCAAGATCACTTCATATATAGTTTTATTAAAATAGATATTAAATTTTGTCACAAGATGAAACTAAAATACCAGAAAAATGATTGAAATGTTTCACACAAAATATTTTTTTTTCCAAATGGTATTATTGCATATCAATGTGTTGTCCATGAACTTTCTGTTTGCCTTTCTTTCCAGGTATCCTATTTAAAATATTTGGCATAAGGGTTAAATACTTTATTGATCAGATGTTTGTAAAATTTGTGATTTGGTCACTGTCAGGATGTCAGGAGCTAAATGCACGATTACTATTCCCCTAAACAGCTACATTTGTGTAATTTTAGTTATTTTCCTGCCTTACCAATGGAAGAATTTTCTATAATTTTCAGTTATGAGCATACAATAGATTAACATAAAGATGATAAAGTCTGAGCTGGTACAATTTGTTGAATATGACTTAATGCTAATTATACAGCAACTGTGGTACAGACAACTAAAGGGAGACAATTTGATTTCTGATACATATATATACATTACATGTACCACTACAACAGAAAATGTAAGAACATTTTTTCAGTTGCTAATTATCGATTGCTAAGGATGATTTAAAATAAAAGTATGAAATATTTTTCCCTCTTATTTTCTTGTTGTTTAGATTCAATGGCAGTATATTGTTATTTTGTAAATGTTTACAATTATCATTAATTTAAATCTTTGATAATTAGATGGTTTGGTTAAATTTAATCACACATTAATCTTTATTAATGACTTTTTTGTATTTTATATAATTTACTAGCATGACATTTTCAGTATGGTACTTCGTGGTCATCATCAACTACAATAAAAAATACATACAAGGGAACTAACTCTAACTGCAATAACTAGCTATCATCCATGCAACAAATCTTATGCATATTACCAGGCTTATATATTTCAAAATGATTCAAATTGTAAATAAACAGAATACAACTGTTTTAAATAGAAAAATTATTAAATGACTCCAGACAGATAATTTAAAAATAAAACACCAAATTAAAGTGTGTTCTTGACACAAAAACATGTCTCCCCCTGTTTTCATTAGCACATGCAGTGGAATAACGCAAGTTTTGTTTTGTAACCCCAGGAGGTTTAATGTGCCCAATCTGCCTAATATATAGTAATGGAAAGTCCATGTTTTGCAATGGGAAACCCAAAAAATCAATTTGATAAAAAAAAAAACTTTATTTCTTGCACAACCTCACATGGCAGGCAGCAATTCTGTCAAGTTTCATTTCATTCCAATGTAAACTGTCAGAGGTTTACACAATCACAATTACAATCACATTTGCCATATCAATATGATTGAAAAAAAACTCTTTATGCCTTGCACAATTTCAAATGGTAGGTAACAATTCTCCCAATATAAAGTTTTGGAGATTTTGCAATCACTAACTTTTCTGATGGACAGACAGACATGATAAAAACAATATTCTAAATTAAGAAATGGGGGTAACATTCCTTTTAATAAAAAAAGATATATGGACATAAAACTTGTTATCATGGAAAATGCTCTAAAACCAACTGTGATGTTTAGTAAAATTTCTCTAACTAAACATTAGTTCATAACCAGGTGAAAACACTGGGCCAATTGTGGGAATATAATAATAATTGGCACTAAATACAGGGTGTGTTGAAAGTCAACTTTACCTTCTGTTGATAAAAAAAACAAGACAACATGTATCATACATAATAGAAATAAATTAAATATAAACAAAAATACATACTAGTATACCGTTATTTACAACATCAAACAATAAAGCAATACCTATACTGATCTAAAATAATTTTATATTTTTGGGGTTAAAGACCTTTTTTTCATTTGTGTATGATCATTACATGTGGATATACATTTTTATATGTTTATAGAGCCAGATTGTTTTCTCTCATTTTCAAATATTAGTATTAGTGAAAAGCCTTTCTGTGTGATTATCAATACTGTAATCATTCTGTAATTTTTTTTATAGAAACTGATCTTGTAATAAGATATGTATAAAAATCAATATATATTTAACCTGAAGATAAGGTTAAAATTACTTCCTGCAATATGTCTCACACAAAGCATGTAATATTTATTGTGTGTATTACAATACAACTGATTTAAGCGTGGACTTATGATGTTTATACAATCCGGAAAGCGTGTCTCAGAGATAGGTCAAGTCCCGCCCACTAGTTCATTGTATCAATACGATTGGATGATACATCACAGTGGCCAGTTGAAATTGTATACAAGTTAATGGTCAATATTAAACGTTTACAAATTCCCAAGTGCAGGTGCTTTCCTTAGTAAATAAGGTTATGAAGAACTGCATAGACTATTTTGAATAAAAGGCATTCTACCCGTGGTATATATTTCTGGAATTCTGAATGAAAATTTACTATTTTTTCATTTCAGCATTGTTTAATTTGATCTCTAACTTTTGAATTACTGTTTTGGTTTTGAACACAACTGACGAGTAGTAAACCGAAGAAATGTGCACATCTCGTACATCAAAATTGGTATCAAAGAATTGGGACAGGTCTTGGGTTATAACACATTGAATGTCGATCAAGTGTATAAAACAACTTACATGTTTATTGTAGTGAAAATAAAAAAAAACACATTTCTTATACACCTTTTATTTATGGGGCCTTACAATAAGTTACGACAAGGAAAACTTTTTAGTTTGACCACAAGTTTTAAATAATGAAATGTGATGTAATGCATGCTGCTTTGAAATGGTTTTCACAAAGATATCTGATGAAATATTGATGAAATATGTTTATTCATAATAATATATTTTAAGGCTTAAGTTTGAATTTTGAGTGAAATGTTTATACTGTAAAAGATTTCTTCAATATTAGCAATGAAATAATTCACTTTTGACGAAATATAAATTCTTATCAACCTTAGCAGAAATAAAAGCGAAATCGATCGCTGGTATTTTTAAAAGTTTTGTGTCAAATATGTTTTTTGATCCTTGCATGTTCCTCTGAAATTGAAATTCAAATCTTTATTACAAAGGAATGTCATCAAAAGATATAAGTGAACGTTAAATTTACACACACACAAAATTATTCATGAAAATATTACGATAACTGCTCATAACAGTGTTGTAAAGCAGTTGTAACAACACACCTGAGCGTGGGAATTTATACATGTTACATTTGTTTAGTTGGGTTTAACGCCTTTTTCAGCACATTTGGCTATTTCGAGGCGGCCAGTTCTTATTGGGGGAATAAGCCGGAGTACCTGGAGAGAACCACCGACCTTCGGTAGGAAAATTGGCAATCCTTGTCAATTAAGGTGGGAGTCGAACACACTCCGCCACAGGTGAGATTCGAACTCACAACCGCAGTGTTGACAGGCTAGTGATCATTAGTAGTCATGACAAACTACCTAGACCACTCGGCCACCGAGGCCCCTATATACATGTTACGTAAATATTGATATTGACCATGAACTTGAATAAAATTTAAACTGGCCACTGTGATGTATCATCCAATCGTATTGCTACAATGTATTAGTGGGCGGGACTTGACATATCTTTGAGACATGCTTTCCAGATTTTATAAACATCGGAAGTCCACGCTTAAATCAGTCGTATTGTATGTATTTTGAATGTTTCTCTTCTACTGCCATAGGTACAAAGTAGATGTAAATTAGAAACTAACCCATGTTAAACTGGAACCTGATTCCAAAAAAATGAGCTGTTGAATTGACAGGAAACCAGATTTTACTTCATCATTCTTTGCACCCACCCACCCACCTGTTGGCACACCTTACATTATTAATTTAATAACCAGATTTTCACACTAGAAAACTCTATTAATAAACTGTTGACATAGAGATAAGTCTCACCTACTGGCAGAAAATTTGAAAAAAGACAATCTGATGGACAGCAACATTGCTTAATTAAAAGTAGCTGGACCACCATGACCTAGACAGGGCCTCGAAATGGTGGTCAAACTATGATGTACTGATAGTAATGCAACTTTATAGAAAATGTCATTTAGTAATGCAACTTTATAGAAAATAGCATTGATCTATCACATGTAGTTCCTATCAATCTGACTTAAAAGCAGAAATCTTAACAATTGTTGATTTAATTTGTTTCATACATAATATGATCGCATATGTTCGATAAAGCCAACATATCCTATACATGTAAGATCCTTCCCCCACCCCTATTAAAGTCAATGAAAAATATTTATACCTGGTAAATTAGTCTACAAATTCAGCAAATGAAGATAAAAATTGCTATTTTATATCGTATTAAGCAAACACATACATTTAAAAGTGTACAGATCTGTACATAACTTACCACTGTCTAAAACTACATCATATGGTTCATATATATCTAAATATTCCTTAACTGTCATCATACAACTGTTATCTTCTTCTAATAAATAATGCAACATTGCTGTAATAAATAATGTAACATTGCTGTAATAAATAGTGTAACAATGTAACATTGCTGTAATAAATAATGTAACATTGCTGTAATAAATAATATAACATTGCTGTAATAAATAATGTAACACTGCTGTAATAAATAATATAACATTGCTGTAATAAATAATATAACATTGCTGTAATAAATAATGTAACACTGCTGTAATAAATAATGTAACATTGCTGTAATAAATAATGTAACATTGCTGTAATAAATAATGTAACATTGCTGTAATAAATAATGTAACATTGCTGTAATAAATAATATAACATTGCTGTAATAAATATAACATTGCTGTAATAAATAATATAACATTGCTGTAATAAATAATGTAACATTGCTGTAATAAATAATATAACATTGCTGTAATAAATAATGTAAGACTGCTGTAATAAATAATATAACATTGCTGTAATAAATAATGTAACACTGCTGTAATAAATAATGTAACATTGCTGTAATAAATAATATAACATTGCTGTAATAAATAATGTAACATTGCTGTAATAAATAATATAACATTGCTGTAATAAATAATATAACATTGCTGTAATAAATAATGCAACATTGCTGTAATAAATAATATAACATTGCTGTAATAAATAATGTAAGACTGCTGTAATAAATAATGTAACATTGCTGTAATAAATAATATAACATTGCTGTAATAAATATAACATTGCTGTAATAAATATTGTAACATTGCTGTAATAAATAATGTAACATTGCTGTAATAAATAATGTAACATTGCTGTAATAAATAATATAACATTGCTGTAATAAATAATATAACATTGCTGTAATAAATAATATAACATTGCTGTAATAAATAATATAACATTGCTGTAATAAATAATGTAACATTGCTATAATAAATAATATAACATTGCTGTAATAAATAATGTAAGACTGCTGTAATAAATAATATAACATTGCTGTAATATATAATGTAAGACTGCTGTAATAAATAATGTAACATTGCTGTAATAAATAATGTAACATTGCTGTAATAAATAATGTAACACTGCTGTAATAAATAATGTAACATTGCTGTAATAAATAATGTAACATTGCTGTAATAAATAATGTAACATTGCTGTAATAAATAATGTAACACTGCTGTAATAAATAATGTAACATTGCTGTAATAAATAATGTAACATTGCTGTAATAAATAATGTAACATTGCTGTAATAAATAATGTAACATTGTTGTAATAAATAAAGTCTGCTGTAAAATACTCAAAATTACACTGCATTATTTCCAAACTAAGTAGTAGTGTGGATATATGATTTCCTACTGTTAATTCAGAAATGTATATGTGTGTACATTTATTATTGTAAATCTTTGGCAGAATCTTGATTACTCAAATTAGTCCGTTTACAGAAAATTCTCTTCTCCAGGGCCTTGATTACTCAAACTTGTCCCTTTACAGAAAATCCTATCCTCCAGGACATTGATTGCTCAAACTATTCCCTTAACAGAAAATTCTCTCCTCCAGGACCCTGAATACTCAAACTAGTCTCTTAACAGAAAATTATCTCCTCCAGGACCCTGATTACTCAAACTTGTCCCTTTACAGAAAATTCTATCCTCCAGGACCTTGAATACTAAAACTAGTCCCTGAACAGAAATTTTCTCCTCCAGGATCTTGATTACCTTTTAAACTAATCTCTAAACCAAATTTCTCTTCTCCAGGACCTTGATTACTCAAACTAGTCCCCGGGCAAATTTTCTTCTCCTGGAACTTGATTACCTATTAAAACTAATCCCTAAACCAAAGTTTCTTTTCTCCAGGACCTTGATTATTAAAACTTATCCCTAAAACAAATTTCTGTTCCCCAGATACTCAAACTAGTCCCTTGATTATTAAAACTAATCCCTTAACAAAATTTTTTCTTCTCCAGGTCTTTGATTACTCAAACTTTTCCCTTAACAGAAAATTTTCTAAAAATAAGTCATAATGTTGTAATACTACGTGAACAGTGAAGTAAAATGGATATACAATTTATCACAGACAAAATAATGACACTGAACTTAACAACTGTTTTTGTATACATTAATTGTTGCTGTCTCAGTATATATACACATTACCTTGCTGTGGCAAAAGATCTGGTACTTTTGAATGTAACTGGTCAAAAGAATTCTTAAAATTTCCCTGCAAAAATAAGTTTTATTTGTATTTTATATGTTGTGATTTACTCATTAAAATAAAACAACTTAAATATCACACATAAAAATGAAAAAAATATTATAAAATCATTCTTGAGATTAATAAGATACATGAAAGTCCATGGATGCTATTTGTTTGTTAAATTTATAAGATGTTTTTTCATTGATGTACATCCCATATCCTTTTATTTTCCTGTTCACACATTTACAATGGATTCATTCATTTTTATGTTTTATTTAACATTTGTTGTTTTGAGGATATCAAACTTAATTGTTTTTTTTTTTAATTTTCTGTTATCCCTTGAAAACTTTCATTTGTAGTTTCACTCCCCCCAAAGTGTAAATGTGCTTTGAAACTTTATTATCTCCCTTAATTATGAAATATTTTACCTTTGGAATTTTTGCTAAATGATTTCCTAACTTTAAAAGTTGCACAAGACAGTCTAATACAACTTTATCTGTAGATTCTGAACTATCATAAGAATCAAGTCTAGCTGATTGTATTTCTAATGTCTTGTACATCCAATTTTGGTATAGCCGTTCTGGAATGTCATGTGATACAACTAGTATCTTTACTTGAGAGAAAATTCCATTACTGGAATCCATGTTTTTCTGAGCATCTTTCATAATTAATCTCAGCATTTCTGTTGTTGTCTATAAAATACAAAATGAAATGCTTTACATAATATCTGACAATTTTCAAAAACAAGAAACATTTTGCCCAATGACTTAATTAGGTTTCGTAATTGAACAAAAATCATTTACCAATAATTTTAAATTCATTGTATTCTTTTAATACTAAATTTAATTTTTTTCCTTTAGATTTACTTTTTATTCAACATCCGTATTTTTATTATATTTTTGATTTTTCCTTTGTAATCTTGATCTTTATATTTTTCTCTGAAAATTTCAATTAGTACAATATACTACAAAAATCTGTTTTTGATATCGAGTTGAACTTGTTTATTTAAGGATTGTTTTCAATTTTGGAACAGGTTATTAGGTATAATCTATTTCAAGGCAGTTTACGCTTCATAAATCATGAAGTGAATATTTAAATCACGGACTGTGAAGTAATATGTTGGTGACGTCACAGTACCCAAAGTAGATTATACAATAAAGTGGACCTTTCTCAATCACTAACAACCAATCAAATCATCTTTTACAATTCAAATAAAATAATTTCTAGTATTTTTAGTTCATGATATTTTTACCTCCACAATATGTACAATATGTCTGGTATAAACAAGGAGAAGTCCTGAAATTGATACATGCTCTGAAAACTGTTGGTCAGTTTCTAATTTCTTTTTCAAATTTTCATGGTAATCTGAAATAAAGAAATATAAATTTGAGAATGCAATCTTGTCTTATTCTCTGGGTAAAGTAGTTTTAAGTGGTCAGAGGTCAAAATTTTTACAAGGAATTCAAAACAACTTATTACTTATCCAAGACGAATATCACTAGTCTTACCTTGTTCTTACTCAGTTAGATAAAAACATTTAAGAATTTAAATTCAAACTAGATGTACTGTGAGCAAAGCTCACAAAGGATACCCCCCGCTTTGATGTCCAATTATCTCCGTTGTGTGATATCGGAAAGCAAAGATTTTTCTTCATGCACATCTTTGAATGATGTACTTCCTTTCTGTAAAGTTTCGTTGAAATCCATTGAGCGGTCTAGGAGGAGTTGCGCTTACGAGGTTCATATATAATGTATAAGCCAAAAAATAGAAGTCCAATTATCTCCCTTGTGTGATATCAGAAAGCAAAGATTTTTCTTCATGCACATCTTTGGATGATGTACTTCCTTTCTGTAAAGTTTCGTTGAAATCCATTGAGCGGTCTAGGAGGAGTTGCGCTTACGAGGTTCATATATAATGTATAAGCCAAAAAATAGAAGTCCAATTATCTCCCTTGTGTGATATCGGAAAGCAAAGATTTTTCTTCATGCACATCTTTGGATGATGTACTTCCTTTCTGTAAAGTTTCGTTGAAATCCATTGAGCGGTCTAGGAGGAGTTGCGCTTACGAGGTTCATATATAATGTATAAGCCAAAAAAAATAGAAGTCCAATTATCTCCCTTGTGTGATATCGGAAAGCAAAGATTTTTCTTCATGCACATCTTTGGATGATGTACTTCCTTTCTGTAAAGTTTCGTTGAAATCCATTGAGCGGTCTAGGAGGAGTTGCGCTTACAAGATATATGGACAGACGGACAGACGGACAGACGGACGGACAAGGTGATTCCTATATACCCCCCCAAACTTTGTTTGCGGGGGGTATAATTAAAATTTATAATGTAACCAAATTTCAACAAACAGCAGTACTTACTTGCAATTTTTTCTGTATCAGTATCTTCGTCTTTAAAGTCTGCTATATATACCATACGATGGAGTAGATTTTTCTGAAAAAAAAAAAAAAAATGAGGAAAAAAGTTACTAATTTTTAAAATTTATAAAACAATCCACTGTTGTCAGATTTTAGTCCTTTATTGGAAATACTCTCTGCCAAACAAGTTAGCATGATAATTACTCTATATAGTAGATAGTAGTTAAAACAACTGTAAAGAGTATCACATGATGCAGTTTAAACCAATAAAATTCCTACCACTGGATCAATGTCTCCATATTTAACTTCATAATAATTCTTTTTTGGCCAATCAAATGTTATTTCTGGTGTCTTTCTTTTCTTTTGAATTTTCTTCCTGAATTTTCTTTTAGATTTTTCTTTTTCATCGGTTTCATCTCCAACTTCACTCTCCAGACCTGAGATTTCTGGTGGTGGTGTTAAACTAGTAGCCATTGTAAATTTATACTCCGTACAATGATCACTCTCTTATGAATAATACGTCTAGATTTGATATACAATTTATATGTTGAATTTGTTGACATAACTGTAGAACGGATCCCTGACAACTTCAGATAATGGTTTTATCAAGAGAACTACAGGTATATAATTTACTATATAAAGTATTTGATTAGTACCTTTTATTGACATATTTACATTTAATGCATATTGGACATATCTGGAGCTTATCAACTCTTTTATGATAATACTAAAAGAAAACAGGTTGAAACAAGGTAGGCTATTTTTTTAAGAGTATATAAAATTTTATATTGATTATTATAATTATAAAATAATACTTTTTTTATTTAAAATTAATAATTCTTTTGTCTAATGTATTCCCTTACAAAAGGAACTGCTGAAAATATACTGTATCAGTAAATTTGTCCAAGAAAA
Source organism: Mytilisepta virgata (assembly GCA_028015205.1). NCBI lineage: Eukaryota > Metazoa > Mollusca > Bivalvia > Mytilida > Mytilidae > Mytilisepta > Mytilisepta virgata. The sequence goes on from CM051521.1 coordinate 115,007,455, forward strand.
AAAATAATTGCTTGATATTTATTCATTTTACTTACTTAAATGTCATATATCATTTATAATTCTCTATATTTCAATAAAAAATAATGATTTACTTAAAAGTTGTTTTACAATAGTGTTTGAATTCAACAGTTAAGAAATTACAGAAAATATATGAACAATGATATCAGGATTTCTGTGTTAAAATAAAGACATTCCCTCTACAGTAACTGGCATATAGTACAAAATATTCAACCAATGTCTTGCTCCGCATAAAAAATGTATATAGACAGAACCATTAGGCTTTATTAGGTACATTCTGCTTATATCCTGAACAATTTTCTATATAAAAATATGAATTATCTCCCTTATTTGACAATTTATGCTGGAGTATTACAATTATTCAAGAAACCTCATTTAATAAGTCCCTTTTCATTAAAGACAAAAGAAACTATCAAATACTGAAGATAATCATTTTGTTCAAAATTTACCATATTTCTAACATTCAGAAGTTTATAATTTTTCTCTGTAATTTATGATATTGTAAACTATTTACATAGAATTAAACTGACATTGGTGGTAAAATTTATAATTTTGCAAAAAAGTTTACATTTTTGGGAGAAAAAATTATCCTAATTCTATAGTGCAATATGTATGCATTTTACAAATCTAGACCATTAGCATTGGAATGATCATGAGTGGATTCATAAAGTGAATTGATTATTCTTCCGTAAATGACCGTTTTCGAGTTGCGACGACCAAGTGAAGACGAATTCACGTGCACTCGTCTTCACTCAGTATGACTTCCAATGAGAATCCTTAATACATTCGTTTATTGTGACTCTTGACCAATCAAACATAACATCACTATATCTTTTCGGTTGTTCATAATTGTCATATTGAAAATACATAGGTGTGTGAGGCTTAAAACCTTTGTTTTTACGGAAGAAATAGGTACTTACACTCGTTCAAAAATGAAGAACTGGAAAATCTTCAACTCGTTTTTAAAATTCAGCGTCTTTGCCCCAATTCTGCTGCGCTCCCCCAGGAAAGACATGAATTTTAAAAACTGATTGAAGTTTTCCAGTCTTCATTTTGAACTCGTGCGAGAACCTATTATTCTTGAACCCCTCTTACTATTTGATATATATCCATGAAAATTGGTATATAAAATGCTTTATAAGATCTAGCTGTTTGTGGTGCAGGTTTCAGAATTCTGATATTTGCACTAAGGTAAGATTTGGGAGCAAAACTGTATTTTGAGTTATTCAGTAATGTGACAACTGAGGGATCCAGAAAGTGAAAAATTTATTATTCTCAAACTCCTCTTACACTATTTGAGATGTATCCATGAAAACTTGATATGTAACAAGCAATATAAGAGTTGTATGTGGTGATGGTTTTAGAATCTGATATTTGCCCTTAAGCCAGAATTTTGAGCAAAAATGTATTTTGAGTTATTTAGTAATGTGAAATCTTCTGTTCTACTAGGGATATAAAGCTGAAACTTGAATTAAATCGCCAACTTGGCCAACAGAGTTGAAAGTCTCAAGCAATTCATGGGGAAGTATTCATAAGGTGGTCCAGAAAGCAAAAAATTGATTGTTGTGACACAGGAAAAGATGATAATTTGAATAGAATTTTAAGAGTCGTTGATTTTACTTTTTATTGTTATTTTTATTTTTTTTTTTTGGCATTTTTGGCTTGTTTACCTTTTAGCCCATGGAACTTTGTAATATACACATTTACATGTTTATATGAATGCCTGCCGATGCGTTCCAAGTCTCATTCGTCCAAAATGGTACAAGGCAATGTTAACAGTTTTCATAGTTTAGTGCTTTTGCATCATAGCTTAATATGAAATTTTGTGGATTTGACTTTGTATTTGTTGGCAATGCTTTGTTTGATTTTGTGCTGCAGCAGTTGTTATTTTGGGTTGTAAAATCCTAGTAGTTTGATTAAACATATAGGTGACTTTAGCAACAAAGACTAAGTGTTTTCATTACAATTTTATTACATAAGCATATGATTGACATATATGAACGTCTGTAAAAATTTAAATTAAAAAAAACAATAAGCACATTTCCCATAGTTGGAAGCAAAAAGTGTATCACAGACGGTTCCGAAAATTATTTTCGTTTAATATTTATACTTTAAAACTAAGGTGGGAAGTTACCAAATAACATTACATCAAGAGTTATCAGTCTTGACACTATCGTAGCATTTGTGATGACAACCTTAAGAGAACACTAAAAACCAAAAATCAGATGAATATTAAAAAAGTTACACCAAAATTATCAACAAACCCTTAATGACCCCCAGAAGAAAAACCGGGAGGGGCCGGATTTCTCAAAATATATATCCCAACCCATATTTCTTATGGGGAACCATTGTGGTAAAATGTTATAAGGATATATTCAATAGAACAAAAGTAAATGAGTGGAAACCTAACTGTCTACGGATGCGGACGCCAACGTGCAAGTACAACGACAGGCTCATACCAGTTGCGGTCATATAAAAATGTATCAGTAATGCTGTAAATTTATTATCATTTTTATTACCAATGTTATATAAATACATTCATCTATATGTATATGTATTAAAAATCTTCAAATAATCTGAACAAAAATCTAAGAATCCAGAAAAAGCAAATGATAAAATAAAATGAAATAAAGACTAGAGGCTCAGCTGAGCGTGTATTGCTCACATGCCTTTTTATTAAGCCATTATAAAATGTAAGCTATTTTGTATTGGCAAGGCTTTTATAGAAACACAAAATGTCAAAGTAACCTTGATATTTGACCTTTGACCTAAAAAAGCATCTGTCCTTCCATATGAGATTTCTGTCAACTTTGGTTACAGTCTGCCCATTAGTTCCTAAGCAATTGACAAAAAAGTGTTTCATATTGATTCAATGGAAACTTTGAACAGCAGCAGCTGTCGGTTGATCATATAAATCTAAACCAAAATTGGATAGTTTGTAGAGGGTACTATAATCATCAATCCTGCAAAAGTCCAAAACATTTCATAATGTAGTTTCAGAGAAGATTTTTGAAAATTGGCTAATCAAAATCAAAGATGGTCCCATGGCAGCCATTTTGTTCATCCAACTGGAACCAAAGGTAGAAAGTTGGTAGAGGTCCTTCCATAAATCATTCCTGCAAACTTTGGTTACAATCTGCCCATTAATTCCTACGCAAATAACAAAACAAACCCTTTCCCATATGGTTTCAATGGAAACTTTGAAAAGCTGCAGCCGTAGGTTGAGTAGACATCTCTCAACAAAAAGTGGATCGTTTGTACAGGGAATATTTGTCTATAATCCTGCAAAGTTTCAAAACATTTCATAATGCAGTTTCAGAGGAGAAGATTTTTGAAAATTGGCAAATAAAATCAAAGATGGCATCTGGTGGCCATGTTGTTCATTCAACCAAAACCAAGGGTTGAAAGTTGGTAGATGTCCTTCAATACATCATTCCTGTCAACTTTGGTTACAGTCTGCCCATTAGTTCCTGATCAAATGAAATAAAATTCCTTTCCCATATGGTTTCAATAGAAACTTTGAACAGCTGCAGCTGTTGGTTGAGCAGATGAATCTCAACAAAAAGTTGACTGTTTGTAGAGGGTATCAATCCTGCAAAGTTTCAAAACAATTGATCTTGGAGTTTCAGAGGAGAATATTTTTGAAAATTGGCCCAAAAAAAATCAGATGGCCTCTGGTGGCCATGTTGTTCACCCAACAGGAACAAAGGTGGAAATTGAATAGAGGTCCTTCAATACATCAATCCTGCCAACTTTTGTTAAATCTTCCCATTACTTCCTAAGCAATTGACAAAAGAGTCTTTTCCCATATGGTTTCAATGGAAACTTTGAACAGCCACAGTCACTGATTGAGCAGATGAATCTCAACCAAAAGTGGGTCGTTTGTAGAGGGTTTTGTTGTAATTAATCCTGGAAAAATCAAAGATGGCCCCATGGCAGCCATGCTGTTCATCCAAACAGAACCAAAGGTAGATTCATGTACTTGGTATAGGTCCTTCTATAAATCATTCCTATCAAGTTTGGTTACAGTCTGCCTAGTGGTACCAGAGGAGAAGATCAAACAAGCAAGTTTACAGATGACGGATGACTAGTGCAAAGTGATGACATATAAGCTCACATGGCCTATAGTCCAGCTGGGCTAAAAGTAAGATTAAAAAAAAAAGAAATAGGCAAGGTAAAAAGAAGAAAATAATGTGACAAAATCCCAAGCTCAACACTGTAATACTACAAAGAATTAAAAAAAAATAGATAAATTATCTACTTTTCCGGAAACTATGCATTCAAGAAACTCATTCATAAATCATAATTGTATCTGATTCAAAGTTGAAAGTAAGCCCTGTTACAACTACTTTGAAAAAATTATTAATCTAAATTTTTAAAGTGCATCAAATTTTGGTCAAGCTTAATGCAATGTAAAAAAAAAAAATTAAAATTGCATCAAAATTTTGGACCATTTCAAAGCCATATGAAAATCTAGACCATTTTAACGCAGTTTGAGAGTTTTTTTCAAAATATCTTGACAATAAATTGATTAAATTTTTTTCATTAATTCCTTTGCTTTGCAATAAAAACAAGCTCAAAATACAAAAATAATAGACGTTACGGAAAATGGCATTACTAAGTCACAAAATTCTGACACAATATAAAGTTAGAACAAATTTGTGTTGGAATGAATCATACAGATACCCTCTACATAGCATGTTTTATTCCTATTTGCCAATATTCAGATTAATCATGATATCTTCTTGACTTTGCCAATTTATTCTGGATTCAATTTTAGTTTTTAATCTGGATATTCTCACAGTTAGTGTTTAGGTGACAGCCTGTAACTAATGATGGTAGAGAAATGGATAAATTTCTTATTTCTTTTTATGAATGAATTGACCTGGGGTCAATTGGCACAATTGCATAATTTAATTTAAAAAATGAGATATGCTTAGCTCTGTATTCTGATGTAACGATTTTGCGGACAGCTGCAGTAAGTGGAAGTTTGTATATTCCCCAAACAGTCATAAAAACAAGCTAAGCCCCCCCCCCCCCCCCCCATGCCTAGCATGAAAAAGTTCAAAATACCCAGGTTGTTCAAATTAAGTTGTGCAATGACAATGTTTAACGACACTTAACATATTAATGATTGCTATTTTAGCCAAACCTTATTAAGTGCTTTGTTTCTGTCTTCTATCAACTCTAAAAGAGATGTTCTGTGTACTTCTAAAACTGAATCCGCTCGATCAGACGCCATTTTGTATATTTTCTCCATGGTAACGATATTTAATTTTCGTATAATAATTTTTTAAGATGTCTTTTTATAAATATCCTTAGCTTAAAATATGGATAAGATAAGATAGATAGCGTTTAAAATTTTAATTTTATTATAAAAATGTTTGTAAAAGGTGTATGGCCGTTTTACTATGTACGGATTTTTATCCGCCCTTACACGTCAAGTAGTAGATTTTATTTTATCCATTGGCTATTTGCAGAAGTAACTTCATGAATTTGAAATATTTTCATATTTCTGAGTATTTTGGCTTTATGTTACCAAATCCTCTGGTAATTAAATTACTGTAACATTCGAAAGATTTGACTTATTTGAACTGTCACTAGGATTTGAAGTGTCATGGGACTTGGTTTCCCATACGGTTCTTTTTATATTTTTGGCGTGAACGGAAACCAAACCATATTTATAGGTTCTGATGCTTTATTCAGTTGTAAATAAACACTTACAAGATAATATTTATCTTCACAAATCGTAATATTTAAAGCAATCAGAGTTACGGGAGTGCATGGTGGTTAAAAACCCAGTTGTACCTTTAAAACTTTACGTTTTATCTTTTGATCTCTTCTTGCTGCTGGTTGTGTCTGCTACCGGGCGTGAACTGACTAACTGTCCCGGGACCGGTCTATGAATTTGTCCCTCGCCGGGCCACCGGAAGTATGACCGGAAGTGGACCGGCTATTCAGAAAAGATGGAGGCGCCCATGAAATATGTAAATAAATAAAACAACCACCATTACACTCCCCTCCCCTTAAAGACCTAATGTGTTTAACACATTAGTCTCATAACATCATAAAACAATAAAAATACAAGAAAAACATCAATTACTGCATAGAATCATTGCAAAATTATATTTAAATATTCATAAAAGCATGTGAAACTTTGAAATAGATTAAACGTTTTGGCAAAGTAATGCAAAAATTTATTTCATTTAAGCATTTCAAAAAATTTGACTTTTGAACTTCTGAAGTTAGCTTATAAAAGTAAATGTAATTCAAGTAAACATTATTAAAAATTGTATTACCTTCTTTTCTTACCTTAATTATTAAAGAAAGTTTTACTTGTGTGAATATACTTGCACCAACTATAATGTATATTAAACAATGACAGATATAACAATGAATGGTAATGTTCATATAAATGTCCTAACTTTGAAATGTCAATAAAATATTATAACATTTAAAGTCCATAAATTGAATTAAAACACAATGTTCACATCACTGTTCTGGAAATAAATGTTTGTCCCTCCATTTAAGTTCAATAAGTTCACGTTTAAGTCGTCGGTTTTCTGATTCTAATTCCCTTCGTTGTTGTTTCTCTTTTTCCAGTCGGGTTCCATCTCTCCTCAGTTCCTCTAGAAGTTTTACTGCAGCATCTCGCTGGCGTGTAAAGCTGTCAATGTTCACACATAGCCATCTTACGTGTGCTTCCAGTTCTTCTTTATGGTTCGGAATAGGTGGAAGAACTACAGCAGGTCTTTCCAAACATAACGTTTGGCATTCTGCTTCAACTGTTGCTGTGATACCAAAAGACCTGCTGTAGTCGACCTGGCGCACATCCAACGGGGAAGCTTCGGTGTGCTTCCTAAGTTTATAATCCTCCAACGAAAGTTTGTGATGAGAAGGCGGTTGTGTGAGTGGAGCCTTAGCTGGAATCCTAACGGTAAAGTCTGGGTCATCTGGGTAGGTATCTGTGATAGGAACGGATACAGTTGAGATGATTGTAGAAGGATCTGGAGCTGGTACGGAGATTGTAGGCTTAGGCGGTGGTACGGAGGAAGACGAACTGGCAGTAGATGTGTGAACGGACGACTTAGAAACGGATGGTTTTGTTGAAGAAGCGGACGATTTAGATGATTTTGGTTTGACAGTACTGTCCTTTAGTGTTCTTCCTTTATATATAAATATTCCCGGGTCAATAAAACCTTTGTTTTGCATTACTGATTTGTAACACCTTGACACCATATCTTCAACCAGTAACTGGTCTTGTACGAGGTGAACATCCCTCATATGTATCTTCATGTCGTATCTCCTGCGACAAGTAATAGAGCAGTTCGGAGCACTGCAGTGGTATTTGAGTGAGGTGGGCACATGTCTTTCCGTCCAGTGCCTGAGGTACTTAGCTCTAGATGAAAACAGAGAGAGAGTCTTGCACTCTTTAATTGGACACTCCATCTGACCTGGTCTACTAAAGAAGAACTCAAGTTCTAATTTATTAGTTGGTTGGTTTGCGGTGGAATCTTCATGATCCCTAACTTCATCTACAGCTTCTGCAGCAGCCTCCATCTCCTCTGGTTTAGCGTTCATGTTTGAGACACAGTGTAAATCACTGTCCAAGTCATCCTCATCATAATCTAGCAGATTATTAAAGAAATCGTAATCCATCCTGTAAATACAGAATATTGCACGGTAAGTGAAAAAGAACAAATAAATTATATTTCAGTATGTTTTATGTACCGTGACAGTAAACTCATACAGACTATGCCTGAACTGGAAGCCCATGCTTCCTTTTTATTTTTGGAATAAAATTCCAACCCTGTCTGACCACTTAGTCAGATAAAATACCTCTACCACCAGATAGTAGAACAAAACAATGCACAGCTTGCACATCACCGAAAGCTTTTGGCCCATGGTATTATTTAATGCACAAGTATGCAAAATGGCACCTCAGAAATACGAGTATTACTGGTCACTAGTACATGAAACATTTGTCAATAAAATATTGGAATAAAATATTCGGAATAATGTGTTCATTATTTATTTAGCCTAGTTCATGTAAAGTCTATGGTGAGTATAAAAGCTTAGGTTTTACTAGACGTCCACTCCTTGTGTGTATTTGCTTAAGGTTTGGCAGTGTAGGAGAAGTCATGGCTTCTGATATTGGTTCCAAAGCTTCAGAAACAGTTGTTTCTGGTGTGCTTTCTATTGTTTCATTTTCTGTAGTAATAGTTTCATCTCCAGATTCACTATGAAGCGACACGGTATTGTTCCCGCTTAACAACTCGTTATGAAACCCGTCCCCTTCAACCGGTTTTAAGTGGTTAATATGAACCGTTTTTGTTTTCCCTGTTTCGCAAGATGTTATCTGATAAGTAATATCAGTGATTTTCCTCGTTATTATAAACGGTCCGGTCCAACCAAGTCCAAGCTTTTGCTTGGCTTGAGGTGGATACCAGTACCAAACTCGCTGTCCCACCTCAAAAATCCGTGACTTTAACCGTGTGTCATAGTACCGTTTGTGGGTTTGAAAGCTTGATTGAATGTTTTCATGGGCAATTTGATATGCCCTCTGTAGAGCATCCTTAACCCACTCAACATATTCTACTCTACAAGCGGTTTGATGCTGGCCATTCGGATTGCCGGCAATGACATCTATCGGTAAATAAATTTCGCGACCGAACATTAGCCTGTTGGGTGTGTATTTTGTCGACTCATGGGTCGCTGCTCTGTAGGCCATCATCACGTACGGCAAATGATCATCCCAATCAGATCGGTTCTCATCGACATACATCGCAAGCATAATTTGTACTGTCTGGTTAAATCGCTCGACCATCCCATCCGATTGGGGATGATAGGGAGTGGTGCGCGATTTGGTAACTCCTAACAGCCGGCAAACTTCGGCGAAAAGCGCCGATTCAAATTCTCTCCCTTGGTCCGTGTGGATTCTGGTAGGAGTACCGAAACGACAGATAAACTCGGTGACTAGTTTGTCGGCAACCGTCAGTGCTGTATGGTTCGGGATCGCGAAAGCTTCTTTCCACTTGGTAAAATAATCTCCGATAACCATAATGTATTCGTTCCCGTTGTCGGTTTCCGGAAGTGGTCCCATAATATCAATCGCGATACACTCCAGTGGTCCATAGACAGTGCAATGACTCATAGGAGATTTTCCCATACCAGGTCCCGCTTTCGCCCGCGCACAGGTTCCGCAAGTCTTGCACCAACGAGTAACATCTGTTGTCATGCCAGGCCAGTAAAATCGAGCACGAATTTTGCTGAGTGTTTTCTCCCTTCCCAAGTGGCCAGCGGTGCGATCATTGTGAAGTTGTTGCATGATCTGAAACCTTACTGGTTTCGGTGCAACCAACTGAACCCGAATAGAACCGTCATGCTCAGTAAACATTCGGTGTAACAAGCCGTTTTCAAGAGAAAGCTGATCCCACTGTTTCAACAGTGTGATTAACTCTTGATCTGGATTCTGAATAGTAGGTTTAGTGTTACTGTGTCGGAGGTAGTGAACAACGGTTCGAATAGTTTCATCCTCGTTCTGCAATTGCTGCAGATTTTGCGGTGTCCATTGATCGAGCCAGTTGGACGCGACTGGAGCACGGATATCATTGTCTATCTCAGCCTCAGGTATCGATTCAACGTTTGTATCTTCGCACTGCGAACTCGCTTCCTTTTGTGTTAAAGCGTTAACAGTTCGGCTATCCCCCGTTTTGCACTGCGGACAATCTTGTCGTTTACAAGTACGGTGCGGTATCCTCGATAAGCCATCTGCATTTCCGTGAGCAGATCCACGACGGTGTATAATCTCGAAATCGAACGTCTCTAATAACGAGATCCACCGTGCAATCATGCCCTCTGGTTCTTTAAAGTTTTTCAGCCATATCAGTGACGAGTGATCGGTGCGAATTAAAAACTTTCTGCCATATAGATAGTGCCGAAATTGCTTCACGAAAGTCACCACGGCCAATAGTTCGCGATATGTCGTGCAATACTTAGATTGCGACCTTGTCAATGTTTTGCTTCCATAACAAATCACGCGTTCCTCACCTTCTTGTACCTGCGACAGAACTGCACCGATACCGTACAAACTGGCATCCGTGTCGAGTACGAATGGATCATTCCGTGTCGGATATGCTAAGATCGGTGCCGATGTGAGGGCTTCTTTTAAATTGTGAAATGAATTTTCACATTTGTCGGTCCAAATAAACTTTTGATTCTTCCGTGTAAGTTGGTTAAGTGGGAAGCTGAGCTCCGAAAAAGCAGGAATAAATTTCCTATAATATGACGCGATGCCCAAGAAACTGCGTATCTCGCTCACGTTTTCTGGTTTTGGCCAATTTCGAATCGCGTCTGTTTTCTCGTGGTCGCATCTAATTCCCTTTTCCGACACCAAGTGTCCAAGATATTTTATCTCATCTTGAAAGAAAGTACATTTCTTTGGTTTTAGCTTGAGGTTTGCACTCCGCAAACGATCGAAAACGACGACCAGATTTTGTAGAGTCTCTGTAAACGTTTTTCCGAACACTATGATGTCATCCAGATAGACGAGAACTCGCTCCCATTGCAAACCAGATAGGACAATTTCCATTAGACGCTCGAATGTCTTCGGACTGTTTACCAAGCCAAAAGGCATGTGTCGGAATTCAAAAAGTCCCTTGTGAGTTATAAATGCCGTCTTGGGCCGGTCCTTTTCGCTGACAGAGACTTGCCAAAAACTACTGGCCATATCTGCGGTACAGAAGTACTTAGCGCCAGCGAGACTGTCTAAGGACTCGTCGATGCGCGGAAGCGGGTACGCGTCTTTGCGCGTGACGCTGTTGATCCGACGATAATCGACGCAGAAACGCCACGTGTTGTCGCGCTTGCGCACTAATACGATCGGCGCAGCCCACGGTGATTTACTCGGCTGTATTACCTTTTGGTCAATCATTTTCTCCATCTCCTTCTCGGCAACTTCGCGTTGCGCCAAAGGTAAACGCCGTAACGGTAATTTTATCGGTTTTGCGTCGCCTGTGTCGATTTCATGTTCCACGACGTCGGTGTGGCCTAACTTCCCATCGGGACCGACAAAGATGTCTGCGTATTTGTTAACGACTTCTGCTAGAAGTTCTCGCTGACTTTGTGTTAGGCTCGGTGAAACGTTTTCCACCAACGGCTGTAAATGTTCGGGAATAGTATTTCCCGCAAAAGAAGCATTAGCTTCTGAATCCTTCAAATCGTAAGGCTTGACGTCTTCAATCGGAACAATCGACGCTACTTGTATATTTTTCTTTAGTATTTTCCGTTCAGGTGTCGGGTTCATGATGGAGAAGACTATGTTTGTCTTTGACGTTTCGACAACGGATTTAGGCATCAAAAGATATTTACTACCCCTGAACTCATCTAACGGTTCCATGTAACCCTCACTATTCCCTGAAAAATGCCCTCGTATTTCCCCTTTTATAAAAATTTCCGATTTCGGTGGTATGTGGACGGTTTCGGACAAATGTACTCTTGCACACGTTCCCGACAAAGATTTATCTTTGTGTAAATCTACCTCAAAATACGGCGACCTCAAGATCCCATTCCCTGTGTCTATTGACACTTTATTCTGGCTGAGAAAGTCTATTCCCAGAATGCCTTCTAATTCCCCTAAATCCGCAACAATGACCGGGTGAACTATTAACTGTTCACCAATACAAAGAGGAATGATAACCATTCCTTTAACACCCATAGGATCACCGTCAGCGGTGGTTAGTTTTCGAGACACTTGCTTCAACGAAGACATGTTGAATCCTAATTCATTATAAATTTTCGAGGAAATTAAAGTTACATCGGCTCCAGTGTCCACAAGCATATCGAAACCCGTTTCATTGATTTTTACATCAACAAACCAACAAGACTGGGAAATACTATAAATTTTAAACGAATAATTCGGCCTTTCAAAATTTTTACAATCAATTTTCTTTTGGACTGAGCTGTCGGCCTTTAACCCAGCCCCATTTAATTTAAATTATCCTCTCCTGACTTAACATTTTTCTTGTTTCCCTGTGGCTGTCCATCATTCTTGTTTTGCTCATTTAAAGAAGGGCAGTCCATTTTCATGTGACCCTCTTTATGACAATGAAAACATTGTATTGTCCGCCTGTTTTTCTGATTCCTGAATCTAGGACTTGATTGTCCACCTTTATCTCCCCTTGTTTTCAATAATTCCTTTATTGAACTTTGCATTTCTGTAAATCCTTCGAGCAATTTAGAAAACATTGCGTTGGGGGTATGCAAACTATCGTTTACATCATTTTCCCTTTTGGTCACGGCGACAACTGAAGAGGGGTCTTCAGACTTTGGTTTCCGAGGTAAAATTTGACTCCCTTCAAATGCTTCATATTCCAAAGCTAACGATATTGCTTTGTCAAGAGAACTTGGATGAGCAAACTGGACGTGCCGTTTTAGATCTGGTTCCCCCAACCCAGACACGTATTGTTCTATTATAAGACTTTCCCTCACATTTAAGGGAATTGTAGGGAATGCCCGGGTGGCAAGGCGTTTTAAAGCGTAACCATAGTCCGCTACCGATTCTTCCCTTTTCCGCCGTCTGTTTCGGAACTCACACCGGAAAGCCGTTTCCCTTTCTGGCGGGCAAAATCTTTGAGAAAGTGCAAATTTAAGTTTTGCATAATCATAGAGGGCGTCCCTAGAAATTTCGCTTAACGCACGCTGAGCAAGCCCCCTTAAACTCATCGCTAATTGTGTTGCCATTTCTTGCTCACACCAGCCGTTCCACAAGGCAACTTGTTCAAAGTGGCAAATATAGTCGGGCCACTCAACATTTTTGCCATCATAAGTGTCCGGATCTTTTTGTTTTCGGGGTTTTTGCCTACCACTTGATACGGGTGATTGTTCCGTCCAGGGACTAAAATGTGTCCCGAAAGGCAAATTAGCCTCTCTGTCATTTACCCCATTTCGATATTGGTTTTGTGAAATGTTTTGATTTGATTTTGGAGTCATAATTTGTCCAAAACCATATGGACCTTGAGTGTCCATTTCAAACTGACTGTTTGAATTAAAATTTCCACTACTTTGGATTTTATGGACTGAATTGTCCCTATTCCTCCTATCTGCGCTGTTTTCGTCCCGCCCGCAAATTTTGGAATTTGGGACAGGGGTTTCGGTGAAACCTTTAGGTGTCATACTTATTTGTATTGATTGGTTCCTTGGACTAGGGATTAAATCTTCCCTGATTTTTCCCTGGGAATACACTTCCCTTTGACTTATTTCCCCCCTTGTCCCAATGGCATGTGGAGGGCTAAAATCCCGTTTTTCTTTTATTTGATACTGATCAAACCTATTTGGAATTAATTTATTCCCAAAATCTAGTTTTTCTTGTAACGGGCGGCTTTCGTAGCGTTGATTCACGTCTATTTTATTTCCTAGAAATTCCCCTTGGAAATTTTCTGGCCCCACAAATCCCGTTTGTGTGCAAGCACCTGTTACCTCCCGTACTTTAGTACCGACTGGTCGGTTACTGCGATCGTAGCGATATCTATCTTGTGACACGCTTTCGCGATTTTGTTTTCCTCGTTCCACGTTTGAATGAAAATTCAAAGTCCCTAAATTTGGTGTATTTTCACCAATTTCTCTGTTCGGAGTGGAACTTGTGTTCCAATTATCTGTGTAATTTGAGCTAGCACCGGTCACGTGATCTACGTCGTTTACGTCACATTGCCAAGCAACATCATTTTCGCGTTGATGAAGACGTGTTTGTTCATTTGACTTCGGTGTTATGTTTATAGGATTGCTCCCTTTATTTTCACTTTGACTGGGAAATAATCTTGTGTTTCTACTCTCTCCAACTGGAGTGTCGGCAGCCTGAGACGATTCACAGTAGTCGCGATAATTGTACCCCAACATGGAACAAGAGTTCCCTTTTGTGTTTTCGTCAGTTTCAAAATTTACCGATTTTGAACGAATTTCTCTCGATTCAGTGAATGAAAGTTCTCTGCTTAGTGAATCTGGATTTGAAACATTGTTATGAATCTCGTACACTTCTGGGAATAAACCAGTGTTTTGTGTACTTTGTGAATATTGATTTGTTTCACATGTTTCAAGAGTATCATAGTGGATTTTATTAGAATGGCCCTGGACATTTCGTCCTGTCATCATCTCAGTTTCATGAGGTAAGTCTGTTTTACATATATTTTGTGTGTTTTTCAAATGTGTAGCATTTGAATCATCTCGTGCAAACTCGTAAACCTGATTGCAATAAGGCGTAGAACTTTCCTGTTCTAAATATTTATTTTCATCGGACATTGGCGTTCTAAACATTGTGCTTAGACTTGAAAAAATTTTTCTTGCCGAATTCATAATTTTCAAACGTTAATATTCTAAATTAAATTTTAAAACAGATAATTCTTTTGATTTCCGCTGATAAATTTCCAAAAATCTCCCGGACGAGCCCCCAAATGTCATGGGACTTGGTTTCCCATACGGTTCTTTTTATATTTTTGGCGTGAACGGAAACCAAACCATATTTATAGGTTCTGATGCTTTATTCAGTTGTAAATAAACACTTACAAGATAATATTTATCTTCACAAATCGTAATATTTAAAGCAATCAGAGTTACGGGAGTGCATGGTGGTTAAAAACCCAGTTGTACCTTTAAAACTTTACGTTTTATCTTTTGATCTCTTCTTGCTGCTGGTTGTGTCTGCTACCGGGCGTGAACTGACTAACTGTCCCGGGACCGGTCTATGAATTTGTCCCTCGCCGGGCCACCGGAAGTATGACCGGAAGTGGACCGGCTATTCAGAAAAGATGGAGGCGCCCATGAAATATGTAAATAAATAAAACAACCACCATTACAGAAGCATACAAATACATGACATGTTATTTATTAGATGTCTCAGGAACTGTATGTGATAGTATTATATGATCCCTGGATGTCTGACCTGCACTGGCGCAGGCTGTTTCCTAGTGCGGTCATGGATCCCTTGAAAGATATTGACAAGTATTTTGTGATGCCCTCTGTGGGCCCTTGATTGGTCAATAAAGTATTCTATTGTATTTTTTCAGAGCTTTGTAAATTTGCACTGTATTTTGATATATCGATATTGTTTTGACATATCTGGGAGTAATATTTTATTACCTAGGACATATGTATAATTTCATCCGTCATATGTTTTCAGTCTACTCTTTTACTTGTTACATGCGCATGTTTTGTTTTGGATGACACTTTCTGTTACTATCTGTAACGTTTGTAAACACAGTTAACACAAAACAACTCAAATTTTTTTTCGAATCATTTTAAATGATGCAAGTATTTATTAGATGTCTGACCTGCACCCCTACTTGTCCTATTGTAATAAGTAAGGGGTCATGTTTCCTAGCAAGGCCATGGGTCTCTTGAAAAATAGCAACAAACATTTTTTATGCCCTCTATTGGCCCTTGATTGGTCAATAAAGTATTTTTTTTAATATACTTTGAGATCAGACTTACCTGTGCAGTTGAAAACATTTTAGGGCTAAGCATCCCCCAGATATATAAAAGTTAAAAGCATTTTATGTTTCAGAAAGATAAAATCTTTTTAGGATTTTGATGGACATTTTTTTTTTCGTAACTGTATAAGGTGTAAAAATAAAATAAGTTGTGTAATATCTTCCAGATTTCCCCTCTCGGGTAACCATTCAATTGTATTGTATTAATTGATATGGACAATAGAAGGACAATAGATTTCTCAAAACAATAGGGGATTTAAATACATGTAGTTTAACTGAATGGACACGTCAAATGTAACTCAAGTGTTATTAATATTTTATCTTCTTCTGCCATGTCTGCAATGTTGACAAAAAATGCCCATTAAAATACAACCAATATTTTATCTGTCTGAAACATAAAATGCATTCATATTTTATATATCTAGTGGATGCCAGGCCTTAAAATGTTTTCAACTGTACAGGTAAGTCTGTGCTCAGAGTGATTTTTTAGGTGTAAACACAGCCATATTTGTCTATTTGTTATGATGCACCTTAAGGTGGTACCCAACACCTTGACTAAAATAAATTTGGCTCGTTTAATTTTCATAAAATTTTTAGGAAATATTTACTTTGACCTGTTGACATAAATGTTGATGCTTTTTAGTAAATAGAATTTCACACTTCATGGGAATAATTTCATTGAATATATAGCAGTTTGGCAAACATCAATTTTGATCACAGAGAAGCTTAATATCTCTTTACTTATTAAATTTGATTAAAACGCTCTGGTGATTTTTAAGAGTTACCTCCCATTAGTGTTGGGTACCACCTTAACCAAGAAATGAAAGACTTTTGAAACTTTTTTTTCAAGCCAATTTTCAGTTGGTCAAAACAGAGAATTAATTTCAATATGTACGGAAGTATTAATACAAAACATGAATATTAAAGATTGAAAATTAACTATTTCCGCACTTGTATAGGTTGCGAATGACAGTAAATTTATTATTTAAGACGAAAACATATGACACTATTTTACAGACCTTAAAAACCAGATCCAATTTCGTAAATAGAAAAAAACATGCATAGTTATCAAATTGCAGTAAAATTCACGGAATCCACAGAAATGAGCATACTTTAAACCCTAATGTAGGTGTTATCTCAAAAAATAAGCTTTATACACAACAAGAAGTAAAATCCGATAATAGGACGTAAACCAATACCACAATGATAATCAAGGGCATGTTATTGTATTGGTACTATTTAGGAAAAACATTTCCTTGGTTACATTATACATATTTATATACAATGTAAATTGCTACATGTATATGTATATAACAAAACAATTCAATTCTGAATTAAATTATTAAATTTTGATTAGCCTCTACTTGAGTGGAACTACAGATGTGTCAAACTTTTTCTATGTTCCCAACAACCTTGAGATAACGACAGTTGACTGTATATGCATGAACAATCAATACAACATAATTTAGCTACTTAGTATAGAAGATACTTATCTACTACAGATAATCAGTAGACTGTCTGTAAACATTTGTTCGACTTTTATCTTTCAACATCTACATTACATGTTTTTCTTTATTTGTTATAGTTATATTGATTTATGTATGATTTATTGTAATTAATTTGCTCCTTGTGGGTCCTATGATTAGCAAATAAAATATCTGTATCTGTAAATGTAGACTAATTGTTACAGATCCTTAAGGCACCATCCCCTGGTGTCAACTGAATAAATTTTCTTATAATGTATGATAATTAATAAATAAATTTCACTCTAGACTTTAACTGGATTAGAATTGTTTTGCTACAAATTACCTCATCAAATGTAAAATTATATGTTTTAGAATTAGTAGCACAGTGGAAAAAAGGTACAGAATTGTGGTAAAAATTATACCCAGTGGTAAAAAATTATAGTATAGTGGTACCACTGTGGTATACTGGTATAGAGAGGGAACACTAAATAAAAGATGGCAATTCTATGTTCATGAGGACATGGCATTCTGTGTCTTACAGAAATATTGTTTAGTTCTACTAGAAATTAATTATTTTCTGTCATAAATTTCAGCAAAAATTACCTGAGTATTTTGAACCATGGAATCATCTAGCAGAGAACTTGTCAAGTTTAATAGAACAGAAAATTCTTAGAGAAGAAGTTCATAAGGTCTGTTTAGTTTATATTTTCTTACAAAAACATATAGAAAAACTTTTCAGTGAAATATTGCGGCATACTCAACAGAAAATTTATTCATTTTTCATGGATAGGATTTTTAGATTTCAGTGTTTTTTTAAATGTTAATTACAAATATAAAAGATTTAAAAATTTGTCTTTTGGATAATTTGTCATTTTTTTAGATACCAGTGTTAGATCAAAAGAGGTTAAATGGACACAGACAGATTAGACTGGGTCATCTTCAATTGGCAATGATAGCATCTGGTTATATTTGGCAAGATGGAGACAGAGGAGTTCCTGATGTAGGTGTTTTGTCATAAACAGGAAATTTTTTTAAAATGTCGCTGACCAATTGAATTAACCCTTTTATATGTATTAAAAATTACACAAGTAAACAGGTACATTGTTTGTATATAGGTTTCACATTGGTTTCAAGCTAGGATTCAAGGGTAGAAGTGCACAGCTGCAGAAAAATGGACATTTTAACATGGTTTCAGGTCTGAAAAAGATATCCAAAATGATATAAACTTGATAAAAGGCATTGGCCACTGGTCCCCCGATGCCAATGTAATATCGTAAGTTTTAATTTTGAAACTACTGTAAACTAGGAGCAGGTTATTTTAATAAACTAAAACATATGTCAGCCCTGTTTTGCTGCTTGATAGTTCTATTCATGCCAAATTATAAGTCTATTTATCCTATATTGTACTGAATTTTTGGAAGTCAAAATGGCCATAAATCTATCAAGTTCGTCAAAACTCATAAAAAGGATATGCACATGATGATAATCAAGTGTTCAAACTTTAATTCAAATCCAGTATAAATTGCTAAAGAAAGTGTTCTCACAAACCATATACCCTATATTGTAGTGAATTTCTGAAGTCATTAAGGACCATAATTCTAAGAAAAATTTGTGAATCGTCACAAAAAAATGATATACACATCTTCATATCATGATAATTGAATGTGTCAAGTTTTATTACAATCCAATGTAAGGTGTCGAAGAATTTGTGCTCACAAACCATATACCCTATATTGAACTGAATTTTCTAAGTCATTAAGGGCCATAACTCTTGGAAAATTTGTGAATCGTCATAGGAAAATACATGTAAGATGCACATCTTTACATCATGATAATTAAATGTGTCAATTTTTATTCCAATCCATATAACTTATATAAGGTGTCAAAGAATTCACGCTCACAAACCATATACCCTGTTTTGAACTGAATTTTCTAAGTCATTAAGGGCAATAACTCTTGGAAAAATTTGTGGATCGTCACAAAAACAATATGCACATGTTCACATCATGATAATTAAATGTATCAAGTTTTGTTTCAATCCAATGTAAGGTCGAAGAATTCGTGCTCACAAACTTTTGGATGGACAGGACAAAAACAATATGTCTCCCCCTTGAGAGAGGGGAGACATAATTAATCAATGTTATTGTAAAAGGTGTAATTTACTGATATATTTGCTTATCTACTGTGTAAATGTAAGCCAAGTTACAAAATGGTCTGTGTATGGTAAAGGGAAGGCTCCTGTTGAGTGTATGGGGAGGTAAGTCAAGGTGAGATCGGGTATGCCTCCTTGCTGATGTGTGCATTCATGAACTAAACAAGTCTGCCCGTCAGATCATGTTTTCAGCGACAACAAGGTAAATTGTTTGAAGTACAAAAATGGGAGTTACTCTGGTGAGACCATCATTATTGATCTTGACCAAGAATTTCATAAGATACATAACGAATCTAGTTTCAGTCTGACTTTACATTCACAAGTTATCATCTGAAGTTACCAAAACATTTACAATTTTGAAGTGCAAAAGGAGTGTAAAGCTGGTAAGAATTGTCGCTACAGGTGAGATTCAAACTTACAACCTAAGTGTTGACAGGCTAGTGATCATTGTACTTTAAAGTCATTTTGTCATATTTATCTTCACTAAAGTATATTTTACTGGTTAAGCTACTTTAACATTGTATTTTGAATTAAAAGAAATAGAGCTTATTTGACTCATACATTCAGTTTCTAAAATTTGAAAAGAGTACCTTGGGAGTACTGATGTGTGGTTAGTTCTATTTCAATATCAGATGACATTTTAGCAGTACTCATAGATAAGCTTTAAGATAAAATAGGAGTTCAAATATTATTTACTTCCTAGAACTTACCAGAGAATTTAGCCATACCATTGTATAGAATTTCAGAAGAGATTGGTATTCAGCCTGTTGTATCGCATCTGGATATTGCATTGTGTAATTGGAGGTTATTGGATCCACAACGGTTTGTAATATTTGTAGATTATTTATGATTGTTTGTCAACAATATATTAGAATTTGGGTCACTCAAGGTAAAAATGGACCAACAGAAACAGTTTAAGTAATTAAAGTTTTAAAGAACAGAAATTCCTGTAAATGACCTTTAACAACTGGTTATATTTGATCTTGAGTTTCTTGGATTCTGCTGTCAATCTTTTAATTTGTGTCAGTATATGATTTTGATTAGATAGAAGTGTCTACATATACTATATCATTACAAATAATATATTGTCATATATCTCTTTAAATGTTACAGGGGTTACAAATATCTGAATCATATTATTGACTTATACCAATTAAATTAGACATTAGACATTTTTTATTTACCAATCATGGGCCCTTGCCACAAAGAAATAAAATAAAATGAGCAATATGGTATGTTATTACAGTTTAAAGTGTGTAGTGTAATGAGGTCAACTTTGTAAAAAAATAGATACAGGAAAAATATATTAAAAGAAAACAATAGAACAAGAAATATAGTTTCATATTTTGTAGTACTCCTCATGACTAATGCACAGCATCAAAGGGGTTAGTCATTACATGTTAATCTGCATTTTGTTTTGCTTTAGTAAATTCATTGAAATTTGTTTATCTTTACAGACCACCAATTCTAGAGTAAGTTTTATATTATGTTAATTACTCAGTTATAATCATTAGTTAGTTACAGCAGACATAAAAACCTTTACACAATAGAATGTCAGTTGACTGATCAACAAAAGAGTTTAATATGCTGTTGGCTTAGCCAATGATGCAAGCATAGCAATATTAGCCCTTTCCAGAAACTCATTTCCAGTATCACAATTCTGATTCTAAAATTATAATTTGAAGCAAGTTATTTCCCTTACTGTACTTACTCTAATTATTTGACACTAAAATACACATATTTTTAGGGAAAATTGGAAAATGCGGTATTGTTATTTCATTTTGCTTTCATGAATTTATCTTTTTGTACCTTCAAATTAATAGTTGTTTTTATGTTTAAGACGAAAACAGTAGCAAACTTCAAAGACCCACCATGTTGTTGACAAATATGCAACACATGATCTGGATTCAAAGATGATTTTTACGATATGGAATTCGTAGCAATATCACAAATGATTTTTACAACACATGTTAAATGTTTCTTGTCTCTTCATCTTTTTATAATATATTATAACTATAATGTTCAAATGTGTAATAAACAGTGATACGAGGTTTTATAAAAGGAAAAGGACTTAAAGTAATTAACTTACCTAAGAAGTTAAAAATACCGGCTGTCTCCACCTGATAACAACGATTGCAACTTTTTACAATTTTGGAAGTGTCGAAAAAAGAGTTATCAAAAAATTCAATTTTCCTTGAATTTTCAAATGTGTCAAATAATTAGGCTGTCGAACAATTAGGGTTATTATGGTATTGTGTTTTATACTGATACTGTATATGCAAACATAAAGTAATTGTGAACTATGTATTATTTAAAGTTGTATTATCAGTACCTGAATATTAATTAATTATCTAATTATAATCATTTACAAATAACTATATATGTGGGTAAGGTACATCTTAAACTTTCTGGTTACTAAACTATTTTGTTTGATTAGAAACCTTCGAAGTTTATATAAATTTCCTGGTGGAATGGATGCAAATTGGTTTTTCATGGTTACTTCACGAATGGAACTTGATTTTGCACCTGCTATTAAGGTGATCCTGTTTTATTTATTCTACCAGAGTTTCAAATTATCATAATGTTTCTAGAACTTGAACAAATAAATTTGTTTGTGACATGAATTGTCTATACAGTATAATATATGCTTATAAAGGGCACTAAGACAATATCAAAACAAATATATTAAATACTGGTAATAAGATCAATAGTTGATATAGCATATATGACTTCTTATTTTATAATTCTTGATACTGAAAATAACAAATGGAAGGTAGACTACAATTATTCAGTTTAATGATTTATTCACCAAAAGGTTGGACTGACAAAATATAAATCTTCTGAGTTTTGTTAAGTAACCTGGTACAAAGGGTCATGTGAACTTTTAGCATCTGTGGTATCTCCATCTGTTTATATATTTATGTATCTATAAATGGTAAATTTCCCAAGTAAGTGTCTTCAATTTCTCTTGGTGTTTCAAGTAACTTGGCTGCTATAGTCTTTTTTTAACTCAAATTTAAAAGAAATATTTCCTTAAAAATTGCATGACCAAATATACTAAAACTTTGTATGAAGTATGTATTTGGAGGTTTCAGTAATGTGTTTTTACTGGCATGGCATTCATAGTCAGGTCTTAGAAATAATTTTTCTGCAATATTCATACAAATGGACAGGTTGCCACTTGCCAGGAGAGCAATACAGGCTTAGATACTTGAGTGTCTTGTATAATATGTAGAGCAAGTATATTTGGGGTAGAATTTATAAAGTTAGGTTGTGTATATACATTTAAAAGAAATCTTACATAAAATTGTTTTCACTATATGATGTATACATGAAAATCTTTCCTACCTTCCTACTTCATTACTTTTTAAAAATTTATTGGAATTTTTTAATAACTACTGCCTTTTAGTGTGTCTATCCAGTGATAACTCCATGGTAATATACATATTTAAATAATATTCTCAGTGTATAGTAGACAGTATAGATGCTGCAGATAATGAAGATGCTGAAGGATTGGTACAGAATTTACTGACAATCAGACAAGTTATAATGAAGATGAAACAAACCCTAAAAAAGATGCATGGTAAACTTAACATAGATTTGTGTTACATGTATATGTATATGGTGGATTAATTCTTGACACAAAATTTCTACATATACCTGACTAAATACAAAGTAAAGGAACAACACTTTTATTGCTGTTTATCTTAAAAGTCAAAGTGGTGACTCCTATAACTTGCACCCACTTCAAGTTTAAGATGGCCACTAGGAGTAGTTTGTGTGAAATTCAATTGAGTCACTGTGTCTTATTGGATGACACAGCTGCAGGGTCAATTAACAAATTATTTTATATTATATAACAGGCAAGAAAATCTGAAAATGATATTCTGGAGATAAAAATAACACTGCTGATTAATTGCATTTTGCATATACCTAGCCTGATATATTTCCATAAGCTACAAAATCTTGGTTAGTATGTTGGCCGATCTTGCTAGTAAATTTTCACAACTGAAATGCAATTGTTTTTTTTTTTTTTCAGAACTTGTGTCAGCAGAAACATTTTATAACACATTACGGCCATTTCTTACAGGGTAAGATTGTATTAAAATATAGAATCTGCAGCTAATTTTTTTTTGTAAATATTGGTAATCAGTTGAGTACCGAAAAGTTAACAGTTTGAATGATGCTGTGGAGAACTATAAGTATCAGGGTGTCAAAGTACTGGTAAGTTGAATTTCATCCCAATATAATACATGTGCATGTATTAAACAATATTTTTTATTGTCTTTCATTTAAGATATTTTTTAAAGTAGCAGTATCTCAGTTCATTAATGTTGTTTGAAAATTTTTACATGATATGTCATTGGCAATTAAGGGGACATATATACTTATGTAGCAAATAAAAATGACGTAATCAATTGGACAGACAAACCTGGGAAGACAAATAAACAACCACAACAAATAAACACTGAAAACTAAAAAACAATGAACAACATGAACTCCTATAAAAACCAGGAGTGAACCCAGGTGCTCTGGAAGGGTAATTATATCTTCTTTTATATTTTGTATGAATTTATGTGAAATTTATATGATTGTAAAGATAGTTTATGGAGGTTTACTCATGTTATGAATTGACTTCTTTTAATAAATATATTATATCATTACTGTCTTATACATGTACCAGCAAATGATGTTCATATGATACTAATGAAGTACCCGGTAACCATGCAGGGTGGCAAGGACATTTTTTGATACAGAGTTATCTTGAAATGTTTAGTAAAATTAACATTTTACTATTAAAACTTTGTTGTGTTATTTAGTGCATAAAGCTTCGCTCATATATAAATTTATTTGTTTTTCAGGATATACCTACATATAAAATTATAACCACATTTCTTTTTAATCAAGTTTCCAAATGGATAAAATCTGGTTATTGGTTTCAGGAGCTACAGTGAGCAGGGGGTCAGTTGGCAGGGCATTAGGTCAGGTGGATCTAAACAGTGAAGAATTATAGATTCTACAACGATGACCAGTTGATTATGAAATTTATCAACTTGAGATGATAAAATTTTCATTTTTAAACTGCAATGCTTGTACAAGCAGTTTAAAAAAATGAAAATTTGATTATCAAAAATGGATAAATTTCATAATTAACGCATCAAGAGTTTTAGAATCTTTTTCTCTAATGACAGTGTAAACCTCTGAGAGGTCTTACGAACATTTTTTGGTGGGAAATTTTCACGAGCAATTAACCAACGTGTGGTGATATCAGAATTTATCAAACGGGTCAAGAGTTGCACAGAATTAGAGAAAAGAATATATGGTTTGCTGTTAGACAGCTTATTTTTCATCCATGTTGATATATTTTATAATCTGTTGTAGATGGGGAGGTGAGGGATCACCATATCCAAATGGTCTGATTTATAAAGGAATATCAGAGAGGCCTTTACAGGTAAATTAGTTCAGTTAATATTGCATATTTGTGGGTATATATTATACATGTATTATAGACAAAGAGTATATAATAATAGATTATTTTGCATACTTTAATTTCTAATGTGAAAGTAAACTGACTGTTATCAAACATTGAGCATTATTATGTCTTACATGTATATCTGGTTTGTATACATGAAATTGATTAACATCATATGAACACAAAACTAATTTAAATGAAATGCAAGTTTTCATGTCAAAGGTCAGGGTTGGAACTAGATAAGTCACATATATTTTATAACTTATTACTTTAGTTTCTGAATTATTACTCTTAAAGACAATCACTTGGTATCTGTCATCCATTGGGTAAAGTTTGCTTGAATAATATTCTCCTCTATAACCATTGGGATATTTGATTTGAAAATTTTGTAGAAGGTTCTCTATGAAGTTCACCCAAGTTAGAAACTAACATCACAGCAATAGCCAATATTTGTTTCTGATTGGCCAAATTTTCATTATCTTCTCTTCAGAAAATCCATTGTCAAATGTCTTAATGAAATTGCATTTTGTGTCCAAGACTGGTGGGAGCCTATGTAGTTTCAATTTCCATATCTATTTGTATCAATGACTCTTTTTATCCAGATGCCAGGTGGAAGTGCAGCACAAAG
This sequence comes from Mytilisepta virgata, assembly GCA_028015205.1. Taxonomy (NCBI): domain Eukaryota; kingdom Metazoa; phylum Mollusca; class Bivalvia; order Mytilida; family Mytilidae; genus Mytilisepta; species Mytilisepta virgata. The sequence continues at coordinate 115,032,671 of CM051521.1, forward strand.
CTCTACATTGCAGTGTTTGGATGCAGCATTTGGTGTAGAACATGAAGCAAGTTAGTCATACATCATTAATCTGTCCATAAAATAATGTTTTTCCAGCATTTTTTTTACAAGTTACCTGCTCTCTGAAGATCATTTTATGGCAATAGTTTTGTAAAGCTTTTGTTCCAGGTGATGTAAAAATAATCAAAATTGTTTTAGATAGTATTTTATCAGTTTAAATTTTCAAATATTAGTAGTGGCCTCGGTTAGCGAGTTTTCTAGATAGTTCGTCATGACTACCAGTACTAATGATCACTAGCCTGTTAACACTAAGGAGTTCGAATTTCACCTGTGGTGGTGTGTGTTTGACTCCGATTTTAATTGACAAGGATTGCCAATTTTCCTACCGAAGGTCGGTTGTTCTTTCTGGGTACTCCGGCTTCCTCCACCAATGAAAAGTGGCTGCTGTGAAATAGCCACATTTGAAAACAACGTAAAACCCCAACGAAACAAACAAGCAAACAAATATTTGTAGTCGGCAAGGCATTTTATGCTCTTGACTAAAGGTGTCTTGGATAATTAGTTTTTACCTTGTTGTTGAGACACAGATAATGATAATCAGTATGTTCTGTTATGTAATGTTGCATTATAATTAAAAAGGAATGAATTTATTAACTGTTCAGAAAAATGTTAAGATATGGGTATGTGTCAATGAAACACCATACCATAGAATTGGACATGGTGAAATATAGACTGCATCAACTTTTAATTATAGTAATATCAAAGAAAAAAAGCAAATTACATTTTTGAAAATGATTTTTACCTGTAAGAGAATATTTGTACTACAAAAAGAATTGACAACTAGATAATGACTTTTGATTAAATATTGAAAATTTTCCAGGTGTCCAAAACTTTCTACTTAAAATGAGAGATCACATGCCAAAACCTCACAAACAGTTTATAGAAACTATAGCAGAAAAATCAAACATTAGGAACTATGGTATGTAGTCGGTAAATTGTAATGAAGACAACTAGTGATACAATTATTTATAGATTAATACATGTCATTAGTTCGCCTAAACGAAGTTGAGGAGGACTATTGGAGTACCCCCATTGTCCACGTCCACAGTCAGTTTTCAGTTACTAGTTGACATAGGGTCATATTTTTTTATGTGCAGCTGCATGATGAAGAGACTGACATGATGTGACATAAGATGAAGGTCACATGTTCCATATTACACGGTTGACTATATGGCTTTTAGGTTTTATATCAAAAATCAGTTTTAGCATACAAAGTGACCTACAATCATATTACTTGGTGTGAGGGTGCATCTCGGGGAGTAACACAGCCTCCCACCAAAATTAGGTCACTCTGACCTTCTTGTCCCACTTCATTGACTTTGGTTAAGTTTTACGTCAGAGTTCAGTTCTCCCATACCAAGTGACCTACAGTCATATTACTTGGTGTGAGGATGTATCTCGGGGAGTAACACAGCCTTCCACCAAAATTAGGTCATTCTGACCTACTTATCACACTTCATTGACTAAGGTTAAGTTTTACGTCCGAGTTCAGTTCTTTGATACAAAGGGACCTACAATCATATTACTTGGTGTGAGGATGCATCTCGGGGAGTAACACAGCCTGCCACCAAACTTAGGTTACTCTGACTGATTTATTGTGCTTCATTGTCTCAGGTTAAGTTTTACATCCAAGTTCAATTCTCCGATACCAAAGGACCTAAAATCATATTACTTGGTGTCAGGGTGCATCTCGGGGAGTAACACTGCCTCCCACCAAAATTAGGTCACTCTGACCTACTTATAGCACTTCATTAACTTAGGTTAAATTATACATCTGAGTTCAGTTCTCCGATACCAAGGGACCTACAGTCATATTGCTTGTTGTAAGGTTACATCTTGGGGAGCTACACTGCCTCCCACCAAAATTAGATCACTCTGACAGATTTCTTGGAATCAGTGAAAAAGACCATAGCAACAAATAATCATGTTGAGCAAATGTATGGCATAACAATCAGGAGGATTTTGGTTAAATTAATATTTACTTAATAATTATTAGAGATAATACAAATACATTTTATATTTTTTGACAATGACTTTGTATTGTCTTTATCCTGCACTCCCCTTTAGAAGCGTAAACTGACTTAAGTTTATGTTTAAAGTTGAAATCCAGCTGCCATGAAAATGCGGGAAACGCCACAACGTAGTCTGGTACATTTACTACAGTCTTCATGCTCTTCATGTCAGCAAGTACCAGTAGACTTTATTAGGTCATTGACCTATTACAACTAAAGTTTATTCTTCCCCAGTTATAAGACCGGAAATGGCTTAATTGCAGGATAAATCAGATTTATCTGTATTAGTATATTTTTTTCAGTTTTAAAGTCCAGTAATCAGACATTAAAACAAAATTTTGATGATGTTATATCCACAATGGTGGATTTTAGAAGTTACCATATACAGCTTGTTACAAAGTGAGTAATGTCATCTTAAGGTATCCGGACCATAATAGATAATGATAAAAATTGTATCTCCTTTTGACCCTGAATGGCGGAACCAAACAATTTAAAGCTGGAATTTTGTATATATATTTTTCTCAAGTTGAAACACACTTTGTTGCTTATATGCAGAGTCTGTAAAAATTAGTTAGTTATATTAGAATTTCCGAAGTTTGCCGATAATTACCGAGGTAATTTCAATTGCGTTGTATGGAACATCCGGGAACTTTTAAATAATCATGTGGTCATTTATGGTCCGGATACCTTAAAACTAAATTCACATAATGAGAAAATTAATTAAAGATGCTTAAAAGTTTAATGAAGGAAACAATTTTGTGCTGAATTGATTTAATATACAAAAAATCTTTTCTTTGGAAAATGTAAAACTAGATCTTAGTTCTTTTTAAAAAAATATACCACATAGATCGTACATTATATTAAACATACCATACAACAGAAATAAATGTAATAGGACAGGCAGGTGGCTTCAAACAGTGAGGAAGTAAAATCCAGTTAAAAAGCTACTTGTTTAGAATATTAGGATAACAATCATCATATATTTCAGATACATTGTGATAATGTCTAACAGACAGACCAGGAACCAGGACTTTGAATCTGTTTCAAAAAAGGGAACAGGTGGAACTAGTATGTAAATTAAAGATACCAGATTAAGTTTAAGATAATATCATACAATTAAGTTCTAAACATTCAGAAAATATTGAGATTTTTTTATCAGTATAAAAATTGGCATTTTTATTCTAAGAAAAAAAAACTGGTGATTGACTTTGCAATGTACAGTAGATGGGTGGGTGGGCAAGCTGTGATGTAGCAAAATCTGGTTTGCCTTCAAGTTATCAGCTCATTTCTTGTACAAATATGTAGTAATATTCTGTTCAGCATGGCATAATTTATGTACTTGGTTTTAATTTTGAATTTACAGTAGTTTACTTTTGTTGGATTTTGTGAATTATTGTACACTTACTTCATGTGTTTATTTAATACAATACTAAATTGTAGCTCCATCCATCCTTAGCAATGTTAATTTCTAAAACAAATACGTATCAGGCTTTGTGCCCATGTTGCTATTTTTAGTATTGCATTTTCCTTCTTTCCTTTGATCAATATCCACCCAAAATGACTAAATTGTTCTTTTAGGGTGTCCTTTTCAGTGTATCCTACACTGATAGAGACCAACTGACCTGGCATTTAATAATAATAATAAAAAATGGACAAACATTCTATAGTTCCAGTCCCAAGCCAAGAACCTGTATTTTCATCGGCTACCTCTCACTTATTGTTGTATATTTTATGCTATGGAGTACTTTATTCTGCTTAGGATTTGTTGTTACTTTTTGTGTTAACTGCATAGCAGTGTCAACACACAGCAATCTCTTTTTCTGTAGTCTTGGATCTTCATTCTTATCAACATCTGTGTTGCCATCACACCTTTCCTTATCCTCACCTCCTCATCAACATCTGTGTTGCCATCACACCTTTCCTTATCCTCACCTCCTCCTGAACAAGTGAATGGAATTCTATAAAATTTTAGGGAATCTTCAGTAACGTATGGCACCACCTATTTTATTTTTTTATCAGAATGATCTTTGGGGTTTCTCTTAACAAGACACAGACTGTTTTTTGTTTTTTTTTGTGATGAGCTGATATTAAGTAGACATCTCCCTGTTCACAACATCAACATCACAATTCTGGGTATCTTAAGTAACTAACACTGAATTTTGACCTTTTTAAAAACAAAATGAGGGCCATTTAATGCTTGTCTTGTGTTTGGAGTGTTTCTACTTATTAGAACAGTGCAAGACAATCCTTAGATGTAATCATTCTTTTCCTGTGTACAATCTAATCGAATATCTAATTTGATGCTTGTTCCCATATTCTTAAATTTTTCGAACAATATTTGCCTTGAGAAAGATACTTCCTTGAATTGGACTGGTCCCTACAAACCCACGGAAATAGATAATGTTGAAATGTTCTGTTTTCTTTAGTTTTTAAATTTGTGCAGTGGAGTCTATATTAAGTCTGTAAGAAATTTCTTCTTGTCACTTTAGATTAAAAATTGTACGGGAGAATTTGTCTTTTAATATGTAACTTATCTTTTGTCAAATTTCTGTTACTTGTGCAATTTTTTGTTTTCAGGTATTCTTCCATTTTTGAAGAGTGCTAGAAATTCTACAAGTGAAAAGATAATAGAACAAAAAAAGTGATCCATTTGTGTTGCTTTAATTTCATGAATACTTTTTACATAAATAAATATGTCATTTTCTATTGTGTAGGCCATTACTGGTTGTGCCAGAAAATTATGTCTTTATCTGTAATTATGAAAGATGTTTTATAAACAGATTCTCATAAATACATGTGTAGATGATTTAAATGCCCCATATGCAAACTGTTCTGTTGAAACTGAAAAAAAAAGGTAAGATGAAAAGTCCAGGGAATAAAATTTTTAGAAAAATGTTTGTAGATGCAATGACTTAAATTGAAGATGGACCAACAAGAATGCAGACTCGATCTTCAATAAATCATTACAGAACCAAAATGCTGAAAAAAAAATGGACAAATATAATTTCTAAAATTTTAGTTCAAAGGCTGTAAAAAATAAGGTCAATATTTGCTGGAAAACAACAAAGTCCAGACAACTGGTGCATTATAGAATGGGAGAAAGATGTTTCTTGCTTACTTTGAAACAATGTAACTATGAAAGGCTATGGCATATGCCTCATTGAGACAACATTACTTGTTCGTGTATTTAATGCTATTTGATAAAAGTACAACATATAAAATGAAGAACAGGACAGTAAAATATTTTCATTGATTACAATTATATCATTTACGAGTTCATTTTTGTTGCAAGTCATTTGGGGTCAGTGACATATAATTCACTACAGCAACGCCTCTATAACAAATTAAAAGAGGTAAAATAAATTTGCATAGCAATGTATTGCCTATTTCATAAATGTAAAAATTTATTATTTGTGATTTCACAACTTCTGCTGCATACACTACAGCTATAATGATTGTGATGACAGTTCCAATCTCTACTTAACAACTTTTCATTCAATGTAACTTTATCAAAATTCTTAATGTGATATTGGTTTGGTTTGGTTTAGTTGGGGTTTTATGCTGTTTTCAGCACATTTGGCTATTTCGCGGCGGCCAGTTTTTATTGGTGGAGGAAGCCTGAGTACCCGGAGAGAACCACGACCTTCGGTAGGAAAATTGGCAATCCTTGTCAATTTAGATTGGAGTCGAACACACCCCGCCACAGGTGAGATTCGAACTCACAACCCCAGTAGTAGTCATGATGAACTACCTAGACCACTCGGCCACCGAGGCCCCGATGTGATATTGTAATACCTTCTTAAACCAAATCTTGGAATCTTTGTAGAATATTATGGACATATTGAAGATGTGCATGAAGGATAATGATACCATTTGAACTATTTTCCAGATATTGGAAATTTTGTTTGAATGTTTATGGACATATAGAAAATGTGCATGATGGAGAATGCTGCCATTTGAAGAATATTTTGTATGCGATATTCATGTTGGAATTTTCCAGACAAAAAAAAAATAAAGTATAAGGAACATGTGTACTAATTTTCAAGTCGATGTGACTACTTCACCCTCACCCTAAACTACCTTCACCAAAAACTTTAACCTGATTCGGGATGAAAAAACAATGCCCCTCTACTATTGTATGTGGGGCATAAAAAAACAATTTTCATTATATAGTTTAGTATCATACTTGATAACCTGAAGGGCTGTGGGAGACAAGACAATCAAAATTTAATGTTGGGTCATAATGCATTAATTACATTTTTTGAAGATTAAACTGGCATGATTAACAAAAAGAAATATCAAATTGGACACATCACCGATAATGTATTGCTTTACCATGAAATTTTATTTTTTTAAACTTTGATGGAAAACATTTAAGGCACTCATCCGATAATTCTTGTTTTATTTTATTCAAAGGCACAAACAGTATTATTATTTGAACTGTTCTGATTTTTGACTGTCAATTAGTAAAATATGCTAAAGTAATCAACAAGAGTTATCTCTATTTGGTAAAATGGCACCAGTTTGGTCAATCACTGGTGAAGATGATTTTGCAAGTGATTTTAATGATCATAGCATTGAACCTCCTATAAATTTTCTTTTTTTATTAGTTATTGTAGTTATTTGGATACAATAATTATGTTTTTCTCGAATTTATTTTTCTGATTTTGGCAATCATTCTGATATAGAATTAAAGGTTGCAGAGCAATGTAGATTTCAACAAAGCTATTTATCATTCAGTATGCAATGGCAGTATTGAATCTTTTCTTTTTGCCTGCGTCGCCAACAGCAAAACCAGGTCTAGAAACCGCCTGACCCCATCCGTCTAAAAGATCTTGGGTAGGAAACCTTTTTTCATAGTTTTCTTGGCTTCTACAGAAGGGAATGATTTAATATTTTGCCTGCAACTTCATAATGTTGAGTTGTAGTGTGTGAATCTGTCGTGCAGCCACTTCTTGTTTGCCGATAGTTAAAAATTTCAACAATACTCAAAAGGAAACAAAAGGGAATGAATTTATATTTTGTTTGCCGATAGTTTTAAAATTCAACAATACTCAAAACATTTGAAAATTTTGTGAAAACGTTCTTGGCTTCTACAGAAGGGAATGATTTTATATATTGTATCTGCACCTTCATAAAGTTGACTTGTAGCGTGTAAGCAGTTTTTTTTTTTTATCTGAATTGCTTGCTGCAACGCAGGTCCATACCTGGTTTTGGTCTTGTTTCAGAAATTGATTTTCCTGGTATGTGTATGAGATCTACTGCGTCAAAGCACAATGAATTGCAGTGCATGGGGTTGACAATGAGAGTCCAACATCTTTTCACCAATTGTTGCTTTTATTGTCTCAAAGAATTTTACAAAATCATGGAAACTGGCTGCCATGGCTTCACTGGTTTTGACATACGTAGGACAAAGCTTTTTAATATATATAACGAAAAGCTGGGCACTTAAGTGCAAATGGCTGTATCATGGCGGCCAGTTTTTATTGGGAGAGAAATACTGATCTGTGACAGGAAAATTTACAATCCTTGTCTATTAAGTCTTGAAATCAGAGTTGAACACTCCCCAGCAAGAGCTTGATATTAATACATAACCTTGCTGTTGCCAAACTAGAGCTCATTAGTGGTTATGACCAACAACCATGACCACTTGTCCACCCAACAAAAAACTGAAGGGTCATTTCATTAATTTATTCTTATAACAAATATAAAAATGTATACTGCAGTTTAACAATTTATAATAAATAAGATGCAATCACAGGTCAATTCAAATCTAGCTGTTTAAAATTGTTTAGTTTTCACTGTTGGTCATAATATTCAAAAATAGCACACTTTCACTAGTAAATGCTTGTTTAGTCAATGTTGTTCTGATTTTCCATAATGGCACTTCAAATTGGTGTAATAATTAAAAATGACATTTTCAGCACTTAAAAATCAAATACAAATGCTGTTTCTGAATTGTCAAAAACTTTTAGATTTTTATAATAATCCTTTTCTAATCTCTCCAGCAGTTAGTCTTTTTTTGGTTCGTCCTTTTCCTGAAATAGATAAAATAAAATCAAATATACATGTATACTGCATTGAATCATGGATTATCTATGGCAAAATTGTAAACCATCAATAATCTCTCATTATAATTTTATGATAACCAGAACAGAACAAGAGTGGACACTGAAAAGTATCTTGCCTGCATAATTTGATTTTGATCAATAAATTGTGTTAAAAGGCTTTGTACTATACTATAGAGTCCTCAATCAAATATTATTGACCTGCCATGATGATAACTGACCAAAAAGCGTGAACATAACTGAAACTAGTCAACAAGGCTGAGCCCCCTGAGAATTAAATAAATTAAATACATGTACTCTTTTAATGCATACTTTGTAAAACTTTCATTCCTTGCTCATCATTTCACTTTCAGTATTTTGAAATCCTATTAAGCAGTGCTTTTTAATACAGTTCTTTGCACATCATAGTTCGATACAATTCTCACAAAATGTAATTTAAACAAAGTTTTATTTACTTCATGAATTGAAAAAATAGCCAACTCTCAAAGCTGCATTGTGGAATATGAATTTCACATCATATTTGTACAAAAATATTGGATGAAAAAAAGAAATCAAACATAAAATTACTTTCTTACTTGCAATACAATACCAAATGACCAATACTTAAACAAGAAAATAAATAACAGAAAAGGTCAACAATGACATATCTATCAAAGCAACCCAACTGACAGAACTCGGAACAAAAATTAACATAAACACAAAATTGAATACAACAGAGAGGCAGGACTGTCTGACTTGGTAAAGACACTGAACAGTGGTGGGGTTAAACCGGTTTTATGGTTACCCCCCCCCCCCCCCCCCCCACCCCTTATCTATCCTGACACTCTGGTGTATAAAACACACTATAAAAACCAAAACAGTATGATTACCAACAAGGTGACTGCTTGCTAGAACTGCAAAATTAGAGTGTACGGTACATAATTGAGATAGCAGGATCAGAATTTGCTCGTTTTAACTAAAACTAGCTAAGGCTCTCATAGCTGCAGGTCGTATACTGTCACTCTACTAAACGAAAAATCTGAACACTTCCATAAAGGGTTTAATGCTATCTCGTCATAGAGTTCAATAGAAATCGGCAGTATTCGTGAGAGGCCATAATGAATTTAAAGTCTTCATGTCATTGGGTGAAAGAGCAATGTTTACAGAATTGCACATAATTTCATATTTGTAGCCCTTACTGAATAGATCTTAAGTAACTACAAAGTTTCTGATGGTTACTAGCGAGAAGTTTGCATTTATTCACGATATTACTGTAGAAACTAGGATAAGAAAACCCGTTCATGATAAGTGCTTTTCTAGAAGCTGAGTATTTAGATAAAAGATGTTGATATCTATTAAAAAACTTTAAAACCATTAAGCAGCTTGTGAAATCTATAACCCTGTAATAAAAGTTTTTTAACAATCGTATGGTTTCGCTTATTAAAATATTCTAGCCAAGAGCAAATTTGTGCAAAATGTACAAGCTGTGATATCTTTACTCCATACAATGGTGCCACAGGCACGTCTCCGTCAAGAAAGGGGTAGTAATTGGAAAACTAAATTCGTCTCTTTTATCATAAATTTTAGTATGTATCTCATCCTTTTCGATATTTATACTAAGATCTAAAAAAGAAACAGCATTTGCTATTCTTATTAGCTTTGTTCAAATGTAGCTCTTTTGGATAAATGTCTTTTGTTGCATATTTAAGAAAATCTGGGTTATCAACAGGAAGTACATCTTCAAGAAATCTGCAATTATTGTTAAAAATGTCAATTAATTTATCATGATTCTGTATTTCACCATTAAGGAGTTTTTTCATGAAAGACTGTTCATCACAATATAAAAATAATAATTAGAATTAATCTAAACTGTTATTTTATTTATTCAATCATAATACAAAAATGTCCCAGACACAAGTGTACTTTTTCATAAGTGCATCCAACCAAAAAAACATGAGTTATACTTAAACAAGATTTTTTTATTGTGTATTTCAATGCAAACCATATCCCATTCAGAAGTCACAGTTTGATATAAAAAAAATACAGCCTTACAATTAGGGATATCCTTCATATTTCTGTGATCTGTCACTCTATATTATATCGTGTACATAATCAATTCATAAAAAAATTAAACCAACAAAATCCAGAATTTTACAAGTAATTATTTCACATACTGCTTTTGAAAGCAATATCTAGTCAACTTTAAAGTAGAATTTAAATATATTTTAAATACATATACAGGATATATATGATAATGACATTAATATTATCTAAAAAATAATACTCTAAAGCACAAGCTTCCAAATGCAATTTATATTTCAGGCAATAACCTTTATATGTATATATAACGTTTCTTAAATCATTTTTTCTTAGTTCTGGACATCACTTATTTGAGGCAATTAGTGCAATAACCTTGAATATTGCACATTAAATAATTTTCATAAAATATCGCACTGCTATACATTAAAAGTTATTTTTGGAAAAAGGTTGGGGAGTTTCAATTTTTATTTATTTTTTTTCTAAAAACTTACTGCCTGTCCATTCGTTTTCTCGTCTCCTTCTTCTTCTAGAATAGGTGATTGCTGAAAAAATTACATCAAATAAAGATGAGATGTAATTACAAATTAATTTGTCTGAGAAGAATGCAATAATATGAGATAAGAAATACTGCTATATTACATCCTCATGTTGAATAGTGAATGTATTTGTTGGCAAATGAAAAACAAACATGAAGAAATTATTTTATACATTTAAAATGTTCCTTATATCAGGTATACAAGTCACCAGTGATTCAGTATGTTAAATAATGGAAGAGTCTAAGGACTGGGTGTTGTTATTTTACATACAAGATAACTGAAAGCTTAAATTTGACTTAAAAATTAATCTCTAACTTGTCCTTAAATTTACACACCTGACACATAAGACAACATTATTGTGGTCTAATAAAAAAAAAAATGATTTCAAAGTTGAATAAAATATATACCTGTATCCTTTTGGTACTATATTAATTATATGTTGTAAATTCTGTACAACCACTTGCTATTTGGACTTGTAAGTAATTCTGTGATCACAATGCTTTCATATTTTTGATTTTTCAAAGTTTTGGTCACAGGCATAGCTATTTACTTGAACTAGGAGAGAACTTCCTAAAGGAAAATTTATATGTTAAATCAGTTTATATTATACTGACCTTTCCTTTATCTCCCTTGTCTGCGTCTTCTTTTGTTGCTTGTCGTCGTTCATGTAATTTTTTCTCTTCTTCAATGATTTTATAAAACTCTTTCTCTGCTTTCGAGTACAGGTCCTCTTCTTTATAATCTTCTTCTTTAGTCTCCTCCTCCTGATTTAATACATACAGGTCAGAATGAATTAATGATTGTTCAAGTGAGACACAAATTATGTTTTCTTCAATAAAATTGCACTGAATATTAAAAGGGTCACAACAGTCTATTTGTGTTAAGTTAATCACATCTCAAATTCTAGTAAAAATAGGGAATAAATAATTTTACAACTGGTAAGACTAAAATTATTGATTTTTTTTTTTAGTTTGGGGTTTATCGCCGTTTTCAGCACATTTGGCTATTTCGCAGCGGCCAGTTTTTATCGTAAACATCTAATTTTTTCATTTAAGTGTGCAGTTCATGGATGGATTATTGTTTAACGTCCATTGGCCCTAATTTAATGCATATCAGGATGAGAACATGTTGATATGATGTGAATATGATTCCTGCTTTGTACAAGGTTGACACGGTGATCTGGATGTTGAACGTGTTAGCCCAAGAGGTAACTGTCCACAGAAAGACTCATCACCACATCCAGACACATTATAATGACTCCGAGTTGACCAGCCCTTTGTTCTTAATCCAAGATGCATGTGCTTGGTGGAGAAGCAGCAAATACCAATTTTAATGTCTTTGGTGAGAGATAGAATCAGTGACCTTCTGCACTCAAGGCCAGCACGCTCCCACAAGACCACAGAGGCAGTTGTGTGTAATTCATGATATTTGACTACATGATGAATCACAATATTGCGTAATAAATATCTTTTCACTGTAAATTTTACACTTAGCAATTCATTTACCTTATCTTTATCTGCTGAACTCTTAGATCTTTCTTTCAATTTCATTTCTCTGTGTCTTGCATCTAGAATCTTTTCTCTTCTTGTTTCTCTTTCAAACATCTGAATGATTCAGATAATATCAATTTAATAAATTAATTTTGTAAACAGTTTAAAAGGTAGACTAAATGGACAACCAAATAAATAAATAATGTTCTCTAAAATAAATAGTATACTTGAAGGATAAGAATAATAGAATTTGAAGAAAAAATCTCTAGGACAGAACTATTCCATCAGTTACTTTTGAGAATAAAAAATTGATACTTACTGCTGTAACTAAGTTCTTTTCATTCCTCTGTAATGTGTATAATCCTTCTGATAATTCTAACAGTGTCGTCGTACCAGAATGTGAACCACATGCTACCAATCTTCCTTGTTCTTGTACACGTATACTATGAAGGGGCTCATCACAAACCTTGAAAGAAAAAAATGTACTTTGAAGAAAGCTTACTATGACCACAATTTTATGATTTTTTAAAAGTATTTCTCAATTTTTTTCCAAGGTGAAATTAATTTTATGCTTCGTATCATTATTCATAATACAATTTAAAATTCATGACATTATATTTACCTGTAAACTTAGTGTTGGATCATTTTGTTTAAATATAATATCCCAAACATCCAATGTACCATCCATTTTAGTGATGAAGAACACAGAGGGTCTTATAGGACTCCAACATCCATCTGTCAGGTATGACTGATACTGCCTAAAATATAGAAAGGGTAAATAATGGGTGATATCTCCTTTTTGGAAGTATACAAGTGTTGTTTAAAGCCTAATGAGTAAATAAATCATTTTCTTAGGATGATACAATAGAATACGAAAAGTTTCTTGTCTGATCTTTTCTACAACATCACATCATTACTTTAAATTTTACTAATGCAACTTGAACTGAATGACATCAGGTCACCTAATACATTTCATTCATAAATTGAAAAGAATATTAAATCATTGGTTATTCGACATTTTCATTATTTCATATATAGATATCCTAAACATCCAATGTACCATCCATTTTATATATATATAAAGTTAATGTTTTTTGACTTAGAGATGTATAGTAGAAAAGTTATACAGTTGAGAAATTTAGTTTTTAAAACAGGACATAACTACCCTGGTAAGTTTTATAAATTAACTATAGCATAAAAATGGGAGATAACTCAATTTCAATCTAATTAAATAACTCTGTTATAACAATATAAAGTAAGTACTGCATTTAAAAAATTTTGATGAATTGCAGAAGAGTACAGACCTTAGAAATGTGAGTTATAAGGGAGCAGTAGGTTCTTAAACAAGATATACATTGTAACTAGTACTGGAAGATAATCACATCCATCAAAATGGGAAGTAGGGGTATTTTTGTTTATTTTTTACATCAATAAATTGGCAAAACTAGTACAGTGAAGCAAAATAATATAATCACAATCTATACTTTTTTGTGTTGAAAGTATTATCTAAAGCATAAGGTTAACCATCAAAATGGAATTATAGAGTTATTACATGTATAATGAAATCCATTTTAAATTAATAACATATCTTACTTTGTCCACATGATAGATGATTCTCTAATATCTTCTGACCAAATCTACATAAACAAATAAAAGTGTAAACATTTTTTTCATTCTATTGATATTAAACTTTAATAAAAATTTAATATTTGCCTTAGAAAATCTTCAGTATAAAAAATAGTCAAGTTTTGAACAAAAATTCAATATCATTGTGATAAAAACTGTCATATGTCAGTATGTGTAAGTTCATTAGATTTTTTTTTATCTTAACTAATACCAAGAACTAAATTTTATGTGACTATGAAATTTCAAATAATTCAACATACTCTTGCTTTCCAATCTCCAACACTCAGGAAGTTTTTAGGGAAGAATGGATTCCTTTGTAATGAGTATACAGGACCTAAATGACCATTGTACTGTGCTACAATTTTTTCTGCTGGTGTTTTGGCTTTTCTGTTACATGACATTATTGTTCCCTGTTCACATCCCACCATAAATTTTGTTGGCTGTTAATAAAAAGAAATTATCCATTTATACTATTTAAATAATGTTTGGAACCTGACACTGTTAAACATTTTTTAAAGAAGACTACCATGACTACATTGAATGCTTAGTCTCTTAAACTTACTTAACATGTACATCATTGGAAGCCTGAAGTAATTCTTTAGTCATATAAAGAAACTGTTTTAAAATTTTTATTACTTGAACAACTAAAGTGACTCAGTTCTTCTGTATAATACTGTTTTGAAATGAATAACTGTTATTTATAACTGTCATATTATGGTGATGGCTTTCATGTTTATTAAGTATGATTTAATTCATCAAGTTAACACAAAATATATACTAAATATCTGGTAAGTCATATCTTGACTGACAACTAACCATAGTAGGTTCGTATTCTAATGACATAGCTCCCATAGCTTTTGTTGGATCTTGTTTCTTTGTTGGATCTAGGTATAATTTTTCCGTTGGTTCTCCCATCTTTCTGATATCCCACCATAACACCTGACCATCTGATGATGCTGAGAAACATTCCATTCCTGTCTTGGACTGAATCCAGATGGCCTTGTATGTAGGATCTCTGTGACTTTGTTCAATAGGTGACATTTCTACTGGCTGTGAACCTTTTCTTGTGTCCCAATATGCTGTAAATTTACATTTAATTAACATTAAAATAATATTCTTATATATCTTTTTCTTTAAATAACACATTGTATTTTTGGTTCTTTCCAATCAATTAAAATTTACTGATATATAATATTAAGAACAGTCTAGAACAGTTATTTTTCTAATGTTTGGCACATATTTTCTGGATATACATGTATCACAATTAAGTCATACCAAAAAAAGCCTTTCATTACTATCCTGAATACTTCAACAGCAAGTTAGAAATACAGGTATTTTCAAACCTACCTATTTGACCATTGTAACATCCACCAAGTAATATGTGAGAATCTTTTGGATTATATTCAAGACAAACTAATGGTGATACAGGCTTCAATACCATTTCTGGTTTGTTAGGGTTCTCTGAAAAAATAAAAATACACTTTGAATACTTTGTGTTACAAACTTTTAAAACAAGAATATAATATTGTAGAGTGCTCACCTAAAATGTGGAAGGTCATGGGTTTGATTCATGGCCGGATCAAACCAAAGACATAAAATTGGTATTTGCTGCTTCTAGGAGAAAAAACTAAGACTCGTTTGATTGGAGTTAGTACATGTGTCTTAGTGGAATGATATGTCTTCTGTGGACTGTTATATTGTGAGCTAGCACAATAAAAATCCAGCTCAGCATGTCTGCTAGTACAAAGCAGGGTTCATATTCATATCAAATGACCATGTTCTCGTCCTCAAATGCATGTCAATAATTTCCACTGAACATTAAACAATAATCCATTCCATTCATCTTTTAAGAATATTAACATGAATATTTCAATAAGACAAAAACAACAATGCAATAGGCCTTTTGTCTTTGTTTGATTTTGACATCCTTTCCTAGTTCATTTATTTGGGTATCAGTGTTTGACTCCTGAACTTATTTAGATTCTAACAGAATCAAATTTACTGAATAATTTATAAAACCTATTGATAAACTAGAAAATGTGTCTATAAGACACGGATGCCCCGCCCTAAAAACAATATAGGTGTTGCTGAATTGTGTTGTACTATACAAGAGGACTGTAGTTGATATATTACTATAGGTTTCTGAGAAATGAACCTAAATGCAAAACCTAACCAAAGTCACTGAAGCATGAAATATAGGTCATAGCTACCCAAGTGTGCTGAACTGCGTTGTACTATACAAGAGGACAGTAGTGGTGACATATCATTGATATATAACTATAGGTTTCTGAGAAATTAACCTAAACGCAAAACATAACCAGTCACTGAAGCATAAAATGTAGGTCATAGTGAACCAAGAATTGCTGAACTGTGTTGTACTATACAAGAGGACTGTAGTGCTGAAATATCATTGATATATTACTATAGATTTCTGAGAAATGGAGCTAAATGCAAAACTTAACCGAATCGGGATGTACGGACGGACAAGGGTAAATCTATATGCCCCAGCCACATTCGTGGAAGGGCACAAAAATATAAACACAACAGCTTTAAACTTCAAACAATTAATTTAATACTGAGATTCACATGTAAATACAGTACATAGAGATATAGACAGTTTTTATCAACTTATTTTTTATATCTTCTGTAGTTTAATTACTCAAACAATAGATATTTTATTCCAGAACATCACCTTGAACTTTGTATCAGATGACATATCTCAAGATGTCATATACAAAAACATGCGATCTGACCTAATTAGTGGTATACAATGATATACACGTAATACAAAATGAAATTCAATGAAGATGTTTTGATTCAATGTAGATCCACATGTATATCTATCAATAACTAAGTCATTATGCATTCATTGAATGAAATTTCTGGCTTCAAGTCAAATTTAGTCATTATAAAATACATTACATATCTTGGCAAGACATCAAGCATACCATTAACATTTTAGTCTACATATATAAAACAGTATTAAAGGAGAATCTTTTATAACATTGGGTTCAGATTTTTGACAAACAGATATGGGTATGAATAAGACAAATTCTTATCCTTTTAACATTCCTCTCCTCTTGATATATTCATAATAATAAGAACCCAACTCACCAACATCCCAGATATATGATTCCATACTGGTATCTGGTGTTGATCCCTGGAATTCTAGGTTACAATAAGCTACAGCCAGTTTCTTTGGTCCATCAGGGAACCAGGATAAGTGTGTTGCTGTTCTTTTAATTTCATTTGGATCTCTAAAATTCAAGGAAATTATTTTTTAGGCTTGAAGTAATATTTAAAACATATTATTTCTAAATTATGTTTCTAAAAATAGATGCTTAAAAACAAATATTAAATGCAAAATTCTTGACCTAACAAAAACAGTGGGGAAATGGGCACCATAGAAACAGAAACTTCAACGATTCTTACCTGAATACATTAATTGTCTTCGCTGAGGGTGCTTCATCAACTGAATCTAACTCTATATCTTCAAAATATTCTTGATATATGTCTATTGCATTATTCTGTTTGATTCGGCTTTCCATGATCTACGAACAAATAATTTTACATCACTATATTCTCAAATATACTATTATTATAAAACTTGTTTAATTAAAAAAATGTAGAAATCATAAATTTATACATTATTTAAAAAAGAAAGTTATTAGAGCTGTTTAATAATAAACTTTTCTTTATATACTGGTATTAAAACAGGTCCATTTCATACCATGTTAAATACAGACATCATTCTAAGAGTACTTACAGTTCCAAGCTGTTGAATTGTGTTAATGTACATTTCATCCTTTTCAACTTTCTTTCTGTAACGAGATACTTGTTCTACTTCAGCAGGATTTACATCTTTTGGCCAACCTCCCTCTGTATGGTTAATGCCTCGAGATCCAGTTTCAAATCGTTCTGTGTTAATCTAAAATTAGATAAATAAAACTAGAACTGTGCTGAAGGGGACTAATACCCCTTCTCCCACAGCAACATGTTTTGAAGCCTACACAAAGTTCAAATCATCATATTTTTCAAAGAACTCGCCCAAACAGAAAATCCTGCCAATATGCACATATCCATAATGTGATCTTACACTCCATAAAGTTTCATGAGAATCTGCAAGTAATGTAGGAGGAGTTGCGGACAACATATGGAGCGAAAGTTTTGTTAAAAAATGTCTAAGTCAAAACAGCTATATCTTTTACATATCTTGTCCAAACAGAAATTCCTAACTAAACTGTTGGAATTAAAACTTGATGATGAAATTACCCCATAACCATACCATTTAATAATATTTAGTAAAATAAAAACTTTTTAAGATCTGCAATAAACAAGTTCAGTAATATCACATAATTAATTGCAGGATATTAAAGAAGAAATGTACCTCATGTTCTGACATTTCCTGAACACATTGTATCCCAATGTCAACTGGATTCCTCTCAATGTATTCTTGAGCAATAGAAGGATTTGGTGCAATGTCAACATGAAGTTCTGCTGGTCTGTCGGAAAAGTTACACTGTCGTCCAAATTCAGACCGTTTCTTTGTATAAACATACTGTATTTCCATGATTCTTTATTACACTGTTAATGAAAAAAAAATAAAAAAATGATATAATACTCTGGAAAAAATTAAGGAGATACAAACATATATCTTATACCTCTTATATTTTTCACTTAGAAAAATTGTAATATTTTAACCAATTATAATTATAAGCAGTATACACTTTTAAAACATATTTTAAAATAACATCACAATCTAACTAACAGCAAACCAAATTTTCCTTCATCGCAGTTTAGAACCACCTAGTTGCTTGTCTGCTTAACTAATTACTTCAATTTTTCTCTTCAAAATTCTAGTTAAAACCAGTTTATATCAATTATAAAATCATCAACGAAACCATCTTTTGTTAATTGTCTAATCAAGAAAGTATAGAGAGGTGTTGAGCAATCTCAAACAGCCATCATCTATTTGCACATATGCTTTTTCAAAATTATGGAAATTCTACTCTACAGTTAAAATGACAAATCACAATTGTATTACAGCATCTTATATTTTATTTTGTTCAAGAAATACCATCTTACTTTACTTTTGCATTTCTCTTTAAAAAATCACACCTGGGGTAGTTTTAACAGCCTGACCAGGCAAATACAATAATTAAAATGCTTGGTAACTTTAAGCTTATTTGCAAGGAAATGTTGAGCTGAAAAATTTGGAAATTTAACCCATTCAAATCTTTTTATGTATCTCCAATACAATGTTACTAGGTTACAAAATGTAAAAATATACCCTTCAACATAAGGGGTGGGAATGAAAAAATATTCACTTTTTATGGTATCATATGGAGGATTCTATCAATTTTCAACAATATATATTTACAAGAGACAAACACAAATATAGTATGCAGACTGTTAAGATTTAGAGTTGATAATTTTGATTATAACAAAAGGGTACATCTTTCTAATGGTCAAAATATATATTGTAACTATCTACATTGTAAAAGCCTGAAACTGTAGGTCAAGCAACCTAAACTGGAGTGTAAGGCAACTGAGGATCAATTTTAAAAGTGTTGCCACGAAAATGTATGAGTCAAAGGATATAAGTGATACCATGTTCATGCATCTTCTTCAATGATGCAATATAGTCTAGTCCACATATGGAATTGTAATTTGTGCTCTCAATGTCTCCTAGCTTCCTTTAAAGTCTAAGTTCCAAGAAAAATTTCCAAAACATATTGTAAACATTACCCCTAGATAAGAAAGTTTTGGTGTATTTTACTGATCAACTCAATAAGGTATTCATCAGGGATAAAAAAATTTGATATGATCGATCTGGGAGGCCATTGAATTTTGTAAAGGTGGAGCCACCACCAATGTGGGTGGAGTCCTAATTCCAGAAAGTCATAAATCAAAAGTGTCATGTCATGGGCATACATTTTAAACAAGAGTGGGCACACTACATGTCTCGTCTGAGTACTTTAAACCAAATATGTTTGGCCTAGGTATTACAGTTGCTGAGAATGGATTTAACTGCGAAAACTTGGATGCAGATTTTAAATTCATATTTATAAAGTCAGTGAACCATGAAAATAAGGTCAGGGTCACAAGAAAAGTATACTGCGGCAAACCTTATACAATAAGCTACCTTGAGGACCATCAATCTTAATTGTAGGTATAACATGTGCAAAGTTATTCAAGTTTTAAAAAAGTTTATGCCACCGCCACCATCGCCAGAAAGTAATACCTATATCTCGCCTTCACGACTTTTCGTCGCAGGCAAGACAAAAATGGTTTATGTAGAAGGCAGTCAATTTCATTACATTTCAGTCGTTCCAATTTTTTTTTCTCAACTGCAGTATTAGAAAAATGTGTCAATTTTGTATACTTCGTAAAAGTAATTTTAAAAAGGATTGCAGATAATCGGTATATTGCGCTGCAGACAATTGATCGAATCTAAGTGAGGTTTCTCCAAAAATTCTGATGCTTATATTCATGTACATTATAGTTTTTTTCACATAAAATGAGAATAATTACTTCAATGAGTTAAGCAAAAAGTGTATTTCAACAAGGTCTAACATTCTGCTTGTTAAATAAATTGATAAACCAAACAATTTATCACCTGCTCCACATGGTTATTATAAACAATAATTTATTAGTTTATGGCTTCACTGAGGTGATTGACAGGTGTGTCATTGGTAGTCATAGCCAACATTTTTATAACAACATAATCATATTACAATGTTGTTTCAAAAATTGTATTGGGCCACTGAAAGGTTTCTTACCTGTGGCGAATTATACATTTATCATGTTTATAGTAAAACACACTTAAACAGATTAATCAACATGAAATACAATTTTCTTAATATTGTGAATCAAACATACGGTCTTGAAATCTTAAACATGTACCATTATCCATATCAATTTTTAACAAATCAAACTAGACAAATGGCAACATAAACATTTGGATGGTAAAGGCATGCTTATGCACTTTGAGCATTCGCACCAGTTTGTATTATTTTGGCATGGGTTTTCTTCTATTTCATGTCTAATTTAATTTGACTGTTCAAATTCATCTAGTTCTTCTGTATATTCAGGTTCATATTCCTTCCTTCCTTCCTAGTCCTTGTTATGCCCGGAGGCACATAGGGCAAGGACTAGGGATCTCCACTCATCTCTGTTCTGTGCCTTCTTTTCCAACTCTCCCCAGGTGGTACCCATCTGTTTGATTTCTGTTTCTATGGTACGCCTCCAAGTTGTCTTTGGTCTTCCCTGCTTTCTCTTCCCTTCTGGAGTCCATCTTAAAGCAGTCTTTGATAAGTCGTCAGATGGTCGTCTCATGATGTGCCCAATCCATCTCCATCTTTTCTTCTTTAATATGGTTGCCATGTCTTCAGAGCCAGTTGTTTCATGCAGCATTTTGTTGGTTATTTTGCTGGGCCAAAATATTTTTAGAATCTTTCTTAGGCAACCGTTATGGAAGCTGGATAGTTTATTTACATCCTTTTCAGTGATTCTCCAACATTCCGCTCCGTATAGAAGTACAGATAGGACAAAGCTATTGTATAGTCTCATCTTTGTTCTCTTACTTATATTCGCTGATTTCCAGATCTTTCCCAGTTTAATAAATGCATTTCTTGCTTTACCTATTCTTGATTTTATGTCTTGGTCTGCACCACCGTCAGAGGTCACAATGCTACCCAAGTATGTGAACAATGGCGAGCACTTCAGATAATTTCCATTTATTTCAATGTTAGGCGGATCTTTACAGTTTAGGGCCATGACTTCAGTTTTCTTGATATTGACATTCAATCCTATTGAGGCTGCATTCCGGTGTAGTTTAGATGTCTTGTCTTGCATGTGTCTTTCAAGATGTGAAAGCAAGGCAAGGTCGTCTGCATAATCTAAGTCATCCAGATGTGTAAATAAGGTCCACCTGATACCTGTGTTGCCATCATCAAGGCTGGTTCTCATGATCCAGTCTACTGCCATAATGAATAGTAGAGATGACATGACACAACCTTGTCTAACTCCGGATTTTACAAGAAAGTTGGTGTCTGTTGTGTTTCCAACACAGCATCTGAAATCCTTGTAAAACATTTGAATAAGTAAGACAATTTTTTCAGGTATTCCATAATGCCGTAAGATTTTCCAAAGACTGTTCCTGTGAATAGAGTCAAAGGCTTTCTCAAAATCGATGAAGTTGATAATGAGTTGTCTCTGCCATTCGGTACATTGTTCTATGATATTTCTTAATACAAATATTTGGTCGCAACAGCTCTTTCCTTTTCTAAAACCTGCTTGCTCTTTCCTTAATTTACAGTCCACAGCTGTCTTAATGCGTTCTATTAATATTTTACTAAATATTTTGCTTGATATAGACAGCAAAGTTATTCCTCTCCAGTTATTGCAGTTTGAGAGGTCTCCCTTCTTTGGTAGCTTGATGATGGTGCCTTCAGTCCAAGATCTTGGGATGGTATTATTTTGCCAAATTTGTTGAAAAATTGGAAGTAATATATCTGCAGTTAGTAATGTGTCTGTTTTAAATACCTCTGCTGGAAGTTGATCCTTTCCAGGGGCTTTGTTGTTCTTTAAACTTTTGATTGCTTTAATTATTTCATCTTTGGTTGGTGTTTCAACATTGATATTGAGATCTATGTCAGCTTCCTGTATATCTGGTGTTACTTCAGGTTCGGGTCTGTTGAGTACTTCTTTAAAATGTTCTGACCATCTTTCATTTTGTTCATGTTCAGATGTTAAAAGTTCTCCTTGCTTGTTTCGTACTGGTAAGTTGATATTGTTTTTCTTTCCACTCAATTTTTTGGTAATTTGGTAGACATCACCCATTCTTTGATCTGAAGCGGCCTTTTCAGCTTCAGGTTCATATTGGAATGCTATAATTCCTTGTTCATAAAGTCTGATTTGTCATGACAAGCAAAAAGGTTTCGAAATCTGAACCCGAAGTTGACATTTAAATTTATATTCTGGTAACATCAAGGCAGTCATTTTCCCAAATTTTTTACTATCAGCGATCAAGCTTAAATATTTTTTGAGAAAATGAAATTGCTAAATGTCGGCATATTAATTGATTCTTTGGTTAATTGCCGCTTATTGAGTTCGCAACGGTGATATATAAATTTAATTAATTGAATTTATTGCTTTATCAAAATTGATACAATTTTACAAGTTGCTAGTAAGTAATTCGAACCTCTCATGTTCATTACACTTAAATAAAAATATTTTAATACTACGAACAAGCCCAAAAATTAAATGTCATGACATTATTTTCTTCTTATATTTCCACAGAAAATGGCGTATTGTTTAAAATCTACTTAAATTTCTCATTTGTGGTGTTATTAGCATCAATAAATAACTTTCATCAGCGGGGGTCATTTACCTGCAATTATCACCTTAAGGGTATGTACGTTGTTCCTATAATTTAATTCAAAGGTAAATAGTCAGTGTTTACCTGTGAGAAGTTACAAAATGTTTTCCAATTTTTTTCACAATGTGATGAAATTCAGAAGTGCATTACAATTGTTTTAATTCTTAGTTTTTGGATCTTAATTACATGTATTATGTTTGGTAAATATTTTTTTACCAAATATAAATTATTAACAGACACGGATGAACTTGCTATATAATCTTTAAATTTTTTTAATTATCTTCCAGTTACCCCCATATAATGCTCGTATGTAAATGGTAACATGCCGTGGAAAATTCCTCATTAATTTTAGGATAGGTCATGACATCATCACCTACATTTTAGTCGGCATAGATGGCCGACTATCTTGTGCTTCATTTCATAAAACAATTTCTTAAAATACACATTACTGTAAATATTGGAATGACGTTTTGTACAAACATATTTAAGTATATTTGCAATAGGTATGTCAATTCTGGAGCCGATTTGGTCCTTCCCTTTAAGTAACCAATCAAAAATCTAGTTATTAGTTTAACAGGCAGCTCATAACAATGACAAAAGAAAATCCTGTATGGTGTCATTCAGACAGCTTCTTGTTATTAATTTTTTGTGTATATGACATCAACTGCATACTATTTTTTTGGAAAAATCTCAAAAATTTCTTTGATCAATTCAAAAAATTGTATGTGGATTTGGAACAGCCTCTTTCAATGATGATGAAAAATTTTCACTTGAAATCTGCTTCTTGCTTACCAACACTACTTGGTATACTTGGAATAAAGATAACATAAATAATGATATGGACATCACTAAGATTTCCTTCATAATACATGTAGTGAGTCTCATTGGACTCATCATCACTTTTTGGATCGACCTCTCATGATTTTGATAATTAAGTGTCTTTCATGATGTGCATTACATTCATCAATACAAAATGATTTCCAGTTTAGCCCCTCAAGAAAACAATACTAGCTGTGTACCTGTTGTTGCCATTTTTTTTACAAAATTTACCCTTTAAATAGATCCCCACTACAAACCCCAGTGTTCAAAAGGTTACCATCGACATTTGACCCATGCTTTTATTTACATTTCTACAGCATTGCATTAAGGCATGACAAAATCACAGATTTTGGCACTGTTTCGGAATGACTACGTACATGTACCAATTATCACCATTGCTTGAAAAGTTATAAGACATTGAAATTGTTCTTTAAAATGCAAAATCATTTATAACATGAAATCTTCTAAATATAATATAGCATTATCTTTCTCTAAATTTTTTAAGGCAATTTTTCTTTACTAAAAACAACAATGAAATTACAGAATAGAAGGCTGGTGTGGAATACCTCGTTATAAACTTAAACATTTATATGTAAGATATCAGAATAAATTGTAAACTTTAAATGTTTGCAAGTGACGAAAGACATTTGCATTTGAACATTACATCAAATCCATGTGCATAATTGGTTTCAATTTCCTGACCATCTGTGGTGCAGAATGCATAATTAGTATACCTGGGTTTAGATGAATATAAATCATACATTTACTTTATATGCAGGACTTTCTGAGGTTTTTTTTAATGTTGTAATATGGTGGAAGTCTACACGGGACTATGAGGAACAGATTTTACGTTATTTCTTATCTAACTTTAGATAGGGTTGTCATATGATTCCCCCGTGACCTTTCTGATATATTTGAGTTCACAAAGGGATTTTACGTTTTATTTGAATTTTTCTTCCAAATTTTCAAAAAATTCATTATTTTGTTTATTTTATAGTAAGGCTTCTGGTTGTAAAATTGAAATCTTGATAATAAGATATGCTCCCAACATACATTCATATTGGCAATAATTGCTATACCCACTTTTTTACTGTATAGTGCTATTCACATACTTTTTCAATGTAAATGCAACCTCTATTGACGTCATTAAGTAGCATGGTATAGTGATTGCTGATATACCAGTATACAAGAGAAGCTAGGCACAGTAGGGTGCAACACAGATTTTCATGAAAAAACAGTTTTTGCCTTCAGCTTCAAAGTTCAGGCACATGATCTGGTAAAATATACACATGTACCCTGGGAAGCAAAAGTTTATCAACCAACGCATCCAGTCTGATTTGGGTACCACGAATTACTGGAATCCCCCGTATTTACTGGAATCCCTAGGTAAATACTGGAATCCCCTTCGAAATAACCGAAATCCCCTTTAATATCACTGCAAACCCTTTGAAATCGATAAATAATGTGTGTTTTTATTAAAATATGTTATTTTTGGGTAAATTAATTCAGAAAAATGTGTATTTTAAAGCATTTTTCTATATATCCTTTACACTGTACATAAACAATATGGCGCCTTTTCTATAGTCATAGTCATCATAGTGTTTTTATTCCTTATAGAGAATTTTTTTCTTTGTTTTTTTTTTTTTTTTTTTTTTTTTGTTACTCATTATATAACAGTAGTAATCAAACAAACAAACAGTAATTACAAAAATTTTAATTATCTATATTTGTTTCAATATACATTATTGATTGCAATAATCAAAATTACCTTTAAAAATTATTAAGATATTAATGATTATTAAGAAAATTAAAATTAATACTAAAATCAAAACATGAATTACAAAAAAAACACAAGAAAAACAAAAAAAAACATAATAACGATGTTTTTACAACTGAGCAGAAATAATCACCATACATCAGACAAGACCGAAAAAATATAAAAGAGCAGTGTATTGGACAAGACAAAATTAATTAAGAACGATGTTTGTACAAATGAGCATAGATAACGACCGTTTATTGGATGAGACTAAAACAATATTTTGAGGGGGTGGGATAAAAACTTGTGTTTTGTACTTACACATCCTAGTTATCAGAAAATTAATTATATTTTTTTCTGCATAATAAATTAATACTGTATTTGCCATGACGTTATACCCGTGTACCAGATGTGATGAGGAGTGTGATGAAGACACCATCCAGTGCAGTTGCTGTGACAAGTGGACACATAGTGCATGTATACCAATGTCAGGAGAGCAGCTGATGGCGTGGTCTGACGCATCCCTGAGGTTCTTGTGCCCTGAATGCTGCTTCACAGACAACACCTTTGACACTGAGAAGGCTCTGGGAAGGCTGAAGTCGGTGGTTGGTGCTGCACCCAAAGATGTCCGCTTGGTAACCAAGACGGAGAAGTTGCTACTGGAGACTTATGGTGTACGGATACCAGAGGCTACAACCAACCCTTCCGGTGAAGCAGATCAGGAATCGGTAAGTATTCTTCGTCGATACCACCCAGTTGTTTTGGAGGAGAGCTTTCCAGCGAAGACTATAGGAGATGGGAACTGCTTTTACAGAGCCATTTCTCGCGCTTTGACGGGTACAGAGTCGTTCCATCTATTGCTCCGTTTATATACCTTACTAGAGATTCTTAGCTTCCCGATGTTTTACGATATGGAGCATAAGAAGTTTGTTGATTTGGTACAGGACAGCAGAGTTGTGACCGCTACATATCTCCAGTTGATGTTAGATGTCGGAACTGTCGGATCGTACGCTGATATGCTACATATGTATGCTATGAGTGCCGTATTGAAGCTACCCATCCGTTCGTATTTGCCGCCGCATGTCGCCATGGAATATGTTTCTCAGCCGTATTCAAAGAAGGTTTGTGGACGTGGAGTTAATTCATCTGCTATTCCTATGTGTACGATTATGTGGACTATGATGAAGCATAGTGTTGGACATTTTATTCCCAATCACTTTGTTCCACTACTGAAGAGAGATTTTGAAGTTAGAGAGCCCGAAGTGATTCAGTTGGATTCCACTGTCGATCACGTTGACCAGGACATGAGTGATATGAACTCAGGTTTTCGAAGTGACAATATTGAAGAAGCTTCTGTGGATTCGGAACCTATGCATCATGAGAATGAGAAGGTTACAGCGAACCCAGAGAGTGATTCATGTCCATTCATAGAGTCTGACAGTTTGCACCCTATGTCCAATGGCTGTCTAGATGGATCATTTCTAGAGACAGAGGAAGTTGTGCGTCAGTTGCGTGGTTTTACGATGGAAGAAGCTCATGATGGAATACCCCAAGGAGATAAGAGTGATGCCTATTTTGTGATCAGGAATAGTGACAACATGGACAATCGCCAGAATGGAAAGAGAAGTGCCCTTTCCGATGATTGTGGTGTATGGTGTACAGATAAAGGAGGTTCCCCGAAGGCATATTACATTTTACAGCCTGATGGCAAGCTGAAGTGCGTCTACAAGAGAGATGACAAGGTGTGCGATGCTAGGAAAGTTAAAGGGAAGAAAACTTTCATTCCTATAGAGCCACAACCCAACCCAGACACGGGTTAAGCATTTTGGAGATGTGTAGTTATTCAAGCTGATAATCAAACTGTCTGTAACATTGAAACCCTGTTATTTATACACAGAACATGCATGTAATTACTCTAATTAGTTAACTTTATTAAATGATTATGAAGAAAGTGAACTGAAACTCAATTATTTTAATTGGTATATCTTTGCCCGTTAAGGTTAATAAAATAATTAATTAACCAAAATGCCACTGAACACTATTCATTGTGATTACTGATGGCTATATAAAGGTCTCTTCTCTCTATTTTATATAAAAGTATTTCTAGTTGTACATTGATAATATATTTTGAAAATGATTACATACGTAAAAGGAAAGTCAGACGTTTTGTCAAACTTTTACATGTATGACCTAGAGTTCAACGGGGAAACCTTTAAATCAGCTGAACACTTGTACCAGAGCAGAAAGGCAGCATTTCATGGTACGATCCATCTTGACATACAAATAGAAGACAGTCCCGATGCAGTCTCAGCCAAAAGAATAGGAAAGCACATCAAGACCAACCAAACATGGGAAGAAATCAAGCCGATAGTAATGGGGGAAATTCTTAAAGTTAAATTCACCAAATGCCCGAGTTTAGAGATAAACTTCACCAAGCCACAGGATACATTGCACACAATGTCAACGACAACTTTTGGGGAACTGGACCTAGAGGAAAAGGAGACAACGTTTTCGGTTTACTTCTTGCAGCACTTAGAAATGGAACCTTTTGAACTTTATTATTTTTTTTACAATTATAAAAATCATTGTACATTTCTTTATTTCCTAGATCTATTCTTTATATAATAATAAAATTATGATTTACAATTAAAAAAAAAAAAAACACACAAAGAAAAAAATTCTCTATAAGGAATAAAAACACTATGATGACTATGACTATAGAAAAGACGCCATATTGTTTAAGTACAGTGTAAAGGATATATAGAAAAATGCTTTAAAATACACATTTTTCTGAATTAATTTATCCAAAAATAACATATTTTAATAAAAACACACATTATTTATCGATTTCAAAGGGTTTGCAGTGATATTAAAGGGGATTTCGGTTATTTCGAAGGAGATTCCAGTATTTACCTGAGGATTCCAGTAATTACGGGGGATTCCAGTAATTCGAGGTACCGGTCTGATTTTCATGTATCCTTGAAGTATATGCGTAACTATAGTTATGCCAAAATTCAAAACTGATCAACTTGCCAATTGTTGCAACAAGTAGTCAGTAAATACTTTTTGGACTCAGTTGACATGGACATTAAACATGCTAATATTTTATAAAAGTGGCTAAGTTTGTCACCATAAGGTTTTTACCTTGAACTGCCTCTGTTTATTTATGCTTTTTCATGTGCTCTTTTCGGGTCTCTTCCAGGTATCTGTTGTCAATAGTAACTATAATGCTGACATGCTCAAAAAGTACTTCCGATTGACTTAAAATAAATCGCATAAAAGACAAATAATTATAAAACGAATTATTTAAATAATTTACTTATAATTGACATAAGTTATGCATTAAATCAATTTTTAAAACAAATTTAATAAAGATAATCGGCAAAAAAATAAAAGATTCAGATGAGATTAATAAAGACGAATTTGTTAACATTCAAGATATGTAAGTTCGTTTTGTACGTCATGTTATTTCGTAATTTGCGAAGCACCTGTCAACAATATGGCACTCTCCAGCATTGAAAATCTCTTTGCTCAAGCGAGGTTCATATATTCGCACAGCAAGCTAACTAACTGAAACATTTAACTGATAAAGCCATGTCTATATTTATAGTTATTTCATTCTATATCACATTTTTGACACTATATAACAGTCCTTTCATTCTATATCACATTTTTGACACTATATAACAGTCCTTTCATTCTATATCACATTTATGACACTCTAATATATATTATTGTCTGGCCTGCAAGGAAAAGTCGCAGAGGTGTAAACTTTCGTAAATCTTTAATAATTTTGTACATGTAATACCTACAATTATGATTGATGGTCCACAAGGTAGTTTATAGTATAAGGTTTGCCGCAGCATACTTGTCTTGTGACCCTGACCTCATTTTCATGGTTCACTGACTTCAAAAACATGAATTTAAAATCTGCATCCAAGTTTGGTGGTTAAATCCATTTCTCAGCAACTGTAATAATTATTTTTGGTCTATATATAGTTCTTAGCGGGTACATGGCAATCTGACACCTGGCTTGGGACTTTGACCTCAATTTCATGCTTGAGTGACTTTGTCCCTTTTTTAGCTCACCTGACCCAAAGGGTCATGTGAGCTATTGCTATCACTTGGCGTCCGTCGTCCGTCCGTCGTTCATATGTGTCATAATAGTAAGCACCAATAAAACATAACTTTTATTTCACCAATTAAGGGTCCACAGGGGCCATGTATAACAATAAACATTCATGATTCATCTAAAATACAATACAGACAGTATAGCACAATATAACAGTTCTATTTGAGTGGAAAATACACCTGTATATGTATAAACATCTATAATAACATATGAAATATGACTTTCTTATATCAAGATAAAGTAATCTAAGGGATTATATAATTGTTTGGAAGAAAGCATAAGTAAAACTAATGAAATGTATGTTATCATGCTATTGGAAAAATAAAATATTAACTTACTAGGACAGTTTACATGTATTCATGCTTCATTTGTTTACAATGAAAGTTACATATTATGTATAGAACCATAACAGGTTTATAACCATCCTCCAATAGCACTCATTTAGCTCTGTTGGTAGAGCCATAGACTTGTGTATCAAGGGTCCCAGGTTCATTCCTTTGGTGCAGTAGATTATTTTTGAAGGTGAAATGTGTTACCAATTAAAGTACATTGTAAAACATTGTTATTTGAAATTGGTCGTGTACTTTAATGGAAATAAAATGAATTAATCTATTAATTCCTTTTCAGAGAAATATCACAGGAAGAAATAGATAAAATATGCACAGGAATTCTGGAGAACTTATATGATCCAGACAAGTCAACAGAATGTATGACTCAGCTGAGAAAACTCTATCTTATTGTACATGTATCATGTACACAACCTTTGTAAGTAATCAGTAAATTCATTTTAATGATAAACATGTCTATTTTGGAATCATAATAATCCAACCAGTTTAAAATGATTTTTTTTGCCTGCTTTAGAGGAGACATTCAAACATTAATAGTGCTTACTGTATAAATGTGAAAAAATGTATAAATATACAATATGTTAATTCTGTGTTGCATAGTTAAATATTGTTTTTCATTTTATTTTAAGTTTAACAAGAAATTTAACTGGAACCATGATAAATATGGTTGAATCAATGGATCCTGGTAAAACAAAAGAATGTCTGTTGTGTCAGAAAATTCTGTCAGAAATTGTACCTTGCGATGACCTAGGAACAGATTCAGGGGCAACCTTAAATGACAAAAAGCAAGTGGCAAATTGTTGTCTGATATACCTTTTACAGGTAAAGTAATACCACCTACAACTGACTTTTATGCATCAGTAGAAATCAAATTAAAATCATGGTCCTGCAGTTGGGCAATTGTTTGATTAGCAAATTGTCAGAATTTTTTTCTATGTGTTCACTCTTTGTAATGGTGTGAAAGTTGTAACATCTATGAGACGTGTATGGGATGGCCAGTCATACAGCTAACATGGGTGACAAGAACAATTTTAATAATTTTCTATTGCCAAAATAATGATATGAGAGACTTTTTTGGTTTGACATGTAACATAGCAGCCAATGTCAGATGTTCAAAATGGTGAATTTTCAGAATTTCTGTTATCTGAATCCACTTGATCTGAAATTTGATAACTAATATCTGTGGAAGAGTTCTATAAACTGCAGATTTTTTTTACCAGTAAGACTATTTACACAGTCACTTTTTGTTTATCTTTATAATATATAAATATGTTTCCATTAAAGTTCATTTAATAACTTACAGGGTAACAAGGAAAAGTGCTGGGCAAGTTTACTGCCAAAATTAAACCAGTAAGTCCTTTATGTTTGGAAAAATTATAAAGAGAGTAAATTAATTTCTTTTAAATTATCTTCTAATTTCTCGTGCAATGCACAAATTATGGTAAATGTAGTATTGTGCTGAGAAGAAGCAATCAAAATGTTGTCCATATTTCTGTTATAATTTTATATTGTAACGTTTTCGCCCCTTTTGGTAGCGTTTTCGTTACTCTGAAGTGAAACCTAAGCTAGTATTCTCCGTCAACTATATATATATAAACAAACTATGTGAGCCTCAACCAGATATGGCAGGAAATCAGCTCGGAATTATAAGATTCAAACTATATTAAGTTGGCTGAAATAATCGATCCAGTAAAATTTAACTATTTAATATACAGGATAAATTTTATAACTTCATTATAACAGCGCGACATACATGCTATACATGTGCATCATTTCAATATTTAATTAAGCAAAACACACATAATAAAATACACCAAAATAAACTGTATATGCAAGCTAGTGGGGTAACTCTGGTCAAGTGCTAAGTAACTTATAAGAATGTACAAATTTTACTTTGGAATTATAGTATTAAGTTCTGAATTTTATTAGATATGTGTATGCTGCTCCGCGTCCATCTTTGTGATATTCCGTAATTATATAAATAATAATGATATTCCGTTAATACGTACGAATTAAGAAGTCAAGATTTAATTCAAAGTGACTTTCTTTAATCAAGTAACGAATTTCAGTTAATTATAGTAATTATTCTGAATAGAGACTCCAATGTTTGAATTTCTGTCTATGGCGGCAACTAAACAAATGTGAAAATATTACACCTTCAAATTATTTTCTATGTATTTTCAATCAACGGAATGTTACGTACTTTCTTTCGAGTATCTTTTAAGCGTAAACAAGAATTGATACAAAATAAATCTTGTGCATATTTCTAACCTTTAAATAATTAATCTATGTAGAAAGCTAAAATAATCTAGTCGTAGCTAAAGAAAACTCTAGAGGAGGCTCTTTTATTTAGGCTTTTGGCTAAGCAACCTTTCGCCACGGGTGTCCGATCACGACTAACATTGCTCATACAAAAACGGCCTTTTATATGTTTAAGAAACTCGAAAGACTCGATTTTGACGTAAAAAGGGACTCAAAAGACTCCAATTTGACGTATGAACGCTATTTTACGACGAGTCGCATAGACCAGTTTACGGCATGAGACACGAGTAAATATGGCTGATTTGAAACGACAAGTTGAGTCTCCCAAAACTTGACCAGGTTACCAAAACCACTAAATATCATAATATATTTACATTAAAACTACATTCAACAATAATTGAAAAATATGCTGAGGTAAGTGAAAACTTCATAAATTATGACACTTTCGATAAAAAAAACCAAATGAAGGGGACTCCATTTCCGACGGAACTAACGTTATTTGTCAAGTGTAGTGAATGAGACAATACAGGTTTACAATAAAAGGATTAAAACTTTGCCTTTGTTATAACGTCTTTTACAATTAAAAAGATACGATTTTATTCTTAGATTAAGTGACCCAAAGTAATTTCGAAATGAATAAAGAAGGGGGAGGGCGTGACTGCCAAACAAATGTAATAGACCCGTGACCCGTTACAATATATAAGGCAATATTGTTCGTATTACAGTTCTTTGATGGTTCTGATGGAAGTTGGTCAGTAAAATAATAATAAAATTGTCATTTTTTTGCAAATTAGATTTTCTTCCTATCAATATCCTCTTTCCCCATTTAAATGATATGTTTTTAGTTATATTTTCTGAATTTTATGGAAAGAGTTCCATATGGCACCCACAGCTGTGTATATATGTGAATAAGCATATAGATATACTTATGGGGTTGCCAAATGGAACTCTTGCCTTTTCCATGTCTGATGAAGGCCTTCTCTAGTTCAATATTTTCAGAAAAATATGTTCTAAAAATACAAGACACCTTCTGTCAGGAAATATAACTCATGCATATGGGAGACAACTCCAATATCAGCAAGTAGGGAATATGTTCATACTTGAACCACAAAAAAAATTGTACGTTTTAGTTCTGCTTGCATAAGATTTACATATGTAATTAGAAGATTTATTTATTAATTTATTCACAAGTGTTTGAATATGATGCCTTTTTAGCTCACCTGGCCCAAAGGGCCATATGAGCTATTGCCATCACTTGGCGTCTGTCGTCGTCTTAATTGTAGTCGTAATCTTTCCTTTAAAGATCTTCTCCTCTGAAACCACTGGGCCAATTGGAACAAAACTTGGCAGCAATGGTCCTTAGGTGGTTCTCTTTCAAAATTTTATCCAATGACCTGGCCCGTCATCCAAGATATCCACCAGAGCCGAACATAGTTTAACATAGGACCCTATGGGAAATTTACTTAAAGATCTTCTTGTCTGAAACCACTTTGCAAATTGGAACAAAATTTAGTAGCAATGGTCCTTAGGTGGTCCTCTTTGAGAATTGTATCCGATGACCCCACCTATCATCCAAGATGGCCGACAAAGCCGAACAGTGTTTAACATAGGACCTAAGTGGAAAAATCACTGAAAGATCTTCTTGTTTGAAACCAGTGAGCTAGTTGTAACTTGACAGGTTGCCAGTCATGATGGACATAGTCCAGGTGAGCAATACAGGCTCCTGGGAGCCTCCAGTTTATAATTCATTACTGGGTGTTTTCATTTAAACACTAAATTATATGAAATTAAATGAAGCTGGATATGATTGATCAAATCCCGATAGTTAAATTTTTGATTAGATAACCTATATATCTCTGAATTTTTTACAGATGGATGTCATCACAGAAGATAGAGTTTGATACACAGAGTAAATTACTATCATTTCTGGTTACTGTATCAATGTTACATTCTACAGTAATACACGAAGGTATAACTGAAATGTTACTTTACTTTAAAGTTATTGTCAAACAGTATCGTCAGTCAGATCACATTCAAGTAATACATAGGTTATTGATGTTTTATCCCTGTAAAAAGACATTTAATATATTGTCATTGTAATAGAAGATCCACCATATTAAATGTATAAAAAAATCATGTTTAAATAGTATGCAATAATCCTTTGTCTCATTATGTAGTTGCAACCTTGTAAAGTATTTCAATCTAAATTTTAAACTTTTGACCAATAGATTAATGTTTGTTTTCAGATCAGATTAAGAATACAAATTCATATTTGAGTGATGTTTTAATGAATGCTAGTCTGAAACAAGCACCAAATCCTTACACAATTAATCCATTCAAGAAAGACCAGACAATAGTCACAGAAATAGATGGTACAACAAGTAGAAACATGTTTACAGTGTTAAATATAGGTATATGTATATGAAATTACATATGTGCATATAAATTTTGTAAAAGTTTTTCATTTGAAATTTCATTGGAGAAATGTATGTAATTTTTAATTATGCATACCGTACTTACTTTATTTATTTGATACTAAAATACACCTATTTGTAGGAAAATTGGAAAATCATAAAAAAAATAGTGTTTTTGTTGTTCCGTCCACATCATTGTAATTTTTTGACTCCATATGATTGACCCGGACAATGTACTTTAAAAATAGGCAATCAAAATAATGGATCATACTTGCGGTATTGTTATTTCATTTTGCTTTCATGAATTTATCTTTTTGTACCTTCAAATTAATAGTTGTTTTAATGTTGAAGAAGAACACAGTAGCAAACTTCAAACGACCCGCCGTGTTGTTGACTAATATGCAACATGTGATCTTGATCTGTAGTATCTCACAAACGATTTTTATGGTCTGGATTTGGAGCATTTCACAAATGATTTTTACAACACATGTTCACCTTTTGTAGTCTCGTCGTTTATTTAGAATATATTATACCTATATCATTTAAATATCTAATAAACAATGATAAGAGGATTTGTTTTGTAAAAACATTATTCATTTCATTTGAAAATACGCAGTTCCGTTTCGAACTCGTTTTGGATTTCTTTTCAAATGTAAACTTCCAGGTAGGAAAAATTCAAGAAAATGTACTTAAAAATCGATCTTTTTTCAATCAAATTTATTAAGATAGATGGTTTAAATGGTTTATAAAGACGAAATAAACACTCGATGAGGACTGAAAGTAAATGGTTTATAAAGACGAAATAAACACTCAATGAGGACTGAAAGTAATTAACTTACCTAAGAAGTTAAAACTACTGATTGTCACGACCTGAGAACAACGATCGTCACTTTGAAAATTTTGAAATTGTCGAAAAATAAGAGTTATAAAAAAATTCCATTTTCGTTGAGTTTTAAAAAATGTCAAATAGTTAGGCCGTCGAATAATTAGGGTTATTAAGGTAGTCTACAAACCTTACATATCTTTTGCATTTAAGTCAATTTCTGAGAAACAAATTGAGATATTTCAATGACACTTCATCACTTATAAAGAACAATACATTTTTAAAAGCTTTTGTACAATTTGACCTATATGTTATGCATTAGAGACACTGATAAATGTTAATCTGTCAGATCATATCCTAGGAACCCATGGTGATAATATCATTTGTTTTGTAATATTGACTATGAGGTTGGCCATTAGACTAGTCCAACAGGAATGTTAAGTAACAATCCTGATAAAGTCAGCACCAGAAACAAATATCCAGTATTAGATTTGGGTTCTCAAAATCATTAAAAATAATGTATCATGGTTCCCCCAACGATAAAAAAACTTGCCACTATATTTATGACAGTGACATAAAACACCAATAAAAAATAATAATGATTCTTTATGTCACCTAATGTACTGTTAAAGTAGATAAAAAGATTTTATCTTATTTGAAATAAATATGGTACATTTTTATGTGGTTCATCAGATTGACACATACTCATATCCTCTTATTTTAATGTTTATTTCAGGCCAGTATTACACAGAAGATCAGATGATCAATATATACAGTTTTTCATTATTATATAAATGGATATACAACTGTACAAAAGTACAGGAAGATCCTGAGGTAGCTAAAAGAATATTCCATAATCTGGTTGGGAAAACTATTGATTACTGCTTTAGAATACTGGACCAGTGTGAAAGAAGTAAGTATTTATAAACTGTTTTGAAAAAATATTGACTACTGCTGTAGAAAATTTGATCATTATATCCCCACTCAGAAGAAAGTGGGGGTATAATGATTTTCCTCAAAATTATCAGCAATTATAGGCCATAAGTAATTCATGGTTGGTGTGAAGCATGGGTGTGGTGAGTTGTAAGTTGAGTACTGATTTTATACTGTGGCACATCTACTTCTTGTATAATGATTTTGTCTTACATTTTTCACTATATTGACTATAGAAAGTTTTGTTTAAAAAATACCCAGCAACTGTAGGCCGTAAGTAATTTATAGTTGGTGGGAAGCATGGCCATAATCTGTTTGGAAAAGACTATTGAGTACTGCATTATAGGTATGAGGAGGAGGTTTGGGTATACATAAAACCGGTTTAACCCTTCTACCACTAAGTATCTGCACCAAGTCGGACTATCCTAGCTCTCTCTTGATTCTATGTATGTGTATGATTTTGCTCTTTTATGTTGTTTTTGCTGAAGGTCTGTCAGTTGGGTGGCATTTTATTGATTGGTATGACATTGTTGACCTTTCCCATTATCCATTTTATTATTTATTTTGAACATTGGATCATTGTGAAGTAAGTAAGTATTCAATATAATGGTTGGAAAAAACTATTGATTACTGCTGTAGAATACTACATACCAGTAATTGCAAAGATATTCTGTAATCTGATTTAGTTACAATGTCTTCATAATTCATTATGTTGGTTTGGCATGAAAATGAAAAGTCACAACATTGTGAGAATTTTATTATTAAATCAATTATCCTTCTGTCTTTATTTTACTGTAGTAAAACTTTTTATTTTACATGTCAGGCATTGGTGAATATTTTAGTGAAATTAAACATGTTATATTTTCTCACAAACAGAACCAAAGATTCCATCAGATACAGAACTCCAAAACAGTGTGAGTATTACATTCTTTACTTATAGGATAAGATTTGGACCATGGAAATATTTTTAAAATGTGGTAAGAAGTAGATTTGTTGCAAGTCAGATATCTTATTTAAGAGTTTGTCATAACACTTATTAAAAGTATGGTTGCGCGTTTGAACCCAGCTCATGGCAAGATGTTTTTTACTTAAATCTAAATTCATTTGACTAAAATTGTCAGTTTTCCTGTTCTTTGATGATATTGATGCAAATAATCAAACATATTAATGTTTTTTTTCTTGTTTTTTAAGATAAAACTTCAAATGGATTGTAAAAGCTTGGACAAGCCAGAATCAGTTGCTTCTTATTATTGATAATTAAAGTTTGGTGGGAAAATGCTGTTTGTTTATTGTTTATAAAACTGATTTTCAAAGAAAAAAATCTTCAGGAATTTTGAGTAAAATTCAGCACAAGATTAGAACTACCAAAAATGTGTGTGGATTTTTTAAATTGAAGATCCTCTACCAATAAAGCTGTCAACTGCTTGAAAGCTCAAGAAATAAACTTATTTAAGAAATATTTATTTGAAGGATTTTGTGTAAAAATTTAGAGAGACAGTAAATCAACCCCAAGCTGTAACAGAATGTACTGGCCTAAAATGCTTTAAGTAACATTCATACTTTTCACTGTTGAATAATATGTCTTTTTAGTGCCTACTTGAAACCATAAGATTGTTAGATTTAGTGTGTAAAATAGATGATGGACAGGTTCCTAGAGTTTATCAAGAAGTCAGGAGACAACACAATAGGTTGTTGCAGGATCTCAGTAAAACTAGGTTACTGCTACCTGTACTACAGTTCTTCCTCAATCACAGTATGTATTTAACATGGTATGATTGAAGGATAACATAGCTAAATGCAACAAATTATAAAAACTAGGTTACTTATGCCATATATATTTCTTTTTAAATCATCATGTACAATGTAGATATCAGTTTATATTTATCATGTTCTGAGTAAAGAAGATGAAGTGGAATGATAAAAGTAGATAACTGCACTTTCTCCTTCTCTTTTGACATTTGAGAGTGAGTGCACTGAATTGAATAGATTGTTTTATCTAAAAAGAATTCCTGAAAGTAATATATGGTTCACATTTAAAAAAATTGCAATATATTTACTACTGATACATGTATCTCAAATTTTTCCACTGTATTATAAATTTTAGGTAGAACAGTAGCCCATGATCCACATGACATGTTTAGACAGTATTTCCACAAGTCCTTGACCTGGGGTTATACAGATACTGCTGTAGCCTTTGACACTGTCCTGTTTATCCTAGACAACTTAGAAGTACTATGTACAGATACAGAAATTCTGAGTAATCACTTTCCTAATATATTCAAGGTAAATCACTGAAAGTTTGTTGAAAAAACTGAGAATAATGGAAGTTTTTGTTTGGATTTTTTTTCAAAATCTTTTTGGCAACACTGAAAAAAAATCTCCTGTTAATGTGGCATTATTTTCTCTAATAAGGATGGAACATGGATTTATGGTTCTGCACCAGTGGTTATTTTGCATAAGTGGATATTTTGTGGCAGCTGGTTTTTATTAGTGGAGGGAGCTGTAGAATCCAAAGAGAACCATTGAAAAGGAAAAATGGCAATCCTTTTCAATTAAGGTTGGTGTCGAACACATCTTTCCACGAGTTGGATTCAAATGCACAAATTTTGTGTTGTCATGTTATCAATTATGTGACATGTACCTTGTATCTGAATCCCTATACCACCAAGGCTTTATAGAAATATTGCAAATAGTAAGATATGTGTAATTATCAGAGCTTATATGTTTTTATTTTGGCATAGAATCCAAGGTCATTTGTATCAGAGTTTTGTAAAATTTTACCAGCAAATTGGAAATGTATTTTTTTGTAGATGTTATTATGGAATCCAAGGTCATTTGTATCAGAGTTTGTAAGATTTAACGAGCAAGCCTATAATGTATTATTTCGTATATTTTGACATTGAATCCAAGGTCATTTGTATCAGAGCTTTGTAAAATTTAACCAGAGAGCCTGTAATGTATTATTAGCTCACCTGACCCAAAGGGTCAAGTGAGCTTTTCTCATCACTTGGCATCCGTCGTTGTCCGTCGTCCGTCGTCCGTTAACTTTTACAAAAATCTTCTGCTCTGAAACTACTGTGCCAAATTGAACCAAACTTGGCCACAAGCATCATTAGGGTATCTAGTTTAAAAAATATGTCTGATGACCCCGCCTGCCAACCAACATGGCCGACATGGCTAAAAATAGAACATAGGGGTAAACTGCAGTTTTTGTCTTATATCTCAAAAACTAAAGCAATTAGAGCAAAACTGACAGGGTAAAAATGTTCATCAGGTCAAGATCTACCTGTCATGAAATTTTCAGATGAATCGGTCAACCCTTTGTTGGGTTATTGCCCCTGAATTGTTAATTTTAAGGAAATTTTGCAGTTTTACATTATTATCTTGAATATTATTATAGATAAAGACAAATTGTAACTAGCAAAAATGTTCAACAAAGTAAGATCTACAAATAAGTCAACATGATCAAAATCATTGATTGACCCCTTATAGGAGTTTTTGCCCTTTAAAGACTGCATCCAGCATAAACTTTCCTTTAAAGAATTTTTCCTCTCAAACCACTGGGCCAATTGAGACCAAACTTTGGTGGAATGGTCCTTGGGTGGCCCCCTTCCAAACTTATGTCTGGCATCCCCGACTTCCAACCGAGATGGCTGCTGTTACTAAAAATAGAAAAAAAAGGGGGGTGACTTTCAAAAATCTTCTTAAATGAAACTACAAGTCCAGTTGGAACCAAAGATGGCAGTAATAGTTCTTAGGAGGTTCTCTTTTAGAAATATTTCCAATGACCCGGACTGTTAACCAAGATGGCCGCCACAGCCAAACTTAGTTTAACATAGGCCCTATGGGAAAATTCATTGAAAAATCTTCTGGTCTTAAACCACTTTACATATTGGAGCCAGACTTGGCAGCATTGGTCCTTAGGAGGTCCTCTTTCAGAAATATGTCCGATCACCCGGATTGTCAACCAAGATGGCTGCCATACTGAAGTTTGTTAAATATTGGACCCTATAGAAAAATTCATTTAAAAATTTTCTTGTCTGAAACGGCTTAGCCAGTTGGAACAAGACTTAGCAGAAATGGTCCTTAGATGGTTCTCTTTTAGAAATGTATCCGTTGACCTGGACTAAACCAAGATGACTGCCACAGCTGAAATTAGTTTAACATAGAATCCTATAGAAAAACCAGCCAAATTGACTGCAACACTTAAATTTTTAGGTCTGCTCAAGATGAAAAGTTAAATCCAGGTGAGCGATACAGGCTCTTGAGAGCCTCTAGTTTTGCAGATTTTGGCATGGAATCCAAGATCATTTGTATCAGAGTTCTGTGAAATTTTACCAGCATTTATGTCACCTACAACATCTGTTGAGGTAAATTTCATTTTACTAATTCTTGTATGTACACAGTGTTTTTTTTTTATCACCTTTCATAATTTAGTTTTTTATTCTATAACATCTACGTTGGAAAACTTTCTCCTACTCTTTCTTTTTAATACCTCCAAGCTACAAGTAAAAGGATAAATTGCATTTATAATGTAGCTTTGATATATATTATGCCTTTAATATATTAAATGACTTGGAATATATATGCCATATCTGATCAGCTCTTCATAAGACAAATGAAGTGCACAAGGTTCAACTGATCAAAGTTTAATCTGTGTAAAATTTAGATGTCTGTTATCTTACTGAATCTAATGTTTACTTGGAGTTTTTTTTTATGTCAAGACAAGCGAGGCAAAAATAGTTGTAATTTTTGTGTAACTTTATTTAATCATAACTGTTTGCATTGTTTTCAATAACTCAGAGTTATCATGGTCCAGCAGCCATTTAAAAAAATATTACCATGAATTTTGTTTCAGATACTCCATATCTTGTTAGATTTACC
The DNA here is from genome assembly GCA_028015205.1 of Mytilisepta virgata. NCBI lineage: Eukaryota > Metazoa > Mollusca > Bivalvia > Mytilida > Mytilidae > Mytilisepta > Mytilisepta virgata. The sequence continues at coordinate 115,074,234 of CM051521.1, forward strand.
TTGTATAACCATATGTCTTGATGTCATAGAAAAATGTCATACAGACGATATAAGCACTGTGCCAGAAACAGAACCAAACAGTTCTATAGAAGCATACCAACACCCATTCTATAGACCAATGTTTCTCTTCTTCACAAGAGGAGAAGCTGGACAGGGAGATACAATTAACAGGTAAGTGATATCATTATAGGAGTAGCTGGATAATCAGCAGAAATTAAGAGTTAAAATTTATAACTAGATTGGAAGTTGGATTTAGAGATATAAACAGTTAAGTTATATTTTAGAGGAGAATCTGATTAGCAAGAGCCATTAATAGGTGGACATATAGCAAACCAAGGAGAATCCAACAAAAACTAGAGCACTTACAATATGAACTCCCACCAAAAACTGGGAGTGACATCAGGTTCTCTGGAAGGATAGGCATGCCCATTGCAAGTGGGGAAAATCTGGTAGAGTTTCAATTCCAGTAAGACTTGAAATCTAAGTGAAGATTTCTATTAGCATTTGTGAGATAGAGACTGTATCGATCAATCCAGTTGTGGTGATATTAGCAGCCGCTGAACATAACTTTATCTTTTCAAGTTTATGTGACATTAACTTTGTTCTGTCAAAAAAGTCAACTTTCAAATTACATGCATTACAGTAATGAATCAACTGTGAAGAATAAATGCCATAAGCTGGACATGTATGGAAATTATTTCTAAGAAAAGTGAAGTTCACAATGAGAAAGTTAAAATCATCACATTTGTATAAATCTATGTATGAAGCAGATATAGAAGTGGATGTTTTGTGGTCTCTTCAGGTTCACTAGGGTAGATGAGATGTAGATAATCTTTTAGTTGGTATTTGCTAGATAAAACAGGAAAAAAAATAATTAAGGAAACGTTTTGTTTTGGTCTACATTACCAGTTTATAGTGCCACCTACAAGAAAACTTTTTTTTATCAATTTTATTTATTTTAAAAGTTGTTGTAGACAAATGTCGCGAAAGGCAAGATATAGGTATTACTATCTGGTTGGCGGTGGCAGCATCGTAAATTAAAAAAAAATCTAAATAACTTTGCATGCATAATTCCTACACTTAAGATCTTTGGTCCATAGATACATTAGGATATAAACTTTGCAGCAGTTCACTTGTCTTGTGTCTTGTTTATGGTTCACTTACTTCATAAAGATGTGTAAAATCTGCATCCAAGTTTCGTGATTAAGTCCATTTCTCAGCAACTGTAATACCTGGGCCCACCATAATTGGTCTATAGATAGTTCTTAATGGGTACAGGGGGCCTCAGTGACCGAGTGGTATATGTAGTTTGTCATGACTACGAATGATTACTAGCCTGTCAACGCTGAAGTTGTGAGTTCGAATCTCACCTGTGGCGGGGTGTGTTCGACTCCAATCTTAATTGACAAGGATTGCCAATTTTCCTCCCGAAGGTCGCTGATTCTCTCTGGGTACTCCGGCTTCCTCCACCGATAAAAACTGGCTGCCGCAAAATAGCCAAATGTGCTGAAAACGGCATAAAACCCCAACTAAACAAACAAAAAAACTTAAATGGGACATGCCTGTTTGGCACCTGTCTCTAGGCCCACCATAATTGGTCTATAGATAGTTCTTAATGGATACATACCTGTTTAATACATGTCTCCAGACCTTATCCTCAATTTCATGCTTGAGTGACTTGTCACATTTTCATGATTAAGTTCATTTCTCAGCAACTGTAATCCCTAAACACATCATATTTGGTCTATACATAGTTCTTATCTGATACGTGCCAGTCTAACAACTGTCACCTGACCTTGACCTGAATTTCCTGCTTGTGTGTCTTTCAATACATTTTCGTTATTAAGTCTATTTCACAGCAACTGTACTGAATAGACCTACAGTATCTGGTCAATAGAAGTTCTCAGTGGGTATATACTAGTCTGACACCTGCCATCTGACCTTTGACCTTTATTTCACACTTGAATGACGTGTGTCCATTTCTCAGCAACTGTAATACATAGACCAACCATATTTGGTCTACAACCATATTTGGTCTATAGAGTGTTCTTGGTGGGTATATATACATGCCTGTCTGAGACCTTGACCTGAATTTCACAGTTGAGTGACTTGTGTCACAGTATCATGATTAATTCCATATCTCTGTAGCTGAAATACCTAGGTCTGTAGATACTTCTTGACTAGCAGCTGTCAGTCTGACTTGATCTCAGTTTCATGCTTGAGTGACTCTGACAAATAAGTCAATTTCTGAACAAGCGTTATATGTAGACCCACCATTTTTGGTCTATAGATACTTTTTGGTAGGTACATACCATTATTATCCTTCCCTGTGATTCTATCAGATTGTTGAGCAGCTCCGAAAAACTCGTATCAAGAAGCGCGTGCGCTGAGCAGGAGTTATCAACAGTCAGCATGACTTATCAACAAATTCTCCCAACGTTTTGCAGCTTAGAACTTATTAAATAGCTTTCAAAATTGCAAAATATTAATAAATATATCAAGATTTGGTGTTCCTTTCTTATATTATGGCGTTTTATTTAAATGAATGATGAAGAAATTTCTAAAAGTGACATCAACAAAATGTGTCTTTCCTCGTTGCTGATTATGTCTGCTGGGATGGGACTTCTTTCCGCTCTTTCCATTGCATTTCATTATTTGTGATTAAATCAAATTTTTAAACGTAGGCATTATTTTTATATGTACATATTTTCGCCTGAATTAGTACATAAACGACTAAATGTTGTTTAAATATGTTGTCTCCTTGGTTAAATTTGAGTGAATATTTTACGTTGCGCATATTTCAGTCAATAGTTGGTTCGCGAATGGAGACGGACTATGACGTCAATGAGGTTGCAAGTTTGAAAGCGGGTGCTTTAGTTTCTTGGAAAATCATGAACAAAGATTTCCAGACTGATTTTGTTTTTTAAAACAGGAAAATACATCTTAATGTGGGTTCTTATATTGTTTATAAGATATTTTACATGAACATTCAGGAAATATGTACTTATTGGTATGGTAAACAACGTAACGGAAAACTTGTCGTTGCGATGAAGAATCCATACTTTTCCCGCGAAAATTTGGGATTATTCAGAATGTTTACAAATATTTATGTTTCATATAAGTAATTAAGATGATAAAGATATTATCTGAATTTTGACAGCTAGATATAGTAAAATATCATCCCGCTCGACAGAATATGAAGATTTGGGACTCGTTCGCTACGCTCACTGGTCCCAAGCTTCATATTCTGGCTCACGGGATGATATTTTACTATATCTAGCTGTCAAAATGCAGATAATATATACGTCTTAGAACTGTCAGCTGACCTTTGAAATAATTTTAGGCTAAAGTGACATGCATCAGATCAGACAAATGTCACCTGACCATAACTATGTCTTTTAATGCATTTTCCTTTGAATAACAATGTCAGGTATCAGATAATCTTTATTCTGTGTCCATGTGCGTACTCAGGTGAGACATTTAATGTGCCCTCTCTTGTTATAAAAGTTTCTCTAATAGGTCAGTTGTGTTTATCAAAAATATTGCATGCTTTAATTGTAGACACATTCATTCACCGATTTCTGCCAATGACAAAAGTTCGGTGTATGTATCATGAATTAAAATAACATAACTACTTTGCCTTTACCACAACTTTGGGAAACAGATACAGTAATGCTTGGCATCTGCCTGTCTCATGCCCACTCTCCTGCATACATTTTTTTTGGAACATTGTCTTTTAAGCACTCTGATGTATACGTTTGTTTATGGATAAGAATAATATTAATATTGAGGTTTTTCTTAGGAATGTCTTGGTGGATTTCAAAGAAGTTTAAATATATTTATGGGAGTTTGGGGCGTGCAAAATGTAAAGTAGATAAAAAGTTTTCTTTGTAATGGATTCATTTTTTTAATCTGAATACGGTTCAGTATATTTGTATTTGTTTTATGTAAATGACATTGGCTCGAGGGCTGATATATGACCAAGGGTTGATAAAGGGTGTGATATGAAAAATGACATGTAATAATCTATATCTATTGCATGTATACTAGAAAATTTTAATCAATCTACATTTAATAGGACTGTGTAGGGTGCGTAGTGGGTGGAACATTTGCTCTAAAAATAAAGAATGTGATGACATGATATCCTTTCGCTTATCAAGAAGCATGTTATAACATAACTTGTATTTGTATAAACTCATAATGCTTTATATAGACAGAGTTGTGTTCATTCTATATATGCACAAAAACTTTCTGTAGATTGAGTCAGTCATTTTCTTCTTATTACTTTAGATTTATAAATTAATGCTATGATTTATCATTGGGAAAAATGCAACAGGATGCAGATCACATTTTTAAAGCTTGCTAGTTATATTCTATTAAAAAAGTACATCACGCATATTAATATTATTTGTTAATGAAGATTCCCAATAATAAATATACACAGAAACTTATTCAGTCATTAGAACTAAGTGTGTTAATGGATACAGTTAAATTTGACAAATTTATTTCGTTATCTTCTGTGGGACCATTAGGCCAATTTGAACCAAACTTTGGTGGAATGATCCTTGGGTGGCCCCTTTTAAAATATATGTTTGGTTTCCCCGAATGCCATCCAACATGGCCGTCATGGCTGGACTTAGTTTAACCTTGAGCCTATGGGAATTTTACTTTTTTCGTCAACTCCTCTGAACCCACTGAACCAATTTAAACCAAACTTAAATGGAATGGTCCTTGGATGGCCCCCTTTAAAATATGTGTTTGGTTTTCTGGGGCGCCATCCAGTATGGCTGCTATGGTTGGACAAAGGTTCCCCTTGGACCCCCCTCGGGAATTTTAACATTTTCATTATCTTCTCTGAGACCATTAGGCCAATTTGAAGCAAACTTTGGTGGAATGGTCCTTGGGTGGCCCCTTTTAAAATGTGTGTTCCAACATGGCTGTCATGGCTGGACTTAGTTTAACATTGAGCCTATGGGAATTTTACTTTTTCGTCAACTCCCCGGAAACCACTAAGCCAATTTGAACCAAACTTTGGTGGAATGGTCTTTGTGTGGCCCCTTTCCAAACTTATGTCAGGCATCCACGACTTCCAACTGACATGGCTGCTGTTATTAAAAATAGAAAAAGGGGGGATGAATTTCAAAAATCTTTGTCTATGATACTACAAGGCCAGTTGCAACCAAACTTGGCAGTAATGGTCCTTAGGAGGTTCTCTTTCAGAAGGATGTCCGATGACCCGGACTGTTAACCAAATTGGCAGCCACAGCCGAACTTAGTTAAACATAGGGCCCTATTGGAAAATTCATTGAAAAATCTTCTTGTCTAAAACCACTTTACCAATTGGAACCAGACTTTGCAGCAATTGTCCTTATATGGTCCTCCTTCAGAATTGTGTCCCATGACCTGGACTGTCAACCGAGATGGCTACCACAACCGAACTTAGTTTAACATAAGGCCCCATGGGAAAATTCATTGAAAAATCTTCTTGTCAGAAACCACTTGACCAATTGGAACCAGACTTTGCAGAAGTGGTCCTTAGGAGGTCCTGTTTCAGAATTGTCTGATTTCGTCTACTGTGAACCAAGATGGCTGACACAGCCGAACTTAGTCTAATGTAGGACCCTATGGGAAATTCCCTCAAAAATCTTCTGGTCTGAAACCACTAAGCCAATTAGAACTAGACTTGGTAGCAATGGTCCTTAGATGTTCTCTTTTAGAAATGTGTCCATTGACCTAGACTCAACCATCTTGGCTGCCACAGCCGAACTTAGTTTAACATAGAACCCTATAGAAAAACCAGCCAAATCTTTAGTCCTGCTCAAGATGAAAAGTTCAATGCAGGTGAGCGATACAGGCTCTTTAGAGTCTCTAGTTATTTGTGGCGATGAAGTATATATAGAAAAACAAGGCAATAAATAAAATCAGCCTGAAACACTTTAAGGTTAACAATGCAACAACTTAAGTGTCATTCCACATAAGAATCATGCAGATAATAGATGGGTGGAAATTCTACACATTTTTCATTTTAGTTTAGAATTCAGTAGTAAACAGAAATTAACATGTGACTCTTCAAATAAACCAGTACTGATGTGAGATATTTTATAAACTATAAATGTAAATAAATGGTGAAATAACTTGTTTACAGTAAAATCCAAGATAGTCCTGTAAGTAGTCTTGGGATGGACTAACTCTTAAAGCTGTTGTTCCATTTGATGGTCATTCGTTCAGATTTTTATACATTCACAGATTAGGTGCTTTCCATAAGATGTTAGAAGATTACTCCCATCATCCTCGTGTAGTTGTTTGTTCTCAGGTAGTACCTGCACTTCTAAGGTATGTATGTGTGTATATTCTATTAAAATGAGAGTGGTGAAATATTAAAAGGTAATACATTCAGTAAAAGAAAAGTTATATTTCACTTGGACTCAAGGAAGTGAAATAACAATAGATATTATGATATTGTTGCTATATAAGTGGCATTTTGTAGTTATATAAAAGACTTAATCTTTAACATTTCTCATTTTAATAATATTTTTTGTGAATGTAATAATACATAAATATACATAATAACCTTGAAATTTGAATACCAAGTCTACAGCACTTGACTGTACAATGCTAATTCCTTATTCACTACCCTATTCGTGAATTTATTATGCTATTTGGTCATTCACTATATGTTTAAAGTATTTGAATTTCAGGATTAATTGTACTATAAATAATAAATATTATAATTTCCACACCAAAATTGAATTAGGGACAAAAAAATTTTCTTCTGTTCTTGAATTTATTTGTTCATCATAATTAACTTAATGGTAAAGCCCCAATCAATGTAATTAAAGGTGATAGAGTAATATTTTGTAAATACAGCTGGATAGTATTGAAGGTCCATGAATGGCCAACTAAACAAACAATATGTAGATTGAATTATCTTTACCAACACTTTACTCATGAATGAATCTCATTAAGCATGTAAATGTTTAGCTGTTTTTTTTTCATTACAACCATCCATAGGTCACAGAATTGTGTCTCTGGGGCTAATTCTTTGTATTAAGATATAGAAAATTTCAATTGCATATGCTTCACCAAGACCTGATGTAATGACCTGACAGGGATACAAATGAGGGGACCGAATGGTTCAAAGCCTTATTTCAGGATTTTTTCATCTCTAAAAAATTAAATGGTAAAAAGAATTGGCTGGAATTAGTAACAGCCCCATTATTATTTTGTAGAATTTGGTTTGAAGTTATTTTAGAGGAATCCTCAACAGATTTTGTTTCACATTTATTACCTGTTTTGATTGAAAGATGTGGCTTACTGTACAACATACCAGAATACAAAGCTGATGTTAAATGGTAAAAATTTCTTAACAGAGGTTAGAATATAACCTGCTTTTTCCTCCAATCAAATGAGAGGAATTGGTCAATTAAGTGATTCACTTAATCATTAAGAATTCGTTGTTACGTCACAACCATGGATGTTAGGTGATCACAATTGGATAGTATTTTTATGCCCTGTCCACGAATGTGGAATGGGCATATAGATTTACCCTTGTCCGTCCGTACGTTGTCTGGCTTGGTTAAGTTTTTGCATTTAGGTCGATTTATCACAGTGAACATAGATCAACAACATCTGGGTCACTTTTAATGCATGAGTGACTGAAAAAGTTTTGCCTTTTATTTCATATCCTAGGAATCCATGGTGTTATATCAATGATACCTCACCACTATAATCCTCTAACTACTTCACTATAATCCTCTTACTACTTCACCACAATAATCCTCTTACTACTTCACCACTATAATTCCTTACTACTTCTCCACTATAATCCTCTTACATTATATAATGGACTTCTTCAAAATTTGGGTCATTATGACCCACTTTTTATACATGAGTGACTTGGTTAAGTTTTGCAGTTTAGGTCCATTTATCAGAAACCTTTTGAGATATATCAATTATATTTTACCTATTTATTCATCATATATAGTACAAGAAATGTTTTGAGTCATCATGACCTATATTTTATGCTGGAGTTACTTTCGTTTTGCATTTTAGTCTATTTCTGATAAAAAAACCTTTGTTGGTATATCAGTGATATTTCACAAATTTAATCATCTTCTTCGGTTCAACAGAAATCACTAACATATCAGTCCACATGACCTATCTTTCATGCTTGAGTAACTCCATTCAATTTTAGTGTTTGGGAACATGTTTCAGAAACAGAGTTTAGTACTGTTGATTCATTATTTTTAATGGGGGAAAAGTTATTGTAACAGGATATATTATGAAACTTTCATTTATTTAAAATCATTCTCAAAATGATTTTCCTTTATAATAGCCAGGAATTCTATGTGCAGGAGGACGGTGCATCTGTGTCTTAATAATGAGTTAATATTTTTTATCTGTTTCTTCGATAGGAAGATTTTTTCTGACTGTCTCTTACACTTGATTTAAATTCAGCCAAACATCTTTTATCACACCCTGTTTTTTCCCTGTTACATTTTCACTAAAATACTATGAAATATATATTTGCGAATCAGGGTTATTTGTTAACAAATGCAATGTTGTGTTGTTATCAGTCTTATTAATGAAACTTTAAAATCAGGTGGATTGGAAAATTTGAATTTAAAAAAAAACCACAGATATAGGGCAGTTCTTTAACTGGGGGCACTTATTTTTTTAAATTTTTTTCACACAGCCATTGGGCAAAAATTAATGGTTTATTTTCATGTCAAGTTCCTACCTTTCTACTACAATAAAACATGGATAGACACATTTTTTACTCACAAAAATGAAGCATGTCATTTGTCTCAATTAGCTGATATTTCAAAGGAGTGAATGTTTGCTTACATTGGTGTTGACCCTTTTAATTCTACAGATGTGCTTTCAATGAGAAACCCACCCACATCATAAAGTCATTTTGTCATATGCATGAGCAGGATTGACCCAAAAAAAATTAGGTTATATTCTAAGTTAATTAGAATATACTAGTATTAAGTAAAATCTTATGGGTTAACAAGGGGCACACTCGCTTAGCCCACTTCTTAACCATCAAGAATTTACTAATTTTATTCAAACTATAGCATAAATCCATGTATAAATGGTCAGAACCAAAGTTTATGTCACTTAATAATTACATTACTTGTTTGTTTCATTGAAATCCGTAATTTTTATTGGAAGCAGGTGGTTCTGACAAGTGATATTTTATAACCCAATAAAAATCAAAAGCTTGTTTAGCACGTGCTCCCATGATGACGTTGATGACACTGCAATGCTGCGGAGTAATATTTTGAAAGAATACAGAAATATTCTTAAATTGCAGTCTTTTTTACTTGTCAAATATAAAATGTAATTATCAAAGAATATTAGTATTTTTATAGGGTTGGAAAAAACCTTGACTGATGCACATTTTTTGTATGAAGTGATTTTGCACTTAATACAAAATGTGCTTCGGTAAATGCTTTTACACCCCAATAAAAACTACAAAAATGAAGCATTAAATTCTTAAATGAAAAATGATAAGATACTTAAGGATTGTTTTGGAACCTATTGTATGGTATAATCTACTTTGAGACAGTTCATGAAACACTGTAATATTTATACATAACATACATATCTTTAAAATGGACAAAACTATACTAATTCAGATACCTATAATTTATCATAATTGTGAAGATTTGTTATGAATAACTAAAAATGCAAGCCTTGAAAAAAAATTTGCTTGTCCTATAAAAACAGTAGTGGTATTGTTACATTCCAGTTTGATATCCCAGTATCTTGTAAAGTTGTTAAAGAAGCACCCTACAGTAATACTGGATCAGCAGTCCGAAATTTTAGATTTCCTGACGATACCATCCAACATTAAAGATCGAGAAGATTTTTTTGCTAATATGGTTTGTTGTTTCTATTAATATATTATTACAGTGTATATGCTTTGGAATAGGTTGATATTTATAGATTAATACATGGCCTAATCTACATTTGACTGGGTATCATTCCAATTTTTTTGTCTTTGGGTTTACACTGGCTCATTACACATTTTCAGAGTCTAAAATATTGAATACTCCGTATATGATAATAGGATTTTTTTCAAGCCACAACATTATATTCTATATTTGCAGTCATTTAAACGTACATTTTTCCAAGTTTTTCAGTAATTTAAAATTTTGTATTGTTGACTCTTATAATCTGAAACCTTCTTATGTCAAAACTCCTGCCATCTGAAAAAAATTGTTTTTCCCCAATTACTAGTGATGTCTGAAACTATTTACTGTATTTACTACAGATGTCTGAAAACTTTGTACTGTATTTACTACTGATGTCTGAAACTTTGTACTGTATTTACCACTGATGTCTGAAACTTTGTACTATATTTACAAGCGATGTCTGAAACTTTGTACTATATTTAAAAGTGATGTCTGAAACTGTACTGTATTTACTGCTGATATCTAAAAACCTTGTACTATATTTAATACTGATGTCTGAAACTTTGTACTATATTTACAAGTGATGTCTGAAACTTTGTAATGTATTTACTACTGATGTCTGAAACTTTGTACTGTATTCACCACTGATGTCTGAAACTTTGTACTGTATTTACAAGTGATGTCTGAAACTTTGTACTATATTTACAAGTGATGTCTGAAACTGTACTGTATTTACTGCTGATATGTAAAAACCTTGTAATATATTTAATACTGATGTCTGAAACTTTGTACAGTATTTACAAGTGATGTCTGAAACTTTGTACTGTATTTACTACTGATGTCTGAAACTTCGTACTGTATTTACACATGTACTAATGATGTCTGAAACTTTGTACTCTATTCACCATGATGTCTGAAACTTTGTATTGTATTTACAAGTGATGTCTTAAACTTTGTACTGTATTTACTACTGATGTCTGAATATTCCTGTTATCTCTAATTAGTATTGAGTATCCCTTCCTTTGTAAAACTAAGAATCAATTGTGTGGTCATTTAAACAAAAAAGTAATCATTAGTAAATTTTTTTTTGCTCTGTTGTGAAATGAAAAGTTCCTATATTTACCCAGTACCTTTACTTTCTGAAAAAGTGCAGGCATATCTAACTCTGTTGCCTTGACCTGTAGTTGTTGTTATATAATTTCAGGCAAGAAGAAATTGTTGTCCTTTTCCATGTTAATGATTTATCTAATTTCATTTTTGATAGGTTTGGGGGATAGGAGAGTATTGTTCTATGTCACATAATGAACGATGTTCTACAGAGAATATCAGAAGATATTTTGAAGTTTTAGAAGCTTTGACGTATGAACTGTCTGGAATGTTGGCATCTACTACAGTTTCCTCAGTTTCTTATGCAAAAATTACCTGCATGTTGATGTCAACACTTGCAAAGGTTAATATCCTAATAATACAGAAGAATAAATAAATTCATTAAGGAAAAGTTACAAAAAGAGAAGAGAAAATTGCTTTTATTGAAACATATTAATTCACAAAGATTTGTGATCTGAAGGTAAGGTTTGCGGTCACAGGGAGATAACTCGAATTGAAAAGTTGCATAAAGTTCTGATCACTTGAGCGTTTAATCCGGTGAATTTTTACAATGTCGAAAAACCGCGTTGCGAACAATTATCGTCTTGACAAAATGTCAACACATCGTAGCAGTGAATCAAAACGTTGCTCTATTGCTTGGAATGCATTCAGGAACTATATCAATGTCAATTTAAGAAAAGTTTTTTGCCAGAAACAGCTGAAAGTATACACAACTGCCGAAGCATGTATCTATGTCATGTATATGTTGAATATTGATCAACGTTGATTTGGGAGAATATTTTTTGAAACGACAAAGTCTCATGTTTATGGACGACTTCATCATTGCCGATGCTTTGAATTATTAGATATTTCAGTAACTGATCGTCTTTAACATGGCCAGAAATTATGAGAATACAAAGAATAAATCATTATTACATGTACATGTATTAGAGTCGCAACTTGATACAAGATTCAAACAACGAACTCATGGAGGTCATAAATCCTGATCTTTCCATGAATTGAAAAATCTAACCTTTAACAGTTCAAGAAGAGATTTTGAATAGCTATGTGTATTTTGACTTCATTAGTTCAATAAAATGTCCATTGATTGTCTGGTCTTCATCTACTTTTGCACCCACTCTTGTACTGTAGAGCTATGATTTGGTAGGGATATGGTTAGCTGAGGGAAGGGTTCCTTTATGCAGATCAGAGCCTATTAAATTGATAATTTGATGCTTTTTCTTATTTCTATTTAGAATATAAAAAGGGAAATCTATGCAGTATTTTTCATACATAACAAAAAAACAAAAAACAAAAACCACACATGCCATGCATGAGGCATGTTTTATAGTTGAATATACATTGCGCCATGATGCAAGTTAAACATCAAAATCCGCAAATGAATATAGGCATGAGATCGCTTACAATGGGCACGGACGGACACCTGGCATTTCTATGTCCCCTCATTGAGTTCCGGCGGGGGACAAAAATTGTGCCCTGAAAACGGCTTTCAGTGATTGAATTTCTTATAAAATTCGAAAAATACTTTATTTATTTGTTTAAAAGGGTTAATATAGCATCCGTTTTCATGGAAACGAGATTGGGGACATATGAATTTTATTATTTTATTATAATGGAAATATTTAAATCTATGAGTTCTCAATTTTTCATGAAATCGTGGGACCCGGACACAGGACATTTTCACCTTTTGGTTGCCGTGGCAAAGTCTCTATTTTTGCAAGGAAATGCTAAAATGTTGTGTTTTCATGATTTTTTCTTAACTTTTCATGCAGATTTGATAAATAATATCTAGAACATAATAATTTTTACAATTTGCATTAAAAACTTTTAATACTTACATACATTATTTCTTGAAAATAGTAAAATAAATACATTGTGACAAAACTACCAAAAATCCAAATTTTGAGCTGTTCATACAAAAAAAATGGACTTGCGATTTTCTTAAAAATGCCACAAAATAAGAGAGGTTCCCCCAATGTACAAATAAATATGTCACATTACTACAATATTATAATGATAAAAATCCAGGGAGAGCACAAACCTTACCTTAATGTGGACACATAAGATGTCAGAAGGATCTAAAAATGCATTACATACATTTTGTATTTTAAATTAAAAAGATATGTAGATCAGGATTTACCTCAAAAGAAATTCATTCATAATTAATAATGATATTTAAATATAATTTCTTTTTCAGCTGTCTACCAGATGTCAGGATTTAATACCAAGAGCCATCTTATGTTGTACCAAGGTTGCCAGGCAACAGGAACAAGGTTATTTGGACACAGATTCACAGGAAACCATTATAAACAGGGCACAAGAATTAACTAACCTACTCAAAGTACCAAAGTAAATATAGTTCACCTTCTTTGATTGCAGTTTTCCTTTTAAATAACTTAATTCACATAAAGAATATTAAGATGGAAATAAGTGTTCATGATGACTTCTTAAATTGAAATTTTGATATCTTATTACGGAGTTATTTGTATATAAATATCTTTATTTTCTATCATCACTGTTACTTGCAACTTAAGGTTAGTACAAAAAAAACTAAATGCATGAATGTTTTTTATTTTATTTTTCAGTTTTGCTTCCAGTGCACTGAATCCATCACCAGATATTTTTACAGGAAGGTTTGTGATATTTTTTTTCTATGTGTGCATCTATTTATACAAGTTAATGGAGTTTCAATACTGAACTGCCTTTGCATTCTGATGTCACTTCATCTTATGTTCCAAAGACAGTTTAATCTTGAATAAAAGCAAAGAGATATTATCATAAGATTTGCAGAGTTTTAACATAGCTAAGATTTATTGATATTAATGCAAAATATGATGTCATCACCTATGTGATGTTGCTGGATATGTGCAAGTTTTGTTATAAAAGATTTAAACCATATTGACTTTTAGGACAAACTTCATTTTATCTGAAAAGTAAAAAATTGTACTAAGACTGTGACATTTTCATCAAAGAAGAATGTGGGGTATATACATGTATATACAAAAATATCTGATGTTATGTTAGTTGGGTCTATGAGGTTACTAAACTTGATATATATTGACATGATCAATTGCTTAGTAAGGTTAAATGTGAAAAGCTACTTGGAATTAACAAATTGATAAAGTTTGTACTTTATTTTATTCAAGAATATTTTTACTTGCAACATTTAAATCATATATTCCAAAAGAAGGGTTATGTTTATTTTATAATGGTTATATCCTTCCACTGTTTGAATACTGTTGTACTGTATGGAGTGAAACCTCCAAAGGAAACATTGATATATTATGTGCACTCCAAAAAAGAGTTGCTCGTGTAATAATGAATACCAATTTTGATGCACCATCTAAACCTCTCTTTAAAGATTTGGGTGACTATCTTAAAGGTGTATTAATGTATAAATCCATAAATAATATTGCTCCTGATTATCTATGCGATATGTTCAAATCTAGTAGAAACCAGTATTCATTGAGCTGTACAAAATTTGGTTGTCTTTTTGTACAAAGACCAAATACAAATTATATGAAGATAAATTGCTTCGCTGAGCGCAGCTGGATACGACCGCAGAGGTCCATCCCTGAACAACTGGGGCAAAAATGGACACAATATTCACGCTTGATACAGGTTTGAATTTGGATTGTAATTAATTATTTGACACATAATAGGTTTCTGACACAGAATAACTGTAGTCAAAGAACTTAGAATTGGTCATATGATTTGAATTTATATTCAATTCTTTGCTTTTCGTGCTATCCAATATGCTGTTGCGAATTGAACCCCCCCCCCCCCCCCCCCCCATGCAAAAAAAAATATTTGAAGAAATTTTCTTTTTAATTTCTGAATTCTGACATGAGAAAAAATTGTCCCCCCACAATTTCTCCCCCCCCATAATTTTTTTTTCACTCCCCCTTTCATTTTTTTCAACAAAAAAAAAACAATTCTTTCCCTCAAGATATGGTCATAATCCCTATTCAAATTTCTTATGGAGTTTGCAAACATAATTACCCATTTAAATACATCATAAAAGTCTTAAAATAGAAAATTACATATGGCCAAAAATTAATATTAATAAATAGTAACTTCTAAAAATAAATTGACAGCTATAAGTCACCCAAAGACAATCTACATGTCTTTATACATAATTTACAAGCAGTTTAAGGGAGGTAATCGAATCATACACAACATTTTACTTTAAATGTGTTTGGATTACCTCCCTTACACCAAGATAATAACCAACAAGAAAAATGCTTATTGGGCCCTTTTTTGGCCCCTAATTCTTAAACTGTTGGGACCAAAACTCCCAATATCAATCCCAACCTTCCTTTTGTGGTCATAAACCTTGTGTTTAAATTTCATAGATTTCTATTAACTTATACTAAAGTTATAGTGCGAAAACCAAATGTCTTCGGATGACGACGACGACGCCAACGTCATACCAATATACGACCGCAAAAATTTTGCAGTCGTATACAAACTGTTCACTATACAGGCACAATATTATGGAATAATATTCCTTTGCCAATAAAGAATGCAAATAATGTTGAAATATTTCTCTGAACATCTTTTCTTAAAGCAAAATAGTTGAAAACGTACCGTTAAATATATTTGTTCTTATTTGAATCAAGAAGAAATTTACTTGTTCATAATGAGTTGTATAGACTAACTATAATTTGTTGTGTATATAAGATATTTCATATGTATGTTGTAAATATTTAATACTGAGTTAATTTGTTGTATGGAGGGCCACATGGGAGATTAGTATTGTATACTAAATGTTGTTACCCTCTTTAAATAAAGTATTTATTATTATTATATTATCATTATCAAATTATGGAGACATACATTTAGACTCATTTTTCTCATTTTATCCTTTGTTTTTTGGTTTTTTTTTGTAATCAAAAAACCCAAATATCCTTAATTCAAATTCTATGTTAGCTTTTGAATTTCTACACATATAATTATTTTGATTTATTTCAGATGGCATCAAGATAGTTCTAGTCTCCCAAACATTTTACGTGGAGTCTACCAAATTATCAGTACAGAATAACACAGATAGTGAAATAATGAGAGACATACCAAATTTGGGATAGTGCAATTGATAAATACATGTAGTTGAACTGTTACAGAGTTTTATTAGTAATTGTTGATTTTCTTAATTTTATAAAATTTTATTTATTAATAAAAAAGGCATCTATTTTTACTATGTATTGGTGAATTTTTAGGCCAGATCACCTGGCCCAAAGGGCCATGTGAGCTATTGTCATCACTTGTCGTCCATCATTGTCGTCATTGTTGTAAACTTTTTTTAAAAGATCTTCTCCTCCAAAACCGCTAAGCAAATTGGAACAAAACTTGACAGCAATGGGTGGTTCTCTTTCAGAATTATATGCGATGACCCCACCCGTCATCTAAGATGGTCGCAAGAGCCGAACTTAGTTTAACATAGGACCCTATGGGAAATTTACTTAAGATCTTCTTGTGTGAAACCACTTGGCCAATTAGAACAAAACTTGGCATCATTGGTCCTTAGTCCTCTTTCAGAAGTATATCCTATGACCTCGCTCGTCATTCTATTCTATTTTCATTCTAAATGATCATATACCGGTACAAAAGGTCTGATGCTCACACCTTTGACCAATGAATGACCAGTAAAAAGTTGACCAATTGGAGGATTTGTGTCATATGAATGTTTAAATTGGATAGGGGGGTTAAAATTTATATAAAACTGAAGAAAAATTGATTTTTAGCTCACCTGGCCTAAAAGTTGCTCTGATTTCAACAATATTTGATTTTTAAAGTAAACATGGTATCCTTAGTGAATGGTGAGCTCTTGGGAGCCTTTTGTTCATCAGTTAACTTCTTTATTTTTTAATTTCCTGCTTGTTTGCAATATTCATAATAATTATGTGACTGGGTATTTTTCTTTATTTTTTTAAACAATTTTCAAAATGTTCTCAATTCAGAATCATTATCCTTAGCTTTTTAGCTCACCTGTCCAAAAAGGACGTGAGCATTTGCCATCATTTGGCGTCTGTCCATCCGTCGTAAACTTTTTCAAAGATCTTCTCCTCTGAAACCACTGAACCAATTACGGCGATAATTTGTATGAATGATTCTTAGGGTATCTAGAAGTTTGTGTTTTATTTTCTTGTCCGTCGAGAAACATGGCCGCCATGGATAAAAATAGAACATAAGGGGTAAACTGCAGTGTTTGGCTTATATCTCAAAATCTAAAGCATTTAGAGCAAAACTGACATGGGTCAAAAATGTTCATCAGGTCAAGATCTACCTGCCATTAAATTTTCAGACGAATCATTCAACCGTTTGTTGGGTTATTGCCCCTGAATTGTTAATTTTAAGGAAATTTTGCAGTTTTAGGTTATCTTGAATATTATTATAGATAAATACAAACTGTAAACAGCAAAAATGTTCAGCAAAGTAAGATATACAAATAAGTCAACATGACCAAAATCATCAATTGAAACCTTATAGGAGTTTTTGCCCTTTAAAGACAATTTTTCACATTTTTTTCATCATCTTTGTAAACTTAACAATTTTCTCCTCTGAAACTATGGAATCAATTTCAGCCAAACTTAGGCTGAAAGATCCTTAGGGTATTTAGTATAAATTTTATGTTTTATTTTCTTGTCCATCGAGAAACACGGCTGCCCTGGCTAAAAATAGAAAATATGTGAAAATGCACTTTTTGACTCCTATCTCGAAAACTAAAGCAGTTAGGGCAAAACTGACAAGAAGTAAAAATGTTTATGAGTTCAAGATCTACCTGTCATGAAATTTTCAGATGAATCAGTCAACCCTTTTTTGGGCTATTGCTCCTGAATTGTTAATTTTAAGGCAATTTTGCAGTTTTAGGTTATTAGCTTGAATATTATTATAGATAAAGACAAACTGTATACAGCAAAAATGTTCAGCAAAGATCTACAAATAAGTCAACATGACCAAAATCGTCAATTGACCCCTTATAGGAGTTTTTGCCCTTGAAAGATTATTTACATGTAAAAAGAAAATAATGGTCTGACATTGTCCCAGATGTTTAGGGCATTACTTGAAATAAATTAAATGGTAGCTGTAGAAGTAAAATGGAGGGTCAAGGTCATTGAAAAAGTACACAACCGATGAAAAAGTCCCTAGCAACCATATATATTTGGATTAAAGACCTTATAATTTACCTGTACAGGTCAAAAAGAAAGGTCAAGGTCATTGAAGAAGTCCATAGCAAGCGATGAAAAAGTCCCTAGCAACCATATCTATTTGGGTTCAGGATTCTATATTTTAGCTGTACAGGTCAATATTAAGGAGAAAATTGCGATGGTATACATTAAATAGGAAAAATAATCATTGATGCAAGATCTACCGATACACAAAGATAACAGGTGAGCGATTCAGGCTCCTTGGGAGCCTCTTATTTATGTATATTGTTTTAGGTATAATGTTCAGTGTTTTATGCCACATTCAGTGTAGCTGGCTATAATTGTAGTAGGCATTTTTTTAATTAGTGGGAGAATCCAAAGTACCCCCCAAGAACTTTGGCAAGAAAACTAGGACCTTGCCTACATTTGGATTAGAACTGATGTTATATACCTTTAAGTCCAAGGGATTGGTTTCTTACTGTAACAAGTAGACAGAACTTAAAACAAATATACCAGCATGTGATTGCAATTTTGCTAGCATCCAGCATTCTTGTTTTCTCTCCGAATGGCTTTCTGTGTGTTTTTCCTTCCTTTTCCTTGTGTTGGGTTTAGTTAGGTGGTGTTCTGAACTGTTTGTCTGCTTTACTGACCAGAAATTGACGGAAGGTTTAGATCTCATAAGTTTTTTCTAATTTTAGTTTTTTTGGGGTGATTGTCTTGTCTGCTTATTATTTGGGGTTTTTGCTGTTATCATTTGGTATTTTTAACAGTTATTATTTAACACCATTGTATTTCATGGCCATTTGAAGCTTGTCTTTGTGCAGGTTGTCTCTCATTTGTAAGAGGCCATGGATATCAGCATAATTGCTATAAAGTTATCTAATTGATATATACTCTTATATTTTCAAAGGAACACCTCAAACCAAAGCTTTAGACCAAACAAACTTTTTGAAGCATAAACTGGAACATCTCCATTAAATTTTAAGTATTACATTTTGGGCTGACTGCTTGCAGAATTATATATGTAATTTTCTCCGAATACTTATGCAAACCAGGCAATTTGCATGTCCGCTGTGGCCTGTTTTCGTTTCTTTTTGTTAAACTGTCAAAGCAAATACCCTGGCTGAAATATCTCAAAGTCGTATCGCATTTGGCATTTCAAGGTTAGAGGAAAATAAAACAATGTCAAAACCCATAAGCTGTAATAAATACATTTGAAATGTGGCACTTATGAAAAGGTATGAAAAGGTAAAGGTTGACATATTTAACTCTAAACAGTTTAAATGCTGCTATTTAATTCTTCAAAAGTGAAAAGACTATAAAATACTATTTCCAACCAATTTGTATACGCCCATCGTAAATGGGACGTATTGTGGTATACCAATGTCAATCCATCTGATTTTCACTTTTGTCATTCTGGAGTTATGGGACTTAGATTGTCCAAATATAAGCAATTTTTAACATGTCGCGCACGAACTCCGAGTATGCTGTGACTGATTTTCTTCAAACTTTAACAAATTATTGCAAATGATGGTCTGAGGGTCTGTATACTTTTTGACGATTTTCACTTATGTCGTTCCAGAGTTATGGGACTTAGACTGTCCAAATATAAGCAATTTTTTATAAGTATAAAATTTTCTGCATACACAAAGTTCATATTTAGTTTGTTGTTACAGTGTTATAATTTAGATGTGTTAAGCCGTTGAAAAAGTAACATGATCTTTAATTTGCTAAAAAAAAACAAGAGGCTCCCAAGAGCCTGAATCGCTCACCTGTTATCTTTTGTGTACCAGTAGATCTTGCATCAATGATTATTTTTGCTATTTAATGTATACTGTCACAATTTTCTCCTTAATATTGACCTGTGCAGCTAAAATATAGAATCCTGAACCAAAATATATATGGTTGCTAGGGACTTTTTCATCAGTTGCTTTGGACATTTTCAATGGCATTGACTCTTGACCTTTCTTTTTGAATTGTACAGGTAAATTATAAAGTCCTTAACTTAAATATATATGGTTGCTAGGGACTTTTTCAATGGCATTGACTCTTGACCTTCCATTTTGACTTGAGCAGGTAAATTGTAGGGTCCTGAACCCAAATATATATGGTTGCTAGGGACTTTTTCATTGGTTGCTATGGACTTTTTCATTGGTTGCTATGGACTTTTTCAATGACCTTGACCCTAGACCTTTCTTTTTGACTTGTACAGGTAAATTATAAGGTCCTTATTCCAAATATATATGGTTGCTAGGGACTTTTTCATCAGTTGCTGTGGACTTTTTCAATGACCTTGACTCTTTACGCTCCATTTTACTTGTACTGCTACCATTTGATTTATTTCAAGTAACGCCCTAAACATCGGACAATGTCAGACCACTATTTTCTGTTTACATGTAAATAATCTTTCAAGGGCAAAAAATCCTATAAGGGGTCAATTGACGATTTTGGTTATATTGACTTATTTGTAAATCTTACCTTGCTGAACATTTTTTTTACAGTTTGTCTTTATTATTATACAATGTATTCAAGACAACAACCTAAAACTGCAAAATGTCCTTAAAATTAACAATTCAGGGGCAATAACCCAACAAAGGATTGTCCGATTGATCTGAAAATTTCATGGCTGGTAGATCTTGATCTGTTGAACATTTTTACTCCATGTCAATTTTCTGTTTAAATGCTTTGGTTTTTGAGATATACATGTAACCCAAAATCTGCATTTGACCCCTATGTTCTAATTTTAGCAACAATGGCCAGGTTTGTTGATAGATCAAAACTTTGGATATAATTTATAAACTAGATACCCTAAGGAACATTCAGTTAAAGTTTGAAGGTATTTTGCCCAGTAGATTCTTGAAATAGTTTACGAAGATGACAACGGACATCAAGTGATCGCATAAGCTCACATGGCCCTTTGGGCCAGGTGAGCTAAAAATCAATATTTTCCTACAGGCATATCATGTAGAACGAACTCGAGTATGCTGTGACTGATTTACTTCAAACTTTAACAAGAAGCTGTTGGAGTGACGGCAAATCTAACTCTGATCTTTTTCTTTTGAAAAATCTGATTCAAAACTTTTTTTCTTTTTTTCTTGTTTTGAACTTCTTTCAAACTATAAAATCATTTGAAAACCTAGTTATATTTAATGGATCTTTGGCAAAAATAAAAATAAAAACGACACTGTTTCTTTGATGAAATCTGTAATGAACATTCTGTATGAATGCAAAGAATACATTTGTGTACATACACACACCATAAGACAATAAATTATGTTACCGAGTATTCAAAGAGACTGTAAATCATTTAAACAATGAAAGTTATAGTTCAACTCTTTTTTAATCATATTCCATGAACTTTCAGTTACCACCTAAGTTTAAGAAATACAAATATCACAGAAAATATCACGTTTTTAGCATAAAGATTTGCATACTTTTATATCTAATGTAAAAGAGACATACAGTACACTAAATCAAAAACCATGACTTTCACTTGTATTCACTTACATATTACTAGTATATATGCAGAAATGAGTACCCAATACCAATCCAATATATTAATAACTGAAAATTAAATTGTTCAAAGCAAAAATCAGCTGGAAACAAAACTCTTATATCTTAAATACTTGGAAAAATTACTTTCTCATGTGAAAAATTCTCAAAATAAATATTGTCTTATCTTGGAAGTACTGAACTATACAATATACCATATAAGCGGTTTTTTTCGCGGTGATTTAATTTTCACTATATTCACGGCAAAATTCGGGATGTGAAAACAAAAACATGCTAAATATTCCTCACTTTATTACACAAAATTTTAGAGTTATCCTTCTTCCTATACATGTGAACTAACATGCCTGTCGGGGAATCTGAATTGACGAATAGACAAATAACAGGTAAATTTTTTGTCTGCCTTTTTCCTCACCATGACATTCTTATAAATAACGATTTTTTAAAAAATTTTCAACTAAATAAACATAAGTTGACACCTTACAAAGTCATAACGGGTATCTGTAAAGTTTGTTTTTCTAGCAGTTTATAGTCTATTGATTTAAACAATTAAGTGCACCAACTTATCTGATAACAATTGTCACCAGCACTAATTACCTCATGACGGGATCAAATTATTAATGACCATAAATCAATATTCAAGTTAATTCCGGTGAAAATATTTCTTGAGACAACCTTACCATAAACGATATATTTTCGCCCAGATCAGAGATCGCAAAAATTACATCATGCAAAAATAAAAACACCCTTTTATTGAACAAAACTGGAAATTTTCAATCTGCAAAAAAAAAAACACTTATACAGTACAAATATATTACAAATGCAGGTAGCTAAAGAATCCAGCAGGAACAAAAGATAACACAGCTTGTTAACTAAGACTGGAATCCTATCCCTAAAGTAACTGACAACATTCAGGTTAGTTGTCCAGTGTAGACATCACCATAAATGTGAACTATAAAATATTGTGACAGTAGGCTGCTTGCCTACTTTTTTCCTCAATGGATAAATGGACATTAGAGGAATAAACATAATACATTGACACAGGTTTTGTGATCTTTTAAGGAATTGACATGTTTCCAATTTAGTAAGAATTACCTCCCCTGCTACATAACTATGGATGTTAGCCCTCATAAATGTATTACAGTATACCCCAATAATGTTGTTTATATGTGAGTAAGAATTACCTCCCCTGCTATTTAACTATGGCTGTTAGCCCTTATAAATGTATTACAGTATACCCCAATAATGTTTATACGTGCAAAAATTGCTTCTCTGAATGGGTATCCCATTTTTAGTGACATATTTGGGCTGGGTACCACATATGAAATAATGTGCATGGAAAAAGCAGCTAATATTTGTTCTGTGAGGACATAAATTCACTTGGTCTGCTGATTCCCTGTATGATTTTAAATTATTTGGCCATTTACTACATTGTTACTTAACCTTTATCAAACATTGCTTTAAAATTTCACATCTATTTTAGCATAAAACATTTTAAAGCAGCTAAACTTACTAATCTATAAATTGCATAATTAACCAAAAACCCTTCCAAACTAAATTAAAGATAACATTACAATTGTAAGCTGCATCCCATTTTCACACCTATAGTTATATAGATATTATCAATTCTGAAGGGAGCCTTGAAACCAATTTAACATCCTACAAAATCATATCAAGAAACCAAAAGATTAAATGAATCAACATTATATTGGAAATTCCAAAATTTATGAATTTACTATTGTCAATCTATTTATACAATAAAATTAATAATAAAACAAAATTAACAATTCTGTTATTACAATGACAGAACATAACTTATTCATTTTATAACACATTCTGCATATATGTCAGAATACAGTATTACAGTATATAAATATTACCAAATAAGTTATATGTCACAAAATTTAAAGAAACAAGGTATAATTGAAACTGGATGCAGTTTCGAATGTCTCCCAAACGAGGCTCTTTCTCTTTCAGGGTATTTTTGGAATTCCTAGTGTTTGAAATACTGGGCAAGTGTACAAAGAGATTGAGTATATGCAAAATGTTTGATATATGGTATTCAATATCTGCAGTTTTATATGTTGTAATCGGTATTAACATGATTAACAGATGTTTTATCAAAATATTTTATTACTGAAGGTGCAATGGCCTCCACCTCCCCTTTAGCCATTTAAGGGGGTGGGGCATGACCCTCCCCCCCTCAGACCCCCTATGGTACCAAATGATTCGTCTTATCATAAGGAGTAATAATATATATGGTTATAGGGTGGGGATCTCAATGGTTTTCAAAATATTAAGTATTTTGTTATTTGAGGGGGTGGGGCATGACCCCCCCTCAGACCCCCTATGGTACCAAATGATTCGTCTTATCATAAGGAGTAATAATATATATGGTTATTGGTTGGGGATCTCAATGGTTTTCAGAATATTTAGTATTTTATCATTTGAGGGGGTGGGGCATGCCAAATGGTACCAAATGATTCGTCTTATCATAAGGAGTAATAATATATATGGTTATAGGGTGGGGATCACAATGGTTTTCAAAATATTAAGTATTTTGTTATTTGAGGGGGTGGGGCATGACCCCCCCCTAAGACAACGAAATGGAGGGTATAACATAATACCTCGCCACTTCGTGTGGCGGGGTATAAAAACTTAAATATCCAAGGTAACAGGTATTATTTCCAAGTTAAGATCACAAATGATCAAGTTATATCACTTTTCCCATAGACTTCTATAGTAAAATTTTGCAAAACCCCACCCCCTTTTGAGACCCCCAAAATATATGTTCCCTCCCGCAGATTGAAATTTTTTTTCGGGAGGCGCATCTAGGAATATGGGCCTATCAAGTCGTATGATATCAAGCGATTCCGTCTATTTAGTATTTTATCATTTGAGGGGGTGGGGCATGACCCCCCTCAGACCCCCTATGGTACCAAATGATTCGTCTTATCATAAGGAGTAATAATATATATGGTTATTGGGTGGGGATCACAATGATTTTCAGAATATTTAATATTTTATCATTTGAAGGGGTGGGGCATGACCCCCCTCTGGTACCAAATGATTTGTCTTATCATAAGGAGTAATAATATATATGGTTATAGGGTGGGGATCACAATGGTTTTCAAAATATTAAGTATTTTATCATTTAAGGGGGTGGGGCATAACCCCCCCTCAGACCCCCTATGGTACCAAATGATTCGTCTTATCATAAGGAGTAATAATATATATGGTTATAGGGTGGGGATCTCAATGGTTTTCAGAATAATAAGTATTTTGTCATTTAAGGGGGTGGGGCATGACCCCCCCTCAGACCCCCTATGGTACCAAATGATTCATCTTATCATAAGGAGTAATAATATATATGGTTATTGGTTGGGGATCTCAATGGTTTTCAGAATATTTAGTATTTTATCATTTGAGGGGGTGGGGCATGACCCCCCTCAGACCCCCCTATGGTACCAAATGATTCGTCTTATCATAAGGAGTAATAATATATATGGTTATAGGGTGGGGATCTCAATGGTTTTCAGAATATTTAGTATTTTATCATTTGAGGGGGTGGGGCATGACCCCCCTATGGTACTAAATGATTTGTCTTATCATAAGGAGTAATAATATATATGGTTATAGGGTGGGGATCACAATGGTTTTCAAAATATTAAGTATTTTGTTATTTGAGGGGGTGGGGCATGACCCCCCCCCTAAGACAACGAAATGGAGGGTATAACATAATACCTCGCCACTTCGTGTGGCGGGGTATAAAAACTTAATTATCCAAGGTAACAGGTAGTATTTCCAAGTTAAGATCACAAATGATCAAGTTATATCACTTTCCCCATAGACTTCTATAGTAAAATTTTGCAAAACCCCACCCCCTTTTGAGACCCCCAAAATATATGTTCCCTCCCACAGATTGAAAATTTTTTTTCGGGAGGCGCATCTAGGAATATGGGCCTAGCAAGTCGTATGATATCAAGCGATTCCGTCTATTGGTTTATGAGAAACGGTGCACACAAGTGTTCGAAAAAACGCGCCCGGAAAGAAGAAAAATAATAATAATAATAAGAATAATAAGAACTGAGCAAAAACAACATGTCTCCAAACTTCGTTTGGGAGACATAATTAACAAAAGTAAGTAGACAGAACTGAATATCATTTATATATATAAAGCAGTTATCAAGGAATAAAGAGAGCATGAAAAACATGCTAAAATGACCATTCACACACATTCAAACTGACGTTCACATAAATTTCATTTGCACATGCCCATTTGTTCTGATTATTAATAAATATATTATTACTATGCAAAAACAAAATTGTCCACTTCTCCAACATCTGAGCAGGTTTCATTGTCCATGTTATATGTTATCTTGTATTTTAACCTTATTTTTTCCTGAAAAAGAGAAATAAGAAGAATTATGTGTTTTTTAAAGTTTTTCTTGTTTTGATATCACTATATCACTGTTCAATGTTTATCTTTGAACATCTACTTCAAATCACTAGACTCTCAGCAGTTGTATGTTCTTTTAATTATTCATGTATTTTGGATAACATTTCCTATCAGATATTTGATTAGTGAATAAATAAATGCAAAAATTACAAAATTCATCATACCCTGGAAAAATTTTCAAAAAAAAATTCTAGAGAATAACTAGAAGCAGAACCGCCGACCTTCGGTCGGAAAATTGGTAATCCTTGTCAATTAAGACCAGAGTCAAACACACCCTGCCACAGGTGAGATTCAAACTCACAACCTCAGTGTTGACAGGCTAGTGATCATTAATAGTCATGACGAACTACCTAAACCACTCAGCCAAGTAGGCCCCCAGTCAATTTGACAAACCATTCATACATAAATGATTGGAGTCATAAGTGATTTTTATGCAGAAAAACTCAGATCAACATCTCATTTTATAGACTAAAACTCTAGATGTAAAGTATTGGTTGAATTCCTTCTCAGCATTATCATATAGGACCATGCAGTGTTGGCATAAATCCTATTTCACTATAAATGCTGGATTCTATATAATAGATAATACCTAAAACAACATTTACCCAAAATCTCATTTCACTCTTAAAACTGTAATAAAGAATTTAGTGTACTTAAAATTAATTATGATTAAATAATGTAATCTGTCCATTGGAAATTTAAAACAATCTCTATAGGATTTAATTTGTTAGTATACTTCAAGTGGAACAGTCACATTCAAATTTTTAACAAAGACAAAACATAAAATTACTTAAAAAACCATTAATTACAAAATGTTTTGTTTATTAACACTCATAAATTTAACTGCTTTAGGCATTTGGATGAAGCATTAGAACCTTCTTTAATCTGTGTCTCAACTATGGCAATCCAGAGTTAGATAGAAAGCAAATACTAGTAACTGAACAAAAGTTTGTTTATTCACCATCATTACTAAATGAATTATGTGTAAAGTCATGCAAGGAAAAAGCTAAGGTCTGGTACAGAAAAGGTTTATGTGATTAATGTGAGAATGATGATATTCTATAGAGTACATTTATTTCATGGAAACCTTGGTATCATATAGTACAACCTGTATATTAATACAGTACCTTAATTCTCAATCAAAGTAACTTTCTTGGAAGATAAATGGTATGTAACCTCAAAAATAAGGTCAAGACAGATCTATCTAAATTCCGAGGGCAAAGATATTTATCTTCTTACCTTCAGCCAGCCTCTTGGTCGAATTATACATATCTTTGCTCAAGGGTTTGAAATTTAAATAAAACAAATTTGCTTGAGGAATTTAAATGACTTTGAAAAGAATTCTTGAAATTTTCAATTTAAAAAAATCATGAGTTCTTGCTGTAACATAATAATTTTATTGTTATAGTACTGTCTTTACAAAATTTTGCACCAAAATGCAATGCCACTATAAACAGAATTTTTTTTTTTTTTTGGGGGGGGGGGGGATTTTTTAGTCTCCTATGTGAGAAACTGTGATCTTTAAACAATAATCTTCATTGAGTGAATATTTTGAGTAAAAATTTAATTTGAATAACTAAAATATTACAGAATAAAAACTTTTGTTTCTGGACTAAAACTGTACATATGGAGTATATTTAAAATACTGGAACAAATTTCACCATGTGTAATAATACAGTGTATTGTTTAAGTTCAGCAAATAATTCAAGTAACCAAAATTTAAAACATACACTTATGTTCATATTCCATATCCTTACATCCTTTCATTTTAATTTTACATCATAAGCAATATATGGAAAAGTTGATAGTATGATGTACACAAAATGTTTGTCTGGTGAGTGAAATGGAAAGGCTATAATAATGCTTACATGGAAATTTTCATACAATAAGTTATATATTCTGTATATCTAAAGTACAAATATTTACAGAGAAAAGCTGGCACAAAAGACTTGCATGTGTATGAAAAGGCTACTTCTGCTTATAGGGTTTATTCTGATATTTCACACTTACACTGCAATTTGGAGAAAACTTACCTTAGGATACTGTTAAAATTCATAAACCAAGAATTTTAGACACTAAGTTTGTATATTTTAATGTTTCATATAAGATTTTTTTACAGTTTAAGGTAAGGTTTAATTGGACCCAATTGACTGGAAAACACTCATAAGTCATATCCTTTGGTTTGAGGTAAGATATAACTGGATTCAATTGAATTATTTTAACAGGAAAATGGGGGTTCATAGGATAGATTCTCGATAAAAATTCCTTACATGTATGTGAAAACAGTTCATGGAAAGGAACAGCACTTTTATCACTGTTTTTCATCTTAATCACAAAAAGGCCATTTGTAAACCATAAACAATTTTATTTTTAAATGTAAGAACAATTATAGAATAATCTGAGAAACAGAGTATTTCTTGCTATCCATATCACATCTCATATCATCCCTTGAATACCGTTCTAAGGCTTGTATTTAGAATTTTAAGATTACTGTCTGGACACCTCAGTTCATAAAATGGATTTTTCAGAATTTGAATACCTTAATGTGAATTGTCTAGTCACTTGGGTGAACGATGCAATGAGCTAAGTCGTAACTGAAACACGTGAACTTTCTAATTTTGTCCAGTCATGTCTTCCAGAGAAACAAAAAAATTCTGTCTATGGAATTTTCAATGAAAAAGGGAGATAACTCACCCTAAGAGATTTTATAAAATTACGTATTACAGCCCTGTGATGCATGAAATATGCACAAAGTGCATTAAAAATATTTGAAATAACAGTTTTACAAATTTAAGGATAGGTCTGAGTTATTATTTTTTTTAAATTTTCAATTGCATTAATTTTTCTATTGAAAATTCCCCATTCAGAATAATTTGTGTGGTATACAAACATAACCTTTTATAAACAACTTTACATTTTTTATGTTTTCTTGGAGGACTCAATAAGGTTAATTAACCAACAAAAGATTGTCTAATAATTCTAACGTTTAGACTTTTAATATGCAGAAAATCCATTTTCTGAAATGAGGTGTCCAGACAGTAGATGGGATGTGATATAAAATCAGAGGATCAAGTGAGTCTGAATCATACACCTGGATAAAAGAAGCAGATAACATACTGAATATCTAATTTTGTTTGTATATCAAGGCTTAGACAACCAGAACAAAATCAGAAATTTTCATGACAACTTCTGTAATACAAAAATTACCAAACATAAAAGGGAGCTTTCTCTGATCATAGCAAACTCAAAGTTAGTGTACAACAATGAATATCTTTGACGACCATTGCACAGTTGTTCAACTTATTTAAACAATGGTTAGATTTAAATTTAACTTGAAGTTTTTCAGGTTTAACCTATGATTAAATTTAACCCTCCCTTAAATGAGCTGAACAACTGTGCCCAAACAGGCAAAGTGATTTCTGTACAGCACCAAGCAACTGTCAGTAGGATCCTTATAAAATACTTTTGCTTGCACTTATATTCATACAGAAAAAATTGAACTCACATTTTGTGGATTTGCTAGGAGCATGACTTGTGTAATGGCTGATGGAGGTAATATTGGATTATATGCTGGTAAATCTGTTGCTGATGGTGGCTGTAATTTTACTTTCATCACCTAAAATAAATTAACATTTTCTCTGACATCAAATGCTAAATATTATCCATATTAATAACAATCAAGTGATATATATATATGCAAGTTTGAATACTGTACAATGAACCAGTTTCTCCATATAATAAATGAATCTTTTGATAAGTTTAAAATTTGTTAGACAAACAATAAGCATATATATATATATATATATGTATATGTAAAAAAGACTTCAATAGGAGTACATGTGTGTATTTCAAAATATAACTTATACAAACCTTAGGTACAGCAGCCTGGAAGGAAAAATTTTTAACAGCACTGGTACTTGTACTCATAACGGACACAACCATAACATGAACATCTTCTCGTGGTTTATTTTTAGCAATATGTATAAGAATTTTTAGTCCGTTTTTATCATAGGCATTTATAGGAGGAGAAGTACCTGGAATAAACATAACATATAGGAAGCAGTATGACAAACAGTTAATACATCTATTAAATAATGTCATGTATTATGAAAATGTAAGGATATGGAGTTTATTTGTTTGTTTAGTTGGGGTTTTACCATTTTCAGCACATCTGGCTATTTCGTGGCGGCCAGTTTTTATTGGTGGAGGAAGCCGGAGTACCCGGAGAGAACCACGACCTTCGGAAGAAAAATTGGCAATCCTTGTCAATTGAGATCGGAGTCGAACACACCCCACCACATGTGAGATTCGAACTCACAACCTCAGTGTTGACAGACTAGTGATCATTAGTAGTCATGACGACCTACTTAGACCACTCGGCCACCGAGGCCCCAGGACATGGAGTAAGAATCAACTAAAACAATATCTGACAGGCTACAACACAAAAAAAGAATTATTACAACAAGGAACAACAAGACAATCACTACAATGGTGTCAAAAATTTAACAGCAGTAACCAAAACCAGAGGCTCTCAAGAGCCTGTATCGCTCACCTGATATATCAAAAACAAATTTTGTAGAATACTCTTAAATGAGGTTTCCAGCAAATGTTTTTTTAAATGCTTAAGTGTTTCAGAGAAGGAAGAATTTTAAATCATTTTCCCCATATGGTCCAATGTTAAAGAATATTCTGCGTTGGTGGCCATCTTGAATTTCAGATCAGCACAAAAAAACTCAAAATTAGAAGATAACCACTCTAGTATTATTTGTGTATGATTTTGTCTAAATCTTTGGAATGGCTTCCAAGAAAAATCTGTTTGTATGTATTTCCCATATGGTTCTATGTTAAACTATGTTCTACGGTGGTGGCCATCTTGGATTTCAGATTGGCACCAAAAACTCTATATCAGTAGAGGACCACCCTAGTATCATTTGTTCCTGATTTGGTTTAAATGTGTAAAACAGTGTCTGAGAAGATGTACTTCCAATGGGGTTCTATGTAAAAATATGTTTCACAGTGGTGGCCATCTTGGATTTCAGATTGGCAGAGGACCATCCTAGTAACATTCCTCCATGATTTGGTTTAAGGTAAGGTTTGCGCTCTCCTTTGATTTTTATCATTATAATATTGTAGTAATGTGACATATTTATTTGTTCATTGGGGGAACCTCTCTTATTTAGTGGCATTTTTAAGAAAATCGCCCGTCCAGTTTTTTTGTAAAAACAGTTCAAAATTTGGATTTTTGGTAGTTTTGTCACAGTGTATTTATTTTAGTATTTTCAAAAAATAATTTATGCAAGTATTAAAACTATTAAAGTTTTTAATGAAAATTGTAAAAATTATTATGTTCTAGATATTATTTATCAAAACTGCATGAAAATGTAAGAAAAAATCACGAAAACACAACATTTTAACATTTCCTTGGAAAAAATAGAGACGTTGCCATGGCAACAAAAAGGTGAAAATGTCCTCTTTCCGGATCCCACGATTTCATGAAAAATTGAGAACTCATAGATTTAAATATTTCCATTATTATAAAATAAAAAAATTCATATGTCCCCGATCTCGTTTCCATGGAAACGGATGCTATATTAACCCTTCTTAAACACATAAATAAAGTATTTTCCCCGTTTTGTAAGAAAATAAATCACTGAAAGCCGTTTTCAGAAAATAAATTTATTTCCCCCGCCGGAACGCAATTCGGGGACATAGAAATGCCGGGCGTCCATCTGTCTGTCCGTTCGTCCTCATTTTAAGCGCTCTCATGCCTATATTAATTTGCGGAATTTGATGAAATTCATAGGGAAGTCTTGTTTTGATAGTATCTAGATCAAGTTTAAATTCGAGTATAGTAAAACAAAGTACTAGGCAAATATTGTGTTGGATCTGTTTAACATGAATCGTGGTGCAATATATATTCAACTATAAAACATGCCTTATGCATGGCATGTGTTTTTTTGTTTTGTTTTTTTTTTTTATGTATGAAAAATACTGCATAGTTTTCCCTTTTTATATTCTAAATAGAAATAAGAAAAAACATCAAATTATAAATGTAATAGGCTCTGACCTACGAGAATGTACCCTTCCCTCAGCTAACCATATCCCTACCAAATCATAGCTTTACAGTATCGATACAAGAGTGGGCGCTAAAACTAAAAGTAAAGTAGATGAAGACCAGGAAATCAATGGACATTTTTATTTAACTAATGAAGTGAAAATACACGTAGCTATTCAAAATCTCTTCTTGAACTGTTAAAGGTTAGATTTTCAATTCGTGGAAAGATCAGGATTTATGACCTCCATGAGTTTGTTGTTTTAATCTCGTAGCAAGTAGCGACTCTATTACATGTACATGTAATAATGATTTATTCACTGTATCCTCATAATTTCTGGCTATGTTAAAGACGATCAGTTACTTAAATCTAATAATTTCAAAGCATCGGTAATGATGAAGTCGTCCATAAACATGAGACTTTGTCGTTTTAAAAAATATTCTCCCAAATCAACGTTGATCAATATTCAACACATAGATACACGCTTCGGCAGTTGTGTAGACTTTCACATGTTTCTGGCAAAAAAAACCTTTCTTAAATTGACATTGATCTAGTTCCCGAACGCATTCCAAGCAATAGAGAAACGTTTTGATTTTTAATCGTTAAACATGCGATTCGATTCACTGCTACGTGTTGACATTTTGTCAGACGATAATTGTACGCAGCGCGCTTTTTCGACGTTGTTAAAATTCACCGGAATAAACGCTCAAGTGATCAGAACTTTTCAATTCGAGTTATCTCCCTGTGACCGCAAACCTTACCTTAAATATTTGAGTAGGTTTCTGAGAAGAAGCTGTTTGTATGTATTTCCCATGGTGTTATATGTTTAACAATGTTCCACGCTGGCCATCTTGGATTTCGAATCAGCACCTAAAACTTAAAATTTGTAGAGGACCCCCCCCCCCCCCCCCCCCCCCAAGTATCATTCATGCATGATTTTGTTTAAATGTGCGAGACTATTTCTGAGAAGCCTCTCATCAGCAGCATTAAAACCGAAACATTTGGAAGACCAAAAACCAAACTTATTTTAAACAAGAAGTACTCATAACCAAAAATACTGGAAAAGGAAGCCACATTTCAGCTAAGGAGATCCACCATGTGCAATACAAGGAATGAACCTTTAGTATTTCTATTATTTTTGAATTTTGCTAAATACTGGTATTTTCTGTAAAAAATCAATTAATAATCATGTCTGATGAATGGGTTGGCCAATACCCTCGGGACCTAGGATCCAAACTATGTTCCATGGTGGCAGCATCTTGGATTTCGGATTGACACCAAAATCTCAAAACTTGTAGGGGACCACCCTAGTATCATTCCTGCATGATCTGGTTTCTATGTGTGAGACGGTTTCTGAGAAGAAGCTGTTTTTATGTATTTCCCATAAGGTTCTATGTTAAACTATGTTCCTCGGTGGCGGCCACCTTGGATTTCAGATCAGCACCAAAAAACTCAAAATTAGTAGAGGACCACCCTAGGATCATTTGTGCATGATTTGGTATGTTTGTGTGATACGGTTTTTGAGAAGAAGCTATTTGTATGTA
The DNA here is from genome assembly GCA_028015205.1 of Mytilisepta virgata. NCBI lineage: Eukaryota > Metazoa > Mollusca > Bivalvia > Mytilida > Mytilidae > Mytilisepta > Mytilisepta virgata. Next base: position 115,107,978 of record CM051521.1, read on the forward strand.
TTCCCCATGGGGGTTCTATGTTAAACTATGGAACATGGTGGTGGCCATCTTGGATTTCAGATCACCACCAAAAACTCAAAATTAGTAGAGGACCATTCTAGTATCATTTGTGCATGATTTGGTTTAAATGTCTGAAACAGGATTTAACTATGTTCCACAGTGGCAGCCATCTTGGATTTCGGATCCGCACCAGAATCTCAAAATTAGTAGAGGACCATCTAAGAAACATTCCCACAATATCACAATTCAATCTGCCAAGCGGTTTCTCAGAAGAAGATTTTTGAAAATTTCAGCCAATCAGAATGCATTATTGGGCCTGGCAGCCATGTTGAATTTCCAATCAGCACCAAAAACTCAAACTTTGTAATGTACCACCCAATGAACATTCCTGCCAAGATTTGTTCCAATTGGCCAAGTGGTTTCAGAGAGGAAGATTAAAATGTGAAAAGTTTACAGACAATGACAACGACGACGGACGCAAAGTAATGACAATACCTCACATGACCCTTTGGGTCAGGTGAGCTAAAAACCAAAATGAGTATTCCCTAGAAGACTTGTGTTGCTTACTCCAAACAATCACTGATAAATTAAGAGCTGTAATTACCCATTAAGTAAATTTTTTGAAGTAAAGTCCTAACAATGGAATATCTTCAATTAACTTTTTATGTTTTTTCATCTTTTTCATATTCTTAATGTGCATTGATCAGATCAATCTTATGGATGTACGGAAAGAAAACAAATCTTAATTTTCAATGATATGCAAATTTCCCCAAAATAGGTGTATTTTACTGTTAAAAATTAAGCGTAATTACAGTAGAGACTTACCAATGTTAACTACTGTATTTTCTGGACTATAAGTCTATATGGACAATAGGTCTAATTGATACTTTCTCCATTGACTTATAATGGTAAAATGGTCATTTTAAAGTAAAAAATGTGTGAGTCTTCCAAGGAAGACATGTGTCGCCTGCGGACACCAATTTTTACAAAAGATATTAAAATTTTCTAAAAATGAAATATATATGCACACCTTTGCATTAAAGTTAACGGACAGAGAAAGTTTCTTCAAATTGCTGTGAGCCGTTATGGATTAGTTGAGGATAGAAGTTTTGAACCCCTCCTTTTTTTTTTTCAAAGATGGCAATTTTTACAAAAAAAAATTTAAAATTTAAAAAAATAAAATATATATGCACACCTGTGCATTAAGTTTAGTGCACAGAGGAAGTTTCATCAAATTCCTTTGAGCGGTTATAGAGTAGTTGAAGATAGAAGTTGTGCCCCCCCCCCCCCCTTTTTGCAAAAATGTCAATTTTTACTAAAAAAATTTGAAATTTTCTAAAAATGAAATATATATGCACACCTGTGCATTAAGGTTAATGTACAGAGAAAGTTTCATCAAATTCCTTTGAGCGGTTATGGAGTAGTTGAGGATAGAAGTTTTGACCCACCCTTTTTTTTTCAAAAATGTCAATTTTTAGAGAAAAAAATTGAAATTTTATAAAAATGAAATATATATGCACACCTGTGCATTGAGGTTAATTCACAAAGAAAGTTTCACCAAATTCCTTTGAGCAGCTATGGAGTAGTTGAGGATAGAAGTTTTGAACCCCCCCCCTTTTTTTACAAAAATGTCAATTTTTACAAAAAAAAAATTTTAATTTTTAAAAATAAAATATATATGCACACCTGTGCATTAAGGTTAATGCACAGAGAAAGTTTCATCAAATTCCTTTGAGCAGCTATGGAGTAGTTGAGGATAGAAGTTTTGAACCCCCCCCCTTTTTTTACAAAAATGTCAATTTTTACAAAAAAAAAATTTTAATTTTTAAAAATAAAATATATATGCACACCTGTGCATTAAGGTTAATGCACAGAGAAAGTTTCATCAAATTCCTTTGAGCGGTTATGGAGTAGTTGAGGATAGAAGTTTTGCCCCCCTTTTTTTGCAAAAATGTCAATTTTTACAAAAAAAAATTGAAATTTTCTAAAAATGAAATATATATGCACACCTTTGCATTAAGGTTAATGCACAGAGAAAGTTTCATCAAATTCCTTTGAGCGGTTTAGGAGGAGTTGAGGATAGAAGAAAAGTGTGACGACGCAAGACGACGCAAGACGACAGATAGTGATCCCTATGTGTCGACCATGCGTTCCGCAGGCGACACAAAAAGTCTTGACCTATAGGCAGGAAAATACGTTACAGTAGAAGTAAATTTTCAAATTTTTTGTGATATGAGGACAGTTAATTGGTAGCATGTTTTCCTTTTAACACAACTAATCATGGAAGTTTTGTAATTCACTATAATAAATATGATGATTTACATTCCTACTGCGTGGACACCTCATCCGTGGAATGAATTTTTGAAAATTTTAATACCTTAATCAATGTTAATTGCCTAGTCACTTGGGTGAAAGATGTAATGACCTAAGTCGTAACTGAAACAATTGAACTTGCATGATTTTATTCAAACATGTCTTCTAGAGAAACAAAAAATTCAAGCTATAGAATTTTCAGTGTAAAAGGGACATAAAGTGCATTAAAATATTTAAAATAATAGTTTTACAAATTTTAGGATATGTCTAAGTTGATAAATTCAATTTTTTTTCAAATTTTCAAGTGCATTAATTTTACACTGGAAATTCCCAATTCAAAATCATATACAAATATAACCTTTATAACCAACTTTAAAATTTTTATGTTCTCAGACGACTCGATAAGGTTAATTCACCAACAAAAGATTGTCCAATAATTCTAATTTTTAGACTTTCAAAATGCAAAAATCCATTCCACGAACTGAGGTGTCCAGACAGTAGCATACATATAAGCATATACCTACCAGGCTGCACAGTTTCTATAGCTACAAATACATCTGTTAATGGTTGGACTTCTTGTTTGGGTGGTGAAACTGTCACAGGATTTGGGGCTGTGGCTGGACTATTGGATATTATTGGTGTTGACGTTGTCATTGTTGTCTGAGATGTTGTAAAAGGACTAACAGTTGCTAAGAGTGGTCCTTCAGCAGGCTTAGTAGCCATCTGGTTTAATGTCTTCTTTTCTGGAGTTCTTGTGAAAAAAAACCTCTATCATAATTTTCTTTCAATATGGTTTAAAAATTTATTCAACAACAAACTTTATACTCATGGATTTAAACTAAACAACAAAAATACCAAAAAATCATAAAGAAGAAGAAAGAGCTGTCAAACTGAATTTTCCTTCATCACTGCTTGGAGCCACCCATCTACCTGTCATCTGCCTGTCTATCCAGAGTGATACATCTCCTTCATCACTGTTTGGAGCCACCCACCTACCTGTCATCTGCCTGTCTATCCAGAGTGATACACCCCCTTCATCACTGTTTGGAGCCACCCACCTACCTGTCATCTGCCTGTCTATCCAGATTGATACACCCCCTTCATCACTGTTTGGAGCCACCCACCTACCTGTCATCTGCCTGTCTATCCAGAGTGATACATCCCCTTCATCACTGTTTGGAGCCACCCACCTACCTGTCATCTGCCTGTCTATCCAGAGTGATACATCCCCTTCATCACTGTTTGGAGCCACCCACCTACCTGTCATCTGCCTGTCTATCCAGAGTGATACATCCCCTTCATCACTGTTTAGAGCCACCCACCTACCTGTCATCTGCCTGTCTTTCCAGAGTTATACATCCCCTTCATCACTGTTTGGAGCCACCCACCTACCTGTCATCTGCCTGTCTATCCAGAGTTATACATCCCCTTCATCACTGTTTAGAGCCACCCACCTACCTGTCATCTGCCTGTCTATCCAGAGTGATACATCCCCTTCATCACTGTTTGGAGCCACCCACCTGCCTGTCATCTGCCTGTCTACCCAGAGCGATACATCCCCTTCATCACTGTTTGGAGCCACCCACCCACCTACCTGTCATCTGTGTGTCTGTCTATCCAGAGTTATACATCCCCAAATAACAAGATTTGTCTATTGGAAAAGCCAGTTAAAATGTAATACTGTGTATTTTTTAAGTCTGGTAAAGATTGACAAATTTCAGTTTTGAGGAATTTGGTTCTGTTTCCATGTCCAGGTATCTTTAAAATCCCTTTAAAAGACCTAAGTGCACCTTTAGGCATTTTCTTATAAGACTTCCTTATAAGGATAAGAGGTGGTCTTGCAAAAAGTATAATTTTCCCATGTTAAGGGCCTCACTTATTTACGATGAAGTACAAATGTATAGTGATGCTTTTTTTCTTGCACTTATATCACTTTCATGTAGAAATTTTGTGTCAATAATTTATCATGTTTATCCCCTTTATCCCATACAAATCCACAAAGTCTTCTATTTAACATAATGTATCATATGTAAGCATCAAATATTTGAGAATGTAACTTACGGAACAGGTTTCACAAAATCTTTAGGTAAACTTTGTTGCATTAAAGATTGTCCTAACAAATCAATGTCAACCAGTGAACTATTAACAGGCTGTTGTGGTTTCTTCTGTTGACTGGAAGTTACAGTGGATGTATCTGTTAAAAAAATACATTCAGAATTAAAAAAAAAAAGACAGATGTTGGGTTTATGTAAAGCAGCTGAAATTTTCTTTAACTGCCAGCTAGGAATGATGTACAAATTTTTTTATCTGTTTTCACTGCCATCTTGGAATAATGCCAATGTGCAAAATGTTGGAATATCTGACTGACTATTATACATAGATATGGTACAGGATGATATATGTGATTGTACAACTGCAACCTTGTAAGGAAGGCTGACACTGTGTAAATAGTTTTCTCCTATTCTTGACATGTTTAATCGGTGGGATAAAAATACATAATATCTTTAACCACTTCCCGGTGATTAAATTTCTACGTGGGAATTACCGCCCTTTTTTCTACAGTTATTGGAACGATAAACTAGAGAAGTCCCGAAATAACGTCTATGTAAACAAACGACATTTTCTTGAGGTTTTTGTCGAAAATCATAGGAGAAACCGATTCTCCTTCAATTTACTCTTGAGTTATGGAATTTCTCCACCCTCAATAGTTAAATTTAAGATTTTAACACACTCGCTAAAGGCTTGTGTGTTGAAAATCGAAAATTTAACTATCTCAGGTGGAGAAATTCCATAACTCACTCGTACCTGAAAGAGAATCTATATATATACAGGCATTATCTGAGATGACGTGTGACTGTATTACATTACAGGAAGGCTGAAATTGTGACCTTATTATCATACAAAAACATGCTCTGAGAGGATTAACACAGACATGGTATGAGAAGACGTGACTGTATTATCTACCTGTAAAACTCCAACCTTGTGAGGACAGCTGAGATTGTGTAAATACCGGTACTTGACTATTAACACAGGCATGGTATGAGAAGAAGTCACTGTATTACATTACAGGGATGATTTTGATGAGCAGAGGAAATAACTGAAAATTGTTAAACATAACGTAAGTAGGGGTGTTAGGTGTGCAAAAATATCATTTTCTGGCAGGTTCTGCCAAGTTCCACAACTTTTCAAATAAATTTGCAATACCAAATTACTGAAATCAGTTAAATATCTGACTGAAATCATCCCCGTACATACCTGTAAAACTCCAACCTTGTGATGACAGCTGAGATTGTATAAATACTTGACTAGACAAGATATAAGATGACATGTGACTGTACTACATACTTTGGATTCATTAGTATTCGTTGTATACCAATTTTCGTGGTTTCGTTGGTCCCAGTAAACCACGAATTTAAATATCAAACGAAAAATAATATTTTTACTTTAGCTTGAATGCACTGGTTTGATGTACCTATGAACAATTGCATTTTTACAGCATGTACTTGGATACTAAGATTCTACTAACATATGATGAGTCAGCTATATCCACAGAAGATACAGTGTTTCATGTAATTTTGTCTTTGGTAACATACAAACACTCCAAAAATTTTCTTTAAAAATATTTTGACTGTGTAAACTGTCACTTTCGGCTTTTTTTTCAAACATTCAAGAAAAATATTAATCCTAATTGGGCCTAAACAATACAGACTTTCTCATAAATTACAGTAAAAACATCTTGTCAAAAAATCTAAAGCAGAAATTATTGATCGTAATCGGATTGAAAATATGTATGTATATGCCCCGAGGTATTTGGTGACAAGTGATTGCAATTTTGTCAACATATTTTTCACACCTGATTAACCTAAGAAGTAAATAATTACGGATTTTGTTAATCAAAGTCTGATCGGTACGTTTTGTCACAGTATTTTCATGATATCTGATGTGCCAAGCCACGAATTTAAGTATCTCAACAACTTTTTATATTTTTTTTTAAAGCCAGCAATCCACAAATTTACGTATTCAATGAAAAGCCTTTTTTTCTCTATCCGCGAAAATTGGTATTTACGAAAATAAATGAATCCACAGCACATGTAAACCTCCAACCGTGTGAGGACAGTTGAGATTGTATAAATACTTGACTATTTACACAGACATGATATGAGAATACAAGTGAAGTATTAATTACCAGTAAAACACCAACCTTGTGAGGACAGCTGAGATTGTGTAAATACCTGACTATTATACACTGACATAATATGAGAATACATGTGAAGTATTAATTACCTGTAAAACTCCAACCTTGTGAGCACAGCTGAAATTGTGTAAACACCGGACTATTTACACAGACATGATATGAGATGACATGTGACTGTATTAAATACCTGTAAAACTCCAACCTTGTGAGGACGGCTGAGGCTGTGTAAATACTTGGCGATTATACACTGACATGATATGAGATGACATGTGACTGTATTAAATACCTGTAAAACTCCAACCTTGTGAGGACGGCTGAGGCTGTGTAAATACTTGACTATTATATACAGGTATGTGCTGAGATGACAGCATGTGCGACTGTGTTGGTAACTGTGTATTCTGTGACTGACTATATTGTCCAGATAATTGAGATTGGAATCCTCCTCCTTGTACTGATGGAATGGAAAACATGTTAGATGTTTGTGTGGCTGGCACCTAAAAATCCAAAATATGACTCATTAATAAATGTTTAATTTATCTTAAATGTTAAACTTCTCAATAAAGTTCGAAGATGATAACTCAAAATAAATATATGCTCTCAAGGCAAAAACATTAATGAAAGAAATCTCACAATGACATAAATCAATAGTGAATCAAACATAAAATAACCCAGTACAAATTAAATCTTTAATTAAGTTCCCACATAAATACATTCAATTAAAGGACACTTAATCTAAACAATACGATAATAATTCAAATTACCATGTTTTGCTGACTGGCTGCAGAGAAAATTTCATCAAGATCTCCCAACAAGGAATTTTCATTTCCAGATTTATCTTTTTGAATATCACCTAGTCCTGTAAACAGAGAAGAAAGGATATTTTGAGTACCAACGGTTTAAACAAAATATGTAAATGACAGAGAGTCATAGTGAGACCTACTTCCATAAGTGATTGTACAAATCAAATGATAGGACATTTACTCGTTTTCAAAATATTCATGTGTTTGTGATGGTGTGTGTGTGTGTGTGGGGGGGGGGGATATTATGTGGGTATAATTGTTCAAGTTTCAAGTGCAACAAGGAAGGGAAATAAGTATAAGTTGTGTCATTAAGCATAAGAAAATCTCCTACCTAACAGCTCATTAACAGAATGATACAACTCACTTATAACTTGTTAATAAAACAATCTGATTATCTTCTGTTAAATATCTAGACTAAATAAAAAGGATGAATAATTCATCATAGAAATGTTTTCAAAACAGGTTAATTGATTGTGACATATTCTGCTCTGTGTACAAGTAAATAAATAAAACTCCAAATACTACCTAATGCTAACAATTCTTCATCCAATATTTCACTAGATTGTGTAGGTTCAGCAGGTGCTTGTTTGGAGGGTGTAGAGGGATCATTTAGGTCAAGCAGGGAGTTAAGATTGCCAGCACCAGCTGTAATATATTCAAATATATATATGTATATATTAGCTGTAATATAAATATATATGTTTACAATATGATAGTTCAACATATGAAACTACAGTCGAATCTCGTTTAGTCTAAGGGACATGAATATTCTATTTGACTTATCCCAGGTATCACATGAAAAGGCATTTGGTTAGATTAAATTCTTTCTGGGCCAATTTTATCTCAGATATAAGTTGTATAGCAAGTGATTATGTTCCACTTGATCAATTATCAACAGTTTTATCCATACATATTCACACTTAATCATTTACATTCACAAAAGCATTAATTAAGATACCTAGTTTGGAAACACAATGATTGAATTATTTTTATCAAAGTTCAAATATTTTCCAAAATTTTCTTCAGCTGGAATTTTGACACATCTTTTTTCTTCCAACAAACTTAAGAACATACCTGAATTAACCAATTTCAACTAAACAAAGGCAAAAAAGCATTGAACAGATTAATATTTTGATCATACTGGAGAAATATCTCTCTATATCCAAGTTTTCGACACAAGAAATTTGAAATAACAAGGTTCAACCATATACAGGATGCATTAGCCTGTCAGAAAATAGGTCTTAAGCCTGTATTACTAACACCAAACCAACCTCCCAACCAGCCCACTCCCATCCCCATCCAACCATCAGACATGTTTACTGACTAATCAGCACCAAATTAACATTACATGGAAAGAACCTTTTAAGAAATATATCTGAAAACTTTATTAAAAAAATTCTTTTCTGTCTACTGATCAAGTTAAAAGTTTAAAGAAACAGGAAGGCTACAAATTGATATACAGTTAAACCTTGATGGGTCGAACTCGAAGGTACAATGTACCAAGAAAAACAGTTCAAGCCGCAAAGTTGTAAAGGAAGTGCTACTTACAATATCAGTATGTCTATGGTGGTTGAAATGACCTCGAAAAATGTGTTTTTTACATTCTTTGTTTATTCTGTATCACAAATTTTATTGTTAATAAACTTTATTTTAATTGACCTGTCTTTGATTTGATGAGTAAAATTATTGACCTGTGTATGTGACGTGTATTTAATATCAATTTTTGGTAAAGACAACTGACGTCCACTGAAAAAGGAAAATATACATGTAAACACATAAACCATACTTATATCTTGACCGTGTAAAGGATATAAATAGAAACTAAGTTAAAATATAGTTTTATTCTATTACAAAAACTGATGGAAAATGATTCAGAAGGACTTTTATAGCAAGAGATAATTTCCCAGTCACTTTGATTTCACAGCTTGTGTATTTATACAGTGGAACCCCCGAAAACCTGCCCCTCTAAAAAAAAAGGATTCCTCTAAAAACCGAACTTTTACTTTCGGTCCGAATTTTTGCTTATATATTCAAGTAAAAAAATCCTCTGAAAACCGGACCCTCTGAATTCCGAACACCGGCCGTACTTTCCGGTACAAAACATATATTTTCTTGTCAAATTAACCTCCAGAAACCGGCCAAAACCATGTATTACCTGGAAAATCAATGAACCGTAATACATGTCATCCTTAATCGATCGATGATTGACATCATTAAACTAAATAACCATTTTAAAAAAAGATGTGAAAGTCATTAATCAAACAATAATCAGGCATCAATAAAACGTCGGATTGAAATTAAAAACAATTAATTGCATTAAAATAATGTGCGCGTGGTGCATGTACATATGTAAGCACACGGCACAATTTTACAACATCGTTATGATACATTGTAATACACTTCCGGTTTCACTCTCCGGATCAGATACGACTTTTCCGGGACCTCCTTAAACCGGACCCTCTGAAAACCGGCCGATTTCTCCGGTCCCACAGCTGTTCGGTTTACGGAGGTTCCATTGTACAATTTTATTTGTTCGACTGTTTATCCCAAGCCAATGCATCAAAGTAAATGTGATAACTGTTCATTTAATTTTTTCTGATATTCCGAAGTATGAATTTTAAATACCTTGTAACAACTGAGATTAATCAGAGATCCAATTAAAGCTAATAATTGATTTACACTAATTATGACAATAAACGTTAACGATTATCTATTGATTGGCTTCAGTTTTCACGCCTGCACTCCGAATCATACATGTGGATGATCAATGAACTAATCGACAGGTGAATGATTAATTTTACAGGTAAGTTCCAGTCTCGCGTTCTAATTTTAATGGTTTTATTATTGAAGGAACCAAAATATTAGTTCATTATTTACTTAAATTTCTAATATTTATTTTCCAGTTATTGAATCTTTATTAACAGAAAAAAATGAAACAAAATGTTTAGCTGGGAGAGAAAGGGATGAAAAAAGTATTTCAGTTAAATTCTCATAAAAGTCTTATGCATCCATCAAATTTTTTTTTATAAAAATTAAGACCTAGAGCATCAAAACACACAACCTCTAGAACATGCCTAATTTTGTGCAATATTAACTATGTCATCACCAAGAAAATTAACAATTTAATAATTCTGACTACTAAAGTTTTTTGTTATACTATATAAGGTGTCAATTAATCCATGTAAGTATATTTTTAATCATGATTACATGCAGATATTGATAAACAATAAAGAAAAATCTGGACACAGATGCCTCCACCTCATGCTATCAATACTATATACTTTTTATGAAACCAAATTAGATCTGCATTAAAAAGGGGTATAACTTGAAGAAAGATGAAATATGTACAATTCCAAGTCAACTGTTATTTAGGGGTCAAAAACAATATTTCCAAATTTAAAATGATTTGGTGTAACAATACCAAAGTTAACAAGGTATAATTGAAACTGGATGCAGTTTCGAATGTCTCCCAAATGAAGCTCTTTCTCTTTCAGGGTATTTTTGGAATTCCTAGTGTTTGAAATACTGGGCAAGTGTACAAAGAGATTGAGTATATGCAAAATGTTTGATATATGGTATTCAATATCTGCAGTTTTATATGTTGTAATCGGTATTAACATGATTAACAGATGTTTTATCAAAATATTTTATTATTGAAGGTGCAATGGCCTCCACCTCCCCTTTAGCCATTTAAGGGGGTGGGGCATGACCCCCCCTCAGACCCCCTATGGTACCAAATGATTCGTCTTATCATAAGGAGTAATAATATATATGGTTATAGGGTGGGGATCTCAATGGTTTTCAGAATAATAAGTATTTTGTCATTTGAGGGGGTGGGGCATGACCCCCCCCTCAGACCCCCTACGCTACCAAATGATTCGTCTTATCATAAGGAGTAATAATATATATGGTTATTGGTTGGGGATCTCAATGGTTTTCAGAATATTTAGTATTTTATCATTTGAGGGGGTGGGGCATGACCCCCCTCAGACCCCCTTATGGTACCAAATGATTCGTTTTATCATAAGGAGTAATAATATATATGGTTATAGGGTGGGGATCTCAATGGTTTTCAGAATATTTAGTATTTTATCATTTGAGGGGGTGGGGCATGACCCCCCTCAGACCCCCCTATGGTACCAAATGATTTGTCTTATCATAAGGAGTAATAATATATATGGTTATAGGGTGGGGATCACAATGGTTTTCAAAATATTAAGTATTTTGTTATTTGAGGGGGTGGGGCATGACCCCCCCTAAGACAACGAAATGGAGGGTATAACATAATACCTCGCCACTTCGTGTGGCGGGGTATAAAAACTTAAATATCCAAGGTAACAGGTAGTATTTCCAAGTTAAGATCACAAATGATCAAGTTATATCACTTTCCCCATAGACTTCTATAGTAAAATTTTGCAAAACCCCACCCCTTTTGAGACCCCCAAAATATATGTTCCCTCCCACAGATTGAAAATTTTTTTTCGGGAGGCGCATCTAGGAATATGGGCCTATCAAGTCGTATGATATCAAGCGATTCCGTCTATTTAGTATTTTATCATTTGAGGGGGTGGGGCATGACCCCCCCTCAGACCCCCTATGGTACCAAATGATTCGTCTTATCATAAGGAGTAATAATATATATGGTTATTGGGTGGGGATCTCAATGGTTTTCAGAATATTTAGTATTTTATCATTTGAGGGGGTGGGGCATGACCCCCCTCAGACCCCCCTATGGTACCAAATGATTTGTCTTATCATAAGGAGTAATAATATATATGGTTATAGGGTGGGGATCACAATGGTTTTCAAAATATTAATTATTTTATCATTGAAGGGGGTGGGGCATGACCCCCCCCTCAGCCCCCCTATGGTACCAAATGATTCGTCTTATCATAAGGAGTAATAATATATATGGTTATAGGGTGGGGATCTCAATGGTTTTCAGAATAATAAGTATTTTATCATTTAAGGGGGTGGGGCATGACCCCCCCCCCTCAGACCCCCTATGGTACCAAATGATTCGTCTTATCATAAGGAGTAATAATATATATAGTTATAGGGTGGGGATCTCAATGGTTTTCAGAATATTTAGTATTTTATCATTTGAGGGGGTGGGGCATGACCCCCCCTCAGACCCCCCTATGGTACCAAATGATTTGTCTTATCATAAGGAGTAATAATATATATGGTAATAGGGTGGGGATCACAATGGTTTTCAAAATATTAAGTATTTTATCATTTAAGGGGGTAGGGCATGACCCCCCTCAGACCCCCTATGGTACCAAATGATTCGTCTTATCATAAGGAGTAATAATATATATGGTTATAGGGTGGGGATCTCAATGGTTTTCAGAATATTTAGTATTTTATCATTTGAGGGGGTGGGGCATGACCCCCCCTCAGACCCCCCTATGGTACCAAATGATTTGTCTTATCATAAGCAGTAATAATATATATGGTTATAGGGTGGGGATCACAATGGTTTTCAAAATATTAAGTATTTTGTTATTTGAAGGGGTGGGGCATGACCCCCCCCTAAGACAGCGAAATGGAGGGTATAACATAATACCTCGCCACTTCGTGTGGCGGGGTATAAAAACTTAAATATCCAAGGTAACAGGTAGTATTTCCAAGTTAAGATCACAAATGATCAGGTTATATCACTTTTCCCATAGACTTCTATAGTAAAATTTTGCAAAACCCCACCCCCTTTTGAGACCCCCAAAATATATGTTCCCTCCCACAGATTGAAATTTTTTTTTCGGGAGGCGCATCTAGGAATATGGGCCTAGCAAGTCGTATGATATCAAGCGATTCCGTCTATTGGTTTATGAGAAACGGTGCACACAAGTGTTCGAGAAAACGTGCCCGGAAAGAAGAAAAGTAATAATAATGAAAAGATCCAATTGTTCAAAGAACAATTGAGGGCTTTCCCAGGTTAAATGACCTTTACATGCGACCTCATGACATTCAGATTGATTAAACCCCAAATGATGAACATCTCTGAAGCAGAACCACTTTTGTATCGTTAACGATAAAAAAGGTCAAAATATAGGACGCTTTCTGGCTCAATGACCTTGACACATGATTCCTTGCCTTTCATGTCGACTTGCATTCCAAAGCTGAATATCTCTGAAGAAGAACCACTTCAATATCTCTTTTGGTAAAAAAGTTGAAATCTGTGACTTATTTTTCATTTAATGACCTTGAACTGTAATCTTATTATCTTTAAAGATAAAAAAGGTCAAAATCTAGGACGTTTTCTCACTCAATGACCTTGACATTTGCTGTTTTGACGTTCACGTTGATTTGTCTTCCTAAGCTGAATATTTCTAAAGAAGAACCACTTCAATATCTCTATTGGTAAAAAAGGTTAAAATCTAAGACGTATTTTTCATTAAATGACCTTGACCTGTAATCATGTGACCGTGACTATGATTTGCCTTTCAACAGAGTCCTTTTCTCATTAGAAAGCATTCAAATATCTTCTAATAATAGAAAGGTCAAAAATTAGGACGTTGACCTTGACATTTTGGTCTAAGGTCATCCTCAAGGTCACATCCCCCGATGATCAAAACTGAAGACCCCATGCCTCTATCATATAAAGTTACTGAGTTTTACCCGAAAAACTAATTTACCAATGCTTCAATGGGACATAACTCTTATAAGATGACCTCAGATCCTTTTCATGGAAATGTAACAAAGTTGCGTCTTTAGATGCCAGACATTTTACACCCCCAACCATTCCTGTATCTTTTATCATTTCAGAGGAGTAGTGCACACAAGCAAAGGTCAAAATATAGAACGTGACCTTGACCTTTGACCTTATTTCTATTTTGAAGATGAAAGGTCATGAGGGTCTATGGTGAAGACTTTAGGTCTGTATCACTTCTGGTTTTTAAGATATACTTGTATATCACTTACACGAATCATTTTAGGGGAGGTAACTCCCATAAGATGTCGTCAGATCCTTTCCGCTAGTATTCAACAAAGTTGCGTATGGATTGACTGAGGACTTTAGAAAAGATTTTGAAGCGATATCTTTTAAGGTTTCAGAGGAGTAGTACACACAATCTTTTTGGTGTTGGGGAAGATAACTCCGTAACGACAAAGTTTACGACATAATTCCCATAACACATCAAATCATTTTCATGACCGATATCATAGACAAAATATGAAAGCGATATGTCGCGAACTCACTTGTCAGGAAATGGCGGAAGAAAAAGAATAATAATATTAAACAGAAGAAATACAATAAGGACTTTCCGTCCGGAGACGGGAAAGCCCTTAATAATAATAAGAATAATAATGAAAAGATCCAATTGTTCAAAGAACAATTGAGGGCTTTCCCAGGTTAAATGACCTTTACATGCGACCTCATGACATTCAGATTGATTAAACCCCAAATGATGAACATCTCTGAAGCAGAACCACTTTTGTATCGTTAACGATAAAAAAGGTCAAAATATAGGACGCTTTCTGGCTCAATGACCTTGACACATGATTCCTTGCCTTTCATGTCGACTTGCATTCCAAAGCTGAATATCTCTGAAGAAGACCAACTTCAATATCTCTTTTTGTAAGAAAGGTTAAAATCTGGGACGTATTTTTCATTAACTGACCTTGACCTGTTATTTTAATGACCTTGGCTCCTAATGCTGAACATCTTTGAAGAAAGAACCACTTCTGTATCTATTAAGATAAAAAAGGTCAAAATCTAGGACTTTTTCACACCCATTGACCTTGACATATGTTTTGATTGTCACGTTGATTTGTCTTCCTAAGCTGAATATTTCTGAAGAAGAACCACTTCAATATCTCTATTGGTAAGAAATGTTAAAATCTAGGACGTATTTTTCATTAAATGACCTTGACCTGTAATCATGACTTTGGCTTCAAATGCTGAACATCTGTGAAGAAGAACCACTTCTGTATCTTTAAAGATAAAAAAAAGGTCAAAATCTAGGATGTTTTCTCACTCAATGACCTTGACATATGATGTTTTGCTGATCACGTTGATTTGTCTTCGTAAGATGAATATTTTGGAAGAAGAACCACTTCAATATTTCTTTTGGTAAAAAAAAGGTTAAAATCTAAGACGTATTTTTCATTAAATGACCTTGACCTGTAATCATGTGACCGTGACTATGATTTGCCTTTCAACAGAGTCCTTTTCTTATTAGAAAGCATTCAAATATCTTCTAATAATAGAAAGGTCAAAAATTAGGACGTTGACCTTGACATTTTGGTCTAAGGTCATCCTCAAGGTCACATCCCCCGATGATCAAAACTGAAGACCCCATGCCTCTATCATATAAAGTTACTGAGTTTTACCCGAAAAACTAATTTACCAATGCTTCAATGGGACATAACTCTTATAAGATGACCTCAGATCCTTTTCATGGAAATGTAACAAAGTTGCGTCTTTAGATGCCAGACATTTTACACCCCCAACCATTCCTGTATCTTTTATCATTTCAGAGGAGTAGTGCACACAAGCAAAGGTCAAAGTATAGAACGTGACCTTGACCTTTGACCTTATTTCTATTTTGAAGATGAAAGGTCATGAGGGTCTATGGTGAAGACTTTAGGTCTGTATCACTTCTGGTTTTTAAGATATACTTGTATATCACTTACACGAATCATTTTAGGGGAGGTAACTCCCATAAGATGTCGTCAGATCCTTTCCGCTAACATTCAACAAAGTTGCGTATGGATTGACTGAGGACTTTAGAAAAGATTTTGAAGCGATATCTTTTAAGGTTTCAGAGGAGTAGTACACACAATCTTTTTGGTGTTGGGGAAGATAACTCCGTAACGACAAAGTTTACGACATAATTCCCATAACACATCAAATCATTTTCATGACCGATATCATAGACAAAATATGAAAGCGATATGTCGCGAACTCACTTGTCAGGAAATGGCGGAAGAAAAAGAATAATAATATTAAACAGAAGAAATACAATAAGGACTTTCCGTCCGGAGACGGGAAAGCCCTTAATAATAAGAATAATAAGAACTGAGCAAAAACAACATGTCTCCAAACTTCGTTTGGGAGACATAATAAACATAAACCTCATTTTAGGTCATTCTCTAAATTAAAAAGGGACACAACTCGGAAATGACAAAATTCAAATTTTTCACATTCATAAAGAGGGATAATTCTGAAATGACATGCCAAAATTCTAACTTGACCTGTATATTGTTGTAATAAGTATTGCAGATGATTTGTTTTATATTTTGCCATTTCAAAATTCATAATATGAATAAGTATAATAACATTTATCCAAGACAAATTTAGGTTAGAGTGTTGAAACTAAAGTGTGAGGGACAGACAGACAGACATGGGTAACACTTAATGCACCCATTGCCTATGGCAAAGACATAAAAAGTATATATGCATTTTCTGAAGCTATAGTTTGTACTAAGAATGGGGAAAATATTATAAAACTTTAAAATATTAAAGGAGTTATTTGGTAATACTTACCCTTTAGGAAAGCTTGAATTATAATACGAATAAAATTGATTTTAATTACCCTGCCAATTACAAAGTATTACATGGTATTAACAAAATCAACATTTTTCTGCTTCATAATTTTGAAATAAAACAACTATTTTTGAAAACAGCTATTTTACAATTAACATAAAAAGGAAATTTGATGTTTCAATTTCCAGTTCAAATTTAGTTTAGTTTAAAATATGGATTATCCATTGATGCCTGTCAGGTATTTTCCAGAAATATGCATTGTTAAAAGTACTTATTAGGAAAATGCTGTCAGGATTTTATTTGCATAAAAATAGTCTTCTAATTTAGAATTAAATATTACTTTTCCAACAGCAAAGCCAAATCACAAATAATGTTTGATTTTAGCCTTACCCAAATTGGACTCATCAATAGAACTTTTCCCTTCCACCATCTTTTTATAATTGGACAGAACTCTCATTACATCATCATTTGTTGTCAATATGTCACCTTAAAAATGCAAAAAGGAGGCATCTATCTATAGCTTATAACATTAACAAACATGCAACAAAATATAACTATAACTATCCACAGGGCAGGACTAATACCCTTGCTCTCTGCTTATATGATTGAAGCAACTTTTATGTGTAGAACTAGTCAAAGGAATCATAGTGACAATATACACACCATTAACAAAACTTCTAAGGCAATACTCAGTGGACTAGAACATCCAATCCACATGCATGTCTACACATGATCAAACAATGCACCATCTAAGGTCCATTACTGCCAAGTTCGAGTTCAATTTGCTCACAGGTTTCAGATGAGAAAATTTTTCAATAAATTTTCCCATAGGGTTCTATGTTAAACTGTGTTTGGCTGTGGCAGCAATCTTGGTTTGCAGTCCACATTAAAGATGAACGTTTGAAAATTCATCCTCACAGGGACCATTTAAGAAGACTCTGGTTCCGTCTCACCATATGGTTTCATAGACGATTTTAAAAATTTATCCCCCATCTTTCAATTTTTAGTAAAAGCAAATGTCCAAAGTATCATAACTCAGGAAAATTCAATTGACCAGAACTTCTTTATTAATATAAAGTTAGCACATAATGGTCAACTATTCTGTCAAGTTTCATGATATTTGGGCAACGTTGGTCCAAATGAACAGACAGCTGGACTGGCAGACTGATTCCTATTTACCCCAAACTTTGTTTGCAGGCGGTATATTCAATGCTTATTGTCCCCTGTTACAAAGAGGATCAGGGATTGTGAAAATGCTGATGTTCGTTCGTGTGTCAAACTTTGTACATGAAAGTGATCTCATGCTACAGGTTTCATCGGATTTTAATTTATGTCAAAGATTCCACTAACATGGTCTATATAAAAATAAAATAGTGTGGATTCAATAATTTTGAAACAGAATATAAAAAAAAGAAAAGAATACTTACTGATTCCTGAATTATCTTTATCATCAACATCACTGGCCAATCTAAAGAGATTGGGTCTTAATTTTTCAAGTGTTTCACAAAGCTCCTACAACAATATATTACTCAATTTTTAATTACATTTTACATAAATAATTATTATTAAAATTTTTAAAAAATATTAAGTTTCAAAAAGTTGAAATAAATCAGAATTAATAACATATTGAACATAATCTAAAAATGAATTGATCATTTATTACTTACTTCAGAAAAGTGATCTATTAAAGCCTTTATTTATAAAATTAAATAATATAGTCCTTTACAGAAAGGCAAAATTTAACAAAATGCACTTTCTATTGTAGAAAATATTTTTTAAAGTAAAATTCCTCAAAAAAAAAAATAATACTTGGACCTAAATACATTTCCAGGATTACTGCCAAATAGATAATAAAATATATATATATTTTTAAAATCCTTTATTTTGGATGAAATCTGTAAAACAGTATCCATTTTTTAATGATTTATCTCCCTTTTTTATGTTTCATAGTGCATTATTCCAAATTTAAGAATATCCAAGATCTCAACCATATTAATAGTTATATTCATTTTCTCCAGCTTTGAGTAGAAATATTTCTGCAAAACCGAAGTTGTGCTGCATACAATTGGATGGGTAAAAATTTTATCTATGTCAAATTCAAATTACGCCTCAAAAGTTAAAAAAAAAACAACACTGTATTTGTTACCTAATATCATGAACATGTCATAAATGACTTGAGTCATATAGCATATTAATTTCCTGTCACTGAACATGGTAATGTGACAATAGTGCTAGAGATTGTTTTTATTAACTAATTTATTATGTGTCATCGTAATCAATTTAATAGTAATAAATACAATTAAAAAACAAGTTAGCCTCTCCTTTAATTCTGAAGTTTTATCCTATGACAGTCCAAGAATTAACCTCGTTCTTTTTTTGAGTCAAACAACAACTATATCAAAATTTTATCTGCTCTAGAAAACCTTGAAATAACGATAGATGAATATACTTGTAAATCCATATTAAAATCTAGATGGATTTTTGTAATATGAACGCCCTCATGCATGATTTTAAAAATACTACTACTTGCTTACTCTCATCATATCTCTGTCTGACTGTGAACTAGTTTCTTTACTATAGTGGGCCAACATTTCATTTAATAATTTGACATTGTTATTTATTTCCTGTAGCTGGTTTATACGGCGTGATACTTTGTCCATACGTTCTGTGTCCTATCATAAATAAACAGAACATGTTCATTTTGAGAAATATACATTAGAAAATGACAATATTATGTGTTTTGCAGTGAGTAATAATCCAATTAAAATTTTCTGACAATTTTCATATATAATTGTTATCCTGAGAAGTAAATTGTTATCTCTTCTTGAGAAGTGGTAAGAAAAATGGAAACGTTAAAAACAGACTTAAAGAAGGAATTTTTTTGACACACAACAGAGAGAACCAGATAAAAATACAAAATATTATTGAAAGTGAGGAAAGGAGTAACAGGTAATGATGAACTAAGCAGTTAAATTGAAAGCAAACTGAGTTTCAATCATCATCTGGATCTGGTGACCAACCAGACCACCTGCTATGCATTACCCTTTCCAGGCTTTGTAAAGTACAATGTATGACAGAAATATTTTGTATGTAAAAACTGCTCTACCCTTGCTATTTACTGGAAATTTGCAACCACACATTCTAAATCAAAGTGCTGAAAGCACTGAGGAAAGTGGTCGTTTGAAATGTTATTGAATTTATCTGACATAATTAAATACAGTTGTCAAAAAGATCATAATGTGTTCTCAGGATACCGAAAATTTTGTTTATGCATGAAAGCATTTAAAGGTTGCATTCAAACTTAACTGTGGAATTTATCTTGTGTCTGATCCATTTTTCCTCTCTTGAAAATGAAGTATTTTTCACATAGACATTAGGCAATCTACTTTTATTGAGTTTATTAGACATGTGTAGCCCTACCTAAGACACATCCACTGGTATACCAAGTCTAGTATAGGTGATATGGACCTAAATCAAGAACTTTACTGAAGTCATTCATGTTGAATACCGTATATCAGGTTTTTTTCACGTCGGGTTTTTTTCGCGATTTAATGACAAAATGGGCATGTTCAATTTTCGCTATGTATTATTTTCGCTGATTGATAAAATACACGCGAAAATTTAACACGAAGTAATCCGAAATACACTCTAGGTAGCAAGAATTCTGAAATAACGTGTACACAAATTTTATTACTGGTTGACAGAAAATCAATGAACAATCAGTATCTTTACAAACTGAAATGTACATAAATCAGAAAACAGACGACGTGTTAACTGTTACAGTTATTTAAAGGTATAATTTACGGCATCTGCTACTCCATAAATTTGTACCGTTAATGTATTTTTTAATTATTTGATATTTTAAATTATGAAAATATCAACGTGTAAAACGACATTGAAAGGGTAGCTTATCTTCTAGTTTTTATTGACAACATCTTTAATTAACTTTAATGACAATAACACTTGACAATAACACTGATTGCTCTATTGACAACAGGTGTGATTAACCATAAATGCAATAAAAACATGAGATTACTATTACGCAATATTATCTATAATAGTAGGCTTTCTAAAAACAAAGAATTGATTATACATGTACAAGTCCGACACATTATGGGAAATTTTCGCTGGGGTCAATTTTCGCGATTTCATAGCTGCCGCGAACAAAGCGAAAATTAAACACACGCGAAAAAACCCGATATACGGTATTGGGTCAACCTGACCCATTTCATAGTGTATGGTGACACATTACTTGTTGACAAATATCATTGACATACCATACATACTATAGGTTTCCACCACGTGTTTGACTCCATTTCTATTTATAGTCATGAGGGCCATTTCTTTTGATGCTGTGGCTTATAGTTCACAAACAAAACACCCTAACGGTCATTCATATCAAGTTTGGAATTAATCTGCTCGGAATTTTCAGGGAATTAGATTTTTGAAGAGATGTTAAAGGACAGATAGACGATTGATACAAGGTGATGGGTGAAGCTCACCCTGACTTAGTCATATGAGCTCCCAAAAAGGTTCCATTCTTTGCCAGTACTAGCCTTTAAAGTCACAAGTTGACTTGTCTTTGGATTTACAGTTTTGTTCTATTTTGTTCAATTAATTTTAAGAACATACATGTAGTCATATTTTAGTTTCCAATATACATGTATACATGTACATTGTCAACTGATCATAAAACATATGTTTATGTAAAAGAGCTCAGTAGTTCTATGATACATGTAGATCTTTGTGAAATTAGATACATTCAGGTGTAACATTGGATTCTTAGATACATTAAGCAAGCTTCATGATTTCTTGCTCTAAGTAAGTGAAAATGTTATGTCTATTGCATCCTTCTAGATTTTCTCTACATAGTCTTAAACTTTATTCAAATTGACAAAATGTCTGCATGTTCTCTTAGATCATGTTGATATTATATATTGAAAGAAAATAATCTGCTTTCTGTTAATATTCAAGATCTAAGATCTAGTTATGTAAATTATTTCAAAGATCTCTAGTTCAATTTGTTATTTCTATCCACGATCTATAGATGTTTTTTCTACAATATCCAAGAACTATATGGAAATTCTAATCAAGATCTACAAATCTATATTATGTTTATTCTATCCAAGATCCATACTGTTGTGTAAATTCTGTCCAAGATCTATTTGATTATGTAAATTCTATCCAAGATCTATATTTTGTAAATTCTATCCAAGATCTATATTATCTGGGACTATTATAACTAATAATAATAATGGTCCCAGATATTATGTTAATTCTATCCAAGATCTACTATAACAATGAAAATTCTAAAACAGAATTTAATGTTTATTCAACAGACTGAAACGGTGATTAACGAACTTGTTTGCTAATACAAGCCTAACACGTTCTGGCTTATTCAACAGGATTTTGGAATATTTTTATAGTTACATAACTGTGGGCATGTGCAATGCTCGTTCAAATGTTTTGTTTGTAAACAAAGACATGCCAAAGTACGTTATGATGCGAGTGACCACACATTTGAAACAAAGAAATACAACTAATTAAAGCAAATTATTACATTCTAAACAACGAACAAATTTTAAAAACGTAGTAAAGTTCAGAATTTCATCACCGCAGCCCAGTGGCAAGGCAGACCAACAACAAGTCAAACATCATGTCTGCCCATTATCTACATCTACCAAATAGTGACCAACTTCAACTTATTGAAGATTACATGCATGTCACTGGAGCCAGACATAGATTAATTTGTAGATCTAACTTTGCTGAACATTTTTGTTGTTTACATTTTGTCTTTATCTATAATGATATTCAAGTTAACAACCTAAAACTGCAAAATTTCCTTGGGGGCCTCGGTGGCCTAGGTGGTTCGTCATGACTACTACTGATCACTAGCCTGTCAACGCTGGGGTTGTGATTTCGAATCTCACCTGTGGCGGGGTGTGTTCGACTCCGATCTTAATTGACAAGGATTGCCAGTTTTCCTACTGAAGGTCGGTGGTTCTCTCTGGGTACTCCGGCTTCCTCCACCAATAAAAACTGGCCACCGTGAAATGGCCAAAATGTGCTGAAAACGGCGTTAAACCCCAACTAAACAAACAAACAAACAAAATTTCCTTAAAATTAACAATTCAGGGGCAATAACCCAACAAACGGTTGTCCGATTCATCTTAAAAAAAATCTTTCATGGCTGGTAGATCTTGACCTGTTGAACATCTTTACCCCTGTCAGTGTTGCTCTAAATGCTTTGGTTTTTGAGATATAAACCAAAAACTGCATTTTACCTGCACGTTCTATTTTTAGCCATGGCGACTATGTTTCTCGACGGACAAGAAAATAAAACACAAAATTTAATCTAGATACCCAAAGGATCATTCAGACTAAGTATGACAGACAACAGATGACAGACGCCAAGTGATGGCAAAAGCTCACATGTCCTTTTAGGACAGGTGAGTGCTGAAAAAATGGAACAGGAAAATGGAAGATTTCCTGATATACCCTTCTTAAAAAAACTTCAGGAGCTCATCAGGTAACGCCTGCCTCATATTATTTAGATATGGCTGCTTATAGTTATAATCTTCATGTACATGTAATTGGAGTGAAATGCCTTTGAGTAAATGATATAAATCATACATGTATATCATAAGTGAAACTGCATAATACGTGTTGGCAGCTGGTTTGAAAAGATTGAATTTTCCCAAATCCGTTATTTTTCTGCACATCGACATCGTCACTCATTCCACAGAGATCTTGTCATTCAATAATTGCTCCTGTATTAGTTGGAAAAGTATATTTTGGCAGCCTTTTGGTTGGTATTGGAATAACCAATTTTATTTTTCAAAGTTTCATTCATTATTGGCTAGTCCTGGTTCCGTATTAGACAGTCAGATGTCGTGTTTAGTTTACATTTTGCATTTTCCCGGTCACAATTTTGACCTTTGACATTAAAAGTTTTCAATGACATAAGCTAAGTAGTGTCAGCTTGGGATCATTAAAAATCTTAACAGTTATATATAGCTTAAGGGCAATTAACACATTTTTAATCACTGTTTAGTGGCATTGCAGTCTAATGACAGGTGTAATCAATCAAGGGAATGGTGTTTTCTTCTGATCATAAGCAGCAATTAGGTCCTACACGAGTTCCGTGAAATTTCAACATGTTAAAAAATATAGCATCTTGGCGATTTCTGATAGCATCTCGGTGCCGAGATGCTACTAGGGCCCAGGGAGAACATTGTCAACTATTTTTGTTAATGAAAAGTAATTCGTAAAAGGAAATATTTTCAAAAACGAAAACTACCGAAACCCAATTGTCACCCAAATTAAGCAGAAATGAGCAAATGTGTACACAGAAACTAACGATTACGTTTTCATAGCGTTCGGGTTCGTCGAACACCCCCGAAAACACAGTAAGTTCACAGCCTAAATCACAACAGTGAAATAAAGCAAGATAGAAACATATAAAATTGTTTATTTCCTTATATGTGAGAATATTTGCATCCTTGATAATTTGTAAAAATGAAATTGACAATATATTACAAAATGAAAAAATTAAGTAACACAGTAGCCTTCTCGTTTGCATTGTCGATTTACTGCTATTGTGCTTCCGATCCCAAATGTCACATAACAGTAATGAAGAATCCAACAGAATGGGCAGTAGCAATGAAAGATGGTCGTAAACTCCCACTTTCAATAAAACCACACTTTTAATGATAAAACTTGAACTACAGTTAAACCTCGATGGGTCGAACTCGAAGGGACCAAGCAAAACAGTTCGACCCATCGGTAGTTTGAGCCATCATACTTCAGACATTTCCGTTGTTATCTATTTCTCGCGGGATGAATTATTTGTCATAACTAATTCCCCATCATATGATATGAACAAGTGTAACGAGAAATTCTTTTATTTGATTGGCCTTGATCCAAACATCGCTGTTTTCTGATTGGTTGAATTCATTGTTGAAAGCCACCGTTACATAGAAACATTTGACGTCACAGAAAAATAACCATTAAGATTTCCCGCAGGTCAGACGCCGAATCACAAACAAACAAATATTCCTGAAGAATCATAAGAGAAATAGGTTGAACAACTCATAAAAATAAGATACCGCTTGATATCAACTCTCGTTATTAATTTGGACTCAATAATAAACTCGCCAAAGGCTCGTTTATTATTATATACAAATTAAACAATTCGATTTGATATCAAGCGATATCTAATTCTCACTCATTGTGAAACCTATAATTATTTTTATTGACTTTTCTTTGATTTGTAGACTAAATTAATTGACCTGTGTTTGTGAGGTGTGTTGAATATCGATTTTAGGTAACGACAACAGACGACCACTGAAAACGTTGCACGGTAGTGTTTGTCAAAATCATAAACTGATCGAAAATGAATCATTAGGTCTTCTTTTGCAAAGGATGATTTTTCATTATCTCAAGCCAATGCATCAAAGTGAAATGTGATAACTGTTCATTTAATTTATTCCTCACTTATTCTTTGATGTTTTGAAGTATGAATTTTAAACATCTTGTTTATACAACTGATTCATCTAACCATCGATTTACACTAATTATGACAATAAACGTTAATTATTATTTATTGGTCAAGTTCAGTTTTCACACCTGCGCTCCGAATCATGCGAACATTTGGACAATCAATGAACTTTTTGACAGAAGCATGATTGATTTTACAGGTAAGTTCCAGTCTCGCATTGTAATTTTAAGTTTTATTATTGTAAGGTTTTATTTACATAGATAAATAATGAAAAATGATGGGACTTTGATATGAGTTCGACCCAACTGCTGTGTATGAGCGATCCGAGTTCGAGCCAACAAAGTTTGACTGTAATATGGTGCTTTATGGCTTGTTCATGGGGTCAGTTTTTATCTTGTGAAGAATGTTTATATAAGAAAATCTAAGTTATTACCTGTTTAACCATATTCTTAATTAATCTGTTGGCAGCTTGCAAGTCTTGTGGATTTTTACTACGTAATAACTTTTGTAATAACTGAAACCAAAAATGTATACATGTATTAAAGCATTTTTGATAGTGAAAAAAAAATAAGACAAAAAAAGCAAATGCAGACGTGATTTTGACAACAGGGAAAACAGCGGAAATGATACTTCAGCAGGCATTATGTATAACAAATGAAAAGTAATTGACAAATCCAAGACATCCAAAAGCAGAAGAAAATCATGCCTGCAAATAAGAACTTATTTAAAAATTACCTAAACTTAAAGTAAATTTGGCATTTTTATGATAATACAAGAGTGGACACGCTGAAATGTCTCGCCTGACTTTCAGTGTTCATAATTGTATTTATGTTGAACGTAAAAAAAAAGTTTATATTAGCTTTACATTTAATTAACATTTTAATGATGAATGAAGTCAATTAATCTTTATGAAAGGACTGGAGTGAACTGTATTCTATGTTAAACAGTCAAGCATGAGTGCCCTTATTTTAACATTTTCACACCTTCTAATGTTTTTGTTAATCACTGTTTAGCAATGATCCCTTAAAAGTTTTTATTATTTATTATGATTATTAATGTTATTTAAAGATTTTTTTATAAAATAATGAGACTATTTCAATATAAGTAATCAGCAGTTAAATAATAAAATACATTCCATACAGCAAATATAGCTGACCTATTACTTATAGTATCTGAGAAGACCAAACAACAGAAACTTAACATTGACCAATGCACCATGAAAATGAGGTCAAGGTCATACGAAACCTGTCAGACAGACAGACATGCAGACCTTACAATCATTCCATACACCACATATAGCTGACCTATTACTTATAGTATCTGAGAAATGGACCTAATCACGTAACTTTAATCTTGATCACTGATCTATGAAATGAGGTCGAGGTCAGGTGAACCCTGTCTGATGAACATTTAAACGTTGCAAGAAACCTATATACCAAATACAGTTATCCCATTACTCATAATAAGTGAGAAATTCTCATGACAAAAAAAATATACATTTTTTTCAAGCAGTTGCTGAACCATGAAAATGAGGTCAAGGACAATGGGCATATGACAGATCGAAAGTTCATAACATAAGGTATCTGCATACAAGGTATGAAGCATCCAGGTCTTCTATCTTCTGAAATATAAACCTTTATACAAATAGTTTACGCTGGCGCCACTGCCACCACCGGACAGTAATACCTATATCTCACTCTGCGACTTTCATCGCAGGCAAGACAATAAAACAAGAAACGAAATTCACTGGAAATAGTACTTACATTAGATTTCTCATCGTCATCAAATATTGGATTTTTCTCTCTGGGACCAGGTGGAGGGAATGTCTGCAGAGTCTGACAAAAATCAAATACATTGTTCTAAAGCTAATACAAACAAAACAAAGCACACTCATAGTTATTTTTTGAAATTTCTCTCTCTAAGTTAGAATTTCAATTTAAAAAATCTTTTATATCAGGTACATAGAATAAGAATAATTTATATAAAAAAACAAAAAATAATTACTTGTGATCTATTAAAGCTTCTACTATTTACTCATGGCAAAGTTTTCACTGAGCTGTTAGATTATGACAGGATTTTGATACAGGAACAAAATAAACCAAATAGTAATTTAAAAATGCCTTTTTTAAAAGCTGTTTAAAAATTTTGTGGAAAATAGATTTTCTCTTGATTTTCATAGATATGTTTGTCTCAAATATCAAACCCAAATAATATGGAAATGCTTATAGTTTATTGTATACAGTACATGCAGTCAAAGATTTGAAGAGTATGTCTGAGAACGGTTTCATTTTGTTTTTTAGGACAATATACCAGAAGTACCTTTTCAATATATATAGGATCTTCTTTTACAACTCCTTGTTGTTTAAGCATTGTGTATGCATCAGCAATTTTTGCCTCATGGGGTAAACCTCTACTCCAACTGTATATCAGCTCTATACACCTTCTCTTTACCTTGTCTGTTGTATTTTTACCTAAGTACTGAAAATAGGAAAAATATGTATTGTCCTTTAAATGATATATTTAGATGTAATCATTTCATACCAGTAAATTTTGTCATCAATGAAAATATTTATCCTTTGATTCATTATATAGTGAACATTGGTTTATTTAGGTTTTAAGCAACCTTCACTACAACTAGCTATATCATGGCTGCCAGTTTTTATTGGTGGTAGAAGCAAGAGTATCCAGAATGAACAACAGATCATTAATAGAAAACTGCCAATCCTTATTAATTAATATTAGGATAGGAATACACCTTGGTTTTGAATTCACAATCTCTGAGTTGACAAGTACCGATTATAAATAATTACGAAATTAGAATACTTGACCTTGATGGCCTAAAGAACATTAAGAAAAACATGTCATGAATGAATGAAAAAAAAGAAGATAGATTATAAATACTTGACTTTGATCCTTTAAGAAATATTTGATATATGAGAATTACTGTAAACACACTATTGCTTTGTACAACTAGTTACTACCCTTTTTTCTCTTTTAACATAAAACATTCATTTTCTTACAGTATGTAACTTGATTGCGTCAAAATCAGAATAAGCATTTATATAACAAATGTGACAGTGTTCTGATTTCCATGAAAAAATAATAAATCTACTGAGTTGGTGAAAATCAGTTCTTTTACTGTTACCAACTAATAATGAAATTTACATCATATTTTTCATATAACATGCCGGTAAAACAAAATGTGCTTGTTTTTCTCTAATATCTGCTAATCAATAAACTTCAAATCTATCTCCATATTACTTACTTTTGGTGAAACAACTTTTATCAGCTCATTTAAAAACCTAAATTTTCCAATTTCTTGGTGAAATTTCTTCCCACAGTTTTTAACACATCCTTCTAAAGTCTGCAAAAGGATAAAACTTTGTATAAATACTAAAATTCAGTATATGTTAGAGTATGCTTAAATATTCAATATTGTAATTAATGTACTTATAGTCATCTTCCCAGTTATGTAAGACTCTTGAGTATGACTTAATATCAGAATTCTCACTAAGAGTTTTATGGAGAGTCCTAGCTGATTTTAAGGAGTCCCAGGACTCATCATCACTTTTTTTATTTTGACAATATCCTGGTAAGTCTATTGTTTTTTTGTTCAAATTTAACTTTCATTATATGTTGCCTCAAAATATTGACTGGTATAAAATCAATAAAATTTTAACATTTGCAGTGGTTCTCCAAAATTTGGACAAAAATTTTTGTTATAGATATCAAAAACAAATTGGGAAAATTTGCACTCTGCTGTGTAACACAACTCATTATAATTTGTGTTGTTTTATCTTTTATTATTATTATAATTATTTTTTGTTAAGCATTCTCTTAATACTATTTTCTTCCCACAGACATTTATAATCAATATTGAGAATATTTCCATTGTTGCATGTGACATAAAGACCACTGAAAAGTAAAAGTGTGCCTAATTTATTTTTGAATTTGAAAGATATCTTGTTATCAGTCGGTAAAGACTCAGAGGCCATTAAAAATTGTGAAAATTTTTATTGTCGCCATTTTCTACCTTACTATAATGGTGTTTCAACAACAAATAAATTTGAAAGACGATGCATCCCCCTGACTATCAAAGCATATGGACAAAAACTTTAAATTTCAGGATTCATAATGTCAAAATTTAGTTTGGTATGTTGGGACAGTTCTTTAATTTTGATGAATTTTTTTTTACTTCGTTTCTTCTGAAGATCATTGGTTTTTACAAAGTGTGTCCAAAAACATTAATAAAAATTTAAACCTTGGTAGAACCCTGAGGCTTACGCGAGACTATCACTCAGCTTGAACCGATTTGCCAATATTGAAATGGACTACTTTGAGGACAATTTTTCAAGCTTATAAAAAATGTCCCAGCAGTTTCAGAAAAAATCTCGAACTATTTAGTTGAGACATTATTTTACATAATTCAGAATCTGAGTACCTACCAATTAGCTAAGACTATACTTTTTGTAACCAGTACTAACACTGCCGCTCCCTCTCTAGTTGAGATTGTGTTTTACATTGGTTAGACTCCACAAATTAATAGTACTATTTTCTATGTGAAGTGAGCTTACAAAAGTCATGGTCTTGTGCCATCTTCAGAGTAAATAATACACATATACATGTATATATATTCTGAAAGGCCATTATGTTAGCATTGTTTTAATCACTATAAAATTAATAAAAAATATCCATGGAAACCTAGTTGGCATAGCAGCATTTAAAAGATTTCCATAAAAAAAAAGATTTTAAAAATGTTCAATTTCACTCCACTTAGGCTTAAAATTTAGGTCTGATGCAGCGTTTCAATCCAATTGAGGCTTAATTTTTCAGATTCTGCATAAAATTCGATTACATATGTGGAAAAAAAGGTTTACTTTTCAGGCTCTTTTTTCCACAATTTAAATTACCAGTTCAGGTGCCAATTATCACTGTCAAAGTTTTGCACACCACATGTCAATACACAAGTCTTAGTTTAGTACCTCCCATCACTTGTCAGAAGCAAAATCAGTTATTGTTTTCGTATATTTTTAAACTAAAATCTATCCTCTTTCTGTCAATATTACAATTTTGAGGTTAAGACATTTCTTATTTATTTATCATGTAGTCAAACTTTACCAACTCTAACTAGAGGCTCTCAAGAGCCTGTATCGCTCACCTGGATTTAACTTTTCACCTTGAGCAGACCTAAAAATTTAAGTATTGCAGTCAATTTGGTTGGTTTTTCTATAGGATTCTATGTTAAAGTAATTTCAGCTGTGGCAGTCATCTTTGTTGACAGTCCAGATCAACGGATATATATTTCTAAAAGAGAACCTTTTAAGGAACATTTCTGCTAAGTCAAAATTCTGAAAGATGACCATCTAAGGACCATTGCTACCAAATCTAATTCTAATTGGCTTAGTTGTTTCGAGACGAGAAGATTTTTCTGTGAATTTCCCATAGGGTCCTATGTTAAACTAAGTTCTGCTTTGGTTCCAACTGGCCTTGTAGTTTCATATTAGAATATTTTTGAAAATCACCCCCCCTTTTTTTTTCTATTTTCAGTAACAGCAGCCATGTCTGTTGGAAGTCGGGGATGCCAGACATAATTTTGGAAGGGGGCCACCCAAGGACCATTCCACCAAAGTTTGGTCTCAATTGGCCCAGTGGTTTGAGAGGAAAAGATCTTTAAAGGAAAGTTTATGCTGGATGCCATCTTTAAAGGGCAAAAACTCCTATAAGGGGTCAATCAATAATTTGGTTCATGTTGACTTACTTGTAGATCTTACTTTGTTGAACATTTTTGCTATTTACGATTTGTCTTTATCTATAATAATATTCAAGATAATAACCTAAAACTGCAAAATTTCCCTAAAATTAACAATTCAGGGGCAATAACCCTACAAATGGTTGACCGATTCGTCTGAAAATTTCATGACAGGTAGATCTTGACCTGATGAACATTTTTACCCCTGTCAGTTTTGCTCTAATTGCTTTAGTTTTTGAGATATAAACTGAGATAATTAATGGAGTCTAACCATTTTCACAGTACCTCCCAATCTAGTTGAGGCAGTATTTTATGTACAAATTATTCTTATCTATATAGCTGATACTGTATTTAATGTACCTGTTTTTAAAATCCCTCCCTACCTAGTTGAGAAAATATTTTATGGACTTACAGTCCCTCTATATTTTGTGCACTTACAGTCAAAGCATACAATGCCTCCCTTTCCTGTGGAGACTGTATCTTATGAGCTAGTAATTTAACAGCTATTTGTGCTCCTTCTATTTCTTTGTTCACTTGATCACAGAATTCCATAATGTGGTCCCAATCTTCATCTCGATTAGCTGGATTTGTAGCTTTGTCTGCCAAAAAAAATGATAGAATTTTTTAAGACAATATCCAAAAGATGGTCTACAATGCCTAAATGTTCTTAAACTAAAGTATTATTGTTTGTGTTTGCTCTGATCTATTTAGTACACAGATGCAGTCTTGGTATCAAATTAAATTCTACTTAAGCCAGCTATAGTGTGCATTGCTTAACGGAAGTAAACTAAAATTCTATGAATTTCAATCTTCAGTCAACATTTGGTTAAGAAAAATACGCTTTCCACTACAGCCACAGACCCTTAACAGGTTTGGATCAACCTCTTAGAATGGAAAAACCCTCAAATACAGGACTATCTATCCCTTTCATGATGGTAAATTTCAAATACTATTAAAATAAATTTGTGCAATTTAAATTATCAATTCAAAGGCCACCTGTACTAAAAGTGGCATAAAATCCCACTGAAAATTACCTCCCTTGACTTCAATCTACGGTTATTATAAATGTGTTATTTAGTACTAAAAGAGACAAATTTAGATTATGATCTATACATGTTTTTACAATGCAAATAAAAATTTGTTTCACCATACTTCCTTTGTAGCACAAAAACCCGTGAAATGAAAGAACATTGTTTTTAAATTACCCTTCTGTTGTTGTAGTAAACAGCAAAGGGAGGACACTTGTGAAGAGAGGGTCACCTACTTTGAATATGAGCCTGAACTTACTGTCTAGAAACCTCCAATCATGATTTATAAATTGGCATCATGAAAGTCAAACTGCATGCTGAATTATAAGAAAATTTTTTGATACATATAATTAACTTAAAATAAAGAAACAATAAAATATTAAAGTTGTACCTCCAAAACTGTAGGAGATAGCCAACTACCTACCATTTTCAGAATATTTAAAAGAAATCAAAATCATTTGGCCATGCACACCTTCATTATGTATATGAACATCCTCCGAAATATTAAAGCTGTATCTCCAAAACTGTAGGAGAAGATAGCCGGACAACCCATGATCTCTTTAAACAGATAATACCAAAAAATGACCAAGTCCAACTACCTGTCATTTACAGAATATTTGAAAAAAATCAAAATCCTGTGGCCATGCACACCTTCATTATGTATATGAACATTCTACAAAATATTAAACTTGTATCTCCAAAACTTTGGGATGAGATAGCCAGACAAATAATGTATCCTAATCCGGATGGACAAACGGACGGACAGGGGTAAATTAATACACGCCCCCCCCCCCCTCGACATTTTGACGCAGGGGTATAAAAATTTGTTCCAAGACCTCACTGCACTATAGCATGAATCACCATGAATGCATGATAGTATATCACTACTGTCTGGACACCTCAGTTCGTAAAATGGATTTTTCAGAATTTGAATACCTTAATCATTGTGAATTGTTTAGTCACTTGAGTGAAACTGAAAGATGCAATAGGCTAAGTGGTAACAGAAACAATATAGCTTATCTAATTTTGTTCAATCATGTCTTCCAGAGAAACAAAAAAGTTCCACCTATGGAGTTTTCAATGTAATAGGGAGATAACTCTTCCAACAAGATTTTATAAAATTAAGTATTACAACACTGTGATGCATGAGATATGCACAAAGTGCATTAAAAATATTTAAAATAACAGTTTTACAAATTTTATGATAGGTCTAAGTTGATAAATTCAAATTATTAATATTTTGATATTTTCAAGTGTATTAACTTTTCTATTGGAAATTCCCCATTGAGAATCAGTTTTGATGTTGTGAAATTTTATTTGGTAGTTGAATATGCCATGAACTCTGAGAGCTTTTATTATTTAACTCTTGATTTTTGGAAGTAATTCATAATGCTCCTTTTTGAATTCATTCTTTGTGCACCTATTGAAATTACTTTAACTTAGATTAATGGCTTCAAGTTATTGAGATCGGCAATGTTTACTTTTTCCCCCAAACTTTCATTTTCATGTTTCACAGAAGAGTTATCTTTCTTGGCACTGGAAATATTGATTGATTTATTTATAGACCATGGAATTTTATCGGTGCTTACTAATTAATTAAGATATCAAAAATATTAATTGTCATGTTTCGTATGCCTGCATGTTGTCAGTAAAATATTGTTTTTACGTTCCTGGGAAATTATAGGAAAATACAGGAAATAGATGGTGACGTGACTTGGTAGTGAAGGAAAACCAACTTAGAAAGTTGAAATTGAACTGCCCCAAAGACAGGACGTTTTCCTCTGTCCTGACCCTTTTCAATCACATTTGGCATTGTGAATTTGTTAAAGGTTAGTTAATTTATAGCTTAAATATTTTAGCTCATTTTCCAGTAGAATAATTTTCAAAAGACGGTGAATGCCATGACATAATTTTACTTGGAACATGGTGTTTTCCATTATGTATTTTTAGCCCATACGCAGCATGATTTGGGATTTAGATTTTCATAGTAGAGATTTATTGAACTTTGTTAATTGTTTTCTAAACTGACATATTCTTTGAGAATTATTTGTAAATTGTACTAATTTGGACATTAGAAAATTGTTGATTATTATCCTGCATAATAAAGCATCCTGTATTTAGCACTCTTGTTTCATTAAACATGCAGCAATTTACTTTCCTTCCAAACCGCTCAGTAGTGATTCCTTCAAAGGCATGCACACAAATTTGGTGTTAAATTTTGGATGCTCGTCGAAGCCAGTACTGGATATATAATTCATTTTTTACAATACCTGGGAAAATGTTACGACCCAATTCCTGTCAGGGAAACACAGGGAAGTTATATTGTGACAATACTTTTGAGGGCCACAGGGCTGTTGAACAAATTCTATCATATATTTTGCGATAACTTTTTTTATGTCTATTTCTTTACTAGAAAATTTGTTAACCAAAAACAAATACTTAACTGGAACATTGAGAGCAAACAGACAAATGCCACAGTTGTTAAAGAACGCAAACTTACTAGAAAATCAATCTTTGTTTATCAGACAAGGTCGTGTATGTTGTGCTTTTAGGGAACAGAAAAAACTCAAGATTTTCGTCCGCGTGTTCAGCAATTCATCAACCAGGGCATAAACCTGCAATGTTGAAATCTTACAGTAAATTCATCGGAGGCGATCTAAATGAAATGATGTTTGGAATCTATGATGACCGTAGAAAAACCAAGTCTATTTGGAAACGGTTAATGACAAACATTTTTCATAGAATGATGCAGGGTACACACTAAGAATTTTTCATGATGAGTCCTGGGACTCATCCTTTTTCAGAATGGTGAGTCCCAGGACTCATCGCCACTTTTTAACATACATTCCTGCATGATTTTGACCATGGTAGGCCTATTGTACTATTGTTAAAGTTAAATTAAATACATGTGCTGCCTTAAAATACTGACGAATATAATTTAAAAAAAAAATGAACATATGCAGTGGTACTCCAAGCTTGGAAGAAAATTTCTGTTACAGATATGAGCAAAAATCTTTGCACCTTTTGATACAACTTTATTACTTATTATTGCCATTTTATTTTTTAATATTTATTTATCTTATTCTATAATCTTTACTATTATTTTTCTCCAACATAATCCTCCCATTGACCTTGTTTGAACACCTTAATAATCAATATTGATAAAATTTCCATTTGTGCATAGATAAGTCAAAATCCGCTAAATTAATTTTTAAATGAGGTCTAGATATTGTTACCGGTCGGTAAAAAAAAGCTATGGCCAATGAAAAATCAAGAGAATTTTGACTGCCGCCATTTTCTAGCTTACTTTTTGTCGTTTCTCTCCCCTTCCCCTTTGATCTCCAAGAAAACGAAAAATGGAGGCTCCAGATTGTTTATGAAAATAGCGGTCTTCAGACGCAGCTGATTAGATCTACATGCGTCCCAGGGACAAATGAGTTTGAAGGATGACGCGTCCAGTCCAATTTTAGCGCGTCCAGGACGCATATATGCGGCTTAGCGAGAACCCTGATGATGCTTAATGCGTACATTTTGTACACCAAAAATACTGATGGTCTTCAAATGTTACGTTTGGATTTTATCAATGGCATTGTCATTTTGCTTGCATCAGAGCATTTCATGACATATCCGACAAGACGAACAAAACCTGAGGGACAATTTACTGCGTCTTGCACAACTTGAAAACTAAAAACAGTAAAATTGGGTTAGTGTTCAGCACCCGGTA
Source organism: Mytilisepta virgata (assembly GCA_028015205.1). Taxonomy (NCBI): domain Eukaryota; kingdom Metazoa; phylum Mollusca; class Bivalvia; order Mytilida; family Mytilidae; genus Mytilisepta; species Mytilisepta virgata. Next base: position 115,143,777 of record CM051521.1, read on the forward strand.
GTAGAAAGCAAGCAAGGAAAGTTTGTACACGGTGTCCTTAGGGTTTGCATGGACTGTGTCTACAGAGACAATTCAGTTAAGTAGAACACTGATATTTCGTTAAATTAAAGTGAATTCGAAACTTTGTTGTAAATGATTAACGTAAAAACTATTAAAATGAACAATTCTCATCCAATTATGTATATGTTTTTTTTTATATTTAGTCAGTGAAAATTATGTTATATAAAAAAATGTGGCGACAAAATTCCGAACAAGATCAGTGCGGAAAGTTCATAAGAAGTCAATTCCAAGAGAATCGGCATTCTCCCACGAAATAACTGAGGGACAGTTGTGATATTCTTGACAATGTACATGCATTTTTCACATGAAAATTGTGGTCTAAACCAAGTTTTATGGCATATATAAAACCCCCTCTTATATATGCCCCATGGGATTACATAGTCTCCATTTCCAAAAGTGGGGATCCCTGTCCAACCCAGTTTTCGTTTCAAAACTTAACTTAACCGATAATAGCCTCAGCACTAAAAAGGACAAATATACCTAAGGAGCAATCAAAAAAACGTAATCCATTGGACAGACAAACGAACAACCACAAGCACAACAAATAAACACAGAAAACTAAAAACAATGAACAACACGAACTCCTATAAAAACCAGGCGTTCCGGAAGGGTAAGCAGTTCCTGCTCCGTATACGGCACCTGTCGTGAAGTTCAACAAAGTCAATCCGGTGTTGTTCTAAATTGTACTAATTAACTAATTACACCGGATACTGTTCAGAAACATGGGCCATGATGTTGGTGAATATGTCATCTTTACTTGAGCCCCAACGATCTCTCCACATTCTTTCATTAGATACAAATAAACAAAAGACAGAGAATTGGCATTCTGTATGGCAAAGGGAGAAGCAGATGATTCAGAACCATGTGCAAAACAACTCATAGCAGATATATCAACTGGTACAATCAGTAGCACTATACAAGCAAAAGATGTTGCCACTATCCTATGGCTTTGGCACTCCAACACCTATGACAGTAAGAGAGCCATCGAGCTGTACGAGTGCCATCTGAAGAAGCTGGTCATGTTGTTAAGCGTAAGAGAAAGTCCACAGAGACTGAATACCAATACAAAGAGAGGAGGGTTGCAGAAATGCCATCTGAAGAAGAAATAGACAATACCAATGCTGATGATACAGTAGCTATAACAGCAATGTCAATCAAAAATTCACTAAAATATAGCATGAGCCTTGGAAAGAAAGAGCTAAAAGAAAAGATAGAACAAAATAAAGAGTTTGTTGAAATGCTCGGACAGGATGGTTCCCTTAAGACAAAAACAGAAGATTTAAGACTTTCTTTGACGACAATTGCAGTGTACCATCATTTAAACCTATAATTTTATCATTTGTTATATATGATGCTTTCATTTTATAATTAGTGCTCAAAAAGTACGTTATCATATCAGTATTTATTATCCTTAAGTTTATTATTAGTATTTAATGCTTAATTATCTATATGTCCATCATTCAAATGCCTTATTAAATTGTCATGTCATATGTTAATTGCATTATGTGACACCTTTAATAAAAGATTAATTACCTATATGTATTGTTTATTCAAATAAAAACACAATACTGGTACAAAATTTTTATACAAGTATTGTCCACAATATTGGTATACCAGTATTGAGATCATCAACTACAGGAGATCCCTATCCGGACGACTAATTAACCAGCAAAAGATTGTTTAATAATTCTTACATTTAGACTTTAAAAATGCGAAAAATTCGTTTTATGAACGGAGGTGTTTAGACAGTAATTAGCACACTGCTGCAAAGACAGAAGTTCATAACTCCTGAGATGACTACTCTACTGCAATACAGTACTGACAGTAAACAATATGTCTGCATAGAGTAGATATAATTATTTTCTAATGGTTTTGAGGGTGTTGTATATCAAAAATGGTAGAAAAAGAACATCTTGACAAAAAACTAACTAAGCAATGATTCCAGAGTGCGGTCTTCTTCCGCCATCTTGTCTGCGTTAAGGTAACGTGACTTCCGGTCGAACAGAATCGTCTGCTTTTATAGTCCATTTCAGACATATTTTTCAAAATTGATTTGAATACTGTATTTTGATTGGCTGAACATTGGTTATACTGTATAATCTGCTTTGGTCTTATGACATCTCAAACGGATTAATCCACCACTTGTAAATTCCAAATTTCCAATTTTTTAACAGTTTAACCTTTTACTTCAATACCATGGTTCGGGTTAGTTTGGTATTCATAAACCGCGGTTTATTATCCGTAAACTTACAAAAACCAGGTTATTATAATAATATAGGTTATATTGAAATAATTTAATCTGATTTGAATTACAATATTTTGATTGGCTGAACAGCATAGAGCAACACTGGTTATACTGTATAACCTGGTTTGGTCTTTTGACATCACCAACGGATTAATCTGCAACTTGTAAATTCAAATAGTCCCATGTCATTTTTTATGCTTGAATCGAGGAATCATTGTACCCCTTTTTGGAAATTAAATCAGAAAGATTTTTTTTCCAATTTTTAAACGGGTTATATCACCTGTTAAAAAAATTGAAAACATTCCCAAAGGAATTCATCAATGTGTAAACTCAGGCAATTCACTCACAAACTAAATAAAGTCCGATGGACTTTATATGCAAAGCTTGCGAGTGATAAGACCGAGTTTACACATTGATAAATTCCGTAAAAATAACCTTTATTACTTATAATTCCAAAGTAATGCAGAAAAAAATCACGCTTTCCATACGAAATTAACATTTTCTTCATGCACTATAGTGCATGCCTACGTATTCATACGCACGACGTCATGACAGGAATTTATTATAGGATTAAATACGATTTTGTATGAGTTTATCGATATGTAAACTCGGCCGACTCACTCACAAACTAAATAAAGTCCGAATTTGAAACTTTAAATAATCAAGAAAGCGCATGACTATACTTGCCAAATACAAGTTTATCGATATATAAACTTTTATGATTTTGCCCTTCCGACCAATGAATATCTTGTATTTTATCATGTTCAAATTAAAATGGAATTATTATAGGATTATAAACTCGGCCGACTCACTCACAAACTAAATAAAGTCCGAAGGACTTTATGTTGAGTTTGTGAGTGAAAAGTCCGAGTTAACACATCGATAAACGCATACAAAATCGTATTTAATCCATATAATTCCATTTCATACATCGAAAAGATGTTCCTAACCAAAATATAAAAAAAAATAACTTTGCCCTTTTCAGGTGACATCCATCTTGAATCTGGTACTATTTTTGGCAGCTGAGCAATTGAATAAAAAAGTCAACAAGGTCAATTACAAACAGAAAAAAACAAGGAAACTTACTTTTTGATAGATTTTAACATAATCTGAAGCGCACAGAATCCACGCACTGTCCGATTTTTTCCGTAATTGAAGAATCCAACTTGCGTTGTTTACAAATATGACGTTGCAATGTTGACTGTGACGTTCGTGCAGCAAATTTTTGCGGAATTTTTGAAAACGCAATTTTCATCAATTTTAAGCCATTTCTCATTAAATTTTAACTATTATTGTCAGTATCATCCTTAAAATTTATTCTTTTACAGCATTCATCACATTTAATGTCTCATTTGAAACTTTAAATAACCAAGAAAGCGCATGAATATACTGCGAAATACGGGTTTAGCGATGTATAAACTTTTCATGATTTTGCCCTTCCGACCAATGAAATTCTTGTATTTTATCATATGCAAATTAAAACGGAATTAGCAAGTAATAAACTTTTTACCGAAAGTTGGTGTTGGCCAATGAAATTACTCTATTTGATGTTTTGAAAACAACGTTGAAATTATTGAAGCATAACCTTTTCAAAAATTTGAAACATTCCTTAACTGTACTATTGAAAATTGAGTGTTAGGCCTATCATATCCGTGCTATTCTTTATCACTTAAAATAAAATGTTATAAATATTTCCCTGGACAGTATTTTTCAAATACATTCATAATAGACCTACTTATTATTATTTTTGTAGGAATTTGTATACATAAATATTAATTTTAACAAATTTATGACTGCATACTATTTTTATATTTTTGACTATAGGTAAGTGCTCCAAATACTTACAGGGGGTGCTGGGATCACTGTTGATTCCGACAGTACAGATTTCTAGTATTTGTTTAGTTTATTATATCTTTTTTTCCTTGTATCATTGTGGCGTTTTTTTTTGTTGTGTTTCATTCTCTTGATTGTCTTTTCCTTGGATCCTACTGTTTTTTCGTTTCTGTATTCTTTTGCCAATATCTGAAGTTAAACGGTGTGGAACAAAGAGATCATTTTGTGAATATATGGACCAACTAAATCTGTGACCTTGACATTCAAGACATGTTACAATGGTGACCTATCATACAGAGTACAAAATTGAATTTTCAGCAGTATCACAGATAGAGAGCGGGGCTGACTTATGGCTTGTAAGGTTTGTGACATTGACGTCCAAAGAAGAAATCTGAGTCTTATTCGTAACATACATTCCTGTGGTGTTGACCAATCATGCAGAGAATCCTATTATAATTGAAAACGGAAAGAGGAGACGATTCGGTCTAGAACTTTAAACTAAGTCTGTGCCCTAGAACTCCAAGGTAGAGATTTTAAGTAATTCGCGGCACAAGTTCCAGCAGTGAAGAACAATAAAAATAAATATCATCATTAACTCCAAGCTGTTCGTTCATTTTTCATTTTTTCAGTGTAGAGCAAATCATTTCATTTAGTTTTCAGTAATTCAAACCGAGAATAACCAGTGAAATGTATGCCCTAACTAATAAGTTGCACCTATACATGGATTCCATAACTGAATACTAGTAGTATGCTTTGGTGCCTTCATTGGGGAAACATATTTTTATGAAGACAGAATAAATTAATTGCTAACGAATCGTGCAAGATTTGCATATACACTAAATAAATGTATTTTTTGGTAGCTAGGTAGCTAAAATTAACAGTTAGCAGTGTCCTATTGCGGCCATGAAATTAGAATAAATAGTAAAACGGCTTGCCATAATGGCGGCTATTTCGAATTTTAACATTCATAAATTGTCAGAATACTGCCACGTTTTATACATTGAAGATAAGGAGTCGAAATAGAATTGGTAAATTACTATATTAACATTATTAATTTTCAAATTTCTTGTAATTTGTTTATACATTAATTTAAAATATAGTACGTGTATCCCAATACAATGAAATATGAGTACTCCTATACAATATTTGTGGCAAAAATGACAAGCAGCGCAAAAATTCACGTCTTTGTCTGGCACCGATTGTCGGAACGTCACGGTTTATTTTCTTAACAACTACACCGCCATAATGAACGATACGTAACTATGCTTGGCGTACCAAAAGTACAAAGAACAACGTCTAGCGGTCGGTTATCACAAGAAAAATCAACGACAAATCTTCCTCCTATCAGAACTAATGTGAAATTCACAAACTCAGCCAGACCAGGTTCAGGTAATATGTCTTCAAATGGGAAACGCAAGTCGAATAAAAGAGGAGAGAAACCTGGGGAATTTGACCCAGACAAAATAGCGACAGAGGTAAGATATGCACAGTTACAAGCAATATTTGACGAAACAGAAGACGGGTTGGATATCGATGAATTTAAAATCGCCATGAGAAATACTGTTGGACACAAGATGACTGATGAAGAAATAGAATTATTATTCATGAAGGTTGATGCGAATTGTGATGAAAAAGTTGACTGGGAGGAATATGTTACATATAATTTACTCGAGTACCAAGGCAAAACGTTAATGTTTGAAATGATGCGGGAGACTCCATTTCCACCGGAATCTACAACAATTCCTAGTCGACACCGAGATATAATTGTTTCCATTGAATTTTTTCCTACACTAAAGAAAAAGGCAGGTCGGAGTTATGTAGACCATACAATGGGTAGATATTTCACGTTAAGCAGAGAAGGGACTATGTCAGTTTGGAATATCAAAATGAAACACATCAAAAGTTTTAACCCTATTTCGGATTTCGTTGGGGAAAGATCTATACACCCGTGGCTTGTTGGCCTTGTGTGTATGTATAATGTTGGTATGATTGCAGTATCGTCGACAGATCGTGATATCACTCTATTTGATATGCAGGGTAGTAATTTTCTAAGACGCTATTATCTTACAGGTCTAGATGATTGTATTACGTGTATGAGTTATTGGGTAGATTTAAATGACTTAAATCATGCTATTCTCTCAATAGGGGATACGTCTGGAAGCATAAATGTGTTTGTCTTTGAACAATGTTTGCGCGGTGGTCCATTTGTGTCTTTTGGCGGAAGAACAAATACTTTCAAGAAGATAAGCGTCCCTGAAGTAATCAGAGGTTTCTATAAAGGTGTAAGGGGTTACAGATTCAACAAAGTTCATAAAGATTGGGTATTACGTGTGAACTACATTCCAGAACTTACCTCAATATTGTCTTGTAGTCAGACTAACGAAACTTCACTGTGTCTACATGAATTTGGGAAAAAGAAAAAACAATGTTCTGTTTTCAAAGTAAGCAAAGGGATTCTTTGTTTCGATTTTTGTCCCGAAAACAATATTATTGTAACCGGAGGAATGGATTACTGGATTAGAGTATGGAACCCATATGTTTATAGCAAAGCTATTTTCATCTTGAAAGGACATATGAAACCAATAAGTCATGTCATAATAAATTCCAGGAGAAATCAAATCATTGGAATTGACAAAGGAAGGAATATTCGTGTGTACGACATGAAAGATCAGGCATGTTTACAACACCTTAGTGGAAGACTTATAAAACTAGGCAAATTTCCGTTGTCTGCAGTGTTTTTTAACCCGGCTCTACAAACGTTGATTATTGGAACCAATCAACTTGCGATACTTGAAAGGATTGTAATACAGGAACATGTAGCCGATATCAAATCTCACAATAAACCAGTTGTATCAGCATTATACAATAAGACTTTTAAATTTGTTGTCAGTGCTTGTCAAGATTCAGTGATAAGCGTTTGGAATCTCTACAGTGGAGAAAAAATTATCCAAGCAGTAAACGCACATGCCCGCTTAGAAAAGGGTATTGAAGTTCCAGTAGAAATTACGACCATGGCTTTTGATGGTCCTCAGAGACGTGTCATCACAGGTGCCAGAGACGGAAGTATTAAAGTCTGGAATTTCAACAACGGAAACTGTTTGCAGTCGTTTTCTGCACCTGAAGGACTGGAAATCACAGGGGTAGCTAGTGTGAACCATAAGATCTTCACTACTGGATGGTCAAGGCTTGTACAGATTTATATTGATGGATTGGGAGAAGAACACAGGAAAGACTGGAAAAGAAAACACAACGAAGACATTCTTTGTATGTCATACCTCAGCCCAACTATTATTGCTACGGGTTCTTATGATGGTGACGTTGTTGTATGGTCATGCGATACTGGACAGGTTTACTGTACTCTCAATGCTAGTAAAGGTGTAAAATCCATAGGAGATACGAAAACGGTCCAGAATACGGACGGTAGACCAGAAACTAGCGAAAGTTCGGAATCTAAAGATGGCGATTCATCACCATTTACTTTCGAGGATATCGCAGCTGATGAGTTGATGAAATGGAAAGTAAGAAAGGCGAGCCTTGTTAAGAAAAATGATGAAATTATGAATCGTGTTAAAGAAAATGTTTTGTTGAAAGAAAATAAATGGTCTTTAAAGCTTAATCGTATGACAGAAACACCAGTAGAGCATCCCCTCTTGCCTTTGTTTCGGAGTCAACCATCTTCACCAGTTAATGGAAAGTGCTCTCCAACTAGAGATGCTAACAGACGACAGGATTATGACGAGCTCTGTAAGCTATACGAGTCTGCAGTGGAATGCATACTGTTCTTGGAAACTCGTGATAGAGAGAGTGGAGAGACAGCTATAATGATGACAAGTGGGGCAGAGGGATGGGTTCGTGCTTGGTCTATTCATCACCAGGGTGGCCTTTTAGGACAATTCAACGCCGCCCATGAAGTAGGCGAAAGTGTGCATACTATGAACACAGATGAACAGAATCAGTATCTGTTCACAGGAGATAGTTGTGGATATGTCAAAATATGGGATTTATCTGATTATTGTACGAAAAATGTACTTTCAAAGAAACAGAGATCACTTCATTGGAGGTACCTAAAAGAAACGTTCACATATATGAGATTTGCATATCCATTCAAGAATGTTCCAGATATGCTGATATCCATGGATAGGAAACCAATCAACATTGTCAGTAGGCCACCACCAGCGACATCAATGCCAAAAACAACTCTAAAATGGCCTTGGCTCGTTAATTCTTTTCGTGCACATACAAAAATTATCAACAAAATTGAGTATGTTGAAGGTGACAAATTGCTCATTACTGCAAGTAGCGACTGTTCTATAAGGTTATGGACTCTAAATGGAGTATACATTGGTACTTTTGGAGAAAGCTGGAAAAATACACCAACACTTTTGGCACGAGTCCCAACACCGGAAATACGTATTCCGTCAGATCTCCACCGGATTGGGTCGTCGAGCACGTTAAAAGTTTTAAACCAAGGAAGGTCCGGTTTTTGGAAAATTGCACTAGAGGGTGCCAAGATAATCACCCAGTCTAAAACAGACGAAGAACAAGACGAATATGAACAAGAACCAGTAAGTCAGGCCCTTGACAGAATCACATCTCCTAATGTTGACAGTGAAGGTCGAGAAACACCGAAATTAGCCCCAACTGTTCGACAAAAGACAAAGAAGACTAGTGGCAGTGAAATATTAGGCAAATCATACAAAAAAACAAGGTGGCACAGAATGCCTCCCAAAATGGACAAATTCGTTGAGATTAATTCATCGGTAGGTAAATGTGTGCAAATAACTGTAAGATGCCTTCAAATGTATATATTCTATACTTTTTGATATTACACGAATGAGAAAATGCATTGAAAACCCTTCTCCCTTCAGATACATATGAATTAAATGATTTCTTTTTATGTTCTGCTAATCTGGTAAAAAATGACATCACTTTGACTCATAACTTTTCCTTTAATCCGAGATTCATGTGTGATGTTTTGGAAGTGACTATGCCGTAGGACGTCATAGCGCGCCCCATATATAAAACTCTGATTCGAATTTAATTTTCTTATATGTTCACTTCTATAACCATTTGAATATTTATCGCCCAAGACTATTTTCGTCAAACTAAGATTTCCGTTTTCTACGGGGCGCCGAACGGGACTCTTGTGGTTTTGTACTCGAAATTCAATTTTGTACGGACAAAAGTGAGTTTTGTTCAACAAAAATGAATTCAGTTTAGCAAAATTTGTAGCATACTACAAATTTAAATTTTGTCATACAAAATTATGTTTCAGTGGACAAAAGTTACTTTGTCATGACAAAATTCTTTTTTGTATCACAGACTTTACTTTTGTTATCTAATTTGAAAATTGGGCGACAAAAGTCAAATTTGTATGCAAATTAGTTTAGTTTGGATTCTGTGAACTAATTTGCATACAAAACTGAGATTTTGTCACAAAATTCAATTTTGTGTTTATTTTTGTGAGTTTTGTTAAACAGAAGTGAAAATTTAACACAAAAGTCAATTTTGTGTCACAAACGTCATTTTTGTCAGAAAAGTCAATTTTGTATGCAAACGAATTCTCTCATCACGATTTTGTAAGAAGGCCTCTCATTGGATATAGTAACCGCGGGTCTCGCAGGTTCAAGGACACATCATATGGGTGATGCGTAAGTAAAGTCAAGAAATACCAAAGGGATATTCGAAGGAGAGAAATATCGTTACGACTGACAAACTCCGGAGAACAACGAAGACAAGACCAAAACAATACATGCACTACAATTAGAAACTAAAAACGTATGAACAACACAGACCCCACCAAAAAACCGGGGGTAGACTCAGGTGCTCCGGAAGAGTAAGCAGTCTCTGCTTCCTGCAGGACACCCGCCATGCTGCTCATGTCAAATCCGGTATGAGGAAGGGATAATATCAATGGAACAGGTCCATTTTCATTTGGGAAACGGTTTTTTCATACCTGTCAACCAAGTCATGATGACGCCCATAAAACTTTAATAAGGATGACTTCAGCTTAGGAGTAACGTACGTCTGAGCAACTTTTCTGTCAGGAGCCAGGCTCTGTCCAGGAAGTCAATGTATATGTCACAAGCTCTGGAATAACGTAATTCTATTCTGCAAAAGTAAGTATAAATACCTAATAAAGTATATATGGCAAATATTGGACATTTAGTACAATATTGTTAATTCTAATATGACGTCCTTCTTTGGCTTTAATGTCAACAAACCCATGTTACTTATGGGAAAGCCAAAGAATGACTTTTGTGACACAAAATTGATTTTTGTGACAAAAATGACTTTTGTGACAAAAATGACTTTTGTGACAGAAAATTGACTTCTGTGACAAAAATGACTTTTGTGGCACAAATTGACTTTTGTGTTAAATTTTCACTTCTCTTTAACAAAACTCAATTTTGTATGCAAAAAATTTGTATGCAAAATTTGTCATGACAAAAATGAATTTTGTCATTACAAAATTGAAGTTCTGATAAAACAAGTCTGTATCACATAGTTTTGTAAGACAAAAATAATTTTGTTATGACAGAATTGAATTTTGTGTACACAAAATTGATTTTGATTACAAAAAGTTCAAGTCACATTCGGCGCCCCGTATTTTCGGTCATACAAAATGAAAGTAGACTACCTAATTTCGGCTAAGCAGTTTCTTAGCGAACATTACCTAAAACTATAAACTTTTTCTTATGAGAAAATGATAATAGAATTGAAGCATATATAAGGTTTTACTTAAAAAAAATAAATGTAAAAAGTTTAAGGAGAATCGGGATATTTCCCAGTTTAAAATATAGAATGCACTGTGACGACCCCGTCTAAAACAAGCGGTTTGACGTCATAGCAATTTCGGACTCATTTTCTTTGAAATAAATGGATAATTTGGTAAGAAAATATGGTTGAATGGTCCTTGGAAGGTCTACAATTAAAAAATACCACAATTTATATACATAAAATTTTATTTGAATAAGATAACTATTTCTACCCAAAGAAACCGAGACCAAACTTAAGTGTTCCAGTTTTATCATTTTTTGTTTTGTTTTTTTATTTATTTTTATTTTATTTATTTATTATTCGTCTGTTTTTCTTATCTATTTTTGTTCGTATGTTTTTCCTCTTCTTGTTCGCTTCTTCAAGCACTCTAGTTTAAATAAAACGGGCACAAATGTGATGATATTTAATTTAAGGTTGTTTTTTTCTGTCATTTTTAAAATCAGTGATTCCTTTACCCTGTGTCAAAGTAGAGAGTTTACACATTATTCATTAAAGATGTTTTAAGTATGTTTTCTAGTATTTTTACCGGATTAAAATAGATCCTGACAGAAAAGCTGGATTAATAGTGACCGATTTGTTCTTAAAACAGAAAGTGACAGTAAATTTTTCCCATTCATATAATAAAACAATTACTGACTATGTAATAGGTCGCTATCGGGATTGACCCTTTAAAATGTATATTCATCTCGCCTAATGGCTCGGTAAACATTACATTTTCTGGCATTGAAAAATCCTAAAAGCGACCTATTACAAAGTCAGTTGCTGTTTTGAATTTGTATTTTGGTCAATTCAGGTAGATATTGTTAATATACCTCAGTATGTTTTTTCTATATAAAAATTAAGACAATAATTTTACTATTTTGTCTGTTTCTTAACTTGAAACTATTGACCAGTCAATAGTAATGTAAAGTATTGACCGGTAAAGTGTTATCGGTATAATAAAACACTTACTAACTGTTTATTCGGGGAATAGTAAGTTTATTATCCCCTCAATACCAACTATTGCCCTCGGCTACGTCTCGGTGCAATAATTGGTACCTCGGGGACAATAAACATACTGTTCACCTCATACCCAGTCAATCAGTATATAATAATGCTCGATCAGTACTGGTTTAAGTTTTATCATTCGTTTTTTTTTCTCGGTCGATATCACTCGATATGGACGTTTTGTTTCTATATTTAAGTATATGGACGCTATGTTTTTCAATATATATATATATATATATATATATATATATATATATATATATATATATATATATATATATTGACTATATACTTCTAAATTTAGATCCAGATATAAGCCGTTTCCAGTCCGGCATGTTATTAAAGTCATGCAAAATACAACACGCAAAAAGAAAATTTAAGTCATTTCCATAATACACTATTTACCTATGTAATAAATAAATAAAAGACTTTCACTAGGTCAATACGTTATAGGTGGATCTGTTAGATTATATAGACCTCGGACTTTGTCCCGGTCAGTTTAATCTGAACAGGTCCATATATAACGTATTGATCTCGTCAAAAGTCCATAATTGAAAAATATATATATGATTAAAATTTGTGCGTTATAGTGAGTTATAAGTTGCTATACTATAGTGATGCACATGGTTTACACTGATAAAAAAGGATGTGATGGATAAACACAAAATTATTATTATTTTTTAATGTACAATACGTCCAATGTTCTTTAAAAAGCAGCCGAGAAATCCAGAAACAACGAAAATGATTTAAAATCCATTTATTTTAAACAATGAAAAGGGACAGTGGTGATTTTTTTTACTGCAACAGAATTATATATTTTTGTTATTGCAGATTTCTGTATACCGATGCTTGCCTTTCTCGGAGTTGAGCGTGGACGATGACCCTGAACAACTGAAGGTGTTGGACGATCTAAGAAATAAGTATTATGGCGGGTCACTATTGGCTCGAATGCGTGGCGATTTTAAAAAACAAGAGAAAGGGCCTGCTTTTATCGGACTGTATAATAAAATTACCAGTAGGACCCCGTTACCGAAGGGGAAAAATCAAGCTGGTAGGATAAAACGTGTACAAAATAAAGTTCAAAAGAAACCAGACAACTTCTTTGCTGATCTGAATATAAAGGAGAATCCACTAGATAATGATTTGGTAGATAAAATAATAGAAGAACCATAGTAATATGCAATCATTGGGCAGGAAATTTAACAATCGAGAGCTGCTGGACCGTCCAGACAGACATTATACTGTTGTGCAGCTATAAAGAGTAGTTGCTTAACATTTTTTAGAACATTGATTGCGAACGTCTTATGTAAAGAAAACAAGTAAATAAATTATAGTACTGTAATTTTCTCTTCAGTTTAAGAAAGCATGTTACATACTCTTATTGAATACCAATATTCATCTCATTTAATGTTTGCGCGCGATTATCAACATTATAATTTAAGACGATATGCATGGGGTAAATACTGATGAGACGGCCAACCCAGAACAGTACACAAACCTCAAAATTTTGAAGAGATTCCTTTTGGTGTTTGTTCAGTTTGCGAGTGTGTCCGTCGGATTTATATACACCAATAATATGCGTCTAAATAACCATATTACTATAATGTTTCAGTAAGTAGAAGACACCGATAATACTTAGTCCACCCATATATGTACCCTAATCTCAGGTTTCCTTCTGTCTTTCATGACTGTGTCCAGGTCCTTTTCTCAGAAACAACATTTGTCAGAATAACAATATTTGGTAATAAGGAGCCGATGCCAACGAGGTACAATAATGCCATTTATCCGACTTGGTACTATTTTTTATGGTTGGATGTCTTTGAAAAAATTGCGCCCAATTTTCGTAGTGTTTCTCAATGACTATAGACCGCCTCGGTGGTCTCGTGGTAGCGTGCTCGGCCCGAGTGCGGAAGGTCGCGGGTTCGATCCCAGACCGGGTCAAACCAAAGACATTAAAATTGGTATTTGCTGCTTCTCCGCCAAGCACGCGGCATCTAGGAGTAAGAGCAAAGACTGGTCGGCTCGGAGTCAGTATAATGTGTCCGAGTGAGGTGATATGTCTTCCTGCGAACAGTTACCTCGTGAGCTAGCACATTAAAAATCCGACTTAGCGTGTCGGTCTAGTACAAAGCAGGGATCATATTCATTATCATATCAACATGTTCTCGTCCTGGTATGCACCTGGTTGCCACCTTACGTTAAACAATAATTCATCCATCCATCCATCCATCCATCCATCAATGACTATAGGTAGTAGATAAAACATGCTCTGTAAAAAATTGCAAAGTATCTATAACCAATGGCCGTTTGAAAAATGGTATAGCCTTAACCTTATCTTGACCGTGTGAAGCGGCAAGTTTCGGATCTCCATAGTCAGTACCAGAGCACTGTTCAAATAATAAATACATAAAATGAATAGTAAATTGAAGTATATTTGAGTGTTAATATCTGTTCAAGTTCAATTTCTTCTGTCAAATGGGGCATGATCTTGAGCTAATTTTTCACGGTCTGTTGATTTTGTTAGAATTTCTTATATAAAAACAAAACACAAAACTTTCCGTGAAGAATATTGCCTGTGTAATACTTTGTGGGTCCTTGTGGCAAAACAAAATTGACCAAACATAAGGTACCTATATATTGAGTAAAATTATCATTTGCGGAATGTTATTCATGAAAAATGTTACGTAAGTTCATTTAGATAAACGCAAATATGGTTCTTACAGATATTAGCTATGAAAGAGACTGAAAATTAATTTAGAACGGATTGTACAGCTATAATTGTGTGTACTTCAATACTTTATTCTCATAAACTGACAAGTTACAGAGAAATTATCGTATTTCCCTATGGCTATATCGACCTGCTGAGGCCTTCACAATTTCCCGTATTTCGGCACTGTGACGTCGTAAAGAGTAGACCCTAATATGAGCTGACCCGAATATATCAGCGACGTGATAATGTTTGACCCAACGTTGACCCGAATATATCAGGAAAACATCCGGTTTTTGGCAGATGGCCATTGAAAAGTAAGAAATTCCATTAAGATTGCTAGTTAACAATACGATAAATTTATCATCAAGTTTTTTTCAAACAAATATTGTAAAATATCAGCCGCTCGACACAATATGAAGCTTTTTAGCTCGTTCGCTACGCTCACTCGCCGAAAAAGCTTCACAGTGTGTCTCGCGGCTGATATTTTACGATATACGTTTGCAGAAAACCTGATAATATGTACATATACAATAATTATAAAGCTACATATCTGCATGTGTAAACATGTATGTTTAACCTGGAGGTACGACCTTTGTGAAAATAATCTGTAATTAACTAGAATTGTACACACACACGCACCATTACACACACAGAGTCTTGCATGCCTGTGTTCAGGTCCTTTTCTCAGAAATTAACAACATTTGTTGGAATTGACGAATTACAAGCATGCCTTTTATCCTTGGTACGCCGATTTTTTATAGTTGGGCGTCCATTTTTCGAAGTGTTTCTCAATGAAGAGAGGTAGTAGATGAAACATATGTTCTGAAAAAAGTACAAGGTATTAATGGCCGTTTGAAATATGTTATAGCCTCAACCTTATTTTGATCGTAAAAACAGTCAAGTTTCGGAGCTTTAGTCAGTTCCACGGTACTGAAAAGGCTTCCGTTACCTCGTTTAGATAAACAAAGGTCATAACAAAGGTACCGTACTCCAACGTGTATTCAATAGGGGAAAGTCTTAAAATTACTGACAAAACCGAAAAGAAGCTCAACCGTATCAACCAGCGGAACAACCGGAAAACAACTGTCATATTCCTGACTTGGTACAGGCATTTTCCAAAGAAACCAGAATTTACGGCTAGCCAAACCTCCCACTTATATGACAGTCGTTCATAGTTCCGTATTGACAAAAAACGAGAGGAGCAATAAATAAGTAAAAAATTGACAGCATCAATTCCTTTATTATAAAACTCAATTGGAAGGAATTTCCTATTATTATCATGTAAAGGTTCCGATCTCACAGGTTTCAAAAAAAGGAAAAATGTACATCACAAATTATACTGAACAGTCTGTAAAATTGGAGAAAATATACCTGTACATCCTTTGTCAAGTCCATAATCCCATAAACATTTTAGAAAGTTGACAGGCAGTGAAAAAGAGAATGGTATGAATGTAATGTAATCCAAGCGGATGTTGGAGATGGGAAAGAGGGTCACTAAAGGTCTCAGGGATGATCTAGATTTCTAAGATTTTTTTTGACATTAGGACGATGGTAATGTCGTTGACCATGACTACCCTTGGGTCTTATGCTAGTATTGAATAAGCTCATTACATTAACATCACTGCAGGTTGGACTTGACAAATTTCCTACACCTTTGATATTATAATTGCAACCGTATGGCATCGCAGCTCCTAAATCTCTAATCCAAAAATTCTCTCTATCTGTACCGAAAGGTGTACTTGGAATAGGGCTATTAGTATGATCGTAAATTTTCTCGGTGATGCGTTCTTTCACAGACAAGGATGGATCATGGTCCGGTTGATTGAAATGATTATAAAGGACCCTGAATTGGGGATTTTTATTATCAGACCGGTAGTTGATCATCCTGCTCCGCAATGTTTGTCGAATTCCAAAAACATACAAATGCCCACACAGTGTACACTCTATTCCATAAATTACATTTTTCTTGGAACAGTCCAGAGGTTCAAATGACTTTGTATAGCAAGTTTTACCTGTTAAATGGAGTGGTGATTAACATATTCCAAGTTGTACCGGTGTATTTTTTCCTTTTCTCTGTTTGCATGTTGAAATGATTGGAACCTAATCACTAGTAGCTGGGCGTTTTAAATACAAATATGGTTGTATAACATGTTTCTAGCAGATATTTGCTATGAAAGGGACTGAAAATTTCGAACGGATTGTTTATTTTTTCCTATTTTTGTCTAAGTAGCAAACAGCCGTGATGAGCAGCGAACTGTGTGGTCTGAATGAACAGAAAAAAAAACAATCCTCGTCACTATGACGCCAATGGAAAGCTTTTAACGAAAATATAATCCGAGGTTTTGTTTAATTTCATCAGTTGTTTGAAGACCGTCAAACAACACACACGTATCCATGGAATCGAAAACGCCCCTCGTTGATTTATTGGTTCCTACTAGATATTTAATACCTGTTGATCTTTCTACCGCCGAAATAAAACCTGTAAGGAAAAGGAAAATACTTCCAACCAAGGTCAAGAGAACCGAACGGCTGGAAAACACAAGTGGAGGACCCAGCAAAGTGGATCCGAACAAGAAATGTACAAAGTATCAAATGAACAAGAGCTTTGTGGAATTCTACAAAAACATGAATATCTGCAAGGGATGTATAAGGATTAACAACCAGTGGACAAGACTTAATAGAGACCTCAACAGAAAAGTGAAATCTGAACTGCAACAATCTCGAAACGAATACTTTGCTAAACGTTTTCATATGAATCAACAAGCCTGTTGAGGAACATGTAGCTAAAATAATCACTTGCAGGACAACCGGAGCTTATTCGACTATCGAATCCCTGGAAAGAAAGACGTCTTAAATGTATAACTGTGTCATATGTGGATACCAGTCCTAGCGAAACTTCAACCTAGTGCGTCACAAAAGGAATACATACAGTATGGAAGAGGATTCAACAGTGTATAGTGGATATGATTCAACCTCAGACACCACCACAGAAGCCGATAACGAGGAATCGGAACAAAGCACTGACCATGGATCCAACGAAGACTCCGATGAGGAATGCGAACGGTCCACCATAGGACGTCATTATCAAGTACATCAACCGGAATACTCACAGAAAGTAAACAAACTAGCCGAAGTCGGAATGGAAGAAGACAAGGCACGCTTGGCAGCTTATAGAGACATGTTTGGCTCATACGGAGAAGAAATGAGAAAGCATTAACCCTATGAATAAAGACCCCGTACATAGAAAGATCAAGAAAACGGCTAAACGCTTGAGAGAAGAGGAAGACTGAGAATCGAAAGAATAATGGGAATAGGTCGTAGAAAAACGAAGATATCTGCTTAACCGTGTATTGAACGACTACGACCCACCACCATCTGAAGACAGCAATGACTCTATGCGACGGAGGAATTGGAACTAACTTTAACACTATAAAGAAAAACAGAAAAAAATTGTTTGTTAAAATAAACAAAAGGCTCCCAAAAGCCTGAATCGCTCACCTGTTATCTTTTGTGTACAGGTAGATCTTGCATCAATCATTATTGATGTATACCGTCGCAATTTTCTCCTTAATATTGACCTCTACGGCTAAAATATAGAATCCGGAAATATATATGGTTGCTAGGGACTTTTTCATCGGTTGCTATGGACTTGTTTAATGACCTTGACCCTTGACCTTTCTTTTTGACTTGTACAGGTAAATTATAAGGTCCTTAACCCAAATATATATGGTTGCTAAGGACTTTTTCATCGGTTGCTATGAAATTTTTCAATGACCTTGACCCTTGACGGTCCATTTTACTTGTACAACTACCATTTAATTTATTTCAAGTAACGCCCTAAACATCTGTGACAATGTCAGACCATTATTTTCTGTGTACATGTAAATAATCTTTCAAGGGCAAAAACTCCTATAAGGGGTCAACTGACGATTTTGGTCATGTTGACTTATTTGTAGATCTTGCTTTGCTGAATATTTTTGCTGTATACAGTTTGTCTTTATCTATAATAATATTCAAGCTAATAACCTAAAACTGCAAAATTGCATTAAAATTAACAATGCAGGGGCAATAACCCAAAAATTGGTTGTTCGATTCGTCTGAAAATTTTACGACAGGTAGATCTTGACCTCATAAACATTGTTACCACTTGTCAGTTTTGCCCTAACCGCTTTAGTTTTCGAGATATGAGCCAAAAAGTACATTTTCACCTATGTTCTATTTTCTAGCCAGGGCAGCCATGTTTCTCGATGGACAAGAAAATAAAATATAAAATTTATACAAGATACCCTAAGGATCTATCAGCCTAAGTTTGGCTGAAATTGATTCAGTAGTTTCAGAGGAGAAGATTTTTAATAGTTTACAAAGATGACGAAAAAAATGTGAAAAATTTTCTTTAAAGAGCAAAAAGTTCTATAAGGGGTCAATTGACGATTTTGGTCATTGTTGGCTTATTTGTAGATCTTACTTTGCTGAACATTTTTGTTGTTTACAGTTTGTCTTTATCTATAATAACAACCAAAAACTGCAAAATTTCCTTAAAATTAACAATCCAGGGGCAATAACCCAACAAAGGGTTGTCCGATTTATCTGAAAATTTCATGGCTGGTTGATCTTGACCTGTTGAACATTTCTACCCACGTCAGTTTTGCTCTAAATGCTTTGGTTTTTGAGATATAAGCCAAAAACTGTATTTGACCCCTATGTTCTATTTTTAGCCATGGTGACCATGTTTCTCGACGGAAAATAAAACACAAACTTTAATCTAGATACCCAAAAGATCATTCTCAGAAATTGGTTCATTGGTTTCAGAGGAGAAGATCTTTAAAAAAATTTACGACGGACGCCAAGTGATGGCAAAAGCTCACGTCTTTGTATATGTTTATACATATATAGCCAGTCAAAAGCCTGGATAAATGCAGAGTGGTCTTTAAAATGACCGGGTGTAAGGGTGCTCTCGCACATATCCAATCTTTAACGAACAACAATCGACCATCACTAGCAGCAGCAGCAGCAGAAAAAAATCGAAATGAGATTAAGAGCATGGTGCTGAGCAGTGGTGCCCAGTGAAGAGCAACACGGAGCAAGAGAACAGCAGCAGCAGCAAAAAAAGAAAACCGAAATGAGCACGAGATCATGGTGATTCAGCAGCGATGAACAGTGACGAGCAGCATGGAGCAAGAGAAGAGCAGCGATGAGCAGCGTAGAGCAGCATGGAGCAAGAGAAGACGTTTCAATCCGTTTTCTACTTCCATGACGTCATGAAAATATGGATGCCTCCGCACATAAAAACTTGACTGCAGAGTGGCCTAAAAGAATAAGGGATGACTAATGCAGCCTAACTTATGATAGCCAATCACAAGCCTGGATAAATGCAGAATGGTCTTTCAAATGACCAGGATATAAGGGTGCTCTCGCACAGATCCCATCTTTTTCTAACGACAATTAATCGACCACCACTAGCAGGAGCAGCAGAAAAAAAAACAAACTGAGCATGAGAGCATGGTGCTGACAAGGACGTATATTAGACATGTTAGTTATACGTCCTTGGTGCTGAGCAGCGAATAGCAACACGGAGCAAGAGAAGAGCAGCCAGTAGCAGCAAAAAAAAAAAAACGAAATGAGCACGAGAGTATGGTGCTGAGCAACTTGGAGCAAGAGAAGAGCAGCTATATGAGCAGCACAGAGCAGCATGGAGCAAGAAAAGAATGTTTCAATTCATTTTCTACTTCTATGATGTCATGAAACATCGATGCCTTCACAAAAAATAATAAAAAATAAAATAGAGAAAAAAAATTGAAGAAAAAAGATTTTGGAAAAAATGGCGGGGAAAATCCATCACTTGCACAAATCACTTCCGGTTACCTCCGGTTCCGGTCACGTGACTTTGCTTCCGGCCCCTCCTCCTCAAATGATAACTGAAAGGTGCGCCTATACTACTCGCGGCATATGCAATGGGAAAGAACGATTAAATGACTAATATGACCTCTGGCAGGGATCATATAATACTATCATATACAGTTCCCGCCTCTGGTAATATAATGTCTACAAAAAAGAATTCATTTAAAAAATAAATTCAGGCTGTCCAGCGGCCCTAAAATTCCTAAAAAATCGTAACTTTTTTTAGTTTTGTCAAAATTCCTTAAAAAATTTTGAATTCAAGAGGTTGAAAAAAAACACTAATTTTTCATGTCAATTCCTATTTTTTTTTATAATTCTACTCTAGCAATTTTGAAAATTCATTCATACTAAATGTGTCTTAATGTAGTTTGCAGATACGATCAAAGACAATCTTATTCTTTGGTCGATATTCAGACCTCCTCCAGGACAGGGGCAATTTACGCAGAATTGAGTACAGAGACGAACAGTACAGTAGATATCACAAGATGACACACAGTAATGAGTAATACTATAATTATTCAAAGTATAATAAACCGATTACATTTTTTTGAAACAGACTATGCACTGGTCCCTTTCCAAAATTATCATCGTTAAACCAGTTATTGTGTTTTCACATGCACAAGGGGCTTTTGGATCTCTTAAGCGGCCTGCCAGGGCAACAAAGGTGTAAACAACTTATCGACTCGGTAAATTACATATAACATGAGGATAACAGGGATATTTAAATAACTGGAAATGACACTGAATTATAACTTAAGAAAACTCCCAAGATTTTTCTCAGTTACCTTGTATCCTGGGACTGGTTACCCCAACATAAAAGGTCTAATGAAAATCTTAACTCTTAAAAAGTCTTATTTATTTTTATACAACCGCAAATATTTGTAGTCGTATTATGGTATCAACCAGTCATCATCATTGTTGGTGTCGGCATCCATAGAAAGTTAAGTTTCCACTCATTTACTTTGGTTCTAATAATTGATCGATGCTTGATCTTTAATGTAGAGATGTCAATCAAATCATTCCCACTACTACACTATAAGGGCTAAAATTAAAAGTTTCAGCAACATGGCGGCATTTGCTTCCGACGTGATTACGTGAATAAGAATTATCTTGAACAAAATAACCAAATTTTTCATCATTAAAGGGAAGGACAAATTCGGCTATGCAAATATACTTAAATATGTTTGTACAAATTGTCCAAAAAAAGATTTTTCACATGTCATGCACTGTCTCTAGTATGCCTTGACAGATTTTTTTTCAAACTGCTTACACGATGATATTTAGTTTATTGTTACACTGTTATAATTTACATATCTTAAGCTGTTGAAAAAGAAGCATGACAATTAATTTGCTAAAATAAAATCAATAACTTCATAGCTGTTGCTATAATTTCCAATATACAATGGGTCAAAATTAACATGATTAACAATGTTTAGGAAACTAAAATTTTTTATTTTTCCTCCAATTTCAATTTAGTTGTTTCCTTTTAATTCATGTTCATGGGTACTTTCAGTAGTTTGTCAACAGATGTTTCTTATCTTTTATGGTTTTCAAGATATAAGGGGGTAAAAAAGTAATGTGGCCGAATATGTAAATTTTTAGCTCACCTGGCCTATAAGGCCATATGAGCTATTGCCATCACTTTGCGTCCATCGTCCTCTGTCCGTTAACTTTTCACATTTCAATCTTCTCCAAAACCCCATGGTCAATTGAAACCAAACTTGGTGGGGATGTTCATTTGATGGTTCTCTACAAATTTTATGTTTTTGGTACCGATTCAAAATTCAACATGGCTGCCAGGTCCATTTAAGCACTCTGATTGGCTGAAATTAAAAAATCTTATTACATGTATCTGAAACTACAAAAGCAATTGAATTGTTGTATTGCAGGAATAATCCTTACATGGTCCTCTACAAAGTTTTTTTTTTTTGTGGCGATCTGAAATCAAAGATGGCAACCACCACGGGACACATTTAACTTAGGATCCTATGGTAAATATATACAAACATCTTGTCAGAAACAGTTTGACAGATGGATGTAATATCATGCCTGAATGATCAGATAATGGTCCCTAACAAATCAATGTTTTTGGTGCCGATCCGAAATTCCAAAACATGGCTGTCTGGACCATTTATGCACTCTGATTGGCTGAAATTAAAAAATTCTTCTTCTCTGAAACTACAAAAGCAATTGAATTGTTATATTGCAGGAATGATCCTTTTTTTTTTGTTTGGTTGGGGTTTAACGCCGTTTTCAGCACATTTTGGCCATTTCGTGGCGGCCAGTTTTTATTGGTGGAGGAAGCCGAAGTACCCGGAGAGAACCACCGACCTTCGGTAGGAAAATTGGCAATCCTTGTCAATTAAGATCGCAATCGAACACACCCCGCCGCAGGTGAGATTCGAACTCACAACCCCAGCGTTGACAGGCTAGTGATCGATAGTAGTCATGACGAACTACCTAGACCACTCAGCCACCGAGGCCCCGGAATGATCCTTAGATAGTCCTCTATGAAAATTTATGTTTTTTGTGTCAATTTGAAATCCAAGATGGTAGCTGCTGGGATACATTTAACATAGGATCCTATTGGAAATACATACAAACATCTTCTGTTTAATTAAATTTAATTTGCAGTCACCATACCTTAACTTGGCCATTTCGACACCAAACTAATACCAGCAATGGTCTTTTTCAGATATATGTTTGATAACCTTGAATGTCAACAAAGATGGCCACCAAACCCTAACTTTGTTTAACATTGAACCTATGCGAAAACTAGCCAAGATAACTGCTACACTTAAACTATCAGTCCAGCTGAAGGTGGACAAGTAAAATCCAGGTGTGTGATACAGGCTCTTGAGAGCCTCTAGTTTATTTTTGTTGTTTTTTGTCTGGTTTTTGTGGAAGTTTTAATGTTACTGTGTAATATATTGTAATATATATTACAATATCCAACACTTTATTGGGTCAAGTATAATAGTGTTTCCACACTTACTTCAGCTGTTGACCGTTCCACATGTTACGGTCATATCCTGTTCGCTTAGCAAAGCACTTTATTTAACAACCACTGGAGCTGGAACTTTCATTCGGAAAAATCTGTGAAGAAATTGCAACCTGGCAAGATAGGGTGCTCAGCCAGTAGACTAAATTAACCCTTTTTCTTAACATTTTACGAAAACCCCAAGTCTTTAAGACATATGTTTCAAAATTTGAAGAATTATTTTTTTTTGGTGGTATTTAGTTGTTTACTTTGCCAAAATAAATAAATTTGTGATTGGACAATGTAACACATGTGATCATTACTGGTTGAGTACCTTTCCTAGCCTAGAAACCAGTCACACAATTTGTGATTTCTACACAAAGTATTTAGATTTTTCAAAGAAATTTCTGATTTTGTGTAAAGTTATTTATCTGATGATTTCAAACAATGAATAAAATTTTAAACATGCAGTTTCAAGTTGACAGGAAAACCTTTGGTACCCAGCAAGATAGGGAAAACAGAGTTGCAACATTTCCATTGGATGCCAGAAAAGGTTCTGACAGTGTTCAGAATTTGGTGAAGCTTTTAATTAAAATTTTGGGTGAAATAGTTAATCAACCACACAGTTTTTTTTAAAAATTTTTTGACAATTTGTTTCATATTTTAAGATGTCTAAAAATCATTTTGGATATTTAACACCAATAAATAAACAATGCTGTTTATAAATTAATCTGTCTAAGACAAAAAAGAAAAAAAAGGTTTGATATATGTAAAGTTGCCAAAGGTTTGTTCCTCTGTCCATCTATGGTCATTTAGCTATTGCAAGGATAGGGCCTTAATTTTGATTCTTTTTGAATTGGAATGCAGGTTCATACTCAACAAAACATTGCTTTCATTTGTTACAAAAATCTGAATTGGGAACATTTGTATGAGGAGGAATACTTGTAAAAACACTTTTATTTTTTAATTCTTGTTGTCTCGATAGCACTTGCTTTATTTTGTGAATCCTATTTCTGTAGAAAATCCTCAGATTAGTTCAATTAACAGAAAAATATGAAATAGGGAACCGTTTAAAGAAGGTGGGAAATGTTAAAATATCACATAATTATAAACCACACAAACAAGTTGCAAAGGGAAAAAGAAAGCTTAAAAAACTTTATCCCAGCAGATCACTATAGATCCACCCCTTTATATAGTGGCATGGGGTAAGATATCTTTCTCACTTGAGTTTCTTACATTTCAGATAATGTAGTATCATGAGCAATGATGTTGATTACAGTAGTCATCTCAGTGTAGGATCAGATAGGGAATTAGACAGTTTATCACTGATTAGAAACCTTGACACATCCCAAAGTGACGTTGAAAACAGAAAATCTTTTATCATGAGTCATTCTGACAGACATGGTGATGGAAGAATCCCTAAAACTGGACACTGGGCATCAGAATTTGGTACAGTGTCAGAAGTTTTAGATACAGAAAATGGAGAAGATACACCTGTTAGAAAATTGAAACAGAAAAATGTTACTATTAAACCAGTAGAGAGGGAGTATTCTGATGCATATTTAGAGAGTAATTTACGAACTCCAAGGTATAACACACATACCTCGTATGAAGGAATGTTGGAGAATCTAGATCCAGATGATCCATTTGATGGTGATTACAAACCATCTGGAAAGCCGAAGCATGATAAACATAAAAAATCTAAAAAAGAAAAATCTCCTGACAGACGTTCAAAAATACCAATGGTAGAGAAGAGTCAGTTGGAGACAATGGTGAAAAGTCGTAAAAGTAAAAAGAAAACAAAAAGAGGGCATGATTCAATGGAGAGTACAGAGACATATACCATAGATGGTTATACCAATACGTCATACAAAACTTCAGAAACAGATAAAGCATCAGTGAAAAGTAATGGTACTTACACACTTACTGAAATGACAAGATCACCACGTTCAGTCAGCTTTACAAGATCCCGAAAGTCAAGGATGTCACGTCGCCACATGATGGGAGTTGATAAGGTAGCTTGATTTTCAGTTACTTTTTTATAATGTAAAGATGTAAAGTTTTCAACAAAATAATAAAAACATCAAAAATTCTAACAAACCTTGAAAATTGATTTAATTAGTTTAAATTTTTGATTTAATAACTACATGAACTATGATCAAAATTTTTAGAATTTAGTCATTTAAAAGTATTTGTGATAAACACTTTCTTATTTAAGCATGAATATTAAATATACATTTCAGAAAGTCTTTATTGATTTTGTGAAGAAGAACAAAATTATGCAGCGCAAAGGCAAATCTGTTAAAAGGTAAGTCTGTTGTCAGAGTAAACTTGGAAGGAAGAGACAAATTATTTATTCAAGTTTACAGAATGTTGAAAGGTCCACTTTGGTTTTATATCAATAATTCTGAAAATGGAAATGGTGAGTGCTTACAGAACTACAGACAATAGTAAGAAACTCACTCTGCAGGATTATTTGAAGTACCGGTAGGAGAGGGACGTGTATCTTCGGTTTTACAAAATTTCTCTACTTTGTATCTTAGGGCATAGGCTGCTGATAATATTGAGAGTTTATGGCAAAAATTCATTATATAATTAATTATTTTGGAATGCAGCCATAATAACATTTAAACTAAGTTTTGAAAAACCTTTATACTTGTACAATCATAAATGTGTTTAATTGTAAAAATCCTGGAGGGTAATTATAAGGTTTTCTTTAACTTTAACGAAACTTTGAACAGTGATTGAAATTATGTTTCTCATATTTTGGACATATTTGAATGATTGTGTCGCAGGTTTTCAATGTTTGGAACTTATGTTAGTCATTTATGTGCCATATGCTATTGAGGTTAACTGTTTTGTGTCATTTTAACTCCAAGAGTATTTTTTTTTCATTCATCATTATACAGACATTGCATATTGACTGTACACAAACTGCAGACGTTCAGCTTCTTCATGTTCTTTTTAGCTTTGTTTATAACTCATGTTCATTTTACATTAAACATATATTGCACATTGAATATATATAAATTGAAGGTGTTCACTTTTTTTTTAAGCAGTTTGAAATCTTTTTTTGGAAGATTTACTTTGTATGGACCTGAGTCATTTTCATCACATTCCACCTATTTTGTGTCCTTTATAACTCTAAGAATTTACATTCAACATGACACAAACGTTGCACTATAATTGCACATCATTGAAGATGTTCATCGTCTGTTTTGGATGGATTTGAAATAGTTTTCCCCAAAGGGTACCAAATTCCTTCGATAAAAAAATATTTGTTATATCGGCAAATCAAGGTGAGAAATGTAGAGAAATTACTCAGCTTTGTCTGTTTGTTTGTCTGTGTGCCTTAAGAAAATTTTTGGTGCAGAGTTTGTGTAATCTGAAATGGCCATGCACATAAACATGTACGTCCTATTCCCAGAACCGAACATAGTTTAACACGGGACCCTATGTGAAAATTGACTGAAAAATTTTCTTTTCTTAAACCATTCATATTGAAACTTGACAGCAAAGTTCCAGATTATTGGGAATATAACTAGTCAATAAATGTCTGGACAAGGTGTTTGTTTTGTTTCTATGTTAAAGTTTGTTCAAATATTCTATGCCCAATAAAATGTACTATGAATCACAAAAATTGATAGGAAATGCTGTAATTTAAACAATAATACTAATTTCATGTTTTTTCCTTCAAAATTAAACAGATAAAAATTTATTTACAATTTGTTTATTTCAGTACTCATTTGCATGGCAGTAAACACATTCATCACTATCATACCGACAGTTGTCCAGAAGATTGTGATTCGTTTGGAGAAATTATGTTTCATGGGTATGGACATGACATAGAAAAATCACCGGTGAGTAAAAACTAAACAGCTAGAAAGTGTAAATAGTACAGAATAAAATTATACTGTGTTTATTTGTGTTGATACTCTTGCATGTATATAATTAATTAAAATAAATATATCTGAGAGATTATGTGTAAACTTGGGAAATTCTACCATCTTATTATATTCCTGAGATACATGTACAAACATGGAGTCACTCAGTTAATGTTAATTAATGCAGTAATTAACTGATAATTATTTATGAAAGAAGTTTGTTTGATAACATATAGATTAAATAGCAAGTCTATATTGTAGATTACTTTTCATTGGATTCTAATTTTCATGTCTTTTGAATGTGGTAGTTTTTGGGAATTTATGAGAATTTTATAAAATTTAGTATGCAACTACATGCAAAGCAAGATAAACATGTATTACAAAAAATAATATATATCACTTTAATACTTCTTGAAATATGGTTTTTCAGGTTTTGATAAATAGTAGATGTATAAATATATAGAATGGTCATAGTTGCTTCAATATATTTTAAATCTTTTGATTTTGATTTCTCAAAATGATACATGTATCCAAAAAATTTTTGAATGATACATTGTTTCCATCAAAAGTTTCATTTCATTGATATTATATGATGATTTAATGAGTTATTTGTGTGTCATCTATAACTCCAAGAGTTTACATTCAACATAATACAAATACACCTTTATTTACAATCTTTACAATCTACAGAAATTTCATGTATTTAAGAATATTTTTATGACTTATTATATTTAAAAAACACAAAATTACTGAAATGATGAATTTGATATAAAAGATATAATTAATGTTAAATAAAGTTACTTTCAAATATTAATTCATAATGTTCACAGGGTTTGGACAGGTCCTTGAAATCCTTGAAAGTACTTGAAAATGCAAGTGGGGAAATCAAGACCTTGAAAGTTCTTAAATTCTGCAAAAAGTCATTGAAACACAAGAAAAATAAAATTTCATTATTTACGCACTATTTTCGGGGAAATGTGCTATTTTAAGATACATGCATTCTGTGACTGGAGTATAGTCCCAGTCTGATTGAAATATACATCTGCAAACTCCGTCTAAAAAGCCAGTTTGTTCATAATTATTTGTAGTTGTAAGTACGAATGTAGACAAGCAAAGAAAGGTTCTTAAAAAATGTAAATTTTTCCTTGAAAATACATGAAAAATCTTTGATCTTTTTTTAATGAAAATTGTGTATGAACCCTGTGTTCATGAAATTTATTTTAAAATATTTATATAAAAGCATGAATTTATTATATTGTAAAAAAAGGGATATTAAAGTGATTAGAGGATAGGGTTACCATTGTCTCTATAGAAGTCAATTTTAATATATGATTAATTGCTGCTCGCAGCACAGACATTCTAGTTATGATGTCAACAGAACAAGAACATTAGAATTGGTATCTATAACTGTAACTATCCTGTCTTATATCCTGGTCTGGTATGAGTTCTCACATGAAATTGCTAAATTGTGAAGCATATATAGGAAAGTGTTATAAGACTTTTCATTATATTATAGTATTATTGTGTTTTTATTTCAGTATATAAGAATTTCTCCAGACACAGAACCCAAAAGAATATTTGACTTGATGGTCAATATTTGGGAATTATCCCCTCCTCAGTTATTGATATCAGTCACAGGTGGTGCCAAAAGATTTGACCTTAAACAAAGATTGGCCAGTCGATTTAAAAGAGGACTCATGAAAGCAGCAACATCAACAGGTATAGGATAGAATCTTGTTTTGATATGAACAGGTATAGGATAGAATCTTGTTTTGATATCAACAGGTATAGGATAGAATCTTGTTTTGATATCAGCAGGTATAGGATAGAATCTTGTTTTGATATCAACAGGTATAGGATAGAATCCTGTTTTGATATCAACAGGTATTTTTTTATGGATATAGGATAGATCTCTGTTTTGTTTTTGATACTGACTTTAGCATGTTTCAATTTAGGTCAAGTCAGTTATTGACAGGTTTAAATTTTTTTTGATTTGACAACATGCAGAATATTCAAGAATAAATCAGTATATCTTTATAATATTCAGGACTAAATAGGGAATTTTTTAATCAGCCTGTTATCAATATTCTAACTTTTTTACAGGTGTTCTCACACTAGTTTTGATTTTGTATCTCTTGGCATTGTCAGACATGTATTCAATGAAGGAGGTTCTGTCTCTGAAATATTATGCATTTCTCTGTGCTTAAATGTGTTCTGGCACAGCTATTATTGATAATAAAGATTTCCTAACATTTGGTCCTGTTATAAATTCACATCCTATTTGGTCAAAACAAAGGTGTCCACTTTAGAGAAGCAAACATTTTGAAATAGTAAAACGATGTTGGAAATAAATCACAAAATAAAGAAGTCTCATACCTTTCAAACTACTGTTTCTCAGATTTTAGTAAAATTTGAAGTATTCACAAAACGGGAAAAAATGTCATGTGTAGAAATGATATCATTAAAATATTCTTTTATAGGTTCAACTCTGTTCTAAGGTGCATTCACACAATATGATTTTTAATCTGATTTAAATATCGGTTTTGAATAAAAGTATGGCATGATAATCACAAACTTTTTTTTTTAGTTTTTAGTTTGCTTATAACACACTATAAAACTGAAGCATTGGGTCCAGTGTTTAATGGGCTGAAAATTTGTATCATATAAATGAACCAGGTACTGGCTGTTCTATACTGTAAATTCAAAAATAAATGGAATGTTTTATGAATGTAAAAAAAAAAAGATTTCATAGGATAGAAATGGCAATAATTAAGCCTAACATTTCAGTATTTGCTTGTATGAAATTTAATAATATTCAGTTGCCACATGTACAAGAATTACTCTAATTAAAATATGTATAATTCTAATTGTTGAAGAATTGGAATAATAAGAAGGCCCAAAAATTTACGAAATTGCAGTATTTATACAGTATTGATAACAGAAGCTTCTATAGTTGACATAATGTGACACTTTTACTACGCTTCCTGCTCCATGTAAACAATTACCAGTAGTCATTTGACCTAATATAACTCGAGTTTGCAAGAAAAAATTGATTACCAGTAGGATCGATAAAGACATACCAATCAGTAGTGTTTTTTCTACATTTCAACAGTGAAAACAAAACATATTCTTATATAAAAAATCTTTATCGTAGTTGAAAGAAATTGATCATTTACAATTTTTATAACTTCTGAACTTTTGATGCTAAAACAATTCTCTAAATTCTGATGAAAATTATAAAATTGTCGTATTTACTAACATGTGAAGTTAATCTTAATGAATTGTAATTCACTAAACGATTTCTAAGAATTATTGTTATTTCAATAGTAATGTCATAGATGAGAACATTCCATCTTTATGGTAAAATTTCACAGTTGTATACATACTTTATAACATGTGTATATTCACGGGGTCAGATATTCTGGTAAAAAACACAGTCACTTTATTTATTGCTTTATTGTTTGTCAGTCGTGATCTGACTTCCTATAGTACATTAGGCAGATAGCTAAAATCCACCATAAAGCAAAATAAAAGCTTTCACGGGTCCTCTCTGCTCTTTAGCAATACTCCTATAAAGAGTGGCTCGAATTCAAGGTTAATATTATTACACATGTATTAAAATAGGCTCCTCCTTTTTGTATGCTAATTATAATTGAGTTTTTCACAGAAATAACTACTTAAAGTACTCAGTTTTGTACAGCTCTAATCACCATCTAACTTAACATTTACTACTTTATACACCATATAAATACAATTTTTTAAGTATGGCTTAGGTCACATGTAAAAAAAAAGCTAGTTTATAGGCTGTTCATTTTCTTTGTTTCTAGCTTAGAAAATAGTATTTTTCTGTAGATTTTAACTACCAACATTACCATTGAAGTATAACATGGAAACTTAATAACAACTTATATGGGAAATAATTATTCTTTGTATGTTAGTTATTAGCACCAATTGACCAGACTATCCCCAATTGCATCAACAATTGATATTAATTTAACAGAATTATCAGTTTTTTCTATTAATTGAAACTGTCATTTTATGAATTTGAATTTTGTTATGCATTTGATTAATAAATAATTTAAAGATTTATTCTGTCTCAATGGAACTTTAACCTTTAATTATATCGCTTGGGTCTACTTTGTATTGTAAGTGCCGAGTTTATCTGAAGGAGTATTTGCTTATCAATAAAGTTTCTATTATTAGCACTCAAAGAGGTGTCATTGTATCACTAAGTGGGACACAATTCAAAGTCGAGTTGACCATGTTTGCCAGGGATATTCACTTC
The DNA here is from genome assembly GCA_028015205.1 of Mytilisepta virgata. Taxonomy (NCBI): domain Eukaryota; kingdom Metazoa; phylum Mollusca; class Bivalvia; order Mytilida; family Mytilidae; genus Mytilisepta; species Mytilisepta virgata. Next base: position 115,175,439 of record CM051521.1, read on the forward strand.
ACTGGTGGCAAAAATGCTACTGTGGTGGCAAAAAAGCTACAATATAATTTAAAACTACAGATGCTTTCATAATGCCTTGCTCTGTTTCAACGCCTAGTTGTAAATAACAGGTGCTTGTATTGTGCCTTGTTCCGTTTCAGGTAGTATCTTGCTTATATTATTTATAAATTACATGTTATGCCTTATAGTTTATTTATAGTGTTCTATGATATGAATATTTTGAGTGTTTTAGGTAATATCTGGGTCATATTATTTGTAAATAATTAGCCCGTGTTGCCTTGCTTTTTTTCAGGTTACATGAGCCTCATTTTGTTTGTAAATGATAAGAACTAGTACAGTGCTTTGCTGTGTTTCAGATAAAACCTGCTTCATGTTTACAATATATTTCAAAATTACAGGTGCTTGGATAGTAACAGGAGGTACTGCTACGGGAGTGATGGAGTTTGTAGGGGAAGGTATTAGGGAACATATAATATCCTTTGGTAAACGTGACAACATTGTGGCCCTTGGAATCCCTACATGGGGAGCTGTAGCTGGAAACGAGGCATTAGATGGTGATGATGTAAGAATAAGTTTGATTTATTTATGATGTGTTATTGACTCACAAGCTATTTTATTATATTTTTTTGATAAATGAACACATGTAATAATAACTGTATTAACCAAATATTTCAAGGGCCTTGGTGGCCGAGTGGTCTAGGTAGTTCGTCATGACTACTAATGATCACTAGCCTGTTGACACTGAGGTTGTGAGTTCGAATCTCACCTGTGGCGGGTTTTGTTCGACTCCAGCCTAAATTGACAAGGATTGCCAATTTTCCTACTGAAGGTCGGTGGTTCTTCCACAACCAATAAAAACTGACTGCTGTGAAATAGGCAGATATGCTGAAAATATCATAAAACCCCAACTAAACAAACAAACCAAATTTTTCAGACTTCTGAGAACAGGTGGCATTGAAGAGAACTTCAATTTAAAAATTAGTTTGTTATTTTTAGTACCATACTTTTTGGATGTTTGGTCGAGGGTTTTTTCATGAAAATTCAATCCTCAACCTTTTTTTCATGGTAGCTGAAAAAATATCATGTCCTGAATGATGTCAACATTCTCTTTTGCAAGACCTTTTCAGGAAAGAAATTTAATTATATGTCTTCATTTATTGTGTAATTATAATGATTAACTTTGTTACAATACGTTATCTGGTTGTTTTTTTATTTGTCACTGTTTGTTTACAACATGAAGAAAATAATCATGCGAAGTAAACAGAGATCATATCTAGAACCAACAATGATGCGGATACAGAATTGGGTGTTATCGAACATATTAGTAAAACTAAAAGCAAATTTTTTCTGTTGTGATTGTTATTAGAATAATATTTCATGACGCATGAAAAAAAATAAACTGTCAACCTATAATAGATTATCTATTATTTTTTTTATAAAAGAACCTTTCAGGTGTGCTCCTTTCAACAGGAGAATCGTACATAGAAGTAACTGTTTGTGAAAAGGTGTATTACGGTTTTTCAATAAATAATGGCAGCAGGCAAAATTATTGTCTTTTCCTTGTTTCAATTGTTTTTTTTTCAACCTGAAAAATTGTCATATTGTTCAGTGAAAAGTACCAAATTAAATGATTGTCGTGAAACTTTTATTAGCCAGGTATTTTTGAGTAATTAAGATAGGGGATGCAAAGACCGTTGACAGTTGTTGATTACCTGTGCTAGACACCTGTTCAGGTAAACATCAAAGAACTGGATTGAAATGTTAATTAAATAGTTTTGGCTTTTGTTTTCACTGCTAATAACCCATATATGACACAAACAGATAATTCAAAACACAGAGCACACTGTCAATGACAAACAGATAATTCAAAACACAGAGCACACTGTCAAAACATGACCAAACATTGACTAGTAATCACAGACATCAGCAAGAGTGGAGGAAACATAACCATTAATTTTATTCAAATAAAATACAGTTTTGAAATCCTTTTTAGCTCACTCGGCATAAAAGGCCATGTGAGCTATTACAATCACTTGGTGTCCATCATCCAGCATAAACTTATCCTTTAAAGATCTTCTCCTGAAACCACTGGGCCAATTGGAACTAAACTTTGCAGGAATGATGTTTGTGAGGTTCTCTACGAATTTTCCTCATTCCATCTTGATCAGGCAAAAAACATGGCCATCATGGGCAATTGTTGTTTCTGATTGGCTGAGTTTTCAAAAATCTTCTCCTCTGAACCTGCTTGGCTAAATTGAACGAAACTTGACAGGAAGCGTTTATGGGAGGTCCTTTATAAACTTTGCTCATTTCATCCCGATCGGACCTCAAATATGGCTACCATGGGCATTTCTTGTTTCTGATTAGCTGATAAAGAAAATCTTCTCCTCTGAAATCCCTGCTAAATGGAACAAAAATTGACAGGAAGCATCTATTGGAGGTTCTTTACAAAATTTCCTCATTTTGTCCTGATCGGTCAACAGACATGGCTTATTGGGCAATTCTTGTTTCTCATTAGGTGATTAAAAAAAAATTTTTTTTCTCTGGAACTGCTTGGCCAAATATAACAAATCTTGACAGGAAGCATTTAAAATGTATGGGAGGTTCTTTACAAAGTTTCTACATTTTGTCCTGATTGGACTACAAATGTGGCAGCCATGGGCAGTTCTTGTTTCTGATTGGCTGAAATAAAAAAAATATTTTGCTCTGAAGTCGCTTGGCCAAATGGGATGAAACTCGACAGGAAGCATCTATGGGAGGCTCTTTACAAACTTGCCTCATTTCGTCCCGATCAGGCAACAAACATGTCCAACATGGGCAATTCTTGTTTCTCTTTTGTTGATTAAAGAAATTGGCCAATTGCATGAATTGGGATCAGAGCCCAACTTAGTTTAGCATAGGAGCCTATGGGAAATTCATTTAAAAATCTTCTTGTCTGAGACCACTGAGCCAACTGGAACCAAATTTAGCAGCAACGGTCCTTAGATGGTCCTATTTCAGAAATATGTCTGATGACTTGGACGATCAACCAAGATGGCTGCCACAGCCTAACTTAGTTTAACATAGGACCCAATGGGGAAATTTGTTTAAAAAATTTTCTTGTCTGAAAGCTTTTATGGCTGTTGATTGGCAAATTGAATCCAGGTGAGTGATACAGGCTCCTGGGAGCCTCTAGTATTTGTAAAATACTACTATTATATACATACTGAAGGATCGATTTTGAGCTTATGCTTACCATACTTACCGATTTATAATCTCCTATGAACTTCGACCTGACTGCCAAATCGACCTTTCTAAGTCCTGGTCCAAAATTTTGACTGAAAAAGGGCCATTCGACCTATTGTCCCCATCGACTTGAAGTAAAATAAATATGGTAATTCCATTAATACTAAAATATTTACCGGTATATATATGACTGTCAAATCAAAGTTTTGTTATTTTCTCTCTGCTTTATGAGATTTGATGGGTACTTAATTTTTGTGACACACAATTTTTTCCCAGAGGGTTTATGCATGGTGGTACCACATGCATTAATTTTAGGCCCCCATGCTTGAAATTTTTCAATTCCTTATAATACTATATAAATTTAATTAACCCCCATCCTTCAGAATTCATGACCACCATCATTTCAGTCAATCCCACTATGCATCAAAATATTTCTAGGGAAAACACTGACACTGAGTAGTGTTTAAAATGAATGCAGAATGGTCTTATGTACTGATCTCTAACACATGAAATGGAATATATTCAAGAAATCAAGCATCAACTAGAACCTGTGCAATAAAGACCAAAATCAGGATATAATGCATAAACCCATAAACCCATCAGATGTTCATGTAATTTCAACTGAAAACAGACAGTGCAATGTCCAATAACCTATATCTGATAATGCATAGCTAAGCTCTGCCTCTAACAGAGAATGGCAACACCCTTTAAATGAAAATTTTATTTAGACAAACTTTTATTGAGAACAAATTATGACAATGTATATATATAAATGCAATACAATTTACCATGTAGTTCAGGTATGTTTCAATTACTGTAAATTCGGAAATTATTTCGAAAAATGCAACAGGGTTGTCCTCGCAATAATTCAAACTTGCATTTTGGAATTTTTTATATGAATGAATCGGGATTTTTCGCAATATCACAAAAATTAAAATCACATTTTGGTCTAAAATGGCAAAATCGCAATAATAAATGCATGCAACAATTTCTGAATTTACAGTAAGTCTTGAAACATTCAACATAAAAAAATCCTCTCCAAAGAAAAAAAATTGGCCTTTTTTTCAACAGATCCAATCTTTTCAAGATTTTAAAATATGCTAAGTCAAAACTTTTTAAAAAATGTGATAAAATTTTCCCTGTAAGTATCGCGTAACAAAACTGAAATAAACTGTCAATTCCTATTACAATTCATTTATAGCCTTCCTCTTTAGGCGAATAAATTTTCTCACGCTTTATGTTCGAAAGTTTATTTGTCTAATATGGAAAGTTGTGCTATAAATATAACTTAACTTGCAATGAGTTGGAAGATTTTTCTTTGCATTGCATTCACTATATCCATCCTTACCCATTATGTAGATCATGGAAAAAATGAAGAATTCTTTTTTAATTTTAGGAGCTGAAAGATGGCCTTTTTCCAGCAGTGTACAATAAGTATTCTGTAGAAAGTGTTATAGGCAGGAAGGTACCACTAGACCATAACCACACCCATTTTATTCTAGTCGATGATGGCACTGATAGTAAATTTGGTGGCGAAATAGAATTCAGATCAAAACTTGAGGGTTATATTTCACAACAGGAATGTAATTCTGAGGATGAAACATGTAAGTTTTGAGGGAATATTTTTGGAGATAACTGGACACTTTGTATGACACATTTCTAACCATGATAATAAGGAAGTTCTTAGCATAATAATTTGTCCCATAGTGCACATACATAAATAAGAAACTTAACATTTATATATTTTGTAGAGAGGCTAATATCAAATCAGTCTCCATTTTATACCCCCTTGGAAGAGTGATGGGTATACTGGAATACCCCTGTCCATTCCTTGGCTTTTCAATTTGCATATCTTTTGCATGCAACTACTCATCTTTTTGTGGATTTTTTTTATATTTGGTATTTTCATACTACTGGGTGGCATTGTGAGAAATGATTATCCAAGGGTTTGCAATCTGACTGAGAAAAATGTAAGTCCCCATAACCATGAAAAACAAAACTTGTTAATAATAAAGCTATCTTCACACTAGGTATGTCAGAGATTTAGCTAGCGCTTGTCACTTTCGCCATTGACAAATGATTCTTGAAAGTGGCGAATGTTTTCCGTATGCAATTCGTCACTTGAAATTTCAAAATCGCCAAAAAAAAATTCTAAAATTGGGCTGGACGTGTCATCCTTCAATCTCATGCGTCCCTGGGACGCGTTTAAATCTAATCAGCTGCATCCGAAGACCATAATTTTCATAAAAGATCTCGAGCTGCGATTTTTTGTTTTCTTGGAGATCAAAGGGAACGGGGAAAGAAACGACAAAAAATTAATATAGAAAATGGCGGCAATCGGAATTCTCGTGATATTTCATTGGCCACACTGTTTTTTACAGACCGGTAACAATATGTGTAGACCTTATTTAAAAATGAATTTAGCGGACTTTGACTTACATTACAATTTAAAATTTTGTCAATATTGATTATTAAGGTGTTAAAACAAGGCTAATGGAAGGATTTTAAGAGTATGTTTGAGAAAAAATAATAGTAAAGATTATAGATAAATAAATATTAAAAAATAAAATGGCAATATTAAATAAGTTGTCAAAAAGATTTTTGCTCATATCTGTAACAGAAATTTTCTTCCAAGTTTGGAGCACCACTGCATACATGTGTATGTTCATTTTTTCTTTTTCTTTTTTGGAAATTATATTCGTCAGTATTTTGAGGCAGCACATGATTCTAATTAAACTTTTACAATAGTACAATAGGCCTACCATGGTCAAAATCATGAAGGATTGTACGTTAAAAAAGTGGCAATGAGTCCTGGGACTCATCAAAATCAGCTGGGACTCACCATTCTGAAAAATGATGAGTCCAAGGACTCATCAAGAAAAATTCTTAGTGAGAACCCTGTAAAAATATGTGTGTAAAATCATCCTTCTGATCTTAAAACTTTCAACTTTAGGAGGGCTTTCAGTTGTGGTGTATGTCTAAGGATAGGAAGATCATGCATTATTGAGGTGATATCTATCAAATAGTAGCTACATGTACATTTCATTTATTTATTCAGTAATAGTTGCTATTGTATGAATTACAATGTTTTGTTAAAAACTTTATTGATAATAAAACATTTTTATTATGATTATCATGTTATATGTACCAGTGCTGAAAAATAAATAATAAAAATATATATTAATATTCAATGTTATATTTTTTCTCCATCATATGTACAAAAAAAGGACTGGAATAAGTTACATCGATAGAACATGAAGAATTTGTCCCCATTTTGCTTGTCCGCAAAAGTGACTAATGGTCTCAAAATCCTAGCTAAAACCCTGAGTATGTTATTTCTTCTTACAGGTGTTAATGTGCCAGTAGTAATGATTATTGTTGAAGGTGGTATTAATTCTATGAAGACAGTGTGGCAGTCCATTAAAAATGATGTTCCTGTGTTAGTATTGGATGGTTCTGGGAGAGCTGCTAACTTTATTGCTGAAGGTTACAGACAGACACAGATTTCAGCATCTGTAAACAATAAGTAGGATTGTAGTTTACAGCTGCAAATTTTAATCTCATCACAAAATGTGAAGAGCTATAGTTATAGATAGATAACTTAAGTTTTCAGTGAATTTTTGGGGACTTCATTTATTCCTTTAATACCTTTTTTTGCAGTGAATTTCATGTTTTTAGCTCTCCTGGCCAAAGGCCATGTGAGCATTTGTCATCACCTGGCATCCGTCCGTCTTCCGTTAACTTTTCACATTTTAATCTTCTCCTCTGAAACCACTGGACCAAAAGGAACTAAATTTGGCAGGAAGCATCTATGTAAGGTCCTTTATAAAGATTGCTCATTTTGTCCCAGTTGGACAACAAACATGGCCAACATGGCCACCATGGCAATTGTTGTTTCTGATTGGCTGAGTTTCAAAAATGTTCTCCTCTGAAACTGTTTGGCCAAATGGAACGAAACTTGACAGGAAGCATATATGAGAGTTTCATTATAAACTTTACTCATTTCGTCCCGATCGGACTACAAAAATGGCCGTCATGGGCAGTTCTTGTTTCTGATTGGTTGATATGAAAAAATCTTCTCCTCTGAATCGCTTGGCCTAATGGAACAAAACTTGACAGAAAGCATCTATAGGAGGTTCTTTCCAGAATTTCATTTCATCCCGATCGGGCAAAAGACATAGCGCCATAGGCAATTCTTGTTTCTTATTGGTTGATGAAAAAACAATTTTTTTCTCTGGAACTGCTTGGCCAAATGGAATGAAACTAGACAGGAAGCATATGTGGGAGGTTCTTTACAAAATGTATTTATTTCATCCTGATCGGAGTACAAATATGGCCACAATGAGCAGTTCTTGTTTCTGATTGGCTGATAAATAAAAAAATCTTCCTTCTCTTGGCCAAATGGAACGAAACTTGACAGGAAGTATCTAATTGGGAGATTCTATACAAAGTTTTCCCATTTCGTCCAGGCCGCCATGGATAGTTCTTGTCTTTTATCGGTTGATCGTCTTCTTTTTTGAAACTGCTTGGCCAAAGGGAACGAGACTTGAAAGGAAGCATCTTTGGAGTTTTTTACAAAGTTTCCTCATTTTGTCCAGATCAGGCGACAACATGGCAGCCATTGGCAACTCTTGTTTCTGATAGGTTGATTTAAAAAAAAATTTTTTTCTCTTTAACTGCTTGGCCAAATAGAGTCAAACTTTACAGAAAGTGTCTATATGTCTACACAACATCAGAATTGCTTGAAACCAAACATGGTATGAATGTTCCTCTTAAGGTGCTCACCAAGTGTTGTTACTTTGGTTCTGATCCCTAATTCAAAATGGCCTTCAGCAGAGGACTTAGGTTAACATAAGACCCTAAGGGAAATACATGCAAAAATCTTCTGTAGAAACACCAAATTTTAGAATATGCTGACCTGTAAGTAGAAGGACCTTGATGAAGAAAAACATGTTTCCTACAAGGCTTACCACACTTCATAATGATAGGGAGAAGTGACCTTTCTTTGAAGTACATCAATAAAAATGTCTTTCATACCAGGTGAGCAATACAGGCTCAGCCCTCTGAGCTGTATGATGATATATAGTTTTATTTGGCCTAATCTTAGTCATACTGAATATCCTTAAGTTAAACAGAAAATAAATTTTTAATTAATATAAACCTTTTTTTTACTCAGAGCAGAAAAGAGCATATTTGGAAACAATTTTGAGGAAATCATGGCTATCTGTGCTGATGAATTATTTGAATGGAAACCAAGAGACATTCCAAAGAAAGAAAACGATATAGGTGCTGCTATCAGGCAATTAAAGGAATGTCTGAACAAAAGAAACATGGTAAATTGTGATTCTAATGTACAGATTTATAGTATAAATAATTCATTTAACCATAAAAAACTACTATTGTGTCTTATAACTTTGTACAGATAATGTTTGGTCCACATATACATTATAATCTAAACTTTGCAGGAATATGCTTGTCTTGTGATGTTTACCTTGTTTTCATAGTTCATTGACTTCATAAACATTTGTAAAATCTGCGTCACATTTTCGACCGCCTCGGTGGTCTCTTGGTAGCGTGCTCGCCCTGAGTGCGGAAGGTCGCGGGTTCGATCCCCGGCCGGGTCAAACCAAAGACATTAAAATTGGTATTTGCTGCTTCTCCACCAAGCACTCGGCATCTAGGAGTAAGAGCAAAGACTGGTCGGCTTGGAGTCAGTATAATGTGTCCGAGTGAGGTGATATGTCTTCCTGCTGACAGTTACCTCGTGAGCTAGCACATTAAAAATCCGACTTAGCGTGTCGGTCTAGTACAAAGCAGGGATCATATTCATTATCATATCAACATGTTCTCGTCCTGATATGCACCTGGTTGCCACTGGACGTTAAACAATAATTCATCCATCCATGCTTCACATTTTCATGATTAAATCCATTTCTCAGCAACTAAAATACATAGGCCCACCATATTTGGTCTATAGATAGTTTTTGGTGGTTACATGCCAGTCTGACACCTGTCTCTCATCGTTGGAAACCAACAGCTGGTTGTGCTTACACTTTGCTTCCACTTACCGATGGTTGATCAATTCATTTTTTCTCATTTTCATGAATATTCATGAATCAAATTGACCATTGAAATTGCTGCTAACAATAATTGAATTCTCCACTTTGGAGATTTTAACAATAGTGACATTCTCCACTTTGGAGATTAAAAAGTGCTTTGGAAAGTAAAATGGTGCCCACATGCGTAATGCAGTTGATGAATTTTTATTGTGTAGTGATTTTTTCACCTGGTCAGTAATGCATTCTCTTTGAAAGTATAAAAACTTTTTTACTTTGTGTTGAAAACTATCGACATTGGAATTGCATACCGGCAATGACATATATCTTGACCCAAAGCTCTTCTTTTAACTATCACTTGATTGGCTGAATTCCCATTACAGAATCATAAGGAAACCAATCAAAATGGTTCATGAATATATTCATGAGAACGAGAAAAAATGAATGAATTGACCCACGGTCGGTAAGTGGAAGCAAAGCGTAAGCGCGACCGGCCGTGGGTTTCTGACGATGCCTGTCTCTGGACCTTGACCTCAATTTCATGCTTGAGTGAATTGCATTACATTTTCGCAATTAAGTCCATTTCTTAGCAACTGTAATACCTAGACCCACCATATTGGTCTATGGATATTTTTTGGTGGGTAATGCCATTCTGACACCAACCACTCAAATTGACGCTTTTAGTGACTTGTGTCACATTTCATGATTAAGTCCATTGCTCTCTAATTGTAATACCTAGGCCCACCATATTTGGTCTATAGATAGTTCTTTGTGGGTACATGGCAGTCTGACACCTGTCACCCAACCTTGATCTCATTTCATGCTTGATCACATTTTTACAATTAAGTCCATTTAGCAAAAAGGGTAATATCTACACCCACTATATTTGGTTTCTAGAAAGTTCTTGGTGCCAGTATGACAAATGTCACCTGTTCTTGACCTCATTTTTGTCTTTGAGGGACTTGCTTGAAATTTTTTAAGTAAACTCCATTTCTAAGCAACTGTAATACCTAGACCCACCATTTTTGGTGTATGGAAAGTTCTTGGTGGATTCATGCCCGTCTGACACTTTAACCTAAATTTCAATTTCAACTTGTGTCAAATTTTCATGATTAAGTCCATTTTTCTGTAGATAATTTTTGACAAATAGAAGTCAGTCTGATGCACATCACCTGACTTTGACCCCAATTTCACCCTTGAATGACTCTCGTCACATTTTCACAAGTCCATTTCTCAGCAAATGTAATATCTATACTCATTCATTTGGTATGTATACTTCTTGGTAGGTACATACCAGTCTGAGACCTGTCACCTAACCTTGAACTCAATTTTAGGTTTTAGTGTCTTGCAAATCACACATTATCATACATATTTCTTTTACTGCATTCCTTTTGAGTTACTATGTTCGGTATTGGATAATCTTTATTCTGTGTCCACATGGGTACTCAGGTGAGACATTTAGTGTGTCCACTGTTGTAACTGTAACACTTCTTGAGATTCTTTTTCTCTGTTGTTGTCAGCTTGATGTTTCCTTCAATATCTTTAATTTTAGTCTAATCCCAATGAATGTATAATTAATCACATTTCTTCTGATCATTTTACCCTTCTAGTATTCATTCTAGTATTTAAAACAGAGATAGTGAAAATTAAATGAGTTTCAGACGTAATGACAGCAGGTACATTGACAGAAATAGCATGCCTGCATTGTTATTTTAAGGTTGTGACTTCTTAATTCATTCTTTTATGAAATTCAAAGTTTTGACAAATTTTCAAGATATTAGCTTAATGATATTGGTGTAAAGTTGTGCATAATGTTGTGCTTATGGTGCAAAAACAAGAGAAAAACTAATTTTGGGACTACAGAAGATACAATGATCATTAAATTTTTTCATAAAATGTGTCTGAGGTAAACGTTTCTATGATCACCCTACGCTTACTTTTGGAGACAATGTAGGAAGAGGGAAAGACACCAAGTTAAGTTATTACTAAAGTCATTCTAAAACTTTGAAAGTAACATTTATTCTGTAAAATACATATTCTCTGCTATTAGTTACAGTCTTAAATGTTACTTTTACCATTATGATGGTGTGTTTACAACTCTGCACATTGCAAATCTTTTTATAACGATGTACCCCATGCCAAATATGTAGGACTCAGATCCGTGTACGGCCTCAAATCCGTGTCCTTTCCTCAGATCTGTGTCCTATCATTACGTCATACTCAAATGTTTGTTTTCCCCATTCATATCTGTGTCATGTGACGTCATCGCCAAATCTATGTCCTCTAAAAAATACAGACTCAGATCTGTGTCCATTTTTTATTTTTATACTATGGTCGTCACCACGAACTAGTGGACCGATATGGTACACAATTTTCTCCGATGAAAACTGATTTTTTTCATCTGTCGTAGGTTTTTTAGTGTATCTCCCTTACCGGGTGTGACCTAACCCCGTATTTGACAATGGCCAACACAGCGGGTGTCTCATGAGAGACATGAAATGCTTACCCATCTGGATCAACTGATTTCACACTCGGTTTTTTTGGTGGGGTCTGTATTAGTCATATATTTCAGTTTTTTGTTTAAATTTATGTATGTCTTATTTGTTTGTGGTTGTCTTTGTTTCCTGTTTTTTTCATGGTGGAGCAATGGAAGTAATTTCCGTTCCTCCCCTTTTTTCGCAACATTTTGTATCCTGCCTAGATTATTTGAATCCTTGGATATGGCCATCCTGCCCTTTTTCACCAAAATTTGCATCATATTTTTTATTTCAAATTCCTCCCATCCCTAAAAAAAAAATCAAATGATTGCTCCCTAAGGGATAAACTAATAAAGTATACATTGTGTGACACAGTCGGATTTAGCAAAGAACTCCGCTCAAACCGGTGCTATAGGGGCTGTCTAGAAATTTGCATTGGAGTGAGAGTGATTCCTCCTGTTGAAGATCTCACCGTACTTCTGAAGATGAAGAACAGCAATAAAAGTTGCAACTTTGTTATGTACATGTTTCGATTCTTTGTCGGGGTCATGTTCACAATATCCAGTCTTAGACATTATTTTAATATGTTATTTACTCCCATCCCCCTTTTTTCCATCACACACTACAAAAATATACACATACAAAGTACATATTTTTTATTTATTGGTAAGGCCGTAGCTGATACCTATTAAGTTCGAAAGTATAATTGGTGATAGTGTCTTTGATGGTTAACATTTTCCCCTTTTAACGTCTGTCCTAATTTCAGTGCAAACTCCGTCTCTCCAAAATCCTGAACTAAACACGGCAGTTCCTTTATTCATTGCTGAATTGGTACGGAATTTCAGTTTTTCTCCTAAGATTGGTGTATACACATTTTGATTGGTTTCTGTAAATACTTCCAACGGATAAAGTTCTAGTTTTTTCCTCTCAAAATATTTATGTAGTCCAGTGTTTAAAAATGTTCCACAATTCTGCTGTAATTCAAAAAGTTACAATAAATTCCAAATCGATTTACCTTTTAATTTATTAATAAAAAAAAAAAAAACGTTCTTTCTTCCTCCGTTAACATTACAAGTGGCAGCTACAAACAATAAATAAACTGTCAAACTTGTTGATGTTTATCTAAAAGTTTAAATTCAACTGGAAGCAAATAAGATAAAAAAATTTAAAAATTATTTCAGCATTAAGCACTATTATTGTTAATATTCTCGATGAATGAATGGGATAAATGCACTAACAAACTACATGTACCGTAAATTAAAATCCGAAACGTGATCACTTTAGAATGTTAAAGATACACGGGTTATTTAAAAAAAAATGTTCATGTGAAAAAGAAAGGATACGGGGTATGCGTCACCATCCCAATCAGAGAACATGAATAAGCAGTCTACTATATTACAAATATAGTTATAGCCTCTGACGGGTGGCATTTTCTTCAGATAAATTTGCCAGCGGCTCTTAGGGTACGTAGCTGGAATTGGGCGCCGCTGAATAGTTGTTTTTGGTATCTCAGCTGTGTTTTCACAACTACTACATTTAACATAAATCTTGAACAAGTTCTTAATATTCTCTCTAACAACGGGAAATACGGGACTTCTTAAACTGTCGTATATTGCTTCATATTTTCTTTGTTGTGATTTTGATTTATCAATTCTATCAAAGCTTCCTTATCCAAACATTTTCTGTAGTTGTCACTAAAATCTTGTGATTTTCTAAACATTGCCTTAGAATTATCATCGTAAAAGTATAAGGACAAAAAGTTTTTTACCGTATAATAATACGAATACGAATATTTTATTATATCAATCAACGGCCCATTGAGGGCACATTACATAAAATAATTATTGATCAATATTTTCAACCAAATAAACGAAAATAATATATATCAATTCCCCTAAAAGGACATCTGTACAATACGTACGTTCATTGTATGCGAGATGCAAGTTTTCCAAAGTCTTTTTGGCTCCTCAGTATCGATTTTCCTCTTTTGCTTTTGTTATTTGAATCAGATATGGCATGTCAATCCAAAAGGATTCTGGATTTGGATCTGCCTTACTGGTACTGATGGCAATTATGACGTTACGTTGTCCGCGAAAAAGAAGACACAGATTTGAGGAAATAAAGATTTTAAGTAACAACTATGACGTTTTGTATTGTTTAAAGGCCACAGATCTGAGGAAAGGACACGGATTTGAGGCCGTACACGGATTTGAGTCTTACAAATATACGCTGAACTGTAAAATGAGTTTCATGTCTTGTAAAAAATTCAAAAGCTAGAGCACAACAAATACATGTAGTAGTGGGCAATAATGCATTATTGGGATGTGAAATAATCCTTTCTCTAGTTCTACACAACAATACAATGTTGAAAATTCATGATTTAATTATTTCTTACTTAACATAGTTTCGGGAGAACTTACCAACATGTGCATGCTTTAAATATGTTCTCATTAACTTCTAGACCTATAACCTTATAACTTTGTGTGCTTCATTGACAGATCGATTTATTTATTATTTATAATTTTAGATACATGTGTATGATTTAGAAACTGCCAGAGAAGAGTTGGATGAAGCTATTTTGATAACTTTATTTAAAGGTGACAAATATTAATAAGATAGAAGGGAAGGACAAAATTTTAACATCAGTGTGACAAAAGTTATCTCTCATTGATTTAGAGATCATTAAAAATCATAAACATATTGATAAATAGCTTTGATGAATAATTGTTTCTTAGATTGATCTTGAAAGTCAGTAACTAATTATTATGACTCTGGATGGATGTACCCTTGCACACTTTTGAAATGAAAGAAGACAACCAGAATTTTCAGAATCCATAAAATACCAAATATTCAACCAAAAAACCAGACAAAGGTTAAGGACCATATGTTTGTTACATGAAATCTTAAGTGTTTGAACCATAAACTTTAAATCTTTAACAAAACTCTAGCATGCTAAAGAAAATTATTTTCATGTATTTCATGTATTTATCAGCTAAGAAGTCCACCACAAATGCCCAGCTGTCTCTTGCGTTAACATGGAATAGAGTTGATATTGCCAAAAATGAAATCTTCAAAACAGCAAATAAAGAGAAATGGCAGGTATGAATTGTTAAAATCATATAAAACAACTCACAACAAATGTAGGAAAAGGTTTTTTTTTGGTATTATCTTGGTCAAGTTTGAATTTCAGTGCTGTACCATTATTTTTTTGTTGGGATTATTGCGATGTGGTAGGGGACATTGGAATGCTGTTCTTTTATTATGGTATATTTTTATACCTTATTTGAGTACACGTTCTGCATAATTATTTGTTTAACTGAGATAAAAAGGTGTTTTTTTACAACTTTTATTTATTTTATATGTACTTTTGAATTGATATTCCATGTTATATGTGAAACATTTTTCAGAGTAAATCAGTAAGTCTGTGCATTATCATTTTTAATCTAATATCTAAATATTGAATCATATATGATATTCCTCTACATTAATGCACATAGAAAAGCTATAAGTAAGTAATTGCAAATAGCTGAGTTATCTTTACTGATTTTCCAATGATAGTTAAAGCAGAAAAAATTTTTGAAAGACAATTTTTTTAATGTAGATATGCACATTCCTACCCTCATATTATTGAATACAGTGGAAATTCTCTAACCAAACAGCTATGCGATTGTAAAAATTTGCCTATTTTCAGAAGTGCTGGTTTTGAAAGGTTTTAGACTAAATCAAATCTTTACTGAAATATGTCCAGAAATGAATGAATTATAATATCAATGTACACATTACTGACTTTTTACAAAATTTCCATTGTATTTTCTTGAACTGCAACTAAATCTTAGTCTTTAAGCTTGCAATTCTTAAAGGATGTGGTCGGTGCATATAGATTTACCCTTATTTTACTGGAATATATAGGCATTAATTCTGAACCAAAAGATACCTTTGGTTTCCTGAGGAATATTTAAAAAATAATATTTATGATTTATATGATACATTGTTTAATATAAGTGTGGTAAAAATGCCTTTTATTGGTGGTAATCTTGCTTGATACACAACATTTAAAGTTACTAATTGTCAGTATAATGACTGGGTAATGTCTGCTCTTCTCATAGACAGGCTAGACTTAAAATGGTATTTTTAAGTGGATATATAAATTTAATGTACAAAATGTGCTCATTTTGTGGATTTATGATTCATGAGTTGTGCTCAAAGCTTAAAATGTTGAACACCTAAACAGTCAATTACCTTAAATATTGAAGAGCAAACTCGTTGCAGAAAAAGGAAAGAAGAGCTTCCAAGAGGTTAGCTTTTCTTCCTGTTTATATAGGTTATGTTATTTAATTTGGACAACAATACATATGAACATAAAATCTATAAACAGAGAAGTTCAATTTATAATCTTATGGTTTCATCATTTTACTGCAAGTATTAACATGTATTGAATATGTATTTCAATATATATAACAGGAAATGAATTTAGATGATGCTATGGTTAGATCACTTATACAGAACAGAACGGAATTTGTTAAGTTATTCTTAGAAAATGCTACTGATATGGAGGAGTTCTTAGATATTAATAATCTATGGAATATTTATGCCAATGTGAGTATCAACATTTTTGTAACCTGATAAATTTTAAAGTTTACTTTTATACAATAAAACAGTGGTTGTCTAAATATTCAATGAACAGACAAATAGTAAGATTAAAAGTTGTTACGAACAGAAAATTTAGTGAAGTACAGAAAAAAAAGAGTCTGGGATACCCAAGATTTGTTATTCATTCAAGTTCCAATGACCAAATTTCGACTGTGTTTTTTCTGGTAACACTATTACCAGAGGTTTCAGGAAAATTCTCATGGCACTTTTGAATTTTCCATATGTTTCAGCATTCTAGTCCAACAAATAGTTTAGAAGATTTCACTATTTACTGGATATCGTGAAATCCGTTTTCTGCTCATAATTATGCCCTAAGGGCAAATCCCAAAATTCAAAAACCTTTGGCACAATCTAATCAACAATGCTAACAATAATCAAAGTTTCAGTTTTCTATATCTTAAGTTTCCTGAGATAATCCTGGACATAATGTACACTACAAACAGTAAATTTCATTGTCCTTTCTAAACTTCTTAAATAGTACAGAACTTTTTTAATTAACATTTTGCATTAGAAAAACAAAAATGTGTAAATCAATATACTCTATTAGAAAACTGAAATTGATTACTGTATATAATTTGGAAATTTTTAATCTGAGTATTTATTATTGCACATCTCTGACAACTGTCAGCAATGCACGTAGTAATAATTACAATAAAATTTGAATTTTTGTTATGTCCATTCAATTTTACCTGTTTTGCTTGAATATAAATATTGTGTTTATTATTATACCCCCACTCAAAAGGAGATGGGGGTATACTGTTTTACCCTTGTGGTTCCATCCGTCGCAAAATTTTGTCACACTTTACTCAGCAACTACTAATTACAGCCACTTGATATTTTTGCACAAGCCATCTATAGGTACGCCAGATTGTGGGATATGTTTTCAGAGCAAGGTGACATCAGCTTCCTGTTTGACAACTTTGTTTATTTTTCGACCTTGTCGAAAAGCAGGGGTATCACTAGTAAGCAATGGCTCACAGTACTTCTTGTTTTTTAATTTAAAGTAGTCAATGTATATTTACGTAAATATGTTGTTACAGTGTATGCAGGACAAGTCAGACAGAGCTGCTCAGTTACTGAGGAATCATATGATGTATCTTAAGGTTTGTACAAATATCATACAACTTTAACTTATAAATTTACTTGATTTTTTAAGCTAGTTTACCTTTCATAGTATAGATTTTATTTATTTTTCTCCCAATGTGTAACTAACTGATTAAAATATTTATACACTTTTTATTTTTCCAGTCTTATGTGACATATAATTTTATAACTTAAGATTTTGTTCTGTTGTTCCACTGTGGTAGTTCTGTATTTTTGATTTATATACTAATGTTAGGTTTGACCTCCTTAATAAGAGTGATTAATTATTTAATTAGGTCTATTTTATTCGCAGTGTTTTAGAATATTGATTTAAAAACATGGCATTAAATCATGCACTATTTGTATGATGCAGTGTCCATTTTCTGCTTACAGGTTAATGTTATTTTACCTGAAAATGTGTACCAAAATCTTTTCTCTGTCTATATCCAAGTTTCGTCAAGCTAACGAGTCAGTAACACCTGTTTGCTCTGTTAAAATTTAAAATAATCTGTAGGTATTACCGATCCCAGATGAAAAAATATGTGATATGTTTAAATTCAGAACTACCATGCCCATAGTTCTAAGACTTAGGACCAGTGAAATGTGCTTTACAATTTGTTATTTAATTTCAGAATAAATCCCATGTAAGTGTTAGCAGTGTTTGAGTCACTGTCCCTACACATATGAATAATTACTCTTTTCATGCATATTCTATTTAATCACAATTTATTACAAAAGTCAGACTTTTTTATTTGTTTGATTTTTATATCCAGACCTATTCACCACAAATTTTCTTTATAACTTTGATTGCCTAATTTATATAATTATACTGAATAAAACAGTAAAAAATATCACGAGGTGATACATTTAGTTGATTATTTTAAACAAAGTGTTTTCACTTTACTCCCATTATTTTCCATATTTAGGCTGTATGGGAATTTTTCAATTTTCTGCTGAATGATGTGTTTTTTTTTATTGTTAGATAGCTTCAATAACACTGTATTGCAAATCCATTCATATTGAAAAATCTTCAAATATATCGGCAAGTGTTCTAAGTAAAATTAATACACATAAACTGAGATGCTTATGGTGGGTTTTTATATGCCTGTCGTAGACAGAACATATTATGGTATACTATGTCCGTCCGTCAACACTTTGTACCATAACTCAAAATTGTTCAATCAAATCTCGTGAAGTTTTAACACCACATTAGGATTGACTGAAAAAAGCTCCCTTTCGATTTTGTCGATTTTCAATTTTGTTATTCTTGAGTTATGGGACTTAGATTGTAAAAAAAAAGCAATTTTTCACATGTCGTGCACTGATTTTATTAAAACTTTAACACATTATTACAAATGATGGTCTGAGGGTCTATATACTTTTTAACGATTTTAATTTTTGTCATTCCAGAGTTATGGGACTTAACTTGTCCGAATATAAGCAATTTTTCACATGTCGCGCACGAACTCAAGTATGCCTTGACTGATTTACTTTAACAAATTATTACAAATGATGGTCTGAGGGTCTGTATACTTTTTGATGATTTTCACTTTTGTTGTTCCAGAGTTATAGGACTTAGATTTCCAATAAAACACAATTTTTCTCATGTTGCACACTAACTCAAGTAGGCCTTGACTGATTTTCCTCAAACTTCAACAAATTATAACAAATGGTGGTTTGAGGGTCTGTATACTTTTTGACGATTTTCACTTTTGTCGTTCAAGACTTATGGGACTTAGATTGTCCAAATATAAGTAATTTTTGTATGCCTCCAACGAAAGTCGCGGAGGTGAGATATAGGTATTACTTTCCGGCAGCGGCGGCGTAAACTTTTGTAAAACTTTAATAACTTTGCACATGTAATACCTACAATTAAGATTTATGGTCAACAAGGAGCTTATCATATAAGGTTTGCCACAGTATACTTGTCTTGTGACCCTGACCTCATTTTCATTGTTCACTGACTTCATAAACATGAAATTAAAATATGCGTCCAAGTTTCGTGGTTAAATCCATTACTCAACAACTGTAATACCTAGGCCAACCATATTTGGTTTATAGATAGTTCTTAGTGGTACATGCCAGTCTGACACCTGGCTTGGGACCTTGAACTCAGTTTCATGCTTGAGTGACTTTTTCACTTTTCATGGTTAAGTCCATTGTTCAGTAACTAGAATACCTAGACCCAACATATTTGGTCAGTAGATAGTTCTTGATGGGTACATGTCAGTCTGACACCTGACTTGGGACCTTGACCTCAATTTCATGCTTGAGTGACTTTTCACTTTTTCGTGGTTAAGTCCATTTCTCAGCAACTAGAATACCTAGACCCAACATATTTGGTCAATAGCTGGTTCTTGGTGGGTACATTTCAGTCTGTCACCTGCCTTTTGACCTTGACCTCAATTTCTTTTAACACATTTTCCTTTGACTTGCAAAATGTCAGGTATCAGATAATCATTATTCTGTGTCCATGTGCCTACTCAGGCGAGACATGTAGTGTGTCCACTCTTGTTTATATATAAAATTTCCTGCGTACACAAAGATGATATTTAGTTTGTTGTTACAGTGTTATAATTTAGATATGTTAAGCCGTTGAAAAAGTAACATGACACTTAATTTGATAAAAAAAAAAATCGATATTATACGGGCGTATCATGTGCATAAGGTGCAGCAGATTATTATCTGATGTTATATTAGCCAATAAACAGACAACATTTTTCAATTGATAATTAGTTACTTTTGGTAAGCCTAAGGTAGAGTTGGTTGAATGGTAATAATTTTGTTAGAAACCATCAAATGCACGTGAAGAAAAGTTACGCAGTATAAAATTATAATTGTTATATGGTTTATTTATTTCTATAACTGTAAATTAAAGTGAAACAACCCTTTAGATGAACCACATTTTATATTTTATTGCTGTGAATTTTATCTTTCATTTTCATGTTGGTTGTATAATGTATTCTTTTCCAGCTTACATGTCTCATTGTTACCTTTGGTCATTTGATCTTAATATATGTCATGGCCATCAATTGGTTGGTCATCATGAATGTACTATGCAGCAGTATACTTGTCTTGTGACATTGACCTTGGTTTCATGGTTCATTGACTTCATGATTAAGTCCATTTCTCAACTGCTGTAATACCTAGGAACACCATATTTGGTCTATAGATGATTCTTAGTGGGTACATGCCGTTCTGACACCTGTCTGCAGGCTTTTACCTCAATTTCATGCTTGATTGACTTGGATCAACTTTTCATGATTAAGTCCATGTCTCTGTAACTGTTATACCTAGACCCACCATATTTGATCTATAGATAGTTCTTGGTAGGTACATGCCAGTCTGACACCTATCCTCGGACCTTGACTTCAAATGCATGCTTGAGTGATTTGCATCACATTTCCATTTCTCAGCAACTGTAATACCTAGACCAACCATATTTGGTCTATTGATAGTTCTTCATGAGTATATGTCATTCTGACACCTGTCTCCAGACCTTCCCCTTAACCATGGTTGAGAGACTTACATCACATTATGTCCATTTCTTAGAAGCTGTAATACCTAAGCCCACCATATTTGGTCAATAGATAGAACTTGGAGGGGAAATATGCCAGTTTGAAAGTTGTCACCTGACCTTGACCTAAATTTCATCCTTGAGTTACTTATATTACATCTTCGAGATCAAGTACATTTCTCAGCAATTATGATACCGAGGCCCATAATATTTGGCCTATAGATAGTTCTTTTTGGGTACATGCCAGTCTGACATCTGTCACCCAACCTTGGCCTAAATTTCATGCTTGAGTGACTTGTAATACATTTTTGTGATTAAGTCGATTTCTCAGTAGCTGTAATACATATATGTTCTGTAGATACTTCTTGTCAGACACCTGACCTTTACCTTGACCTCAATTTCATGCTTGGGTGACATTCTTCACATTTTCACAAATAAGTCCATTTCTCAACAAATGTTATATGTAGACTCACCATATTTTGGTCTATAGATACTTTTGGGTAGGTAAGTACCAGTCTGAAACCTGACAGCTGACCTTGGACACAATTTTAGATTTGAGTGACATGCATCGGATATTTCAGACAAATGTCACCTGGCAATATTTCTTTTAATGCATTTTCATTTAAGTTACAGTGTTAGGTATCAGATAATCTTTATTCTGTGTCCGTGTGCATATTCAGGCAAGACATTTAGTGTGTTCACTCTTTTATTTGTAAATCCGATGAAGATTGATGTATTATGATATATTTTTGTAGGTCCTTCCATCAGCATTTCAAGATTTTGTACAGTAATTCCACTTTGTTATAATACATACTTTTGCTAAATTATAACTTAATCTTGTTTATGTCTATAACAAAAAGTTCCCTTTGGATTTTGAAAACTTTCAATTTTGTCATTCAAGAGTTACAGAATGTTGTTCATGGATATAGTATGTTTTTAGCTCACCTGACCCAAAGGGTCAAGTGAGCTTTTCTCATCACTTGGCGTCCGTCGTCCGTCATCGTCCGTCGTCCGTCGTCGTACGTCGTCGTCCGTTAACTTTTACAAAAATTTTCTCCTCTGAAACTACTGGGCCAAATTGAACCAAACTTGGCCACAAGCATCATTAGGGTATCTAGTTTAAAAAATGTGTCCGATGACCCCGCCTGCCAACCAACATGGCCGACATGGCTAAAAATAGAACATAGGGGTAAACCACAGATTTTGTCTTATATCTCAAAAACTAAAGCAATTAGAGCAAAACTGACAGGGGTAAAAATGTGCATCAGGTCAAGATCTACCTGTCGTGAAATTTTCAGACGAATCGGTCAACCCTTTGTTGGGTTATTGCCCCTGAATTGTTAATTTTAAGGAAATTTTGCAGTTTTAGGTTATTATCTTGAATATTATTATAGATAAAAACAAATTGTAAAAAGCAAAAATGTTCAACAAAGTAAGATCTACAAATAAGTCAACATGACCAAAATCATTGATTGACCCCTTATAGGAGTTTTTGCCCTTTAAAGACGGCATCCAGCGTAAACTTTCCTTTAAAGATCTTTTCCTCTCAAACCACTGGGCCAATTGAGACCAAACTTTGGTGGAATGGGCCTTGGGTGGCCCCCTTCCAAAAATATGTCTGGCATCCCCGACTTCCAACCGAGATGGCTGCTGTTACTAAAAGTAGAAAAAAAAGGGGAGGGGGTGACTTTCAAAAATCTTCTTATATGAAACTACAAGTCCAGTTGGAACCAAAGTTGGCAGTAATAGTTCTTATGAGGTTCTCTTTCAGAAATATGTCCAATGACCCAGACTGTTAACCAAGATGGCCGCCACAGTCAAACTTTGTTTAACATAGGACCCTATGGGAAATTCACTCAAAAATCTTCTCGTCTGAAACCACAAAGTCAATTAGAATTATACTTGGAAGCAATGGTCCTTAGATGGTCCTCTTTTAGAATTTTGTGCGATGAACCAGACTGTCAATCAAGATGGCCGCCACACACGAACTTAGTTTAACATAGGGCCCTATGGAAAAATTCATTGAAAAATTTTCTTGTCTGAAACCACTTGACCAATTGGAACCAGACTTGGCAGCAATGGTCCTTAGATGGTCCTCTTTCAGAATTTTGTGCGATGACCCAGACTGTCAACCAAGATGGCCGCCACACCCGAACTTAGTTTAACATAGGGCCCTATTGAAAAATTCATTGAAAAATCTTCTTGTCTAAACCACTTGACATATTGGAGCCAGACTTGGCAGCATTGGTCCTTTCAGAAATATGTCCGATCACCCAGATTGTCAACCAACATGGCCACCACACCGAACTTTGTTAAATATTGGACCCTATGGGAAAATTCATTTAAAATCTTCTTGTCTGAAACCGCTTAGCCAGTTGGAACAAGACTTAGCAGAAATGGTCCTTAGATGGTTCCCTTTTAGAAATGTATCTGTTGACCTGGACTAAACCAATATGACTGCCACAGCTGAAATTAGTTTAGAATCCTATAGAAAAAACAGCCAAATTGACTGCAACACTTAAATTTTTAGGTCTGCTCAAAATGAAAAGTTAAATCCAGGTGAGCGATACAGGCTCTTGAGAGCCTCTAGTTTCTTATGTTCACAGAATTTATTCATAATCCAGTGATTCAATATTAGTGAGCTAATTCTCTCACTTGATTTCACTGATTTGATTTATACATTATCCATTAAAGAAGACGATGGAAAGCTCCTTTGGGGTATTTGTTCTGATTTCTGTTATTGACAAGTTTGGAAATATTATTATTAATATTATATATTTTATTGTTAATTGTGGATAGGTGTATAATGTATTGTATTGTTAATTGTGGATAGGTGTATAATGTATTGTATTGTTAATTGTGGATAGGTGTATAATGTATTCAAGGCACAGCAGTGTATTTTATTTGACACCCCCTTTCAACATCATGCAGTTTTAAGCAAATTTGAGAACAATAAAACAAATTGAAATTCTTTTGGAATCAAAGTTTACTTGCATTTCCTATATTATTTTGTCCTCCTTGAAAAATATTATGAAGCTGACCTTTTTTTACATTTACTGGAAAATGTTATTTTTTAGTTGCATTCAAAATCAACTCGAACTACTTCGTACATACTTCAATTTTTATATTTGATTAAAACCATACTAGTACATTATTTTTGTGTACACCTGGTCTTTGATTGGTTTATAGCAAGTAATTTATTTTAATGATGTTACCATTATAATTTTTCAAGTTTTTCCTTTGTGTTAGCTAGTTAATTGAAATATTAATACATGTATATTTACTTATAGCAATCTTGGGCAGCATACTTTTGTTGTCGACCATTAGATATATTCAATTACCAGCCACCTGACTTGTTGGTACAGATTGGTAAAGTTATTGTTCATCTGTTAGGAGATGAGGCTCTCAATCCATACAAAGGTAATGTAGTGCAGAAGACTGAAATTAAAAGCACAGTTTTTATAAATGTTTCAATAAAATTTTTGATATGTTCCCGAAAAGTTTTGACATTAGTATACGAACTAGTTTGAGAAGTACATGGGATTCATATTATTGATGACATATAAAAATAGAAAGTGTGAATTATGTGGTTTATGGGTTCCAACTATTTCATTCTGTTGTATAAATTTAATAGAAATTCTTGTTGTTGTTTATTATTAATGTTGTAATTGTTTGTTGATTAGAAGAGACAGAAAGTAAGTAAACCATCTATCTTTGGAGTTTGGTAGAACTGGTTGTCACCTTATTTATACATGTAGACATGTTTCTGCTTATTGATTTCTATATTTTCATTTCTGCATGAAATGTATAATAAAAACACAAGACTTTTATAATCACATCATGTTTTAAAAAATATTAAAGAGAATGATTTCAGCTTTCTGAAAATGGAATTCTAGTAAGTTAAAGTATCTTTAAAAAATGGTAAGGAAGAAAAAAACTTTCCATGAAAATTTGAATTTCTTATACTAATTGAATGTAGAGTGGAGCATACAGATAAATTGGTGTATTTTATATGAAACTGAAAGTTTCCGTCTCATAGAAAATTATTCACACAAAGGAAACAAATATAAAGATTTTCATGAATTGTTTTAATATTTAAAAAAGAAGTATCATAAATTTCAAGATTCAGTTACTTTAAAGTGATTTTTCCTCAATAAAATGAATCATCACTCATGGTAAAATATTTGGCTTAAAAGAGCTTAAAAGGCAAATCCATCAAAATGAATATAAATTCATTCAACTGTGAAATATACAGGAGTAAACGACCATATCAAGACCTACTGAGGTTGATATCAGAATATGCAAATTGTATCACTTGCTTGGCCTCATATTAGAATGACTGGTTTCCAAATGTAAATCAGTCTATCACAGGTTGAAGTGCCAATAAACAATGTTTCTGCAAAGATTGACTGAAATTGCTATATGTGGTTTGATATGCTGTGACAGTAAAGCATTTATCTTTTGTTGCTTTATTTCTGGTGTGTAGCTGATTTTGCTTATGTTAAGATAAATTCTGACTAGCTGATTTAAGTTTACCCCTCTTGATTTTAACTAAAGATTCTGGACATCTGGCAAAAATTGAAAAACATGACCAGCGAACATCCTTAAGAAACAGCAAAAGTTATATCAGGTACCGGTGTTTTTAACTTTTCTGTTTTGCAAATTATTTATTTTTTTGCTCCAGTTTAAATATTTTAAAAAAATTTTGCGTAATAAACCTGGAATATTGAAATACAGTGGAAATTTATCCATTTTGTTATAAATTTATTATCACCATCAATAAATATATCACTTAGTTCAAATATATGTATATAGTTTTTTCACCCTGCATAATATCACTTACATAGGATTCATCCCAATCGTGTAATAAAGTTTATTTTTATGCCTCGCCTGTAAGGACATATAGTTTTTCGGTCTGTGCGTCCATCCTTCTGTCCGTCCGTCCAGTCTTACAAGGTTCAAGGTAGTTTTTCATGAAGGAGTTATGGTATCATCCTGAAACTCTGTACATGGATAGCTTGTGATATGACACACAGCAACTATTAATGCAAAGCGGATGCTGTGACCTTGAGGTCATGGGTTATAGACTTTGAATATATAGAATTTCAATATTAGAATCCAGGTTAATTTCAGGTTGAAGGTAGTTTTTCATGAAGGAGTTATGGTATCATCATGAAACTTTTTACATGGATAGCTTGTGATATGAACAGCAGCATTTTGATGTGAAATGGAGGCTATGACCTTGAGCTCATGGGTCATGGACTTTGAATTTCTTTATAGAATTTCAATATTAGAATCCAGGTTAAGGTTCAGGTTGAAGGGAGTTTTTCATGAAGTACTGAGAGATAGTATTTCATCTACCCTATCGTTAGGGACTTCAAAGTCAACAATATACAACTGTAATTCTATTTACTAAATACTTACATCATTGGCGGGGCATGTAGTGTCCATTGGACACATATATACTTGTTTAATGAGATTTCAAGTAAGATTTTCTGCCGTCATAAAAGGGAATGATCAGATTCTTACAAATTTCTGTGCAGCAATTTAAGAAACTCTTGAAACAGCTAGTAACTGAAACTTAATTTGGAGCATCTTTGGGATGTTCTCAGTATAGTTTCTTTATTTGTTGCAAACCCACCCCTTACACAGTGCAAATAGCCAATGCTTATTTTGAGTGGGTAGAATTTTTTTAAAAACTGAAAATCCTGAGCCAAATTTAAAAAAATTTGAGAATGAATGTAACAAAAAAATGTCAACATCTATGTTTTTCTAATATACAACACACAAAAGGACACAATACAGACAGGAAAACAACAGAGAGTCAGGAAAATGAAGTATTTATGGAATGACTTTCTGAAGTTTTCTTATTCCCAGTCTGGCAACAAATATAGCGGCCATATACTTGATTTTTATCTTCTGTGAAATTTCTTGGTCAAATTATCTGAAATTTCAAACAGAGAATCCATGTAACGATTTGTATGAAATTTTTTATCTTTTCTGAATACCAAGATTTGAGCAATTATAGCAAGTAATGGTATTTTGTCAGTGCCATCTTGCATATTAGTTAAGTATCATGGATATATTATGTGATATTATATTTTCACTTAGATTTTGCTTCACGAACAAATTATGTTAAGTTTAAGACTGAGGTCCAGATCAAAAATTTTAAATAGTAATATAGGTATATGCATAAATTAAATTAACGAAAGCTACATTAAATTCTTGTTTGAAATTGTTCATTCTGTTGCATTGAGAATCTAACAAGCAATTTGATTGGCTAAAAGACTGCATAAAATCTATGTTCTACCTATCTGTAACTAAGCATGTTTACATTTTAAAAACTTATTTGTATTTCCGAGGAATTGAATATTGGACAACAAGGAAAAATAATTTGAAACTGTGCTTTGGAACTGCTATTCAATTACATTTTTTTTCGATTTTGTAGCGAGCGTGATATTAAAAAATTATCCATATTCTGTGTTCAAACTTTCAGCTCATTAGATGTTTTGATCGAACTTTGCACACGTAATTTCCCTGACTTTTGGTTTTTACATTGAGAATATTAAAAACTTTATTCATTAGATTGCATTAGAATGGGAATAACCATTTGTATTTGATTTGGTTCCTGCGTAAAACTTGATTTTACTGTCCCAAATATCCATTTTTAACTTAATCTGTAACACTAAAGTCTACTTTTTACGTAGGAACCACATCAAATACAACTGGGTTATTCCCTAATTTCCATTCAACTCTGATAAAAGTTAAGCAGATGAAGGGATTGGCTGTCATTTATAAATGCTCTGTTTCATGTGATTATATGATTAGTTCGTATTTCCAGATTAATAAAATTTCATGCTCTATTTCCCCTGGGGCCTCGGTAGCCCAGTGGTCTAGGTAGTTCGTCATGACTACTAATGATCACTAGCCTGTCAATACTGAGGTTGTAAGTTCCAATAGCATGTGTGGCGGGGTGTGTTTGACTCTGATCTTAATTGACAAGGATTGCCTATTTTCCTTGCGAAGGTCGGTGGTTCTCTCCAGATACTCTGGCTTCCTCCACCACTAAAAACTGGCTGACGCGAAATAGCCAAATGTGCTGAAAACGGCATAAAACCTCAACTAAACAAACAATCAAACATCTATTTTCCCTTTGCATGCACAAATATTTAGTTCTGATTGACTGTTAGTAAAATTACAAGGTGAGAAAATATATAAAAGGGTCAAGAAATGGAATTCTCAACCACTTGAAGTTAAATGTGATAAGATTTATCTAGACGTAACAAGTAAAAATTATACACGTCGTGTTTCATTTTACAGTTTCAGATTGCTGAAATACACTTTTTCCCTTTAGTGTTTAATTAAATTATCTTTTTTTACCATTGTTTCAATAATAACTGCATATTTTAGGCCTTAATTGACCATGCAAGCTGTAAAAGGTCAATAAAATTACTCTCTTTTTCATTTTACAGAAACAAATAGACAATCATACATGGTATCTGACAGCCTAAAGCCAGAACTACATTACATAAAGGATGAAAAAACAGCAGGTAAAATATTTATAGATAGATATAGTACTTACTAACTTTTTAACTATCAAAGTGCCATGTGGGCCATTTCCTTGAATTTATGACTTTTGCATCATTAACATTTTATGTTTTTACCATATATCCTAAATCTCTGGGCAATTGAAACAATTAAATCTTGGCAACAAGGTAATTCCTTTGGTTGTGTTTCTAGCTTGGACAGCAAACACTGTCCTTACAATGTTGTGTTTTGATTAAACCTAATGGTCATAAGTTTATATTAATCAGACCTAATGTGATCGTTGGTTATACTTCAGAGTAAATCTATCAGAACAAAATTTTTTTTATTTCTGATAAACAGTTTTCGCCAATACAACAGCTTTTTATTCTATAATATACCTTTATACATATTAAAGAAGATTTTTATGGGAATTTAAAATCCACTTAATTAAGAACTTACAAATAAATGCATTAGTCGCTTTACAGGATTTGATTTTCTGATAAATTTTATGCCATTTACTTTTAGATACTTTAAAATTTCAGATATTTATGAACATATCTACTGAATGCAACAAAGGAAAATAATACAAAACATTTGTTTAATTGAGAATAAACTGTAATCTAAATAAAGAATATGTACATAGAAAGCTGGAAATTGGCACAGTTGCATCTATTCTTTGTATTATTATACATTTTCTTTCTGGGTTTATTATTAATACAAAATTTGATTTTTGTTATATATTTTGGTTTTTAAATACAATTTATTTCATTTGCAGAAAGAAAATCTTTTGCGTACTCGAAACGCAGATTTAAGATGAAGTTATATTTTGATAATCCAGATAAAGAGTTGTTTTTATGGGCTGTTATGATGAATAGAAAAGATATTGCAATGTTGTTTTGGAAACGTGGTAGAAATTACATTTGTAAGTTTTACAAAGAATTTTATAGAATCTGTGGCATACAGTGTTTGTCTTATCTACCTGTCTGTCCATTGAGTCATTCACTAGGTAACTACAGACATTAAAATGTATGCTTTGGATAATTTTGTCTTTATTTCCTCTCAGAAACTTTAAACTAAAGAAACACCTGACACGTAAATGAGGCTATGAAGTGACTTCTTTCTGTACTTTTCAGATTTAATTTTTGAGTTTTTTGTCAGTATCTACTGTAAATCACCATTCATTCCTAATATCTGATAAAGGTCTGTTATTTATATCAGTAGGTGGAAAATAATGTATTGATAAAAATAAAATATTTATGTTGCGACACAGCTTGACAGCAATGAAAGATATAAATGGAAAAGGGTGGTCCGTTAAAAGGGCATAGAACAACTGAAACGTAAAAAAGACAAAAGTAAAAAAAAAGCTACATGCAAAATAAAAACAAAATAGAAAAAGTGAAAAATGCTCTATGTTTTGGCCAATATGGCCTTGTTCACGAGTAGGTAGAAATAATAGATGTTGACTCTTTGAAACCCAGAGCAAGACTGAATTCATACATAAAATGTAAATGATAAGAAATTGGAAGGTACGTTTGTAAAACAATAAAACTATATTTAGGAATATTAATAAAAATAGATGGTTTTTCATACAGGTTCTGCTTTGGTGGCTAGCTCATTAGCTAAAGCATTGGCACAGATAGCAGATTCAGATGAAGACATGGAGCTTAGTAGCTCATTCATGGAAAATTCTATGTAAGTAAGAACATAATATGCTGTTTTGTAATATTGTGGTTTGGTCTTTCTGGGAGTTGGATACAACACCATCACTGGTAAGTGCCGTATACCAAGTCAGGCAAGATCGCCGCCACAGCCAAACTTAATTGAACATAGGACCCAATGGGAAAAACAGACAAATTGACTGCTACAATTAAATTTTAGTCCTGCTCAAGATGGACAAGTTAAATCCAGGTTAGCAATATAGGCTGTTGAGAGCCTCTAGTTTTTGTTTTCATCTGAAGATCTGTTGATTGGCTTGTGTTATTTCATTGTCACTGTGACCTTTTCTGTTACCTGTTATATTGTTTAAAATCGATGTCTGCAATCAAGAATTTTTTAATGTTATGCCTAGGATGAACATTTCTATTTAAAAGCTCAGCTCTCCTTTAAATTATATATACCTTTATTAATTACAGGTATATCATGCAAATATTCAATGTTTAGAATGTTTGTAAAGCAATGTAATATTCCATGTAGAATGTTATATTATATAAATATTTCATGTGATTGTGGTCAATATACAAGAATATTTTTCCAAGGTACCTTGAATTGCATGGTATGTTATATTGCCCAATGCCAAGTTGGGTGTTGTGTGATTTTCCTATCTTGTACACTCAGTGTCTCAAGATTTTGTCATTGGAATGTGACATGACACCTGTACAAATCCTAATGTTATGTGATTTCACATATTTTCAAAGCATATCAGATAATTTTATCCCAGTGTATCTAGCATATGTGGTTGATGTTGTCTTTTTGCTTATGTCTTTGTAGATTTTATGAGAGTTTAGCCTGTAGTTTGATTACTGAGTGCTATTTACAGAACCGTTACTTAGCCCAGACTTTACTAGTTCGTACAGTCAGCCAATATGGGTGTACTACAATGTTTACATTGGCAGATGCCAACGAATTGATGGACTTCATGGGACAAACTGCTTGTATGACCAAACTAAATAGTATATGGAAAGGCAGAATGGCTCTTTATACCTCTACTATGAAGGTAAACTAGTATCTTTTTTTTTCAATTTGAAAAGCTCTTGAATATACATGTAGTTTTTTAATTAAAAAGAAGATCATCAAGATCTTTTTTACCATTCCTTAATTCTTAAAACATTGTTTGTAATCAGTCTGACCAATAATATATATTATAATTTATTTTTCAGATAATTATTGGTATTTTTGTCCCATTCCTGATCCCTGCTATTAAATTTATAACAAGTAAAGCTCCTGGAGAAGAATTGGATAAAGAGGAAGAAGAATTGATAGAAGAACATCTTCCCGATGAATCATATAGTATTCATAATAAAGTGGCTCCAGAAAATAACATGTCAGTAATGAGCAATCCAAATCAATCTGGTGAGGAGAAGAAGGAAAAAAAGTTTGGGAAGTTTTACAAAGTTGAAATGTTTTCTTGTAAAGATAATCAAGATACTATCAGTATACCATATGCTATATACTACTTCTATACAGCACCAGTGACAAAGTTCTGGATTTATTTGGTAAGTGTGTAACATGTGATCTAATGGTCATTTTGATACATTATTGTATAATTACTGACTTTGAAATAGGTTTAGTCAAGGTGAATATACATGTTCAAAGTTTGATAAATCCGATAGCAACCTATTGTGAGGTCTGTAATTGTTTTATTACATGTTCAAGAGTTGATGAAATAAATGTGGAAAGTTAATATAGATAAGGAATATTAATACAGTAAAACTATGATGGCTCAAACTCCATTCAAGTTATCGGTAGTTCCAGTTAATGAAGTTTGTTCAAGTACAGGAAATTTCTAGTGCCGTATCGTATACAACATGGTACGACTGATTATTACCGTTAAATTTTATATAATTAAAATTAAACAGGTTAATCACTAATTAAAAATGATTATGACATCTTTATTACATTGAACATTTACCTGTCAGACTAATCTATTTTTAGCATACATGTAAGTATTAAGTAACACGGTTGTCCGTTTAATTATTCAGTTCGAGTTTTCAATGGTAAAATACACAATTCTATCACCGTTGGGACCAAAATTTTTGTTTGACTTTTCGAGAAATCAGTATTCAAGACACTGAGCTTGAGCTACCGAAGTTCAACTGTATATTTTGGGTATTGTTAAAAAAAATAGTTTATTTCATTTATTCATAAATATTGACAGCAGAAGCTGTGCATTATTGCCCTACAGATTTGTTTGACAGCACAGAACAGACGACATTTCCTCTAAGCCCCCAAAAAATATTGAGGTTTCCATTCAGAAACTTAAGTATCATTTTGCCAAATCCAATGAACACTTTATGTCTTCTCTTATTATAGAAATGTTCTTTTTAATTTTTTTAAATGTTTTTTTTTCAGTTTTCATATTTGGTTTTCCTGGGAATTTTTACCTTATTTGTCCTGACAGATCTGCATGCCATGAATAGTGGTGGACCTTCAGTGTATGAATACATAACTTGGGGATGGACAGTTACCATGGTAGCAGAGGAATTTAGACAAGTATGAATTGTCTATGTTAGATTTAAGATTATTTTTAAATTATTAGCATGAGTGCTGTGATAAATCTAGTTGTCATCATAGATAGACATAAGGAATTTCTGGCAGAAAATAATACGAGTTATTGTTTTTATTGCTAATGGTATTTGTTTATTATGACTTACTTTGTATGAATTTCTTTTAGATGTTGTCGGAAACCTTTCTTTACAAGGAAAGTGAAAATAAATGGGTGAAAATCTGGAAATATTTGCTAGACAGTAGTAGCCAGACATTAAATAATAGTTTTCTTAGACAAAAGATAAATCCATTATAAATCTTTATAAATCATGAATTGTAATAGCAAATTTAATAGAGTTTTATCATATTTACACTTGAACTTGAGGATTAGCAGCATGCTGGTAAAAAATACCTTTCTGCTTGCCTTAAAATTCTAATTTTGTATGAAACGCAGTGATACATGTACATGTTTATTTCTATACTAAGAATTGATTTTCTGTACTTTTTAACTAAGTTATTAAATTGTTAGGAACATATATACAATATTTATTGGAAAGGCAAAATAAGGACAACCAGATTTTTTTAAATGTGCAAGGGGGTAATTTTTGTAAATGAAAGTAGTAAAAATTCTCACATTATTTCTGTGGTTTTGCCTTTGACTATCAACTTGACACCTGATAAAGTTCAAATAAGCGTTTTAAGAGGTTTGCAAAATGGAAAAAAATTAGGATGGGTGGGGACTAGAAACTATGCAACTAAAGTGTTCAATTCTAACATGAAAAACAAAAAATAAAGACATATAACATGTTATATGTCTTTATTTTTTGTTTTTCATGTTAGAATTGAACACTTTAGTTGCAAGACAAAAAAATAAAGCAGTGTAACAGGAATTTAAAAATTTCATACTTGTAATGTTTACTAATGAAACCAAACAAATCAGACTGGCAAATAAATGTCAAGGTTCAAAGAAATTATATCTGATTATAATTGTTCGTGGTCTATGTTTCTGTGTTTTTCAGGTTTATATGAAAGAACAACTTTCCCTGCTGTACAAACTACGAAGCTGGTGGGCTAGTGTTTGGAATAAGTTTGATTTGATCATGTACCTACTGTTCTTGACCGCGTTTATTTTGAGATTTTTATTAGAGGAAGAAAATTTCCTGTGGGCAAGGATGACATATAGTATTACACTAGCAATGTACATAATGAGATCTATGCAATTCTTTTTTGTGGAGAAAAACATTGGACCCAAAGTTATCATGATTAGGAAAATGGTAATGATTTTTCAGCATTTTTGTCTAAGTGTAATTTCAAATTGGTGAAAAATCTTAAAGTCTTTGGGTAATCTTTAGAGTCATAGTTTGAAGAAAACTTGATCTTGCCTCTACAAATATAAAGTATTCAATCATTGAGGAAGAGCATATATAAAAAATGAATAAGTCAAGACCATATCTTGGTTTTTACAATAGGGGGAGCAAATTAAATTCCAAGGCCCCCATTTGGTACAGTGGTAGGCAAAGCCTCCATATGGGTGAGGCCGCGCAATTGTTTTCCTGTTACAGAAGTCATGAAATAATAGGCTGCCATTAAGTCTGTACGTTTCGTTGAAACATGGGAGATGGCTCAAAACGATCGCCATACAATGGCACATATTCAGTTAAAATCTAGGGGTGTGAAGTCAGTCTACTTTTTCCGTAATTTGAGAAATCACGAGCCATGGTAAAAAAGTCTCCTTCCGCAAAGTAAAATGTACCTCTTTCATGCTCTCCATGTAGAATAAAAATTTTCTTGGTTTTATTCATTTAATCCTTTTAATATTTCTATGTCAAATGTCTCTGGTAAAGACGCCTTTAAAACAACAATAGTTATTCAGTTATCATGGTTGGTTTTGTTATAGTAGGTCCATATATCATGGTGCAATTATAATTTTCTTAATGGACTTCTTTCGTATCCCATGCATCTGGGAAAACAGAAAAAACCTGCTGGCAAATGTACTTGAAATTTAAAAAAAGGGAAAAACCGGGATAAACACTTGAAATTTGATGACCAAAAGTTATTGAAAAAAGTTGATTACCTCCCTTTGATCAACGTTTTTTCATCCCTACTCAGGTTTGGACCGACAAATTGCACAGTGAGTTTATACTAAGAAGTATTAAATACATATGCAGAATCAAATAGCCGATTTCTAAATATTGTTACACCTAAAATTTCCGAAAGCAAAGAATTTCATTACCTTTCAATAACTTTTCAATTTCAGATAACAGATATACAGTTCTTCTTTATGATATTAGCAGTTTTTGTGTTAAGTTTTGGTGTTACATACCAAGCTAACTTGTTCCCTAACTCACCACAGTCTTGGAAACTGTTGAAGGACATTGTTTATTGGCCATACTGGCAGATGTATGGAGAATTATTCCTAGAGAACATTGAGGGTTTGTATGGATGTTGTTAATGGCATTAATGAAAGACAATAAAGCTGATATGGTGCAAAACCCCATTTTAAAGTAGAGCACTTAGAATCAGCTGAGTATATGCTGATCCTGACACATTTTTAAATGAAAATTTTGTGGAAATGAAAATATTCTTAATGTTTCTTTGCAATAATTTCAATAATCAAGACAGGCATGATGGAACCTAGATACATGTACTTTTGGCATTTTCACATAAAAAAGGTAACATTTATTTCAAATATTTGTATGAACCCAATTTTAACAATTGTACAGACTATAGAATTTTAGTTCAAATGCCCATAGCTATAAAAGTGAATAATAGATTATCTCCTGTTTTGGCATTTTAAGTGGTAAATTTAGAGGACTGACCATGTGTCAGATGCAAACAAAAATGCAGTGTCATTTTTATTTTAGATCAAACTTTAATGGAGGATGACTATAAAATTAGAAATGAAGTTATCACTGATGTGAGACACAATGTTTTTACCTGACGTTATCCAAATTTGACCTCAAAAAGGTAGAAAAGCCAGTAGTTTTCCAGCAGAAATCCGTCATTTAGAATATGACAAACAAGTTATCTGGTTGTCTGCAGTAATAAAAGGGTTTGATATTAAAAGAGTCAACAGTAATATTTTTCTATTACAGGTGAAGACCCGTCACCATGTACTGGTGATCCAATGTTATATAACAATGGAACGTTACCTCGATGTGCTGAGTCCAATGCTATAGTGCCTTTACTTCTAGCCATATACATGGTGCTGACTAACATATTGCTGGTCAATCTGTTGATTGCTATGTTTTCGTGAGTATTTTTTAAAATGATGTGAAATGTCAAAAGTTCATCACAACATTGATGAAAGGGAAATCATGGTTTCTGATATTTCTGTTTAGAAGTCAGTTCAGTTGGGTATTGGACATTCTGTGATTAATCAGTTTGTAATGAGTCTCAAAATGTGAAAAGGGCTTTGAATGGTTGATGTTGCAGATATTTGCAGAAAGATTAAGTAGATATGTACAAATAAGTCATCTGTTTTCGTGAAAATATGGTTTCAGGTATACAAAATATTTTGGTATTTTTAGTAGTATAGTAGATTCCATGAAATCGGATATCGGATTAAGGAATATATTGGCAATTCCAATATAATATCAAAACACCAAACCATTCCCATATAATTTAATGTTAAAATGATAGGATATTTGCATACTGAATAGTAGAAAATATTGTTTATTTGAATAGAATATTCACCAAACTTTTGTCATCAATGTTGTTACAATAAAATATTTTTCTTTATCAACCTTCCCTATGATTCTATCAGCTTGTTGAGCAGCTCTGAAAAAATCGTATCAAGAAGCACGTGCGCTGAGCAGAAGTTATCAACAGTCAGCAGGACTTATCAACAAATTCTTCCAACGTTTGGCAGCTTAGAACTTATTAAATAGCTTTCAAATTGCAAAATATTAATAAATATATCAAGATTTGGTGTCCTTTTCTTATATTATGGCCTTTTATTTAAATGAATGATGAAGAAATTTCTAAAAGTGACATCAACAAAATGTGTCTTTCCTCAATGTTGAAAATGTTTGCTGGGACTTCTTTTTGCTCTTTCCATTGCATTTCATTATTTGCGATTAAATCAAATTTTGAAAAGTACGTTTTTTTTTTTATATGTCCATATTTTTGCCTGAATTAGTACAAAAACGACTAAATGTTGTTTAAATATGTCGTCTCCTTGGTTAAATTTGAGTGATTATTTTACATTGCGTATATTTTAGTCAGAAATTGTTTAGCGAATGGAGACGGACTATGACGTCAACGAGGTTGCAAGATTGAAAGCGGGTGCTTTAGTTTTCCTGAAAATCATGAACAAAGATTTCCAGACTGATTTTGTTTTTTAAAACATGAAAATACACCTTCATATCGGTTTTTATATCGTTTATAAGATATTTTACATTAACATACAGGAAATATGTTTTTATTGGTATGGCAAACAACGTAACGGAAAACTTGTTGTTGCAATAAAGAATCTGTACTTTTCCAGCGAAAATTTGGAAAAATTCAGAACGTTTACAAATATTTACGTTTCAGATAAGTAATTAAGATGATAAAAATATTATCTGCATTTTGACAGCTAGATATCGTAAAATATCACCATGCTCGACAGATATGAAGATTTGGGACTCATTCGCTATGCTCACTTGTCCCAAGCTTCATATTCTGGCTTACAGGATGATATTTTACGATATCTAGCTGTCAAAATGCAGATAATATATACTGATGTTCACAGGAAATCACACAGCAAGTCAACCAAATATTATATAATCCAAGAAGCAAATTTTATTTGTGTACATATTTATTTTTTTAACATTCAAAAATGTTTTCTTACTGTGTATATAATAAAAATCAAATATAAAACATTATTTGTTAATTTTTTATTGTTTTGTGTTAATTTATAAACAAATATTTAATAAAAATATTTCTTTATGAAAAAATTTAATGAAAATATGTTTATTTTCCTTTACTGTTGCTGTTTTAAAACTAAGTTTAATTGATCAGCATTAATGAAATTATAAATTATTTTGGCTAATATTGGCTTCACTGTAGATATCGTTTGTTTAGTTATGGTTTAAGGCCGTTTTCAGCACATTTGGCTATTTCGCGGCAGCCAGTTTTTATTGGTGGAGGAAGCCGGAGTACCCGGAGAGAATCCTTGTCAATTAAGATCGGAGTCGAACACACCCCGCCACAGGTGAGATTCGAACTCACAACCCCAGCGTTGACAGGCTAGTGATCATTAGTAGTCATGACGAACTACCTATACCACTCGGCCACCGAGGCCCCTGTAGATATCGTAAAGATATTTATAACAGAAGGTCAAGGTTATTAACACACATTAGCAATGAATGAATTAATCCCAGAATGGCAACATGTTTATTATCAATGAAATTTTTAAAAAGTCAACATCTTGAGTTAAACTTTTTATTAACAAAGTGTAGAAATAAACAAATGCATGTAAATTTTTATTTTCCTGCTAATACACAAAAGTGGGTCACTGACCTGCTTTACTTCAAAAACGTAGAATATTAGTACACTGTTATAAACAGGTTAAAATATGCTGTGTGATTACATTCAACTACGATATCAAAGGCCTTCCTTGACCTAAAATTGAAGCAAATGGCTAATTGAATATCCTGGGTAATCCAATATTTACTGACATTTTGTGTATTCGATTTGCCGGAGTCTACATTTCGAAGTAAAATAGAATGTATATATACCATCAAATACATAAATTCTGGGGGTCTATGGTAGGGGAAAAACCATGAGAAGTGGAATGAAATGAAATGTAGAGAATTTGCAGTGGTACTTTTCAACTGTAAACAGAAACAACATTGACATTTTTCTTATTTTTTCCAGAGATACATTTCAGAAAGTACAAGATAAATCAGAACAAGTGTGGAAATTCTACAGATTTTCCCTGGTGTATGAATACTACGACAGACCGTCACTTGTTCCACCACTTATATTGTTAAATCACTTGTTCAGAATAGCTAGATATATTATGGTTATCTGCTGCAAGAAGTTTCAATATTATAACGATTTCAGTGAGTATATACATGCACTAAAGTTTAGAAAAATGAATGCAGCATTAATGTTTTTAGTTCTGCACCAGAAACCTCTTCTTCAGCCAGACCTTCATGCTAGTCGGCATACAAATTTTACCAGAGCAAACTGAAAATTACTGGACTAAAACAATGAGAGTTTGTTGAATAGGACAATTTTTACTAGTCCAGTCAGGCTAGTAATACATTATTTTTACTAATCCAAAGAAAAATTGAGTACATGATACAGAGAGCAAATAAACAGTGCTTTTATTGCTGTTTTTTCATCTTCACAGTCACTGTAAAGTCTTCATTATGAGCCATACAGCAACATCAAGGCAACATCTAGTTTTGACAAAAGTGTTCACTTAAAGAATTGTATTCATGTACATGTATTGATAACCATTACAGCTCTATGATCACTCAATTAATTAGATCTGTTTGGTTGTTTCAACCATAACTTATAAAATAATAAGCTTATTTCTACTGTAAAATCATTGTTTTTGTGTAGGAACAATGTTTTATTGTTTTTTTTAGCTCACCTTCCCCAGGTGAGCTATTGTCATCACTTGGCATCTGTTGTTTGTCTTTAAAGATCTTCCCCTCTGAAACCACTGGGCAAATAAAAACAAAATTTGAAAGCAATAATTCTTAGGTGGTTCTCTTTCAAAATTATGTCGGATGACCCCTCCCAAATCAGTAAGCTAATTAGAACCAATCTTGGTAGCAATGGTTCTTAGTGGTCCTTGATCAGATGTTGGTGAAAAATGGCATTTTTCGAGGGCATAGGTCTCCAAGATTTGGTGCAGTGCCGTTGATCCTTAGATTCAGGTACCATTTTGGCCCAAGTTGTAAATGAAAGGCCCAGTTTTAAAGTCAAAATTTTTCTCTAAAGTGCACCCTCTCTACCCTGCCCAACCAACCAAA
Source organism: Mytilisepta virgata (assembly GCA_028015205.1). Taxonomy (NCBI): domain Eukaryota; kingdom Metazoa; phylum Mollusca; class Bivalvia; order Mytilida; family Mytilidae; genus Mytilisepta; species Mytilisepta virgata. The sequence goes on from CM051521.1 coordinate 115,215,151, forward strand.
AAGCAGCTATTGTTGCTTCATAATCTAGACTATAAGCAATCTACAAGAATTCACTAATTTCCAATAAAAAAACTAGTCTGGATATCCCTGCACTATTCTTGTGTTTTTGAAATCCATACAAAAGTTCAATCAGACTTGTTTACTGGAATAAATTTTTTTAATTTTATTGAAGAACTTAATATAGGCCAACAAAATTTATGTTGATCATTACAGGACTTGATCTCAAGGACGAGGAAGATAAAGTTCGATTGCATTTATTTGAGAAAGAAGCAATGGAGAGTTACATGTATGAAGCACAACAAGAGCAAAGTCATAATCTGAATTATCAAGTGTCGACTACAGCTGAAAGGTACACAATTGATGTATTGTTTTTCTGTTTATTTATCACATGATTATTTGTGATCACAAATAATATGAATTTTAACTTTTGAAGCGTAGCAAATGAATCATACTTTTGTACTTTTAAATTATACAAGTGTTGTATAAAATGGCGAGTTTATTGTTTGTCTTTAGATTGGAGAAAGTTATCGATGAACTAGACAAGATAAAAGAGACTGTTTCACGCCGTGGTTACGATGGGTCAGAGATTAAACCTCCACTTTCTTCCAGGTATGTCTTATTATGACTTATACAAATGTAAATCTATGTTATGGTAGACATTATTTTATGTACTCTGTATGGTACATTTTTTTTCTTAAATGGGGAACTCTTTTTTAAATATTCTTTAAATTTTTATTCTGAGCTAAAATAATTTACAGGACTTGCCATTTTATGATTGGAATTCAGCTACTATGATCAACAATTTAGATAGAGTATTCCTAGAAATTCTCTTACAGCACCACATTTTTATGTATCTATAAAATACAAACTAAATAAATAGAAAATTGTACCATATAACTGCATTCTAAGGAACAAGAAAAATAGTGCCTTTTATAGGGGTTGATGTAATAAGATTTGTTCCACCTGCATATAAAGGGCAATTAAGGGACAATATAAATAGTGCCCTTTGTTTGGAGGTTAAATTAAACAAGGTTTGTTCTCAACAAGGATATTCACAATCATAAATAAAATTGTATCAGGGTAGGGATCCAAAATTTTTCCTTTTACAGTTTGTTTTATTGACATATGATCTTACAGATGTAACACAATCATTCTATGAAGAAATTTAATTACTAAATCCATTGAAAATATTCATTATAAACTTGGACCGCCTCTGTGGTCTCGTGGTAGCGTGCTCACCTCTAGTGCGGAAGGTTGGGGGTTCGATCCCCGGCCGGGTCAAACCAAAGACATTAAAATTGGTATTTGCTGCTTCTCCGCCAAGCACGCGGCATCAAGGGGTAAGAGCAAAGACTGGTCGGCTCGGAGTCAGTATAATGTGGCCAAGTGAGGTGATATGTCTTCCTGCGGACAGTTACCTCGTGAGCTAGCACATTAAAAATCCGACTTAGTGTGTCGGCCTAGTACAAAGCAGGTATCATATTCATTATCATATCAACATGTTCTCGTCCTAATATGTACCTGGTTGCCACTGGACGTTAAACAATAATTCATCCATCCATCATTATAAACTTGTGATGCTTTGTAAGGTTATTTTTATCAGAAAATTGTTAATTATACCACTACTTATCAGTAAAAATGTCTTCAAACTTTCAAATTTGCACCACATGCATACAAATGAAAATTTCAACATCCATTTATAGAACTAAATAATATTTTATGTATGTACATTCTATATATATTTTATAAAACAGAGATGTGAAGTGAGTAGTCCTGTTAGCATTTTGTAATATTTATTTTTATTATACTTACTGATTAATTGTGAACCTTTAACAAAGTAGACCAAATGTTATTTGATGATATCCATGGGCAGAAGGAGTGGAGGTCATACTGGTTTATCTGTCTGTCTGTCTGTCTGTCTGTGTGTCCATCCCTCCTAATTTTATTTTGTTCTTAAAATTCTCAGCAACTATAGACTACAGCCAATTAATAGTTGGTTTGAGGCATGACCATGCTGATTTGTAAGGTCATAGTTTCCATTCCAAAAAGGTCGAAAGAGGGTTCTGATGCTCTTTTCAAAATAAAAAAGAGGACATAGCATGTGAAAAAATATCCAGATCAGTAAATAATAAATCCTTTTACTATTTTCTGCTTGTTTAAAAATTAATCTGATTAAACTTTATTACAATTTGCTGACATAAACGTGGCCATGGTCTACAGTTACAAATTGAAAACAATGTTCTGCAAGAAAATTAGCAAAATGTGTCTCAGCAAATATGGTTTTCTCCTGCTGTGCTCTTTTTGATTGAGGGAGAAAACTGGATCATGCTTTGAGTGCTTTTGAGCACTTTCAAATTAAAGATGGTATTCAGTTTTTCTATGTCTAGTTAAATTATTTTTTTCCCATGAACCAATGTAAATATGTGATTTTGATAACACACAAAATGCAATGTGTTAGCATCTTTAGCTCATATGAACTATTGATTCTCATTGTAATGCCTCCAAATTAATTCTTTCAAATAAAAGGACTACATTACTGTCGGCGATTGACTATCATTCCAATATATGTACACTTCAAAAATACACCTCACTGTGTTCATAGAACAAAAATCAGCAAAAATTTAAAATTACATAAATGGCACCAATGGCGTTCCATACTTTGAATATTCGAAAATAGGGGGGTGTTAGGATAACACATCTCATAATTTCAAATTGTTTAAAATGGATTATACATGTGTTTTATGATGTATTATTGTCATTTGAAACGTTCACTGGCCGTAATTTAATGTAAACAACGAAGAATCAACAAATTAAGGTCAAGGTAAGTATGATGTGAAAAAGACTTTAACCAGGACGTCAAAATTACTGTCACTTATGCAATACTCATAACAAAATATGCAGGTAATTATAATAATGTTTGTAACTTACATTGTGCCGGGATATGGCGAATATTTGGTTTGTTATTATCAAGTTTATGATGACACGTCATAAAAAAGAGAAATACAAAGATAGGGGAAAGTAACGCACATGTATCAAAAAACAAAAAAATCAAAGTACATTAGTTCTGATGAAGTCAGTACACTCCCCGCCTGGCATCTTAAATTGCCTCCACATCATTTTTCTTTTTCTTCAAAAGCACTACAAGTTCGGTAACGGGTCTAATAAAATTGTGCTTTTTCACAGAGTTTTTCTCAGCACTACGCACGATCTGTACTTCCGCTTTACGTACTAAATTGTCACTACTTGGGAATACTTTCACAATAATTCCCATTGGCCAACATATTCGATTGACCTGATTGTCCTTGATCAACACAATTTCTCCTTCCTGAATATTGTCTTGTGGTTCGGTCCACTTCCTTCGTGCTTGAAGGGATTGTAAATACTCCATTCGCCAACGACGCCAAAATATGTCGGCCAAATACTGAACCCTTTTCCATTGAGAGTGGTACATGTCTCTACAGTCATACGAAACATCCTTCGGAATGAGAACATTTGGCTTCTGGGTGATCAACAACGACGGTGTAAGTGGAAACGGTTCTTCAGAGTCAGAAGAAACACAAGTGAGCGGTCGAGAATTGATAATGGCCGATACTTCGGCAAGGAAGGTTACCAGTACTTCATGTGACAATTCTTTTCCCGGAAGTTTTGCTATCATCGAGTCAAGAATGCGTCTTGTGGTTCGAATCATTCTTTCCCATGATCCGCCCATATGGGATGAATGAGGTGGATTAAAATGCCATTCGGTTCCATTATCAAACAAATAGTCTTTGATCGGAGAGTCTTCAACATTAATCGCACTAATGCCAAGATGATCAGTTGCACCTATAAAATTTGTGCCTCTATCCGAACGAACGAGCTTCACATCCCCACGAATCGACACGAATCTTTTGAATGCGTTTATAAAACAAGACGAAGTCATCTCTTCTATCACCTCCAAGTGTACGCTTTGTGTTACCATGCAAGTAAAAATTATAGCCCACCTTTTGGATTTAGCGGCTCCACCTCTTGTGCGTCAAGTTATCACAGACTACGGACCAAAGGTGTCTATTCCTATCGAAGAAAATGGAGGATCTGGTTGTAGTCGGTCTTTTGGCAAGTCAGCCATCATTTGTTGTTCGGTGTTTTGACGAAGTTTTCTGCAGGTGACACATTTGTGTAATATGGATGAAATCAACCGTTTTTGACCAACTATCCAATAACCTGCTGTTCTAACCGCACCAGATGTAAAATGTCTACCTTGATGATATATCTTTGTATGATAGAATTGAATGATTAGAGTTGATATCCAGTTTTTGCTATGAATAATGATTGGGTTACGCTCATCAGAATTAATGTTTGCCAAGTGGATACGACCACCTACACGTAGAACACCTGATTGATCAATAAACGGATTAAGACGCAATATACTACTGTCTTTTCTGGGTGGTTTCTTGTTTTCTAAACATTCAAACTCGTCTGCATAATACTCTCGCTGAACGGATTTGATTACAACTAATTCGGCCTCTTGGAATGTGCATTTCGATTCCGTTTTGCCCTCTGATCCTTTTTTAGCAATAAATCGTTTCAAAAAGGCAATTGAGCGAATGAGAGATTTCCAGTTTCCAAATCTCGTAAATCGGTCTGATCTTAATGAAGAATTCTGACAACTCACTGTTTTATTACATGAAATTTCTGGTCGTAGTTCTTTGTCCATTTCAGGATCCTGAAGATTATAAAACGTCTCAGTTTTTTGCGTTTGTTCGCTACAAGTTTTGAGCGTTGGACCTTTTAACCACATGCTGTTTTCGAGATTTTCTGCCTTGATTGATCGAGTTCCGATGTCAGCTGGATTACGCTGTGTGTGCACATATGACCATTGACTTGGTTCTGACAACTTATGAATCCGTGCCACTCTATTACTTACATAAGTATAGAATCTATGAGATGAGTTATATATATATCCTAAAACAACTCTGCTGTCAGTATGATACCTGATATCTGATAACGGAATACTAAGTTGATCGGAAATAATCTGTCCAAGCTCTGTCGCTAATACTGCTCCGCATAATTCCAACCTTGGGATGGTGTGTCCGTGAGTAGGCGCGACCTTCGCCTTGCCCATTATGAAACCTAGTTCTGTTTCCCTTTTAACCGATTCAAGTTGCAGGTAGCCGACAGCAGCGATTGCCCGTTCAGAGGCGTCAGAGTAAATGTGCACAGTTTTAACTTCGGAGGAACTAAAAGAAATTGGTACAAACATTCTTGATAGTTTCAAATTCTCTAACACATTTAATGATGTTCTCCACTCATCCCATTGCTCATACTGATCAGGCGGCAGGGGATCGTCCCACGAGGAGTCTCCTTGGTGAGTCATCACCGATCTGAGTAGTAGTTTACCTCTAACTGTCACCGGAGCGAGAAAGCCGAGAGGGTCGTATATGCTATTTATCGTAGATAGAATACCACGATGCGTGTAAGGTTTAATGTCTCTGTCAATCTGATACATGAAACAATCTGAGCTAAGATCCCAATTCATACCAAGACTATGCTGTACCGGAAGTGCACCTGAATCTAGATCCAAATCTTTGAGTTCTCTCGCAAGGTCATCAGAATCAAATGCATTCATTACTTCCTCTTTATTTGATGAAATCTTATGAAGTCGCAAATTACCATACTTTTGTAATGCTTGCTGAGTTCTCTTCATCAAGTCAATGGCAATAGAGGAAGTGGGTTGTGACGTCAACCCGTCGTCAACATAAAAGTCTTGCGACACAAAGTTTTCCATATCTGAACCAAATTCAACTTCTCCTTCTAGAGCGGTTTTACGAAGTCCATAGGAAGCCACCGCTGGGCTAGGGCTATTCCCAAACACATGTACCCGCATTCTGTAGATAGTGAGTGGTTTCGCAAAATCATTGTCTCTGTACCAATAAAATCGAAGATAATCTCGGTGGTCTCTGTTCACTTTGAAACCATAAAACATTTGTTCGATGTCGCCCATCACAGCAACAGGTTCTTTTCTGAATCGAAGCAAAACACCCAAGAGGTTGTTTGTCATGTCTGGGCCACTCAAGAGAACGTCATTTAAAGAAATGTTATTATACTTCGCTGAGGAGTCAAAGACGGCTCTTAGTTTGCCAGGTTTCTTTGGGTGATATACCCCAAAGATGGGTAGATACCACTGTTCTTCCTCGCTATCAATATCGAGTGCGACCTCTGCATGACCTTTGTCGAGTATAGCTTTCATGAATGTAAAGAAATGTTCCCGTTTTTCTGGGTCTTTACGAAGATTAGCATCTAGACATCTAGCTCTTTTTAACGCTTGAGTCATATTGTTCGGCAGACGCTGTCTTTCCCGGCGGAAAGGAAGAGGTGCTGACCAATTGTTGTCGTCGTCTTTCTTAAACTGTTCGTCCATGAGAAATTGTCTACCATCTCTTGATAAACCTGGTTTGTCATCTTCGACGGTACGAACAAATACATTATCACAAAGTTTGTGTTTGCTTTTAGTCGCTCCAAATACTGTTGTTTCCTCCTTGGTGAGTCATCACCGATCTGAGTAGTAGTTTACCTCTAACTGTCACCGGAGCGAGAAAGCCGAGAGGGTCGTATATGCTATTTATCGTAGATAGAATACCACGACGCGTGTAAGGTTTAATGTCTCTGTCAATCTGATACATGAAACAATCTGAGCTAAGATCCCAATTCATACCAAGACTACGCTGTACCGGAAGTGCACCTGAATCTAGATCCAAATCTTTGAGTTCTCTCGCAAGGTCATCAGAATCAAATGCATTCATTACTTCCTCTTTATTTGATGAAATCTTATGAAGTCGCAAATTACCATACTTTTGTAATGCTTGCTGAGTTCTCTTCATCAAGTCAATGGCAATAGAGGAAGTGGGTTGTGACGTCAACCCGTCGTCAACATAAAAGTCTTGCGACACAAAGTTTTCCATATCTGAACCAAATTCAACTTCTCCTTCTAGAGCGGTTTTACGAAGTCCATAGGAAGCCACCGCTGGGCTAGGGCTATTCCCAAACACATGTACCCGCATTCTGTAGATAGTGAGTGGTTTCGCAAAATCATTGTCTCTGTACCAATAAAATCGAAGATAATCTCGGTGGTCTCTGTTCACTTTGAAACCATAAAACATTTGTTCGATGTCGCCCATCACAGCAACAGGTTCTTTTCTGAATCGAAGCAAAACACCAAAGAGGTTGTTTGTCATGTCTGGGCCACTCAAGAGAACGTCATTTAAAGAAATGTTATTATACTTCGCTGAGGAGTCAAAGACGGCTCTTAGTTTGCCAGGTTTCTTTGGGTGATATACCCCAAAGATGGGTAGATACCACTGTTCTTCCTCGCTATCAATATCGAGTGCGACCTCTGCATGACCTTTGTCGAGTATAGCTTTCATGAATGTAAAGAAATGTTCCCGTTTTTCTGGGTCTTTACGAAGATTAGCATCTAGACATCTAGCTCTTTTTAACGCTTGAGTCATATTGTTCGGCAGACGCTGTCTTTCCCGGCGGAAAGGAAGAGGTGCTGACCAATTGTTGTCGTCGTCTTTCTTAAACTGTTCGTCCATGATATCAAGAAATTGTCTATCGTCTCTTGATAAACCTGGTTTGTCATCTTCGACGGTACGAACAAATACATTATCACAAAGTTTGTGTTTGCTTTTAGTCGCTCCAAATACTGTTGTTTCCTCCTTGGTGAGTCATCACCGATCTGAGTAGTAGTTTACCTCTAACTGTCACCGGAGCGAGAAAGCCGAGAGGGTCGTATATGCTATTTATCGTAGATAGAATACCACGACGCGTGTAAGGTTTAATGTCTCTGTCAATCTGATACATGAAACAATCTGAGCTAAGATCCCAATTCATACCAAGACTACGCTGTACCGGAAGTGCACCTGAATCTAGATCCAAATCTTTGAGTTCTCTCGCAAGGTCATCAGAATCAAATGCATTCATTACTTCCTCTTTATTTGATGAAATCTTATGAAGTCGCAAATTACCATACTTTTGTAATGCTTGCTGAGTTCTCTTCATCAAGTCAATGGCAATAGAGGAAGTGGGTTGTGACGTCAACCCGTCGTCAACATAAAAGTCTTGCGACACAAAGTTTTCCATATCTGAACCAAATTCAACTTCTCCTTCTAGAGCGGTTTTACGAAGTCCATAGGAAGCCACCGCTGGGCTAGGGCTATTCCCAAACACATGTACCCGCATTCTGTAGATAGTGAGTGGTTTCGCAAAATCATTGTCTCTGTACCAATAAAATCGAAGATAATCTCGGTGGTCTCTGTTCACTTTGAAACCATAAAACATTTGTTCGATGTCGCCCATCACAGCAACAGGTTCTTTTCTGAATCGAAGCAAAACACCCAAGAGGTTGTTTGTCATGTCTGGGCCACTCAAGAGAACGTCATTTAAAGAAATGTTATTATACTTCGCTGAGGAGTCAAAGACGGCTCTTAGTTTGCCAGGTTTCTTTGGGTGATATACCCCAAAGATGGGTAGATACCACTGTTCTTCCTCGCTATCAATATCGAGTGCGACCTCTGCATGACCTTTGTCGAGTATAGCTTTCATGAATGTAAAGAAATGTTCCCGTTTTTCTGGGTCTTTACGAAGATTAGCATCTAGACATCTAGCTCTTTTTAACGCTTGAGTCATATTGTTCGGCAGACTCTGTCTTTCCCGGCGGAAAGGAAGAGGTGCTGACCAATTGTTGTCGTCGTCTTTCTTAAACTGTTCGTCCATGATATCAAGAAATTGTCTATCGTCTCTTGATAAACCTTGTTTGTCATCTTCGACGGTACGAACAAATACATTATCACAAAGTTTGTGTTTGCTTTTAGTCGCTCCAAATACTGTTGTTTCCTCGATTTTCAGATTGTTTGTGCACGGAGGAAAGATAGAGAGTCGTTCAATAGCGCTCATATAAGTTTTCTTGACACGTGCTTCATCAGGATAATGCAGCTTTCCAAGACAAGTTTCTCCTATGATCGTCCATCCTAGTGGGAGCTTTTGAGCATATGGAGAATTCGGAGGTTGAATTATTTGATCCTGCACGTAATGAGCCTCAATCAGATCACGTCTGATTAGAAGAAGAATCTTGGACTCTGCTTTCAACGGAGGAATGAAATCGACAATGTCTCGAAGATGAGGATGATACATAGCGACCTCGGGGATAGGGATTTCATCAATAGTATCTGGTAACTGATCACATTCTAAAATACTAGGCAACTCTAGCTGAGTATTCTGATCAAGAGGTTCTACAGCAAGTCCACAGAGTTTCCTTCCAGAGTTTTGTGACTTGCCATTACATGTAGAAAGTATGTAATCGGACATACTTGTCGATCCAAAATAGTCAAAGAGTTCTGATTTCCCCAGTGTCCTATTCGATTGGTCATCAAGAACTGCATAAACGTTCAGTCTTCTGTCGGGTTCATCTCGCATGAATACATTCACTAAAACGATTTTGGCGCACGACTTGCCACCAAATCTATCAAAACATATCTGTGTACACTTCGATTTCACCGAGCTTCCTGATCTATTGTCCTGTTTCGTGTCCTTTGATGGCTCCCCGCCATACCTTGTCGAGTCGACATTCCCTTGCTCATAATTATGAGTTACGTGAAGAGCTGTTGCATGATCATTTTTTCCACAAATTATACATTTAATAGTTTCTTGGCAATCACGTTGCACATGTGTTTTTGTGTTACAACACCTAAAGCACATCTTGTTTTGTCGAAGAATTCGTTTTCTATCTTGAATCGATTTCGATTGAAATGCTCTACAGTCGTTTAAAGAATGACGAGTGCCATGAATCGGGCATTTTTCATCTTGGTCTCCACTAGATACATTAGTATTTTTTGTCCCTACATGTTCTATCGACCCTTTGGTTCTGTTACCAGGAGTAAACGGTTTGGTATTCGAAGGCCCATTTCTTGATGTGGTTTCATACAAAAAACTTGGATTGTTCTTGATTTTACTTTGCTTATGAACAAAATCTGCAAATACCCTAAACGGTGGGTAGATCGTCCCATGTTTATCATTATAATCGACGGCAGTGCGAGTCCATCGTTCTTGTAAGCGCATAGGGAGTTTAGCAACGATAGGTTTCACTCCTACAGAACAATCGAAGTATGAGAATAATGCACCATAACATTCATTTTCCTTCACTGATGCGATCTCAGTAAGAATGTCAGATAAAACGTAGAGTTTAGAGTAGTCGTTCGTGATCCGTGGAAAGTTATCGAGTTTCTTTCAAAGTGCTTTATCAATGTGCTCGGGGCTGCCGTAGCACTCATCGAGTCTCTCCCATATTAACTTCAACGCCTTCTGCGGGTTATACGTGTTAGCAGCCTTAATGCTCTGGACATGAGATCGTGATTCAGAGCCTGTCCACTTTACTAAAAGGTCGATCTCTTCAGCTGCATCAACTTTTATTTCCTCCACAATTTTTTGAAAACTTGACTTCCATGACGGATAGAATTCCGGACGATCGTCGAAAGTGTTGAATTGAGAATGTAACAAGTCGCGTTTCAACAAGAAGGAAGTGAAGTCAGACGCCATATTATGGTCTTTCCTGGTGCTAGAATTATTGTTATCATCGGGTGTAACATTATTATCCACAGTTCTAGGTTTGAAAGGAGCCGAGTTTGGATCTAAAGCTGAGGACGAGAGCACAAAAGTAGCAGGATGCGGATCAAGTCGAGTATTTGGTAGGCCAGTCCTAGACGGAGATTTGTCCGGTCTTGACAACGGATTATCCAAGAAGGGTGGAGTTGAATCCTTGTCTGGGTCGGTAGAGTGCACAGTTTTGTCCGATACAATATGATCTGAATGTTGCATTTGATCAACAAAAGCAGCTGTTTTAGACTTAGAATCTAGTGGTGGTTGATCAAGAATAACCTGTGACATGTTGTCCTGAAATTCTGCTTGTAAAGCTTCTGCTTCTGCTTCAATAGCAGTGGCTTCTTTTCGCTGTGTTAGTAGGTCCAAGTCTGCCATTAATTCAGTTTGATGACGCACTATCTTGGCTGCATCAACGGCCTGCTGCATATCAATTAGGGCCTTTTGCTTAAACAATGCGGTTTCTTTTTCAGCAAAGTGTGCTCTTATTTTCGCCGCTTCTGCCTTAGCTTTCGTCCTAGCAATAACTGACGATCCGGACGACAATTTTCCACTTGACCTACTTCCTCGTGACCTTCTACTTCGAGTTGAACTATCGTATTCTGCTTCTCGCAAGGCATTAATATAGTCATTCATCCTTTTTGATTCTCTTTCCACAATGTCGGAAAAGTCTTGTATTTCATCTTGCAGAGTTTTTATCTCGTTCATACATTCAGCTGTATTAGTTCGACTAAGAAAGTTTAAGTAACTTTTACAAATTCTATCAAATTGTGTAGTCCTCTCGATTACAGTCTTCTTGATATCTTCGAGCGAGTTTAAGTCATTTGAATATGTTTCAATGTTTCTCACTAGTAGTTGAAAATCACTTTTGGCAACACTGATTTTCAACATATATACATTTTTCTTGTCATCAAAGAGCTTATTTCCTTTAGCTGTTAAAGTTCTAACACGTTTTTCCTTTTCTACACTGTCCTGTGTTCCTTCTATCGTCTCAACGGTAATGCCTTCAATTTCTTGTAAATTGTTCGAATTATCCAATGGTTCATCATCAGACTAAGCCATGTTGATCAACAAGTCCAAATATGTTGCCAAGTAATCTTCTTACTGTAATGCCTCCCAATTAATTCTTTCAAATAAAAGGACTACATTAAAGTTAACCACATTTATTACATCAGAATCCATTCACAAGTAGCATGGTTACAATATATATGCTGATGAACGATTACAAGATGACGTGTGATAATTGATGCGGTAAGAAGCTGAAAATACAAAATAAACAACAATGTAACACCTAAATATAGTACATAAAATGCAAAAACATTGGAAATTGCAAAAAGTACATCATGACACAAAAAGTTCACCATACATAATGGTAAAATTTACTGTCGGCGATTGACTAAAATATCATTCCAATATATGTACACTTCAAAAATACACCTCACTGTGTTCATAGAACAAAAATCAGCAAAAATTTAAAATTACATAAATGGCACCAATGGCATTCCATACTTTGAATATTCAAAAATAGGGGGGTGTTAGGATAACACATCTCATAATTTCAAATCGTTTAAAATGGATTATACATGTGTTTTATGATGTATTATTGTCATTTGAAACGTTCACTGACCGTAATTTAATGTAAACAACGAAGAATCAACAAATTAAGGTCAAGGTAAGTATGATGTAAAAAAGACTTTAACCAGGACGTCAAAATTACTGTCACTTATGCAATACTCATAACAAAATATGCAGGTAATTATAATAATGTTTGTAACTTACATTGTGCCGGGATATGGCGAATATTTGGTTTGTTATTATCAAGTTTATGATGACACGTCATAAAAAAGAGAAATACAAAGATAGGGGAAAGTAACGCACATGTATCAAAAAACAAAAAAATCAAAGTACATTAGTTCTGATGAAGTCAGTACACTCATGAATTATGATAGGTACAAAAATCTCTTTTCTTCCTTGCATTTGGGACAGAGGTTGCCAGGCCCAATTAAAACCTCTTCCTTCCTGTAGACATTGTTTTGGGATGATTTAGTTTTTAAATTATTGATAACAACTATCAAACTTACCTTTTGTCAAAATTTTTAAATCCCTCATTGTTAGCAGATTGTAATTTTATTGATTACAAAAATCTTGAGAATCAAATTAAATGAATTGAGAGTTGATGATAAATTTTAACCAAAAATAGGTCATAAAGGGTTATACTGAAAATTTTTGTGTCGAGCTGCTATTTGAGAATTACCGGGTTACTACTTGATTTCAAAAGTGTAACATGGCAAAAGCATGTGTTATGGCATGTATACAAGGTGGATACCAATTTCGGCACATCTATTTCATATTTTACAGTGCTACCTTACATTTTTACCTTCATCACCAAAGGTGAAAGCACATCTAGTTGCCGCTCGACTCTGCCACGCATAGGGGTACATACTTTGTGTAATCTGTAACTCTGACTGTATTGAACCAATATTTTTAAAACTCTGGATAGTGTTTATATACATATTGAAGATGTGCACCTCCTATTTGAGCCATTTTTCAGCAATACATGCTATGAACAGTGCATTCTTTGTGTAATCTATAACTCCGCCTGTATTGAACCAATATTTTTCAAACTTTTCATAGTGTTTATATACAAATGGAAGATGTGCACCTCCTATTTTGGACAAATTTTTACAATGAATTTTTGCATGTTGAACTTATCCATTTTGAATCAAAATATGATGTGAACGGTGTTGCGTGATTAAAGTCTTTCAGTGTACTAAAGTGTTGAAGTTCAGGGTTATTAGATAAAGAAGGGATAAGATTTATAAATTCATGACACAAAAATCCCTATAAGGTCCATATCCTGAAAAATATAAACACAGTCATGACCTGAATAATACTAGATAAATGGATGGTTATCAAAACCACATACATATTAGAGTAATAATAACTTTGCCCTGACAAACATATGACGGTGATGCAGGTCCAGACATGTAATATAATAGCCTTTATAACTTTATATCAATTTTAGGTGTATTATATGAATGTCATGTAAAATACTGTATGTTGTAACGATTATATTTGTTATGTGTGTATGCCCCCCTGGGGACCTAATTTGGAAAAAAATAAAATATCTTATATCTTATATCTGTAATCGGTCTTGTTAAACATATTAATTATAGTAAATTTTAGTAACCAAATTCTCAGAAACTGTAGTCCATAACTAATTGAAAGTTGGTGTGAAACATATCCATGATGAGTTGTAAATGGGTACTGATTTCATACATGTGGTGCAGCTACTTCCATTTAAAACAATGCTCCCTTACATTTTTCACAATATGGACTAAAGAAATTTTTGGTCCCGAAATTCTAAGCTACTTTAAGCTACAAGTAGTTCATAGTTGGTGTGAAGCAGGAATGGGAAGAGTTGTAAGGTATTCCGTACCTGTGTCACAGTAACTTCTGTTTAATTATGATCCCTTCCTACTTGTTATTTTATGGAAACTTTATTTCAGGAATAGTTTGTGTAGTACTAAGAATTCAGTGAAAATGTAGGTTGGAATGAATAATATCTGTGATTAGCTTAGACTTTCAATAATTTTCCTATCTTCTGTTTCTCTTTATAAAGATTCTTTCTAGTGGAAGACATAGATTATTTTTTTTTTTTATGTCTGTCAATCTATCTACCTAATCTATCAATCTAAAAATTAAACTTTTTAACAAAAATCTGGTGCAGGTCCTCTTATCCCCATTGGTAATGTTTAATGTCATCAATAATTTGATTCAAGTACAAAAATGTATTGATACTTAATTATACCCCCCGCAAACATAGTTTGGGGGGGTATATAGGAATCAGCCTGTCTGTCCATCTGTCTGTCTGTCATACCATCCGTCCGTCTGTCCGTCTGTCGTACTGTCCGTCTGTCTGTCTGTCTGTCTCTGTCTGTCTGTCCAGAATTTTTTTTGTACCCACAGTTTCTCAAACATGCCTTATCGGAGGTTAATGAAACTTTGCATACTGTTAGATCCTAGTACTTAGATGTGCGAAGTATGTCCTGGTCGAATACTTTTTTCCATAATTTTATACCCTTTTTGGGGTATAGTTAGTGAGGTCCCCTCACAGTTTTAGTTTGATTTGATACATGTATTAAATTAATTATTAAATAATTCTATTTTTCCAAAGAATAATATCTTGAATATTTACATTTAGCATGCTTTAGAAAGAGAATGCAAATGATCTCATATATTCTATTAAAAAAAGGAAGGAATTCTGAGAACAACACCATCCCCACCCCCATACACCCTAAAACAGAATCAACTATTCCAGTTACACTTATAATAATACTTATTGCACATTTTCTATCCTGTTTCTTTTGACATTGATACGTTGTACTAATTGTTTTTTAACCGGATTTTCATGGGAAAATATCGGTTATTAATTTGGTGATGTTCGGCGGGCGGGCGGGCAGGCGGACGGGTGGGCGGCTGCCAAACAGTGTCCGTGCAATAACTTATGAACTGTTCAACCAAAGCTTTTCAAATTTTAATATTTTGTTACTGATGACAAAATGGAGGTCAATTTCGATATTGACGATTTTCACTTTTACCATTCAAGAGTTATGGCTCTTAAAAGATTTAAAAGTGGCTTTTCCAGTGGTGTCCGTGTGATAACTTATGAACTGTTCAACCAAAGCTTTTCAAATTTTAATATGTTGTTACTGATGACAAAAGGGAGGTCAAGTTCGATCATTTCCATGCAGGAAAATCCGGTTTGCTGTCATTCGACAGCCTCTTGTTTTTTCTCTGAAATACACCTTAAACCCAGAATAAAAATTTTCAGAATAGTTCGTGTTTTTAGTAATTTTTATTGATTATTTTCATTCAATGCAATTAAATACATTTTACCTACATCTTCTATAATTATTTTATTAAGTAAGTAAAAATATACTTTTTCTACAGATCTTCTATTGCAACATCTATTGTGTCCCCTCGACAGAGGTAAGAAATGGTGCTCAGTTATTTTGTACTTCAACGGTGACTGAATCTATTATCATATTAACTTAGTGTGCTGTAAATGTAGATTTATACTCACAATTTATAACATGCACCTATTTTAAAGGAAAGATTCGGAAAAGCAAAAGGGCCATGTGAGCTTTTGTCACTTCGTGTTGTCTGTCCGTCCGTCTGTAAACTTTGATCTTCTCTGAAACCCCTAGGCCAAATGAACGGAAACCTGGTGAGAAGCATCTATTGAAGGACCTTTATAAAGTTTGCATATTTCGTTTCAGTCGGACAACTAATATGGCTGTCATGATGAATTCTTATTTCTGAATGGTCAAAATTTCAAAAATGTTCTCTGAAACCGCAAAGCCAACTGAACTGTTACATGATATGAAGCATCTATGGAAGGACATTTATAAAGTTTGCATATTTCGTTCCGGTCGGACAACTAATATGGCCACCATGATGAATTCTTATTTCTGATTGGACAAATTTTTAAAATCTCCTCTGAAACCCCTAAGCCAAATGAGCTTAAACTTGGTATGAAGCATCATACATTTTGCATAGTATTGCAAATAATTTGAGAACTTTTACCAGGTATGAGTGAGAAGTCAAAAATGGTGAGTTTCACCTCTAAGGTTTTAAACATCATATTTTATAATGTGTATATCTGTCTAGAAAAAACAGATTTTGCATCCAAAATTTGTTTCATTTTATAAAATGGATCTTGCAAATTAACAGCAATGCTGCTTTCTGTCGATGTTAACATATAACATTAAATTGACATTTTTTTCTTTCTAAGACAAGTCAAACATTTCATTGACTGTACTGATAATTCTTACAAATTTTGATCAGAACTAAAGTATATATATAAAATGCTCTAGGAGTGGTTATATAGCTTTGAGCCTTAAATTTTTGTTTTTTAGGTATAAATGATCGGTATGTCATTGTTGATATTTCCAGTTGTCTGTTATATTACTTATATAAGGACTAATTGTATACTAAACACTATGTTTGTTGTTTTCTAGAGTGTCCAGTACCACAGCATCATCTGTACAGGGAACCATCTTACAGGACCAGATGGATAAAATGACTTTGTATGTTCAAGATGAAATATCAGAAATGAAGAACACATTTTCTAGGATGGAAAAGTTGTTACTAGAAATGAAGCAAAATCAACTACAGACTCCAACACTGGATATAACTAATTTACAAAGCACATCAGATCTGTAGAACATGTAAATCACATGATATTATAATGCCAAAGAATTTGATGAATGATTTTTTTTATATAAAACACAAATTTATGGATTGTAAATTGAAAGATAATTACAGGGTTCATAATTTATATGATGTTAAAGCATTCCTTAATTACTGTCACGGAAACTTTTTGGTCAACCAATTTTTTACTTTTTGTTAGGTTTATCGTCTTTATTTGAAGCTAAATGAGGAAATATTGATGTATTATGCTCCTGTATATTACAGGGACAAATTTCCTTCAGATATATAAAATCAGTGGTACAAGGCTGTAATTCATGAAATGTTTTTTACATGTCTGTTGAGGGAATACATGACATGTTTATGAAAAGAAAGATATTATTGGATGGTTAAAAAAAAATAATAATAACAATAATAATAATAATAATAATAATAGTTTTATAAAAGGTTTCAGGTACTTAGCTGAGATATTCACAGTTAATCATTTAAAACCCTATGTTTAATGTTGATCATATAGTTGATGTTGTTTTATATTGTATTTGATTGATAATCCTATGTTGGATTCTATTATTAAGCTTTTTACATGTCTGTTGACACAAGCTTTTTTGTTAACTGATAACTGATTCATATCAAAAATTTATCACTCGTGCATTTTGTGGAAAATAAATTGTAAATTATTTAAAATCATATATTTTCTTAATTGTAAAAATCTAAAGAAGTTAGTACAACTGGGTCTTTTTAATTGAAAGTGTACATACACAGTTTGACATTAAATCATTTACATATGAGAGGTGACTTGTTTTTTTAGTACACATTTATATCAACATAAATAATTAAAAAAAAGGGAAGATAAGGTTTATTTAATAGGGAAGCATTTACTTATCTTACATAAATATATACTTTTTTACATATTCTTCTTTTTCCACATAAGTTGATGTAGTTAAATCTGTATATTAATGATGTAAGTAATCCTGATATTTTAACACAAATCTCATTTGGGCAGCAGTTGAATTATGAGTAAAAAATTCACTTTAATCCGAGCCACAAGAATGTTTTAATTTTTTTTTAACTACTGTGAATCATGTCTTTTCCCTGATTATAATATTTACAAGGTATCTGGGTTTCATTCATTTTTTTTATTTTTTTAATCAGCTAATTGACATTTAGACAATTTCATTTCAGAATGAAAATCTTAGACAATTCTGTCTGTAATTTTATATATGAATCACATTTTATTTTGGTACATGTATGTTGTATTTTTTTTATTATATTTTAGCTTTCACTTTCATATTCAATTTCAATTTTATTTTTGAATAATTTTAATCGAGGAACTCCCAAGGTTTTTTTTTAAATCTAGTATAGCATTAATCCTGTATTTTTTATACTAAGAATTTTCAGTGTTCTTGTAAATTTATAGAATTTTTATATAATAAAATTAATTTTTGTATACTTAGACAATTATTTAGTAAGACAATGAAATATTTTTTTATTTGTTTCATTTCCAGAATTTTATAAAAGATGTAATTATTAATTAGTATGATATTTTGGTGATTTTACACCATTAGCATGTATTGTTTTTTACCTATGAAAATTATTGATGCAAATTGAATATAAAACTCACGATTTCTGTGAAATTTACATGCAATGTATACACATTTGATTGTAAATATATTTTATATTTTATTTTATATTTGATCACAGTTGCATGAAATTCCAATGATAATATAGCAGAAAATGGATAAAAAACATGTAATATATGTAATAAAATATATTACTCTTCTATTTAATATAACACAGGTTTTTCTACCCATTTTCTATTATACATGTATTATCATTAGGAATTCTTTTGAATGTGATCTGATTTTTTAATCAACGACAACAGAATGAACATTACATTAAGTAAATGTAACTGTTTTATTGCAAGCAGTAATCCGTACTATACCAAACTGTAATATACTGTAACTTAGTAAACATGGCAGTATTATTGCTAAAGATTCTCAATAAAAATATATGAATTCTGAACTTACAGTCTATAAACTTTTGTATCTGTAAATATAAACTCCAGTTAATCTGTGATAAAATCAATAATATGTAAGTCATGTATGGTCCATTTGATTACCATGAAAAAGAAACAACTTAACTGATGCTGGCCCGTGGATAGATACAAAATAATAATTAGCCTACAGGCGTTTTCTTTATTTAATTCTATTCAAATTGAATCTAACCCTGTATTGTTTTGTAGTTCAAAGCTAAAAAAATTAAAATAAAGTTTAAAATCTGTTTTTATTCAGTTTTGTCCCATTTGTTTGAAGTCATCAGCTGGACTATACATACAGTTATAATAAATGTATTTATTGTCAAGACGTTATATTGATAATGGTTGTGTTTTATATCAGTGAAATGGTTAAAGTTGTATTTTACCCAAAATTTTTTTTCTATTTTAAAAGACTCAGTGCTAATTGTTTTTATTTTATATAAAAGTATATTTAATAATCTGATCATAATATTTGTAATTTGAAATTAAATTGTCATAATCACAAAGGGAAAGAAATAAACAATGCATTTTTTTTCATCTGGTAAAAACAAAATCAAAGTGTTATGTTACATGACATGCTTAGATCCTTTAATGCTTTGTAACACAGACAAATGACTTGTATTTAATACTTCTTTAATGTGCCATAATAAAGATGATAATTTTCTTCACCTTTTAAGTCACATGATCATGTATATATAGAGTATCATATTGAATGCGACTAAATCTTACTTATTGCTTGTGTTTAAAGTTAAAAATTAGGGAAATGTTGACCTGTTCAGACAGGCCAGTTTGTTTTCAGTAGGCTAGAGTTTTTATTGTACCCTTGATTAAATTATTTGACACCAATTTTGATGCACAAGATGTGCACATTTTGTTGATTTATGACTCATCAGTTGTGCTTTGGCCTAAAATGTTTAAAACTTAAACAAAAATTCAAAAAGTTGAAGAGCAATTCAAGAATGCCAAAATGACCAAAAGGGCAAACAAAATTAAATGCACCTTTTATATTTGAACCAATTTCACCTTCTTGATCATTTAGTACACAACTGTATAGTAATTATTGTTTAGTTATAAAATCAATCAACATAATATATCTTAAAATGAGCAAATTATCATTATATGCAGCTTATTTAACAATTTCCTTTGCTCAGGTAAAAAGGGGAAATAACTCCTTTATTTAAACAATATGGCAATTAATTGATGTCTTTCAATGTTAATGTTACCTGTAATTTATTTTATTATGTGGTATAGGACATAAAAATTTCAGACAAGTTCGGTTCATCTCTGTAAAACTTCATTGGAGACCAGAAGTCTTACCCTCAGCCATCTGCAATTTTCCTGTTTTGTACAGGTGTAAGATTTCATATTTATTACACGCCAGTGTCTACCTTAGGTCCAGGAACTGCAACACACTGACCATGCATCTGTCCAAAACACTTGGAGGGAAATTAGTTTGTACAATCTGAAGTGACAACATTTCAGTATACATTTTTTCAATCACCTTGTTTTTTTGGAAATATTTGAAAATTTATCTTTTTTTTTTCATATATTTTCAATGTGTTGTCATATTGGTAGTACCTAGTTAGTCTAATCTGAAATTTTCTGTGTAATTGCAATGGTCTTTTATAACATTAATTCCTGCTCTTATGTGAAGGAACATGAAGATTTTTATAATTTCAGGTTTTGATCAGATCAGAAGTTAATGCATTAACAGAAATTGCTAATTAAGTCCATAAATACAAATTCAAATAAAGTATTTTACAATAGCATTAAATTATTTTGACCAAGGAGGTTCTGAGGGTGATCCACCGGGATGAGAATCTAAAAATTGATTTTGTTGTATTAATAATAATAATTAGAATTAGTTTAGATTTTCTGATCCATTGTTGAAACTAAGCTCATTGATTGGGATCATATTGATGATGTTGACCTCCTATTATGGACTTTGCCAAATTGTTCACTGAATTTTCATGTGATGAATTTAATCATTGTTTTCATTGCATACTCTAGAAGTATCGAGGCTCTGTAATCTGAACCTAGTATACTTATTGAAATGTTCCATATTTGAACATGTGAGCAGGTTATTTGGGACATGATAATTGATGCTGGTGGTGATACAGGTCCAGACCTTGGTCTTGTTATGTACAGTTTTATGTATTGTCTAATTTCAGAAATTTTTATGTATAGATCACACTGGGAATATGGCACAATTTTTTAATTTCTTAGTTTTGCTACTTTCTATAATTATACATTAAATTGAGTTTTATTCCTAGGATTACTGTACAAAGAGAATTTTTTTTTTAAATATGTATAAGAAAATCAGTTAATTCCTAAATACATTCAAGCATACTTTCAGTGTATCAAAAATCATACTTCATAAATGTTTGAAAATGTAAAATCTGAGTTGTGATTTAAAGAGTAATTCTTGCATATCTGAATGTGTCATAGTTCTTTTCAATGAATAAACAATAAAATGGATAACAGGAAAGGTCAACAATGACATACTACTTGTAACGAGAATAACCAAGAATTGTGCCAAATTTACTAGTTGTACATGTTTATTAAGCAGACAGACATTGTATTGTTGATTAACAAAATTTCATTGACTAAGATTTTATTGTTGATATTAGAATTGGCAAACTACTTATTGCAGTTGAAACTTTTGTATCTCAGGGCATACATGTGTATTTGTGTTAATATTAACATCAGTGAAATGCTATTTTATTAATGTAAGACCTGATTGAATGTTTTTTTCACAGAATTTTTCCTCTTATTTTTGTAGTTCCAATCACATTTAATCACTGGCATTAATTGTTGTGATTTTGGCATTAAACTCTTTTTAATTTATTTTATATGACTTATTTCTGTACATTGTGTCTTATTTTCAGTTCAGAAATAATTTAATTATTTATCTTTTAATCTGTTGATTTTAGAAAAAAATAAACATCTTTAGTACATTTTCTCTGTTTAATCAGTATGCCAGAGTAGAAACAAGAGTCACATAAACAATACCAGTGTTTATTGTTGGACTGTCAATCCCATGGGTGAAGGTATATAAATTGTAAAACCCAAATCATGACATCATCTATGTTTTCTTAAGAAATGTATAGATGCAATATTCAAGAAAATGTTGTAATCTGGCATATTTTGGAAAAGTTTCACCCATGCAATCCCTAGGGTCAGTGGTGTATTTAAGCATAGACATACTAAAAATAGAAGGGACAGTGTCATAAATCATTTGATAAACTAGAGGCTCCCAAGGAGCCTGTATCGCTCTTTTACAGAATTAATTTTGCAGCTTGACTGGTAGTCTTGAACATTGGTTTCAAGTTCCAATTGGCTCACTGGTTTTACCAAATTGTTCACTGGTTTCAAACAAGATCTTTCATTGAAGGCTCAATGTTCGGTTCTGTTGGCCGACTTGGATGGTGAGCGTGGTCATCGGATATGATTCTGGAAGAGGACCACCTAAGGACCATTGCTGCTATGTTTTGTCCCAACTGGCTTTGTCGATTCAGACAAGATTTTTAAGTAATTTCCAATAGGATCCTTTGATAAACTGTGTTCGGCTGTGGTGGCCATCTTTAATGCTGGAAGGGGTCATGGGATACAATTCTGAGAGAGAATCACCTAAGAACCATTGCTTTCAGGTTTTGTTCCAATTGGCCAATTGGTTTCAGACAAGAAGACTTTTAAGAATAATTTCCTATAACTATGTTTGGCTCTGCAGGCCATTTTGGATGGTGGGCGGGGTCATCGGATACAATTCTGAATAAGGACCCTCTAAGGACCATTGCTGCCAAGTTTCATTCTAATTTGTTTTGTGGTTTCAGACAAGATCTTTAAGTAAATTTCCCATAGGGTCCTATGTTAAACTTTGTTCGGCTCTGGCAGCCATCTTTGATGGCGGTTGGGGTCATCGGATACAATTTTGGAAGAAGACCATTGAAGAACCATTGCTGTCAAATTTTGCTTCAATTAGCCAAGTCGTTTCAGACAAGATCTGAAAGAATAATTTCCCATAGGGTCCATATTAAACTATGTTCAGATCTGGGAGTCATCGGATATAATTCTGAAAGACCACCTAAGGATAATTGCTGTCACGTTTTGTTCCAATTGGACAAGTGGTTTCAGACCAGAATTAAATGTCCGATAGCATATTATGTTAAACTATGTTTGTCTCTGGAGGCCATCTTGGATGGTGGGCAGGGTCATCAGATACAATTCTGAAAAAGGACCAACTAAGGACCATTGCTGGCAAGAGATGACAATAGCTCACATGGCCCTTTGGGCCAGGTAAGCTAAAAAGCCTGGACATTTGTTTCTCTTGATCCCTGATGGAAGTAATGTGTTTTGTATCAACTACTTAAATCCTACTTACGCGCATGCTATAACAATGCACCAAATTTAACATGCATCTTATTCACGACATCATGTGACTTGTTCTAGACTGTAAACTCATTGTACCACAATCTTACCACATGTATATACCGGTACCAGAAAAATAGTTTCAGTTTCAAAGTTTTTGTGTATGTTTTCATACTTTATTAAACTCTTTCATTCACTATTCCTTGTGACTGCATGATTATTCATCACAGGATAATCATGCAGTCACACTTCACCAAATTTTAACTAGAGGCCCTTAGAAGCTTTTATCAGTATTAAATCTTTTCAGCTAACCTGGCCCCAGGGGCCATGTGAGCTATTGCCATCACTTGGCGTCCGTCATCTTAAATTTCCTTTAAAGATCTTCTCCTCTGAAAGCACTGGGCCAATTGGAACAAACTTGGCAGCAATGGTCCTTAGATGCTCTTATTTCATAAGTATATCCAATGACCCCGCCCGTCATCAAAGATGGCCACCAGAGCCAAACATAGTTTAACATAGGACCCTATGTGAAATTTACTTAAATATCTTTTTGTCTGAAACCATTTGGTCAGTTGGAACAAAACTTGGCAGCAATGGTCCTTAGGTGGTCTACTATCAGAATTGTATCAGATGAACCCACCTGCGATCCAAGATGGACACCAGAACAAAAATTTTGTAACATAGGACCTTATGGGAAAATTATCTGAAAGATGTTATTTGAAACCAGCAAACAATTTGGAAAAACCAGTGAACCAATTGGACAGCAATGTTCCAGAGTGCCAATCAGGATGAATACAGTCAAATTATGTATTCTGCAAATGATTTCCAGGTGAGCGATACAGGTTTATTGGAGCGTCTAGTTTTCAGTTAAAGTAATCATTATGGTTTAGTCAGAACTCTTAGATATAATTTTGAAGAGGGAAAACTTCACCAAAGTTTGATCTAAATTGCTGCAATAGGCTCAAGTTGAACTGTTCAACCACCATGTCCCCCTTGCAAAATTGTTAAATTTAGACCCTAAAACTGGACCTGGGCCATTACTATAAGAAGTGTTTGACTGAAATGTTGCATGCATAAATCATAAGTCAAATTGGTATGTATTGAGTGGTCAAGGTGGCATTGTGAGGAGTACTTTCAGCTTGGGATCAAACTAAAAATACTGATTTGCTCAAAAAGTTAAACCCCCAGTCTAATATTCATTCTATCAGTCAAATATACAGCATAAACCATTAATATGCTGCTAAATTTCATTTAATTTTTTTCCTTTGAAATAATACTGAATGGAAGACATTTCAATCATGAATGGAAACCTATGACCACCAAAATTGAAAGCTGTTAGCATGTTTCAGTCAGAGGCATAGCTGCTACAAAAATATTTGGGTTGAGCCATCATATTAGGCCGAAATATACTCAGATCATTTGTAATTACAATTCTGAACTGGTACTTGAATCTTGGGGACATAAGTGCGTCAGGAATTCTTGGGAGTGTCGACCCCTCCAAAAACACAATTTTTCTGCCACCAGGCCAACATCTGGTCAAATAAAAAGCCCAAATGTATCAAAAAGGTTTCAAATGGTTTTTCTTGTGTGTGTGTCGTCATGCTATCTCCAAGAATTAGTAAAAAATAGTCTTTTAGATATATATGGAGAGCCAGCAGTCATTCAACTATGGTAATAGTCAGAGCCATGCACAACATGGTTTAATATTATTGTGCTGATTCTTTTATTGAGATTAAGGAAGGCAAATGGCTAAAGGGAGGCTATTTAATGATCTCCACTGGATAAATTGGTTAAGGTAGATAACTCATATGAATATGTCTAAGTCATACATAAGGACCATTTCTGCCTAGTTTGGTCCCAATTGGCAAATTTATGGAGACAGACATTCTAGATCTGAATTCTAAAACAATTCACCCCCATTTAAATAACCATCAATGTGGTATTTTCTGATTTTATTAATGGCAGACATATTGGTCCAAGGTTAGGATCTCCAGACAATGTTATTCCATCAATTTTTTTATTCGGCCCCTTGTTCCAAAATATTTTTTGTTGAATTTTCCATTTTTTGTTTGAGTCTGGGCAACCAGTCACAGAAAGACAACCTCCAGGAAACATTCTGGTTTGGATTCAGAGGTGAATATTTTTAAGGACAGTTTGCAATAATAGACAAAGCTAATACTGTAATAACTCTAATTTTTTGACACTTTTGAAAATTCAAGGGAAATTGAATTTTTCGATAATCCTTTATTTTTCGACACTTTAAAAATTTTCAAGGTTACAATCATTGTTACCAGCTGGTGACAGTCTGTAATTTTAACTTTATAGGTATAACTTTCAGCCCTTATCAAGTATTTATTTTGTTTTTCTAACCATCTATCTTTATAAAATTGATTGAAACAAGGTCGATTTTAAGTAAAGTTTCTTCATTCTTCCTACCTGCAAATTTAATTTGAAACATAAATCAGTAATGAGGTCGGAATGGAATTGCGTATTTTTGTTTCTGATGAATAAATTTGAAATATTAAAATGAAATGAACATTAAAAAAAACAAATCCTCTTATTAAACACTTAGTTATAGATATTCTAACAAGACAACAAACATTGAAGATGTGTTGTAATAATCATTTGTGAGATGCTCCAAATCCAGATCCCATTTTGCATTTTTGTCAACATGTCAGGTCGTTAAAAGTTTGCTACTGTTTTCATCTGTAATATTAACCAGCAAAAAAGATAAATTCATGAAAGCAAAATGATATAACAATACCGCAAGTATGACCTAAGGTTTAGTTTTCCTATCATTAAAGTGCATTGACCAGGACGATCTTATCAAGTAATTAAAGGCTCCCAGGAGCCTGTATCACTCACCTGGACTATGTCCATCTTGACTGGCAGCCTGTCAAGTTCAAACTATCAGTGATTTTTCCACATAGGTCCTATGTTAAATACTGTTGGGCTTTGGCGGGCATCTTGGATGATGGGTAGGGGCATAGGATATAATTCTGAAAGGACCAACTAAGGACCTGCTCTGGTGGCCATTTTGGATGGTGGGCGGAGTCATCAAATACACTTCTGAAAGAGGACCACCAAAGGACCCTTGCTGCTAAGTTTTATTCAGATTAGAAGATCTTCAAGTCAATTTCCCATAAGGTCCTATGTTAAACTATGTTCGGCTCTGGTGGCCATCTTGGATGACAGGTGGGGTTATCAGATAAAATTCTGAAAGAGGACTACCTAAGGACCACTGCTGCCAAGTTTTGTTCTAATTGGCCAGTGGTTTCTGACAAGATCTTTAATTAAATTCCACATGGGGTCCTATGTTAAACTTTGTTTGGCTCTGGCAGCCATCTTGGATGATGAGCTGTGTCATCTGATGCAATTCCGAAAGAGGACCACCAAAGGACCATTGCTGCTAAATTTTGTTCCAATGGGCCAAGTGGTTTCAGACAAGAAGATCTTTAAATAAATTTCCCATAGGGTCCTATGTAACTATTTTTGGCTCTGGCGGCAATCAGATGACATGCTGGGTCATCGGATAAAATTCCGAAAGAGGACCACCTAAAGACCATTGCTGCCAAGATTTGTTCCAATTGGCCCAGTGGTTTCAGAGAATATCTTTAAAGGAAAGTTTACGACAACAACTACGACTGATGCCAAGTGATGGCAATAGCTCACATGGCCCTTACGATAAGCCCATAGGATAATATTGATTTTTTCTAGCAAATTAAGTGTCATGTTGCTTTTTCAACAGCTTAACATATCTAAATTATAACACTGTAACAAACTAAATATCATCTTTGTGTGAACAGGAAGTTTTATACTTGTAAAAAATTGCTTACATTTGGTCCCATAACTCTGGAACAACAAAAAGTGAAAATCGTCAAAAAGTATACAGGCCCTCAGACCACCATTTGTAAGAATGTGTAAAAGTTTGAAAAAAATCAGTCAAGGCGTACTGGAGTTAGTGCGAGACATGTGAAAAATTGCTTATATTTGGACAATCTAAGTCCCATAACTCTGGAACGACAAAAATTAAAATCGCCAAAAAGTATACAGACCCTCTGACCATTTGTAATAATGTGTTAAAGTTTGAAGTAAATCAGTCAAGGCATACTCAAGTTCGTGCGTGACGTGAAAAATTGCTTTTATTTTGGACAATTAAGTCCCATAACTCCAGAATGACAAAATTGAAAAGCGTCAAAAACGAAAGGGAGCTTTCTTCAGTCCATCCTAATGTTGTATTAAAATTTCATGAGAACTGATTGAAGCAAATCTGAGTATGAAGTGTTACAAACAGACCGAAGGACAGACAGACATTGGTATACCATAATACGTCCTGTCTACGACAGACGTATAAAAAATGAGGACTGAAAGAAAAAATATAATTTTTGAACGACTTTCCAATTTTCATCACAAATAGATGTATTTTAGTGTTGAAAAATTAGAAAAATCTCACATGAACCTTAAAGGCCGGTAGACTTAAAACATTCATGGAAACATTTCTTTTTTTTAAATTGCCTTTTGCTAGACTGGAAACAAACAAGTACAGAACAATGCTCTAGCACAAACCACCTCACGATGGAAAAATCATTGACTGCCTGCAATAAATAAAAAATCCTGAATCAGATTATAGATTGTTTATTATTTGCTTCACACAAGCTGCAAGAAAATGAATACTTTCTCTATCAATCAACAGAGTTACAATATTGCACATAAAACATTCTTTCACATTCTTACAACATATTAGTCAGATAGATAAAAGAAAGATTCACTGAAGTACCTATATGAAGCTGCAGGTAAGAAGTACACCCATCATTAATGACAAGGACATCTATGCCATTTGTTCAGAAATTTTAAATGAAAATACATCTTGTTAATTTTTTCACTGTCTTCATTAAAGTAATTTACACCATGAATAGTCTTATGTGCCTCTGTCAAAATTAGATATCTTATAACCATTTCTACATTGTATAACTTCAGATGACATGTTGCCTGCTTGAAGACTGATCTAAATTTACCACAAAGGAGTGCCACAAAATTAAAATGCAAAGGGTTCTTTATCCAAAATTTCAGCATAAGACCATTATGTGCATGTTACACCTAATTTAAACAAGAGTGGACACACAAAAATGTCTCGCCTGTCGTGTATTTCTAATGAAAGTAAATGCTATCAGACATATAACCATTGAACCATGAAAATGAGGTCAAGGTCAGATGACACCTGCCAGTTGGACATGTACACCTTACAATCCTTCCATACACCAAATATAGTAGACCTATTGCATACAGTATTCGAAAAACAGGCCAAAACACAAAAACTTAACTATAACCACTGAACCATGAAAATGAGGTCAAGGTCAGATGACACCCGCCAGTTGGACATGTACACCTTACAATCCTTCCATACACCAAATATAGTAGACCTATTGCATACAATATTCGAAAAACAGGCCAAAACACAAAAACTTAACTATAACCACGGAACCATGAAAGTGAGGTCAAGGTCAGATGATACCTGCCAGTTGGACATGTACACCTTACAATCCTTCCATACACCAAATATAGTAGACCTATTGCATACAGTATTTGAAAAACAGGCCAAAACACAAAAACTTAACTATAACAACTGAACCATGAAAATGAGGTCAAGGTCAGATGACACCTGCCAGTTGGACATGTACACCTTACAATCCTTCCATACACCAAATATACTAGACCTATTGCTTATTGTATCTGAGATATGGACTTGACCACCAAAACTTAACCTTATTCACGGATCCTTGAAATGGGGTCGAGGTCGATTGAAAACTGTCTGATGGGGATGAGGACCTTGTAAGGTACGCACATACCAAATATAGTTATCCTATTACTCATAATAAGAGAGAAATTAACATTACAAAAAATCTTAATTTTTTTTTCAAGTAGTCACTGAACCATGAAAATGAGGTCAAGGACAATGTACATATGACAGACGGAAACTTCGTAACATAAGGCCAATTAAAATTAATTGATAGATTTTCATCCCCGCCCGCCCCGATTTTTTTTATTTTCTAAAATTTACGATTTCCGGATTTTGTTCATCTCCGTTACCGGTATCCGTGTCAATAATTTCGTTTTTTGTTAACTTCCTATAACAATTCAACATGGTTTTCGTGATTCGACTATTTTTGTGACCTTTAGATGTCTTTTGGTCAGCTTAAGTCTGCAGAGATTGGAGTTGAAATTTCTATTGTGCATGTTTCTGGAATAAAAACATATATAAGCCATTTTATAAACGTTTACATATTAATAACACCTTACAAAATAGTTTCATATGAAATAAAAAATAAAAAATAAAATCCACCCACCCGCCCCATTTTTTTCAAAAAGTTGGATGAAAATCTACTAATTAATTTTAGTTGGCCTAAGGCATCTATCTACAAAGTATAAAGCATCCAGGTCTTCCACCTTCTAAAATATAAAGCTTTTAAGAAGTTAGTTAATGCCGCCGCCGGATCACTATCCCTATGTCGAGCTTTCTGCGACTAAAGTCGCATGCTCGACAAAAATCTGCATAAAAAGAGCTATGTCATTTTTACACTGAAAATTCCTGATGCTAAATATTTTCTGTTTCTGATGCACTTAATTATGATAAATCCATTCCATAAACCTAGTTTAACAGACAGTAACTGTCAATACATTATGCATCTTTGACAAAATAGCTACTAAAATCAGATATACAATTTTTTTAGTTAAAGAGAGAAAAAAGACCAAAAAATAAAATAAAATAAATAAACAAAAATTAAAAGTGCTATCCTGGACTCATCTTACTCACAAAACTAGTGTAGTATGGTTAAATTCATTCAAAAATGTTATTTGTCATTACTTATGTAAGTATATAATTAGAAATATTTCATATCTGTTCACTGTTTCAATCTACTTTTATAGAATACATCAAATTAAGTATACAAAATCATATAAAAGAACTGTCATAAATGAATCCTTTTTGACAATATTTTCTGCTATACAAATGTTAGTTACTTATATATCCAACAAAGCTACTTGCACTCTTACTAAAATGAGAAAAGCAAAACTTCATAACACACACATACACACCCACTCACACACAAAATCAAAATTTTCATTTACATTCATGTTTATAATGGAGAAAAAATGGTTAGACATGTCAATATGACTAAAACTGCTAGAATGTGAGCATCAAGTACTGTACAAACAACAATGTGATATCTAAATCACCGTTAACAATTATCTACAGTATATATACAACATGCTACAACAAAAGGTTTCATAGAATCTACAGACTGCAGGTTTAATTATTACATATCAAACATGGGTATGTATATCAAAGTTATACAATGTACTGTACATGTATGTTATTTCAGCATCATGAAAAACTCCTTGAATACAAGGCTACATAAAACAATAGTTCTCAACATTATTTCATATTTTGCTACATTTTATTACGTACCTGGAGAAAAGTGACAAAATGCCCAACTGTGAGCTTTTGTGTAATCTTTTTTTCAATTTTTAGTGAATCAAAAGAATAATAAAATGTTTTGTCGATGTACAACGATGAAAATAGATCAAGTCAAACTGAAACAACATTATGATAAAAAGAAGTCTATAGTATGAGGCGAGTGTGACAAAATGTATGTTTGTTTAGTTGGGGTTTAACACCGTTTTCAGCACATTTGGCTATTTCGCGGCGGCCAGTTTTTATTGGTGGAGGAAGCCGGAGTACCCGGAGAGAACCACCGACCTTCGGTAGGAAAATTTGCAATCCTTGTCAATTAAGATCGGAGTCGAACACACCCCACCACATGTGAGATTCGAACTCACAACTCCAGCGTTGACAGGCTAGTGACCATTAGTAGTCATGACGAACTACCTAGACCACTCGGCCACTGAGGCCCCCGTGACAAAATGGAATAGAATAAACTGGCAAAATGCTATATCCCTCTGTAAATAAATGTGGGAACAATAAAAAGAACCCTCTCCTCTATTTTCAGTATGCAGTGTAAAATCAGCTTAGTTATACAGTGAGTCATTTTACTGAAAATTCTAAGTATATGTATTGCCATATTCTACAGAATTCTGTACCTCTGATAGCCCTATTAACAAGAATGAAATATTCTACAGATTTCTGTACCTCTGATAGCCCTATTAACAAGAATGAAATATTCTACAGGATTCTGTACCCCTGATAGCCCTATTAACAAGAATGAAATATTCTACAGAATTCTGTACCTCTGATAGCCCTATTAACAAGAATGAAATATACAAGTAAAATACAAATAAAAACATTTAATGTTAAGAAAAATGATTTATTAAATATATATGTATTTTTACAATTATATCATAGCTGCCAATGTAATTTTACATTTGTTAACATTACTACAGAAAATGTCATTAATGTCCACAAAATGTCACATTTCTTCAATTATTTCAATACATTTGTGCATTCTCTTCAATGCAAAAGTGAACATAACCAAATTCCCTTTCATTTCTTTTTTGTTGTTGTTGAATAGTTAATGATTTGATACTTTGAAACAAGGTGATTTATAAAAATGTCAAACATAAAGCTCTAAGGAATCTAAAATTTGATGTTTTAGTTTTTAATGTTATTAACTTTTTATAAGCTATATAAAATATATGACTGTTATTGGAAATGGCAAAGGCTTAGAAATAGAAAAGTGAGGTTTTCTCCATATATATTAGAGTGACTGATAGCAAGATAAACTATAATAGTGTATTAGTCAAATGAAGACACGACATCTTGCCAGTCCCATAATTGTATAACAAAATTAAAATCTTGTAAAGATTTTGCTGGACTAAAAATATGTCCCTATTCTAGTTGATATAATGTTAGAAAACATGTCAGTTTGTCTTAAATTCGTAATGCAAATGGTACTCAATCTTTCTGATTATATTAAAATCATGATTGATTTATTATCTGAATAATGAGCTAAAGTTTCAACCATCACTATGGTCTTTATTAACTTTCATGTATTGAATAAAAGCAGCTGTCATCGATATTTTACTATCGGTAGATAATGATCATCATATATTGTTTTTGTCAACATATCTGACTAAATTATAATTTAACGCTTGTTTTCTCCCTGTTTCTTACCTGAACTGCCAATCTAAAATACTTTGTGTAAAATAAACAGTAATGCATACAAATACCAATCACGTCATATGCACCCAAATTATTTATGATACTACATAATAAATAAAAATAAAAATTTCCTGATTATTAGGATGTGCAAACTAACCAACTGCTGATGTGCATATGATAAACTGAAAAACTAATATACATATGTAATTTCTTCATCATTGACATTCAATTTAATATCTTTTTTTAAATTTTTTCATTTCTTCCTTCCACAGTTTATCTCACGTTATTTTACATATTTTCGATATTATTTTTCTCAATTAATACTAACTTGCCTATTAAAGTTGTTATAGCTCAAAACAAAACAACACAAAATTCCAGCATTTCAGTGAATCTGCTTTAACATTTATTCATGACCTGGATAATTACTTCAGTACTTACACTCTTTTATTCAAAATAGTTTTGGTACAGGGATTTTATATACAGGCACATTATTCCTGTCAGTATACTATTGTTTTCATATGTATTTTTTTTCCTTTATAACTATGGTTCCTTGTTGGAAGTACTTGTATATTTGATGGAATAAAAATTTATCTATATATTATAACCTAACAATTATATACACAGATTTACAAATTCTGTACAAACAATTAACAATATGATTTGGTTAATAGTTAAAATCTTTCATATTTATATAAAATAATTCATTCAACTGACACAATCTTTAACAATGTCTGCCTATAAGCAATCCAATCATATCAGTTCTCAATATAAAATCAGTACTGCATTTGGTATGTAAGGATCATTTATCAAACATAAATCACCCTCTCTTTAAAAACATCATTGAACTCCCTTTTAATCTAGTTATATATTTCATCTTTTGTATGTAATTTAAAAAAATCAAACACTAAAATCGATGATATATTTCACCAATGACTTATGTCTACACACATCAATCAGACATTCTTATACAGGATAATAAATATCTTAGATATAAGTTGAGAGATTATGTCTTAATATCATATGGGGTGACAAACACAGAATGACCTGATATATGCATAGATACACAGCTGCCACAGATGACATCTTCCTTCACTTATTACTATTTCCTATCTTGTACACTCTGTCTAGACTATTCCTTCAATTAATAACAATAAATGACCATTTTCTTTCATTACCAATTTTCTTCATCTTTCTTCTTCCTCACCTGAAAATAAAAAAAATAATTTTGATCATAATATACTTTTCTGGTATATTATATTGTTACATCATGTAGTTCTGAGAACAGAAAAGGAAATATCCAACTGCATGGTTTTCTTGAACTGATTTTATCAGTTTTTCAAATTCAAATGGTTTATTTGAGGATCTCTTCCTCAGGGTATCAATTTAACATGGAAAACAGACATTTAAAATGGCTAAGGAAATGCAATCTTGTTGAAAATTGGACATTTTGAAAACAATTTTCAACAGCTTCAGGGACAATGTTTAATGTTAAATGCCATGCTTTGTGAACCATCAATGTGAAGGCAACAGATGCAGTGAAACACCTACATTGTAACATTAAATTGTGAAATAAAATTTTTAACCACATATAACTAAATCTAGTCTTGAGATATGACAACTTGGTTTACAGCAGTGTGACATTTAAATAGATGACAAGTCATATCTAACATCAGGATGTTAGACAAACAGACAGCATGCATCATGCCACCAATTATTTTAACTAAAACTAACATCAATGGGATTAAAATATATGTACACTTTTTACTTATTAATAAGGAGTTAATTTTCAGTCTGTGCTCTGAACATACACTTAGTACAAGGCCTCAGCATTGAGGGTATCAAAACAATAAAACTGTGGTGTTTATTTCAGAAAATCACATTTCCAAAATGCTCTTATTAGAATGAAATTGTTAAACCTTTAAATATAGCATTGTTTGACAGATTGTTTTCCAAATTCTTAAAAGCATCATTAATTCTGACATTATATAAGACTTACATCTCATTTGTCATTCAGTTTTTATATGGTGTACGGCATCCTTATAATTTTATACTGTGTACGGCATCCTTATTATAATTTTATATGGTGTATGGCATCCTTATTATAATTTTATATGGTGTACGGCATCCTTATTATAATTTTAAGTATTGTGTTTATCATTTTCTTATCCTTTAATGTGAAATCTATAAGGGATAAATATTTATACTTTGTGTCAGAAATTGTGATTTTTTTATCACTGGATTTATTGACTTTTTTCCGTTTTCATCAGATTTAGTAACCTTATCTAGCTATCAGTGAACAGCATTCATGTTTTTTCTGATTGTCTTTTGTTTCAAGTGCCAAACTCATATTAGCAATTCTTTACTTAATTTAACTGTATGTCCTTTTTATCTGACAGCTAATTTTTCCCCCATTGTATAATGGTATAAGCCTGTAAGATTCGAAAGAATGGAAAATGTTATTATCATCTGGCCATACATTGTATTTGGTTGCTTTTTTCTATACCACACTTTATTCCCAAATGAATTGTAAAATACATTGGACATTGAACAAAAAGGGAAATCTTTTGACTTCATGTAACAAAGATTAAAAAAAATGAAATGTGGGTCAAAATCAATTTACATGCTAACGAACACCTACATCAGAACAGTTTACATGATGCAACAATTCTGTTGTAAATTCCTTCTGAATGAAAATTCAATGATTTATTAGGAATGTAATACTTTTATACAGTCATTAGAAATTAAACTATACTAAAATAAATCTTACTTGGTGCACACATAGTTTAGAAAATATACTTTAAAAAAATAATTTTACAAATAAAATCTTAGTATATACTGTAAGAGAAGGAATTCAACACAGAATTATATTCTCACCTGATCATTCAGCAAATATTATCAACTCTGGAAATATAAAATTCATTTTTAACTATAAGTTGATCTTATAATCAAAGAAACCTTCTGCAAAAGTAAAAGTCCAATTCAATAAAATATATTTGGTGGTCCACAGCATTGTGCTAAAGTATGATATTTCATTCAAGTACATATAGTATTCTTTTATCATCTAAAAACTTTCAATATCAGTATTTCAAGGTAAAATCAGGACCATAACTTTGTAATAGCCAGAAAAAAATCCACAAAAATCAAACTGTATGTAATGGTCAACAGCACTGTGTTAAATTATATTTTGTTCTAGCAGTTCGACCAGAAACCTTCGATCTCTTCAGCACTTCTAGTTCTATCAGGGGAAAATCTTCAAACTTGACCAGTATCAAATGGTCTATAACAGCATTATAAAAGTTCACCTTTAGTTTTGTTTGCAGATTCAATAATTTGTAGAAGACATCGTCCAAATTCCTCAATGACCATGCGTTCCTGTACAACAGGAGGCATTTTCATTCTCTCAGACTCTTCAGCTTGGGCTAATAAACATGCACATGTAGCTTCTGCCACTTCACTTGTAATAAAAGTATATGGTAATCTGAAATTATATAATGAATTTATATTTCAATTGTAGCTGTGGATGTGGGAGGTTTGGACGGAGATTTGATCTTATTGTGTGTTTGTTTGTATTAAAATTGCCATGTGTATCCGCTATGGGAAGTTTTAATAAAACTCAAACTACATGCATTTCTAAGGATATGTTTGGTTTTACTTCTTCATAAACTATGTACACAAGCAATGAGGAGCCAGAGTGAGTTATCTTTTCCTAACCAATGTAGGTAAGGGAGATAATTAAATTCTCTCCCTTTTGTCCTGAGGCTAAAAGCGAGACTTATTATCTCCCTTACCTACATTGGAAAATATAACTCACTCTGGTTTCTCATTGTTCGTGAGACAAAGTTGTGTATTTTTTTTCATGATTGACCTTTTCACCAGTTGCTGTCATCAGTTGTTGAAAATCAAATGGCAAACTGTGGTGTAATAAATCTTTTTCCTGTCAGTATTATAAAATATTGTCCCATTGTCTAATACTCAGCAGTATCTTTACATTTTTATAGAAGATAAGTCTGGTTTCCACATGTTTTTTCTTGACTTCAAATTCATTTCAGCTGTTGATGAAGCAGGAAGTTGGTGTTTTCTATGACCTTACCTTTCACCTGTAGCAGTTGATGTTGGAGGTTTGGATGGAATTCCTGATATTTGTGAGGAAAGTTTTGTTTTGGCAGCTGTCTGTTGTTGTACCCTGACCTCTGCAGCATCTGCTAGATGCATCAATGTGCGTCGTTCTGGACTCTCCTCAAAATTCTTACAACCAAAACATTTACAAGCACTAGAGCACATAATTTTAGCCTAGAAGATAATTAAATGGGAGAAAATTATACAGGTATTTCCAAAGAATAAATTATCCTATATTCTCTATATAGATAAGTATATATTATATTGTTACATTAGCCCTAGACTACAATGTGATATTTTTGTATTTAAATCGAAGTGATAATTCTTCAATTTTACAACTATGTTAAGTAAATTTTCTATAGTTCTTAAAAGACCTGCTGATCAGGGAAAAAGTGTCCCAAGGACCAATTCTTTCCAATTAATATGTCCATTAAAACAAACTACAGATATATTTATAAAATAGTGTTTGGTGAGAAATTAGTACATACTTCCATCTACCAAATGGCCATTCAAAGGACTTATTCAAATTCTATATGGAAAACTGAGAAGAAAGAAATACTCCATTGACAAATACAGAATTAACTAAAAAAAAATCAAAATGTAAAACTTGTGTGCATTAAACAAAATAAAAATTCAACAACGCTTAATTTGTAGGTTTCCACTCTTTTTGCAAAGAAAACTCCAAGGATTTAAAAAAAATACCGCTTTATTTTCAATAGCGACATCTAAATGTGACCAAGCTAAATCGATATTTATCATAATAAATACTTATGTACATATGGAACATCCTTTTATTACAATATAGGATAATGTGATAATGAGAACAGTCCAAACAAGTATGTTACATACAGATCTAGTTGTTTTCATCTCAATTCACATCATTTTCATAGATTTTTCATGCTACAAATTTCAGTTGATTTCCCCTGTCGAGAATGCATGAAATACAATTCTAGGTCTTCTTGTTACTGTCAAACTAATAACTCTAATTTGTCAATGCCCTAAATTTTAGAAACTTTTGAAAATTCAAGGAAAGTTGAATTTTTTGATAACCTTTATTTTTCAGCACTTGAAAAATTGGAGATAATTCCAGATCATGTATTGCATATTTGTCAACAACATTGCAGCCCATTCGAAGTTTGCAACTTTTTTTATTGTCTTTAACACTAAAATAACTACTTTAAGGAACAAATTAGATAAATTCCTAATACTATAATGAAAAACAATACCATAAGTATGCACTTAATATTATTTTTCCTATTATTGACATGCGTTTGAGATCTTTTGGAAATCAAAAAAAAGAAGCTGAAGCTGAGAGAAGACAAAAATTCTAATTATTATAGTTTCCATTTTCCTAAAAAAAAAACGGTGTATTTTAGTGTTGTAAAATTAGGGTAATTATGGTATTTGATAAGGAATATCCCACGTGAAAATTTTTAGATGATATCTATACAACAAACCTCGTAACATTCACAGTAATTTTTCAGACAGCCCGATCGTTTACAATTACATCCTTTATTATGCCGTCTGTTACCATTACCTATCTGCCCTTTACCTGTAAAACAAATAATCTACATATCTTCAATATATCTATACTTTCTAGAAGTTTTAGCATTTCTTTATATTCCCTTCATGCAAATTGTTGATCATAATAAAGTTTTGTACCATTTAAATGTATTCTCAATCATTTTTTTCATCAAAATGTCAAAGATGAAGAATAAACATGTAAATTCTAATCAATAACATCTGGGCCTTTGTTTGCAATATATCATCAGGTAACACTCTATTTCAGTGGTTTTATTACACTGAGAATCATGAGATTACTACATAAAAGAAAATCCAATTATTTACATGAGAAATAAAGGCTATTTTTCC
This sequence comes from Mytilisepta virgata, assembly GCA_028015205.1. Taxonomy (NCBI): domain Eukaryota; kingdom Metazoa; phylum Mollusca; class Bivalvia; order Mytilida; family Mytilidae; genus Mytilisepta; species Mytilisepta virgata. The sequence goes on from CM051521.1 coordinate 115,253,499, forward strand.
ACTTGTGAAAGTGACTTGACAACAGACTTCCACAACGTCAATCTTACAGAAACGTTAATGCGTAGTCATATAAACTCAATTCAAAATATATATTCTTAAAAATCTTAAATTTAACAGTACAAAAAATATAACTAATCTTGAAATTAGAATACCAAAAATCCCTCATGCGTTACAAGAATATGAATTAATGTGTTGGTTCATCACTCTAGCAAATATGAAGTAACTGAACTTGTAGATAAGTTACAATGTATACTATTTATGTATTGTCACTTATTGTTGTTTTTATTATATGGAATACTGTGTTTATCTAGGATTTTTAGTTGCTTTTGTAGAATATTTACAGTATTTTCTTGTGCCATTTAATGTTTTTGTTGTGGAAGAGGCTTTTACCACCACATGATTACCTCTTGTTCAACTATATGGAACACTGCCTTATTGACGCTTAACTGGTATCATTAAATATTCATCTATAGTAACCAGGGCTCACCAGACTGGGCGATTAGGGCGATTAAGTCGCCTAATGCTCGCCAATGTCGCCCTGTCATCGGCTCCAGAGCGACAAATGAGTCGCCCTTTGTTTTTAAGTAAGGCGCCTCCGAACAACGTACGTAATCAGCTGCGTCTGAAGACCGTTATTTTCATTAAAAATCTCGAGCCGCCATTTTATGTTTTCTTAGAAGAAGGGGAAAGAAACGACAAAAAGTAAGCTAGAAAATGAAATGGCGGCAATCGGAATTCTCGTGATTTTTCATTGGTCACGGTGTTTTTTACCGACTGGTAACAATATGTAGACCTTATTTAAAAATAAATTTAGCAGATTTTGACATATCTATGCACAAATGGAAATTTTGTCAATACATGTATTGAAAGGTGTTCAAGTAAGGTGAATGGGAAGATTCTGAGAGTATGTTTGAGAAAAAATAATAGTAAAGAGTATAGATAAATAAATATTAAAAAATAAAATGGCAATAGTAAATAGTGTCAAAAGGTACAAATATTTTTGCTCATATCTGTAACAGAAATTTTCTTCCAAGTTCAGAGCACCACTGCATAATTTCATTTTTTTATATTTTTTTTTATTTCAAATTATATTCGTCAGTATTTTAAGGCAGCACATGATTTAAATTAAACTTTAACAATAGTACAATAGGCCTACCATGGTCAAAATCATGCAGCAATGTACTTTAAAAAAGTGGTGATAAGTCCTGGGACTGGGACTCATCAAAATCAGCTGGGACTCACCATTCTGAAAAATGATGAGTCCCAGGACTCATGAAAAATTCTCAAAGGATATTGATTAAATGCACATGAGACAAAATCTCAGATTATGACTAAAATGGAAGGATATGGAGTAAATGTAGATAAAATCTCAAACAATACAGGATAAAACACAATAAAGGAATGTTTAGTATACACTATAAGACACAAAATAACAGGTATTTACTCGACAGGCGACAAATTGGGGGAAAAAACACAGTCTCCCTGGTAGACTTGGAAGTCTCCCTGTTGCTACCCTGAGGGAGACTCTGAGTCTCCCTGTTATTTTCAAGTGTGGTGAGCCCTGGTAACATTGTAAATTTTACATTGACATATATTGATAATATCTGCACAAGACAAAATTTGTGAATTTGAAGGAAAAATAGAAATTTTCTAAAATACAATCCTCACCTATTTTTGGATGAAAGGCCATAGGATTCCTATCCAAACATGATTTGATTGCACGTGATCGTTCTTCTTCATGTATAAGATTATTTGCACAGTTAGTACAATTACAGTTATGACAAAACTCTCCATTAGCAAAGCAATCACAGTATCTGTCAACAGAAAAAATAAGTTTCTGTATATTTATGAAAATATAACATTGATATTATAGTGCTATGTAGTTACTTTTTGCTTTACTGGATATACATATATATTAGGCCAGCTGTGTTGGCCATAAGGCCCAGACGGCCAAAGGCAAATGCAGATGACTGAGAACTTATATAAGTATCAATACAGAAACAACTTAGGTTAAATAATTCCAAATAAAAGTTTTTTTAATTGAACTGTTTAAATGCAACTTGTTTCAATATCAGCCCATAGGCCGAGAAGCCAATTTTACCAGATCTCCTTTTTAAACGATCTAAAATTCTTCAGGATTTTTGGCATTTAAAAATTTCTTAAAATGTTTCATCTTGCAGTCAAAGTTTCCATAATTTTCATTTCAATCAGTGGCATATTTTCTTTACACAAATGACAGATTTACTGTCACATTACAATGTTTGTATGAAGAAGTGCAACTGGGAAATATCTCAAGAACTGTTTAAAGATGTACATATATTTCCAAAAATATATCTTACAATTTTAAACACTGTGACTTTGTACAGTTACATGGTTTCCTCGGTCTTGCTCCTGTTGGTTCAATTATTGATCTGTAATATAAAGCATTAACATATGTTTTGCGAGCCATTGCTCATTAATGATACCCCCGCTGCAATAAGGTCGAAAAAAAAAACGAAGTGATCAAACAGGAAGTTAATGTCACCTTTGTCCGTAAACATATTCCATGATATGGTGTACCTATAGAAGGCTTGTGACAAAATATCAAGTGACTGTGATGAGTAAATGCAGATAAAGTATGGTAAAACGTTTTGTTACAGAGAGATGAACGATGCACAGACGTCGGAACCACAAGGGTAAAACAGTTTCCCCTTAACTTTGGAGAGGGGGTATAAAAATTTTTATACCCCCTCTCCAAAGTTAAGGGGAAACCGTAAGGTAGAAAAATAAATGAAGTCGTCATACAGGAAGTTGACGTTGCCTTGGTCCAAAAACGTTTCCCACCATATCGCTTACCTAAAGAAGGCTTGTGACAAAATATCAAGTGGCTGTGACAAATAATTGCAGAGAAAAAATTTACGAAAAAGTTTGTTACGGACAGACAGATGGACACACAGAACCACATGGGTAAAACAGTATACCCATAGATGCCAACCCCTTTTTGGTGCTATCAGAAAAAAATTAAACATTAAGGAGATGGAATCCATCTCTGTGTGTGAGATTTGCACAATAATTGTGACAGCCCTTTGGATGGAGGTGAATTACCTTGCCAAGTATCTTCACTTAATTTCAAACCATTCTCAAGTTAGAGTAGACATGATCTTTGTCATAGGACAAGGGGTTCTTAGACCTTTGACCTACAGAGTTGTCATTACATTGTGACACACCTTCTGGTGCTAGTGAATATCCATGCCAAGTATAAACTTTGAAATCGTAAAGGTTCTCACGTAGCGAAGCCATGATTTGTTATGGACGAATGCATTCCCACATTTGACCTGTTATTGACCTTGACCTTTGACCTAGAGATTTGCACCATAATCGTGACACCCTTTTTTGACAGTGGTGAATAACCATGCCAAGTATCTTCACTTAACTTCAAACCATTATCAAGTTGTAGAGCGTACACGATCTTTACCATAGGACATGGGGTTCTCAACATTGACCTAAGTTTTTGACCTTGACGGACATACAGATTTGTACATACATTGTGATTGTACCTATAGCATGGGGCTACACTTAGTAAATCTTAGGGGGATAAAAGAAACAGGGGTGTACTAACTTTTATTGCTCACTCTATTAAACTTTCAACAGAGAATAATTTGTTTTGATTGAGTTTTGATTAACATCCAGTGGCAATTATTACATGCACTCACAGAAAAAGATTAAATTGATGTGATATAAATATCAACCCTGCTTAGAACATGATTGAAACAATAAGCAATGATGTGGATAGAGTCAACAGGTATAATTCTGAATGAGGAGTACTAAAGGACTTTTGGTAGTAACTGGGCTCAGTAGATACAAACATTGTAATTTGTAATCAATTCCTCAGTAGAACAGAGAATGGAAACGGTGAATGTGTCAAAGAGACACCAACCCCACCACAGAGCAGAAAACAGCTCAAAGCTACCAATGGGTCTTCAACGGAGTGAGACAATCCCGCACCATAGGCATGCTTCGGCTGGCCCCAAAACAATAATTCTTAGTAGTTTAGCCAAATGGACGGCACACTAAACTCCAAAACATACAAATGAACTGAAATTCAAAAAAAGACATAAGACTTAACAAGGGCTAGAGATTCCTGACTTGGGACAGGCGCAAAAATGTGGGTTTCCAACTGGCTCAGTAGTTTCAGACAAAAATATCTTTCCAATAGTGGCATTTGTTAAATTAAGATTGAATTTTTTTGGCTTGACTGATTGGTAACATGGGTCAACATCTAAGGATTATTATTACCTAGTTAAATTAGAGGTTTCTGATTAGAAAATTTAACATATCGAAAGTTGACAGAATCCAAGTGACTGTGCAATAGTTGACATGGACCATCAGTCCAGGTGAGCTAATAATATGATTACGTTGTCCCGATATATAATCTCATAGATGTAAAGTTTTCTCCCAATATACTCTATCGAAAAAAAAAGATCAGCTATAGTAATCATTATGTTAAGCTGAAATCTAGTAATGAACTGTATCAAGTATACATACGATTCAACATTATTCCTTGCTGCATTTGCCGCACTAGCACTAATAATAGGATTACTACTGGCTATAGGTACAAATTCTGCTCGATTCTGCTGGGCTTGTGTTGTTACTACAGCTGGACGCACTGTAACAGTAGGCTGTTGTTGCTGAGGTACCTAAAAATGTTTAAAAATCAGTTAAACAGAGTAACCATGTAAACACAAAAAACATAAGTTTTGTAGCGGTTCATCCAAGGATCATTCATTCAACAAATCAATTCAATTGGCTCAGTAGTTTCTGACAAGAAGCGATTTATAGATATGTCCAAACAGAATGAATTATCTGCTCCTGGTAGCCATGTTGAATATCCAATCCGCACAAAAAACATACGTTTTGTAGTGGTCTATCAAATAATCATTCACACATCAAAAACATTTCAATTGGCTTGGTAATTTCTGACAAGAAGATCTTTGTACAAAATTCCCCATAGGCTTCAATGTTAAAACTACGTTTTGTAGTGGTCTATCAAATAATCATTCACACATCAAAAACATTTCAATTGGCTTGGTAATTTCTGACAAGAAGACCTTTGTACAAAATTCCCCATAGGCTTCAATGTTTAAACTTATTCCAGCTGTGGCGGCCATCTTGAATTTCCCCATCGACACAAAAAACAAATTTTGTAGAGGTTCATCCAAGGATCATTCATGCAACAAAACAATTCAACTGGCTCAGTAGTTTCTGAAAAGAAGAGCTTTAAAGATAAGTCCAATCAGAATGAATTGTCTGCCCCTGGTAGCAATGTTGAATATCCAATCGGCACAAAAAACATAACTTGTGTACAGGACCATCCAATTAACATTCCTGCCAAGTTTGGTTCAATCTGAGTTAACAGATAATCGTAAGGTTTTTCTCCAATAATGGGTTCATTAAGGAAATAATCGTCACATTAGTAAATGCACAATTAATTTTGACAATAAATTAATTTAAAAGTAATGTTCCCAAGAATGGATGATAACTCGCTACCCTATTATATGTGGATGGAACAGAAGATAAACAATCAAAATGGGTGTATTTTCAAAACAGGGATGGAAATGTGTCAAAAATGTTAGTTTTAATGTATTTGGGACCAGGGCTCAGCGGCCTACTTCAGGATGACAGGAAGAAATGACTTTTCTCTCTGATGCTAACAAGAAGTGGAGGGAGACAGGGAGAAGTCATTACATGACGTTCCAAAGCACCAATCAGCACTGATTATGTTATTATTTGAAGAGCTAGTCTTATTCTAATGGGTTTTTTTTAATAGAAAATAAGATTCATTGTCTGATTTACAGTTCAATTAGGTTATTGCAAATTTAAGTTGCATGCCTTCTAAACCAGTCTACAAAATGTGTTATTAAAAATATTAGTTCAGATATTATCAATAAGAAAGTACTCGTAATTTAAACTAGAGTTCCCGGGACTCCTCAAAATCAGGTGGGACTCACCATTCTGAAAAATGATGAGTCCCAGGACTCATCATGAAATATTCTTAGTGAGAACCCTGGGGTAAATCTATAAAAAAAAGAGATAAAATTTGAATGCATTTTTGTATGGACAGTAGGATGAAAATTTATCAACTGCTCTTATTTAGCCTTAAAGTTCAAGGCCTTAAATTAACACTTATGATATCATAAAAAATTCATATTGACCGTTCAAAAGAATTAAATTCTTATGGTAAAATGACATTTCAGCAGAACTCACAATAACAATTATTTACAGTCAATGTATTAAACTCACTTGGGATAATATTGTAGGTACTAAGGCAAACCCTTGTGTTCCCGAACCAGTGTTTCCAGAGGACAATATGGTTGTTCCTGGCGGAAGCTGGCTGAGTGTTGATGTACCACTTGGTCGTATCTGGGCTAGTGTAGAGGGCACAGCACGTAACTGTATCTGATTGGGTGCTGCAGGTAACAGTATTCTTTGTACACTTTGTGAAGCACTTGTCGCTATTACAGGCCGCTGTGAAATATTACATTATCAACTACAAAAACTTGACCAACAGTTAATGAACTGCCTATGTAGATATTTTACCTTTGAAACAAAATGATATGTCTCAAACCTCCAAGAATAATTAAATAAATTACACTATTTTCATATCATAATTAGTTACATACATGATTAGAAATTGATATTTATAGTGAATCGATATCTTGTTAAAACATTTGGTGAAATTGCTTAAATAATATATAATTAAGTTAAACAACATAACTACAAGCAAGGCCTTGTTGCTGCGTTTCATTGATTTTTTAAATAAGATGCCACAATGTCCCCTAGACATATTTTTGAAAGGGGAAATCCTGAGGACCATTAATTCCAACAAACTTTGATCTCAACTTCCCTAGTAGTTTAAGGAGAAATTTTCAGTATTTCATTCAACGACTTTCTATTTTTAATAACATTTGCCATATTTTTCCAAGGTATGTACTCGACAGATAATTTCTGAAATGGGACTATAAAGGGCCATTTCAAAGTTTTGTCTCAATTTCACAAGTAGTTTCAGGAGTATTTTTTGATGATTTTCCTATTTTCAGCAATGGTTGCCTATATTGGTTGGGAGTCTGAATCCAGAAAATTTTTCGAAAGGGACCATTCAAGAATGATTCCACAAAGTTTGATTCAACTTTTGCTGATTTGTCCATTTTAACTAACTGTGGCAATATCTGTTGGAGGTCAGGACCCTCAAGACAAATTTTCAGATTGCACTGACAGAATAGGATGTAAATGAGCCTACCGATAAAGATTTCCTAGATATCTCTCAGATTATGGAAATTTTTTACAAAAATTTTACTTTCCTGGTACAATTAACATTTCAATTTGTGGCTAGAGCAAGAAAGCTAGACATGCTAAATTTGAGTGAAGGGTTTTATTTTTATAAATAACTTACAGGTTGGTTTGCTTGAACTGGTAATGTAATTTTCATTTGCTGACCCCCTCCAGCTTGCTGTATGGTCAGAGGCTGTCCACTGCTTGTGGTTAGTACTTGCTTACCCTGAACCAAAGAGGCCATTGAAACAGCTCCTTTGACTGCTTTAAAAAAATACAGACCTACATTCAGAACTTTTGTAAATTGGTTAAATAAGGAATCAACAATCAATAAAACAGAGTATTTCCAAATTTTCATATTATTTTCCACAGCTTTTCCCATCCTCATGAACAATTTATGGCCCAATATGGACACATTCTCAATGAAATCTTTTCTATAAATCATTTTTCTCCAGGATATTATATTGCCTTTGAACATAATCTGATTTCAAACTAGAGGCTCCCAGGAGCCTGTATCACTCACCTGGATTATGTCCACCTTGTCTGGCAGCCTGTCAAGCCAACTGGCTCACTGGTTTCAAACAAAATGATCTTTCAGTGATTTTTGTCCATTAGGTCCTATGTTAAACCATGTTCGGATGTGGTGGGCATCTTGCATTACAGGTTGGATCATCAGATATAAATTCTGAAAGAGGACAAACTAAGGACCATTGCTACTAAGTTTTGTTTCAAATGGCACAGTTGTTTTAAACAAGAAGATCTTTAAGTAAATTTCCCATGGGGTATATGTTAAACTATGTTCTGCTCTGGTGGCCATCTTGGATGACGAGCGAGGTCATCAGATACATTTCTGAAAGAGGACCACCTAAGGACCATTGCTTCCAAGTTTGTTCCAATTAGCCAAGCGGTTTCAGACAAGAATATATTTAATTAAATTCTGCATAGGGTCCTATGTTAAACCATGTTCGACTCTGGTGGCCATCTTGGACAAAGGGCCAGGTCATCGGACACAATATGAAAGAGGACCACCTAAGGACCATTGCTGCCAAATTTTGTTCCAATTGGCCAAGCAGTTTCAGAGGAGAAGATTGAAATGTGAATTGTGGATGGACAATGGACGCGAAGTGATGGCAATACCTCACATGGCCTTTTAGGCCAGATGAGCTAAAAATGACAAATATTGCATTTGAACATGTGGGGATGACCAGCTCAGGAGAATAGGCCAAATAGACAGTGAAACAGGAATATCTTCAAACTGCAGTCTTTCAAAGATTCCATAATCCATAACAATTCAATTCTTTCCAAGAAAAATGTGTATTGCTGACATACCTGTATTTTGGGTCTGTGACGGTGCCACTAATCTAACATACTGTACTTTGCTGCCTTGTAACTGCTGCACATGAGATATAGGTATAGCTAACTGTCTTACACCAGTCTGTGACTGTGGTTTGTTTATTGTTATAGCTTGGTTTGGTTGGATCTGTATTTGATTTGGTCTCTGCTGAACCTAACCACAAACATTCAATATTAAAATATTCAATAATGAATTATTTTGCCACTTGTTAAGGAATACTATCATCGACTTTATGCTTCATCTACATATTTTTTTCTTACATTGTCACACAAAGTAAATTTTTATGTTTGTTTAGTTGGGGTTTAATGCCGTTTTCAGCACATTTTGGCCATTTCGCGGCGGCCAGTTTTTATTGGTGGAGGAAGCCGAAGTACCCTGAGAGAACCACGACCTTTGGTAGGAAAATTGGCAATCCTTGTCAATTAAGATCGGAGTCGAACACACCCCACCACAGGTGAGATTCGAACTCACAACCCCAGCGTTGACAGGCTAGTGATCAGTAGTAGTCATGACGAACTACCTAGACCACTCGTCCAAGGCCCCTAAATTTTTATGTGTTCTTTTCAAACATCCAATGAAAAAAAAGACTTTCACACAGACACATGATAATTTCATATAATATTCCCATACATAGCTATTATCGCTGAAAAATATTGGGTTGCAAAGATTAATTTTGAAATTAAGCTCATTTTGATTATACATGTACATGTATGTTGAGTACTAATAATTGTTTGGCTACTTAAGATGCATTTAGAAACAGATCCTCTTTTGATTTTTGTTTGATTGTAGAACAACTATCTTTAAGTAGGGCACTGCTGTTTGCAAAAGAAACAAGAGGCTCCCAAGAGCCTGAATCACTCACCTGTTATCTTTTGTGTACCAGTAGATCTTGCATCAATGATTATTTTTGCTATTTAATATATAATGTCAATTTTCTCCTTAATATTGACCTGTACAGCTAAAATATAGAATCCTGAACCCAAATAGATATGGTTGCTAGGGACTTTTTCATTGGTTTCTATGGACTTTTTCAATGGCATTGACTCTTGACCTTCAATTTTGACTTGAACTGGTAAATTGTATATATGGTTGCTAGGGACTTTTTCATCGGTTGCTGTAGACTTTTTCAATGACCTTGACCATTGACCTTTCGTTTTGACTTGTAAAGGTAAATTATAAGGTCCTTAATCCAAATATATATGGTGTCTAGGGACTTTTTCATCGGTTGCTATGGAATTTTTCAATGACCTTGACCCTTGACGCTCCATTTTACTTGTACTGCTACCATTTAATTTATTTCAAGTAACGCCCTAAACATCTGTGACAACATCCGACCATTATTTTCTGTTTACATGTAAATAATCTTTCAAGGGCAAAAGCTCCTATAAGGGGTCAATTGACGATTTTGGTCATGTTGACTTATTTGTAGATCTTACTTTGCTGAAGATTTTTGTTGTTTAGAGTTTGTCTTTATCTATTATTATATTCAAGATAACCTAAAACTGCAAAATTTCCTTAAAATTAACAATTCATGAGCGTTGTCTGATTCATTTGAAAATTTCATGGCTGGTAGATCTTGACCTGTTGAACATTTTTACCCCACGTCAGTTTTGCTCTAAATGCTTTGTTTTTTGAGATACAAGTCAAAAACTGCATTTGACCCCTATGTTCTAATTTAAGCAACAGTGGCCATGTTTGTTGATAGATCAAAATTTCGGATACAATTTATAAACTAGATACCCTAAGGAACATTCAGTTAAAGTTTGAAGGTATTTTGCCCAGTAGTTTCAGAGGAGAAGATTCTTAAAATAGTTTACAACGACGGATGCCAAGTGATGGCATAAGCTCACAAGGCCCTTTGGGCCAGGTGAGATAAAAAGGCTCTTTAGATGAATGCATTTTAAAGACACCAACTGGATAAAAATTTTACAACTGAAGGTGCTCGTGTCTTTTTTGGTACCAGTCTAAAACAAGAAAGGATATATGATGTTATACATGGTTGGAGAAATTGAAATGGGACTAGTAAACCTATTTTTTTCCTAAAATAGTCTTAAATACTTACTACTGTGCCTTGTTTGAAGACTTTTGATGGTGATAATGTAATCATTGTTGGTCCAGATGATACAGGAACTGCTGTAAATGTAGCACTATCAGATAAATTTTTACTTAACACAGAAATTCCAGCAGCTGGTGCTATCCTCTGAGGTGATTTACCTACTGTCACTGGTATCATAGTAATTTTTGTGGGAGTTTTTGCTGGAGAAATTGGAATTTTTGTTATCCCTGGTTTTGGTGAACTAACAGGTAAAGCTATAAATTGTTTCTGTGGGGACATGATTCCCTGTTGGGATAAAGTTATTGTTTTTGTGGGGGTCTGAGCACCTTGAGGAACAACACTTACTCCCGGTGTCATTGTATTAAACGTCAATGTTTGTCCCTGTTGTAGAGACTGTAAAGATGAGGGATTTAATTGAATTGGCACTGCTTGTGGTTGACTTGAGTTTGGATTTTTTGTTATTATAACTTTAGTAACCACAGGACTAGAAGTTGCACTCAACTGTCGTTTTAAAACATGTGTTGATGTAGTCGGAAAACTAGTAGCACTAATACATGTATCTTGTGATCCAGAACTATTGTCACCAAGTGAATTCACTATTGTTCCATCATTCAATGTTAACAATGTTGCTTCTTGTTGACTACCACTAGCTGTTGAATTAATAACCTGGATCTGAGTATGATTATTTGAATCTGTAGAATCCACCAAAACCTGATTAGGTTCAACAACATGTTCAAATCCAGACTCTGTTCCTTTTAAATTTCCCAGAGTATTTTCCAGATTGTCAACAGGATTAAGCACATGTCCTTTCAACTGGGCATAATCTACAGATATTGTACTGCCTTGGTAACTGTTGTTACTGTTAGCATTTATTTCTATACCGTGTATTGATGAATTATCTTCATTTAAATTTGGTACACCAATGCCTAAAAAAACCCAAATTATACATACATGTACATTGATCTATCAGTTCTTATAAAGCAGTATTATAGCAAGCCATGAATACTTTAATGGCTACAAATTCATATGAAGGTATAAAAAAAACTAGAAAATGTGTCTATAAGACACGACTGCCCTGCCCTAAAAACAATATAGGTTTTGCTGAACTGCCTTGTACTATACAAGAGGACTGTTGTGGTGAAATATCATTGATATATTACTATAGGTTTCTGAAAAATGAACCTAAACACAAAACTTAACCAAATTCATTGAAGCATGAAATGTAGGTCATAGCGAACCAAGTGTTACTGAACTGTGTTGTACTATACAAGAGGACTGTATGGGTGAAATATCATTGATATATTACTATAGGTCTCTGAGAAATGGAGCTAAATGCAAAACTTAACCGAATCGAGACATACGGACAAGGGTAAATCTATATGCCCCAGTAAAGCACAATAAAGAAATGTACAGTATACACTATAAGACACAAAATAACAGGTATTTACTCGACAGGCGACAAATTGGGGGAAAAACACAGTCTCCCTGGTAGACTTGGAGGTCTCCCTGTCATGCCCTGAAGTCTCCCTGTTGATACCCTGAGGGAGACTCTCAGTCTCCCTGTTATTTTCAAGTGTGGTGAGCCCTGTATAAGTTTTATATAATTATCTATGATAATTGAACAGTTTACATCTGGCTAATAAACACAGCCGTTGTTTCAACAGTAAGCAAACACAAAATCAATAACTCGCACGTGCTGGGATTGTTTACATTTGACTGCTCTATTGGTTGACAAATCTCTGAGTTCAATTCAGTTTATACACTAAGCTAATATTTATATTATCCAAATTTTTATTAGGTAAGTTTATTAGTCATGAAAATAAATATGCATGCTATATCATAAAATTTCCTATCTGCAAAGATTGTGATGTCACTTCCGGTTTAACATCAACAAACATATGTGGAACAATTGATATTTTATTAGGCTTGCCATCAAAATAAAGGTAATTTGACATGAAAGCTAACTGTCATTAAAACTATTTCATGAAAAATACTTTTCAGGTCATGTTATTTCAAATAGTAATGAATAAAAGAACAATCATGTATGCTTCCAAAAGTGGGAGGGTGACTTGGGGAACAAATTTAAACTGGCGACAAAAATGCTTTAGCGATTGTTTTGGCGACAGTTTTTGAATGCCAACATGACACCTGTATATTATGATAATATAATTTATCATGTTTTTTTTCTGTATATTATCATGTTTTATATACCTTGAATGCCAGGGCGACCACTGTATATTATCATGTTTTATATAAGTTTGGTTTTTGGTCTTCCAAATGTTTCGGTTTTAATGCTGCTGATGAGAGGCAACTCCTTGAAATGCGTCGTATACAGCATAGTATAAATTTACTATATATAATATTAGTATCTTTGGATTGTTATTTTTTTATATACCTATCGATTTGAGAGACATTAAGATCGCCATCTAAATTGTTAAAAAGTCAGAAATTCTATTTCTCTCTTTCAACCCCTTCTCTCCCTCTGTCCAAAAACCCTTGAATAAAGCATGATCTACAGTATATCGCAAAGGCACCTTTTGTCAATTTTCCCCCCATCATTTATAGCATAACTCAAATGTCCAAATTTAGTCCACCGACACAGTATACAGGTAATGGGTTTAGTTTGTTGCATCCCACCTTTTTTCCTCTCCCCCCTTTTTTTCTCTACAACACCCTACAATTAACCTTCATTTTGAAATTTTTTTATTGTTTCAGTTATGCTATATAATATTATGATATTGCATTTATTTCTTTCATAAAATGATGAAAAATAATAAAAAAAATTGAAAATGAAGGTTGGGAGGTGTTGCAGAAAAAAGGAAGATAGGCCAAGGAAAAAGAGGGGATGCAACATACATGTGCTTATGGTATATCGTCTTAGCCTGGAAATAAGTGTGAATGAAAACGGCCTGACTTGTTCTTAACAAAGCAATCCAAGAAATATATGTAAAAGCTCAAGAAACAAACAAATAAATAGACACAAATCCCCAATGTCCTAGTTGTCCAAAAATATTTACTTATATTATCGATATGATAGTCGTTTCAGATTTTAATTTTTAACGGATGTAATGCAGTTGTAGCTGTATTGTTTAATCAACAGAATTGCGTAAATATATATTATCAGCATCAGGGATAAAAGTCATAAAACTTTAACGAATGCTTAATAATCCAGGAATTAATAAACTTATGGAAAATTTATGACCGAAAAGTTAAAAATAGAGTCTGGTATCTGACCAGAAATGGAGACAAATTAAGAAACATGGAAACATGTCAGTGATTTGTTCCATTTGAGTTAAATCATTGATAATTCCATATTACAGAAACGTATCGACCTAGATGTGTGAAATTCCCAGACAACACAGTCATACTCAATAAGTCAAATTCTGATTCGAATTATGTCTATTGCAATTGTTACGTGATGACGGCCCAAAGAAATCGAGCCCTTAATTTTAGTAGTATAGATCTGTACATTCCAAATAATAATACACCGAAAAGTCAACTACACTACAGTCAGGGTGGAACTGTAATTTTCCCTGCATTCTGCATGGTATGGAGTCCACTCAAAATTAAGGATGCAGACTAAAATTAGTGGACAGCACTCAAAATTTGGGTGGCCATTTGTGGACCGTCAGTAGTTTTAACACTCAAATATTTGCTAAGCAATAAGAAATGAAAAAAAATATTTAAATAATAAAGTATGATTATTTAATAATGAGTATTTCTCATTTCATATATATTTTGTAGAAACAGTTTACATGTATATGGTATGCAATTACTGACTTTCCACAATGTCCACTCAAATTTTGAGTGGACACCACTATTTTTAGTGGACAGGAAGTTGTGGAATTTGAGTGGTGTCCACTAGTGGAAAGTGGAAAATCACAGTATCACAATGACCCTACTGTAGGTTCAAACTTTTAAGAACAAAATTTATATTCAGCAACATCTCTATTGTTTGTGGTGACATCATATTTTGTTAATTTCATCACTCCAAAAATTTTACGGTCGACATCACAAACCGATTGTAGATACTAAGTTTCAATGACAGGTAGGAGACTAAATATCGTCAGTCTGATTTTACACCCTTCAGGAATTGACACCTCACTGGAATTACACTTAACTGGATTTTACTCACTGTCAATGTGACAGGATCCGTTAATGTAGCAGGACATGCTTACCCTCCCAGAGCACCTGATGTCACTCTCGGTTTTAAGTGGGAGTTCACAATACTAGTGCTTTAGTTTCTGTGCAGTTTTATTCTATTTCTGTTTAGTTTATTATATGTTTCTTATTCTTTTAGTAAAATATACATATCCTTTTAGCATTTGTTTGTTATATTCCATACTCAAGACTTTTGTCTTTTCCATTGGATTTTGTATTTACGAATCTTTCCAACTGTTTTGTCACATCAGTATTCTTTTGGTGATATTTATTCAAAATTCAATGGTTTACACAATGAAAAATGGAAAATCCACTCCTTTAAAATATATTTAGGCATTGAAACAGTGGAAAAGACAATAATTATGACTATTGGAAACAAAAGGTAGAGTAATACCTTTTACTTCCATTTTAAAAAAATATTTGGGATATTCCTGAAAAGAGACGTGCATGCAAAAAAAGACATGCAGTAAAAGCAGTAATGTTGGAACCAAAATGTCTTCCAGTGGTATCAAGTGATTCTAGAGAAATTTTTATTGAAAAACATGAAAATTTTCCCTGTAAAGGTTCAATTTTGGTAAAAATTGGCAATTTCTGTTTTTTTGTGACAATAGGGTATTCTCGGTGAAAACAAAATCAAATCCCCCGCCAATCACCCGACATGAATGCAGGGAAATTTAAAATGACCAAACTAAATTCAACTTCCTAAATCTCGAAACGATACACTTTTCCGTCCTCTTAACTGACCAAATGTCTTTAAAACATGACTTCCAATGTTTCTGGTGCTTAACTTCTCAGAAACAAGCAACTATTTCTATTTATTACTGAAGACGTGGAAAATCGAAGTTGTAGGAAGGGAATGGAAGTAAACTAGGCCATTGTGAACTTAATCTTTGACATAAAGGCTGAACGCTTGAATGAAAAAGTAGCTGGACTATTCGGGTTTGTGCCAATAATCGCGATTGGTAGTTTTGCTTAGGCGATCGTATTAGAAATACCCGTTTTCTGGGCTGGCATTCTGTATTTGTTCAAAATCACGCGCCCACCATTACCATCCCATGATACACTGCGGTGTTGATTTCCGCGAAGATGGATAAAGTAAAGCTGCGTAAAGTTTTCGGATTTTAATTTTTTTTTCCCTCTATTACTATTAATTGTTAGTTGGACTGCCAGAACATTTTACGCAAACTATCTTAGTGTAACTATATTCAATACAATAATTACGCATATGTAGATAGAATTGACGGTAACGCGGAGGGACTTCTGAACTTTTGTAAAAAAAATATTTTGGGAACAACTCCGAAATATTTACGTCTGATATAAACTGTGGAATGAAAGCAGAAAGACTAATTGAGTAATTTCTCTGTGGAAACATTTCCCCTTCATTGTTCAAGAGAAAGTCCTAAAAGTTCACAATTTTTAAAGGGTTTTTAATGTACAACCACGACACTAAATCAATCAATCTATCAATCTCAGTGAGAAAAGGAATTTGAAATACATCGGCTAAAAGAAAAAAAACACCCTAAATTCAAAACCAAACAAAAAAAAAAAAAAATAATAATAATAAAATAAAAAAAAAAAAAAAAGAAAGAAAAATATAATACCATGTATTGACAGCGAACTTAGAAGGGTCATATACCGCAGCAATATGTTGCATACACAAATCTCCGAGCATGTGGGGGTATACCTTTATAAAAGAATGGGTCCGCAATTTGATAAATAATGGCAATTAATCTAAAAATGTGTTGAAAACGGCAGGTTGAAAGTAGGATTCAAACACAGTGGCATAGAATCCATTGAGGTTGTAAAGTAGTTGCCTCACCTAAAAAGTCACAAAAATGTGTAAATTGTCCAATAATCTACGAACTAAGCCAAACATTTGAAAATTTCCTGTTGTGCTTAATCTCAACAGATGAACCCCATTTCTGTAAAAATTGATCTATAGCGCGTTCAGTTGATACAAAATATTACAGTCAATATCTTAATATTGTCTTGTTCATAAAACATATAATAAAAACTAATATGAAATGATAAATCACGCATGTCTGAAGCCCAACTGACTCTTCCATTATTACAATCAGTTAACAAAAGTTTAAATATTTCATACACTAAACCCGGTTTCTTGTTAACCATATTAACCCAATATTTCAATAACTTCTGTTTTCTTACATTATACATAGGAAAATGGCCCAGATCACCTAACACACATCCGATGATATGGACGTTTTCTTTAGTAGCCGTAAAACACATGTGCAAAATGTATTTTATACCAGTTCCGTGAGTGTCCTTAACCCAACACTTCTGATTCATAGTTCATTAAACTGTCAAACATACAACACTGCTGCTCTGGTAATATATATAGATATTCCGCAAAGTGTTCAATAATGAGGCAAATGCCCTCCCCCTTGTTCCACAAGATACTTTGAATTCGCTGGAATTTGCCATTGTAAAACGGTAATTCCCCAAGTAAACATATGAATCGCCCATCAATTGTCCACTTTAATATCACAATAAAAATAGTTTATCCAATAGATGCTGTAGCTCTCCCGGAGATCGACCCAATAACACCGTGTCATTTACGAATAACAGAAGGTAGATTAAATATCCATATAAATCGAAATAATCCTATTTAATTCTCCTTGCAGACACAAACCTCAGTAGTGTCTTTAATAAAGAATATCGGAAAAGAAGAGAAGGTAAGGGTTCTTCTTGTTTCCCACCAACATTGTTTGCAAATGCACCTGAAGATATCCCATCATATTTAACACGTAAGCTTACAGCTGAATAAACTCTCTGCACCATCGACACAAATTTGCTACAAATTCCGGAATTGAATAGTTTGTACCGGTTGAAATCAACGAATGCTGTGTAAAGAGTTTCTTTCCTTGTAAGGGTATGTATGTAAACGGCATCGACGGCAGACTTTTAGGGACGAAAACCAAACTGGTCCGCTATAAGAATATCGTTATATCCTCTGCCCATTTCAGCAGCCGATTGTTTAACACTGATGTTTCAGCAGCCGACTGTTTAACACCGATGTAAATATCTTGGAAAAAGCACTGACTATAATGTTATCGGTCTATAATTATTAGCATGATCACTTCTTTGGCACAGGAACAATAAATCCTTCAGTCCATTTTGCAGGGTATATCCGGAGCTCAAACAGTTTATTGCGAAACGGTGCTAATACAGGCGACAATAAACTTACACTAATTTCGTCGGTTCTCACGCTTTTACCTCTGATAGAATAGAGAATGGAAACGCGGGGAATGTGTCAAAGAGACAACAACCCGACCAAAGAGCAGAAAACAGCTCGAAGCTACCAATTGGTCCTCAACGCAGCGAGAAAATCCCGCACCCGGAGGCGGGCTTCAGCTGGCCCCTAAATGATAATTTATACCAGTTCAGCAAAATGGACGGCATACCAAACTCCGAAACATAAAAATGAACCAAAATTTAAAAAACACACAAGACTAACAAAGGCTTTGGAGAGGCATGCGCATGTGCGAGAACTGAATGGACGTTTTCAAACAGAGCTAAAGAAAAATTTCACAGAGAAGACGACATCCTTGAATTTAAATCCTTGATTTACTTGATTCAAACCTATAAATTGACGACTTACATACATATTTCACAATTATAGTGAAGTAATTCCAGAAAACAGTAAAAATCATCTTGTTTCAGTCCGCTAAATGGCGGGAAGAAAAGTTAACATTGACAACAAAGAAATTTGACATTTCCGGTTTGTTTATTATTGCATATTTTCCTAAACCCTTATTTCCAGATGAGCAACAAATTAAAGAAATATATTGCTGAGCAACCCCAAATTCCAAGCGAATTCAAATATAAAACACCGATACTAGTATCTGATATCAAGGGCTTTACCGTATGCAACGCCTGTCAAGACAGCGAATTCCCACCAGAATCCTTGTGCATCTCCTGAGCAAAAACATCAGATCTTGTTGACTTGATTGAGCACGGAATTTCAAAAGCAATCAAAAGACATCACCACATCATTATATACCTATATCCAGGTGCTGAGATAAAGTTTGTGGATTGTCCCATACTGTCAATCACCAAGTACAATACGTCCAAAGGAAAAACAACCTGCATCATCTAAAGTTGAAGACTTCCAATTTACAAAACAGATCCAGAAGCTTAACTCTGAAATCATAACCCTAAACCAGAAATTAAATAAGAACACTATAAAAGTTAGCAAATACTTCATCAGAGGCAGAAAAATAAAAAGAGGTGGCTACAGAAAGTACATCAACATCTCAATCAACAAAAAAGACGGTCTACACCCAGGAAACTTACTTAGCCTTGCCATCGCCAAACAACTATTGCTTGACACCTACAGTGAATGCTACAACGCAATACAAGAATCAGAATTTGTCCAACTTAAAGTCGAAGAAGCAGAGCTATTGACATTATTCTAGCACCAAGACGAAAATATTGTAGTAAAGGGTTTAGGTGAGTTTATCTTATCAATCTTTACTACACAGTATTAATACAGAGTAAAAAACTACTCGAAACAAGTGCTATAGAATATATTCAGCAAATAACATCTGCATTAAATATGAACTTCAACTTTCAAAATGCGGTTTATCACAATTTTTATCATCATTGAAAGCAACATTATGAACATGAAAAATGCAGCTATGACAAACATTGAGGATGAAGAGGTACAAATAAAACAGGATATAACTGTAAACAATAAATAGACTAAAATCACCAAGAGCTTATCCTTATAAATGTAAATCAGTAACATCATATTTACTGCTCATAATATTAGCAAATGCAAATGATGTAAATCCAAACCCAGGACCAACACATAATGACAGCACTATATACCCATGCGGAACATGTGACCAGCCTGTGACATGGGACGACAGAGCCATAAGATGCGACACATGTGACCAATGGTTTCATATCAACTGCCAAGACCTATAGCTACCTTGTGATAAAAACATCTCTGTGCGATGGGACTGTATCATTTGTGACAATCCAAACTACAATCCCTTATGTTATGGTTCAACAGCTATTTCAACAAATAATAACTTGAACTTATTATTAGAGTGTCCCAACAAGAATCCGTAAATCCAAAACACGCATCAAAAACAAGAAAATAGAAATAAACCATTTATACCATTAAGGATCCTAAATGTGAACTGTCAGTCCATAAGAAATAAACAACACAAAGTCCAAAATCTTATAGATAGTACAAAGCCAGACGTAATGATAATGACAGAAAAATGGTTGGATTCATCAATCACCAACAGCCAAATATTCCCACCAGAATATAACATCTATCGCAAGGACAAAAAACGAAAATAAAACTGGGGATGGAGTCCTTATCGCCATACACAACAAGTTCCTAAACACTGAAATACCAGAAC
The DNA here is from genome assembly GCA_028015205.1 of Mytilisepta virgata. Lineage (NCBI taxonomy): Eukaryota > Metazoa > Mollusca > Bivalvia > Mytilida > Mytilidae > Mytilisepta > Mytilisepta virgata. Next base: position 115,273,774 of record CM051521.1, read on the forward strand.
TAGATACTAACTGTGAAATAATATGGGCACGAATACAAAAAAAAACATGCAAAAAAGACCTCTACATATGCTCATATTATAATCCGAAAACATCTAACACAGAGAGCCTCTCTGAATTCGAAACAGCTGTTAATATAGCTTCACAAAACAATGCATGCTTAATGAATGGAGGTGACTCAGCCTACCAGGATGGAATTGGGCAAACAAAACAGTACGACAAGGAACCCAACATGCAGAACAACACTACCTGCCTACAGATATTCTTGTTGACAATGGATTAACTCAATTAGTTCAAGAGTCAACTAGGAATAACAAGAGGCTCAGTGGGCTGAGTCTGTATCGCTCACCTGGCAGTCACAAACTTTTGATTTTACAGATTAGATTGATTTCTGGAAACTTTGTAAATGATCTTCTATAAATGCTTCATACCAGGTATAAGTTCATTGTCCAAACGGTTTCAGAGGAGAAGTTTTAAATTTTGACCGATCAGAACATATAAAGGTTTCTGGTGGCAATTTTGTTTCACGGACTAGAAAGACTTATGCAAAGTTTGTAAAGGACCTTCCATAGATGCTCCATACCAAAAATCAGTTCATTTGGCTTTATGGTTTCAAAGGAGAAGAACTTTTAAATTTCGACCAATCAGAACATGTAAATGCTCATGACGCCCATTTTGTTTCACGGACCAGGAAGATTTATGCAAACTTCCTAAAGGACCTTCCATAGATGCTCCATACCAAAAATCAGTTCATTTGGCTTTAAGGTTTCAGAGGAGAAGTTTAAAATTTTGACCAATCAGAACATGTAAATGCTCATGGCAGCCATTTTGTTTCACGGACCAGGCTGATTTATGCAAATTTTGCAAAGGACCTTCCATAGATGTTCTATATCAAAAATCAGTTCATTTGGCTTTACGGTTTGTAAGGAGAAGTTTTTACCTTCCATAGATCATCCGTACCAAAAATCAGTTCATTTGGCTTTACGGTTTCAGAGGAGAAGAACTTTTAAATTTCGACCAATCAGAACATGTAAATGCTCATAACGGCCATTTTGTTTCACGGACCGGGAAGATTTATGCAAATTTCCTAAAGGACCTTCTATAGATGCTCCATACAAAAAATCTCATCATCACCATTCACTAAGGATACCATGTTTACTTTAAAAACCAAATATTGTTGAAATCTGAGCAAAAGTAAAAAATGGCGGGAAAATGGCAGCCATTTTAAAAACAAAAGTAGCTTTCATCTTCATTTTCTTTCTATAATTCAGGAAAAAATAGCAAAAACGGAATTTTGACCCCTATGTTCTATTTTTAGTAAGGGCGGACATGTTTTTCGACCAATCAAAAATCCAAGCATTACCTTTTTGCAGCATACCCTAAGGAACAATCTTACCGTTTCATTTGATTTTGAATAGTAGTTTCAGAGAAGAAGATTCGTGAAATAATAACATTAAAAAAGCCAAAAATGTCAAAAAGGGCAATAACTCTAACATCAGTTGACAGATTTTCACGAAAATCAGCACATGGGTAGCTCTCATTATGCTGAACACTTTCAACTTGCCAGAATTTGTCGTAACCTAATGATTTTTGAGGTATTTGCGAAAAACTGTTGTTTGACCCCTATGTTCTATTTTTAGTAACAGCGGCCATGTTTTTCGACGATCAAAAATCCCCACATCAGTTCTATGCAGGGTAACCCAAGGAACATTCATACCAAGTTTGGTTCTAATTAGTCAAGTAGTTTCAGAGGAGAAGGGTTTTGTATAATTGTTAACGACGACGACGACGACGGACGCCAAGTGATGGCAATAGCTCACATGGCCTTTGGCCAGGTGAACTAAAAACACATGGAACCTTCTTATCACCATCTGTCCTAGTAAAATGATGAGACTTGATGTCATCCCAGGAATTTCAGACCATGATATTGTGTATGCAGAAATGAACACCAATCCAATGACAAACAACCAAAATCCAAGATAAATCCAACTGTATAGAAGAGCTAAATTGGACAGCATAAAAGAAGATATAAATTTACATTATATTAAAATTAAAAAAGAAAGCCTGAACAAAAAGACAAACATCAATATACTCTGGAATATGTTCAAAGAAGACCTAGGAGGCAGTAATAACCAGCATATACCTTCCAAAATATGCAAGACTAAGGACAAAAACCCATGGATAACCCAGGAAATAAAAAAAACTTATGAGGCGAAGCAATCTAATTAAAAACCGATCTCTCATCGCTCCCGTTTTCTGATATGTCGCGTGGGAGATCTGACGAAATCCCCTTTGAGGTCACATGTGAGTGAACTGGAACTTATGAATTTATAATGACATGCAAATGAGTTGACTTCCTATCAATAAGCCAATCAAAAAAGTTTATGAATTCTGGGGACTGACGATTTCTTCTCTTCTATCTCTTCCTTAAAATGAGTTACATCCCTTTACCACACGATCAACTTACAAGATCGCCTAAGCCGCAATTTCATTGGTCGAACAGGACACACCTACGAGGTCACTCACATGTGACCTCAAAGCGGGTTTCGTTAGATCTCCCACGCGACATATCAGAAAACGGGAGCGATTAGAGATCGGTTTTTAATTAGATTGGAGGCGAGGAGACCGAGCCTATAATAAGAAAAAGAAATCAAACCATGCTACTGATATTAAAAGCTTTTGACAAGGTATCCTACAGTTTACTCCTTGCCATAAACTACACCATTATGGCATTCGAAGTAAAACAAACAAATGGATAAAGGAATTTCTCACCAACAAAACCCAAGTAGAAGTTGTTGAAGGCGAAACATCAGACAAAGTGAAAGTAGAATCCGGAGTACCAGAAGGATCAGTCTTAAGGACTCAATCTCTTTCTTTTTTACATTAACGACTAACCAGAAGGCCTACACCCAACAGTGAGACTGTTTGCGGACGATACCGTGGTCTATTTGAACATTTCCTCAGACAACGACTGACATAAACTCCAATGAGACCTGGACAAACTGGCAAAATGGGAAAAACTTTGGAAAATGGAGTTCCACCCTGAAAAATGCACAGTCACAAAAAAGAAAAATCCAATCAAGTGGGACTACAAACTCCACGGCCATACTCTGGAGCATGAAACATAGACTAAATACCTATGCTATAAACCATTGCAAATGATCTAAATTGGGGAGAACACATTAACAACATCACAGGAAAAGCCAGCCGAAACCTCAACATTAGTAAGACCGCAAATGGAATACGCCACGGCCGTATGCGACCCGTACCAGCAAAACCAGATAAAATTGAAAAAGTACTAAGACTTCAATTAAACTTATCTAAAGATTATGTCTATATCATATAGAAAATTAGCCACAATCCCTCTCGTTAGGGGTTAAGTATCATGCCATCATAACTTATACGAGAAGAACATAACCCGAATCATGCAAACATCTGTTTTTACTTAGAATAAATGTGTTTATTTCCAATGCAAAGACCCTATGAGTGAATCAATATTAATTCCAAAAAATGCCATCTTTAATGACTTGACAACAGTATAGTAACTATATCCCTGGTTGATATATGATGTTTGCACGTTGATTTATATTTACGAATGATGTCCTTGTAGCGATGATAAAATTTAGTCAAAGTTTTGACAAGTTTGTGATACCGAAATCCCTGGCGTAATGATTTTCAGTAATACAGAGACAGCGAATATGATACAGTATCCGGGAGAATCTAAATACTTTAAGTAATTATACTAAAATCTAAAGAAAAAAAATCAGTAGAGGATTATTTCCTACGTGAATCTAAAGTTACAAAATAATCACCAATATTCATTACTGGGACAAAATTTGCATAATTTCCTAATTTCGATCTTTGCCATCAATTAATTATGAGAGACTGATAGAACAATGTCTAAGTATTTTTGAATATTTTAGAAAGAAATTTTTTTGTGAAAGTCTTGGAATATAAAAAATTCAGGGGTTTTGACAAAATTCGTGTCAAATATATTACGAATTAAGACATGAAGGTAGTTCATTTTTGTTTTCTTTGCGTTATGGAAATAATACCTCAAAATTTACATTATGTTAAAATTTTTGCCAATACAGTAATTGAACCTTACTATATTGAAGACTTTTTATGTCGGCGCTCAGTACCCGCTACGAAAAGAAAGGCATGCATGTTCAAGGATGCAAAAAAAGATAAAAAAGTAGTGGAATTTAAGACAAAATCAAATTGCTTGCGTTTGCCGAAAGAAATTAAGAAGCAAAAAAATCAACTGGTCTTGTACAGTGGCCAAAAGTGAGTGGTCACGTCAGATTTTACCATTATTTACTATACGAAATCATTCATTTGCCAAAAAATTATTGTGAATCCATTTTGCACCAATATTTGCTTCTGGTGAGGAATTTTGAGCGGAGGAGAATTTTTACCAGATTTCGGAAATTGAGCTTAGAATGAGAAGCATTTTTTGTTTGTTTGTAGTAAGTGTTAAACCTACTAATTTCCTGCAATCAATATTTTTCATGTTATACTTTATAGTTACTTGTAATTCCATGTAATTGTCTATTGTAAAACATGTCCCGTGTGGACCCTTGATTTGGTGAATAATCTCTCTCCCTCTCTCCCTGTTTTCATAAAATTTTCAAAATTTGGATATAATTTTCTTACCATTTATTAATATCAAAGTTTCAATGATTTTTTATTACAGATTACAGACTATATTCGGTAAAACGCTCTATGTATCTGACCAGGAACTGTATATGAATAATATTCTTACCGATCAATCAATCATATCCATATCGGCTATCATTTTCTTTATGGCATGGGGTGTTCGCAGAATGTGGTGCCCACATATAGTTTCGTATAACAAGTGCGTCAAAATGGCGTCCAATATAAAACAACAATTGCAACTGTCACAACTAGCCACTTTGTCTCATGGTGGAGGATCTCATAAAGACGTCACTGAAAAGTAATATAATGCTGAAAATAAATTAACAATTGTCCTGATCGGACAAACAGGAAAGCTCTTGCTTATTTTTTAAAAGAAAGTAGTCTTTGAAAGTGCCCATGTTATTTGTTGAATGTTGTACATTACTCTCATTAGTGAATCAGTTTTTATAAGCAATGAGTATACTAGTTCCGAAAGTACAGGCGAAAATACCGATGAAATAGATAAGAGTATAAATACATAAACTGTAAATCAAATTAAGTGCATGTATACTAATGCTGATCAATTGCGTAATAAAATTGAACTCGAAGTGCAACTGCAAGTTATTAAGCCTGATTTTATTTATATCACTAAAGTGTTGCCTAAAGCAAACATTGCATATCCCCACTGTTTAACGTTGAAAGTTATACATCATTTCTGAGTAAAGACACTGGAATGGGAGTAATTATTTTTGCAAAATAAAATTTATGTGTTTCACCAAATAAACATATGAAGTCTATTTATGATGATGCTTTGTGGTGTAACTGGTTAAAAGACAATAAAACACTGTTGTTAGGTACAATATACAGAAGCACTTCAGACCAGAACTTGTGTAGAAATATAAAACTTTTAAATGAAGCATCCCATTTATATAACAATGTTTTAATAAAGGAGATTTTAATATGCGTGACACTGATTGGAATGTGTGGTCAACACCCCATTCTGAAGACCATTATGAACATATTTTTATAGAAGGTTTGCGTGATAATTTTCTTGTTCAACATATAAACAGTCCAACAAGATTTAGAGATATCCAGACGTGTAGAACTCTAGATTTGATTATTACAAAAGATGAAAACAACATTGACAATATTAATATAGATGCTCCACTAGGTTTTAATGATCATGCTATTATTACATTTGACTTTTTGTACTCTTTCAATGAATATGAAACAGGCAAATTGAAATATAAATATTCTAAATGTGACTTTATTAAATTTTCTGAAGATATCAATGATATTGATTGGGATAGTTTATTTGAAGGAAAAGACGTAAACGAGATGTGGAAATTTTTTTCTCATAAATATAAAAAATGTGTAGACAAAAATTTAACCTAAACCTGGATGTCAACCAAAACCATTGTGGCTCACGTTTGGTTGTTTAAGTTAAATAAAACGTAAACAAAAAGCATGGTCAAGATATTTGGCTACAAGACGGACAGTAGGCTTTGACTTTTACAAAGAAGCTAGAAATCAGGCAAACGAGAATGTTCCTAAAGGAATATGAGAAGTTAGTGGTATCAAAAGCAAAAACCGAGCCAAAAAATTTTGGGCTTGTGTCAAAAGTAAAATAAAGTCTAAAACATCAGTATCAAACCTCACAAAACTAGATAGAAATTTAATTACTTCTGATAAAGAAAAAGCTACGGTATTAAATGACTTTTTCACTAGTGTATTTGTCGAGGAAAACCAAAATAATATACCTGATATAGAAGACAGAAATTTTGAATCACCATTAGAACATTTTGTGGTAGAACAAGACACAGTTGAAAAATAAATACTTTTATTAAATGGAAGTATATGGGGCCGGATAATATTTATCCTTTGATTATTTGTATGGCAAAAACTTTTTCGAAACCTTTAACTTTGATATTTCAAAAGTATTGACAATAGAAATATTCCTAAAGAATGAAAAGATGCTAGAGTAACACCTCTTTTTAAAAATAAAGGCAGTAAGCTGGATGCTGGTAATTACAGGCCAGTCAGTTATATGTAAAACTTTAGAGAAGATCATCTGTAAGCAATTGATTAATCATTTAGTTTCAAACAGTTCGATGTCAGATTCCCAGTTTGGCTTTCGATCTGGTAGATCATGCATTTTAAAGTTGCTCGATGTCATGGAAGACTGGTCGGTGTTTATGGAATATAACTCGACTTTTCAAAAGCTTTTGAAGAAAGCTTTTGATAAAGTGCCTCATAAAGGATTATAAAAGAAATTATATTAATATGGTATCCATGGATCCATATTAGGATGGATAACTGACTTTTTAACTGAACGTAGACAAAAAGTAGCAGTGAAAGGGAAAAAATCTGAATGGCAAAATGGAGTACCCCAAGGCAGTGTATTGGAACCTATTCACTGTATAGTGATGAAATAGTATATATTATTGTTAAGGTGCCAGCTGAAGCCTGCCTCCGGGTGCAGGATTTTCTCACTGTGTTGAAGACCCATTGTTGGCCTTGAGCTGTTTTCTGCTCTTTGGTCGGGTTGTTGTCTCTTTGACACATTCCCCCTTTCCATTCTCTATTCTATTATATTGATATGTACCAGCTTCATCATATACATTTGTACAATATCGGTTCCAAACTTTTTTCAGGAAAAAACTTTAGATTTTCGTTGATATTAGCAAATTTATATGGCTTGTCATCCCTGCAGTATCCTTGCTGCCAAGTACTAGAATTAAAATGTTACCTTCTTTTAAGTTTTTTTCATACCAATCTTTGATGAAATGGTTCTTAGGTGGTCCTTTTCAAAATTGTGTCCGAGGGTCCAGGCCTTTGACCAGTCTGGCTGCAATTACTAAATATAAAAAATATTAAAAGAATATTCACCTCTGAAATATTTTGTCCCAGTTGGGACCAGATTTCGATGGAATGGTTCATGGGTGGTCCCCTTTCAAAAATGTGGATCAATATTGCAAAAAGCACTGATCATGCTGATGTCAGGCTTTTGTTTTTAATGATATTTTAATTCCAGTTTTTGATGTTTGGATAGCAGATTAAATCCAGGTGAGCATTACAAGCTCATGGGAGCCTTTAGTTTAATTTTGATGAGGTTCAAAATGCACAATTCTTTTTTTTGCCTTCTCAAACCTTGAAAAGTCTCAAAATATTCTTGGAGCGAATAGGACAAAATATGTACATGTAAGCAATATAATTTCTGTGTTATCTCAAAATTAAAATTAAAATATTTTACACTTTTAAAAGTCACAGTCTGCAAGTGAAAATAAGTCTTATCATGATTTACCATACCTGACTGCAATACTGGTTATTTTGAAATAAAGGAAGGTTTAACATTGTATGACATTTGCTGCATTATCTCTTTGACTATTTGTATGGCCTATTGCTGTATATTTAATTACTGTGAAAAAATTTATTTTACAGGTACAAAGGTATTTTAGAAGAAATCTTGAAAACTGAAGGTGCTAATCTTGTTCAAGGTTTACAGGCATTTGTAGAAGCATGTAAGTTGGTTCTGTTTAAATTTACTTCTGATAAGTATACACTGTAGTTAAAATTAAGGAACTGAAATTGGCTAAAAGCAGGTCACATTTTTGTCCCCCGCCGCAATGTGATTGAGGGACCTAGTAATGGTCTGCGTCCTTGTGTCCATCTGTCTGTCTGTCCATCACAGTTATTTGTCAGCACAACTCCTCTGAGACCACTGATCGGATTTTTATGAAATTATGTAGGACTGTTAGTCACCATATATACTTGATCCTATCACACTGATTTTTTGATTCGACAAATTTTACAGAAGTTATGGGACTTTGATTTTTTTCTGCATTTAACACTACAGGAACACTTGTGGATGCAACTCCTCTGAGACTACTGATCAGATTTCTTCCAAATTTTATAGGACAGTTAGTCACCACATGTACTTGATCCTAGAGCACCTCAATTGTGATTCGATAAATTTTATGGGAGCTATGGAACTTTAATGTTTTTGTGCATGTGACACTACAGGAACACTTTGTGGACGCAAATTTTTTTACATTTGTATTTGTATTGTACTGCATGTTTTTTTTTATTATATGTTGTCATCCATACTGTGCCACCATTTCAATAATACACTTTTTGTATATTTTGCGGAGCTTCAACTTTTCTCTGCAGCGAGAGACATATGGCTACATGTAGCAATCTTGTATATTTTGGGATAAAGATATTGCCATGCCAAATTTTCTGATATTGACAGTCCATATCAAATATTGGACTGGTAGATTGAATTAGCTTATAACTACTGCAAAACTCTCTTTTTTGATTATCAGATGATAGGTCTTCAATGCAATAAACACAATACATTGTGTAGTTTTATATGATGTTCAGGGAAATGTCACAATATACAGACTGCCTAAGGGTAATGATATTGACTAGAGAAACTGATGTGCCAAAGCTGAAGGTACATGTAAGGGCATTATAAGTTTTATAGTCCATTGGGCTAGCTGTGAATTAATGTGTTCATATGATGATAATCAGAGAATCCATCATACTGCACTTTGCTCCTTTTGCCACACACCCAAAGGTGGATTTTAATATGTTTCGGGAAAATAAAAATTATATTTTAAGTTTAAATTCAACTACCTGAAGGTCTAGTGTTTGAAAAAGTGGTTTAGAATGATATTTTGTAAGATGTCGCATTAGATTAATTTTAAATCAAATTAATGTAAGTTTTATACTTTTCTGTTTCAGTTAAATCTCCTTTCCAAAACTTTGCATTGTCACATGTTCTCAATTTTGTTTTACTTTCAGTGGTAAATGAGAATGTCAGTCTAGTCATATCCAGACAACTATTATCAGACTTCTGTTCACACTTAACAAAATTACCAGATGCCCTGGCTAAAGAAGTGGCCCATTTTACACTGGAAAAAGTTCACACACGTGTTATATCATTTGAAGAACAGGTGTGTAGTTATACATGTACAAGTATTTAAAAGTTGTTGTTTTCACATGCCTTCATGAAAGTCAGTTTTGGAAGCTTCTGCCTCAATTTATTTTATAGCTTTACATATGAAATTTGTGGAATTTTGTTATTTGCAACCTTTATACTTCTATTCAGATTTTTGATTGCCCTCAGAAATATAATTTTTCAATTTTTTTTTTGTTAATTTCAAGCTTAAAGGTTTTATGAAACTTAAATTCACTCTGGATATGACTCTTGGTTTTTGCAGGAATTCATACTGCTGGTTCTGTAGTTTTTGTGCTGTCTTGTAATATTCTTTGATTCGTTTCATGTCTTTTCTCCCTTTTGTTATATCTTTATACTGTAACACAGACCTCTAAGAAGGCATCAATAAGATCCAAATTATCAATGCACAGACAACAATGTACGTATATACTATCTGCATTTTGACAGCTAGATATTGTAAAATATCATCCCATGAGCCAGAATATGAAGCTTAGGACGAATGAGCGTAGCTAACGAGTCTCAAATTTTCATATTCTGTCAGGCGAGGTGATATTTTATGATATCTAGCTGTCAAAATGCAGATAATATTTTTATCATCTTAATTACTTATCTGAAATGTAAATATTTGTAAACGTTCTGAATTCTCCCAAATTTTTGCTGGAAAAGTATGGGTTCTTCATCGCAACAACAAGTTTTCCGTTACGTTGTTTACCATACCAATAAATATATATTTCCTGAATGTTCATGTAAAATATCTTGTAAACGATATAAAAACCGACCTTAAGGTGTATTTTCATGTTTTAAAAAACGAAAACAGTCGGGAAATCTTTCTTCATGATTTTCTGGGAAACTAAAGCACCCGCTTTCAAACTTGCAACCTTGTTGACCTTATAGTCCGTCTCCATTCGCGAAACAACTTCTGACTGAAATATGGGCAACCTAAAATAATCAATCAAATTTAACCAAGGAGACAACATATTTAAACAACATTTAGTCGTTTTTGTACTAATTCAGGCAAAAATATGGACATATAAAAGTAAAGCTTACGTTTAAAAATTTGATTTAATCGCAAATAATGAAATGCAATGGAAAGAGCGGAAAGAAGTCCCAGCAGACATTATCAGCATTGAGGAAAGACACATTTTGTTGATGTCACTTTTATAAATTTCTTCATCATTAATTTAAAAAAACACCATCATACAAAAAAAGGAACACAAAATCTTGATATATTTATTAATATTTTGCAATTTTGAAAGCTATTTAATAAGTTCTTAGCTGCCAAACATTGGAAGAATTTGTTGAAAAGTCCTGCTGACTGTTGATAATTCCTGCTCAGCGCACGCGCTTCTTGATACGAATTTTTCGGTGCTGCTCAACAAGCTGATAGAATCACAGGGAAGGATGATAAAGAACGTTAACTGCTTAAGGGACCTGATACTCATGACATTTATTACAGAATCTACCCAATACATTGATAAATCATACATTACAACATTTTTATTAAATAAGGTCGTATGTTCAGACTGCTAAAAGCCAATGAAAACTTGACAATTCATGTCTATCAAAAAAATACAATACATGTATACCCAATACATTGATAAATCATACATTACAACATTTTTATTAAATAAGGTCGTATGTTCAGACTGCTAAAAGCGAATGAAAACTTGACAATTCATGTCTATCAAAAAAATGTCTGGCATAGGCTGATGAAAATTCCAGATCCCCTCTTTACAGTATTTGTTTTCTATATTATAGCTTCCATAAGATTGGCCTTGTCTTTTGATTTTGAATCTGTCTTATTGTTTTGGTATTCTTATGCTTCACATAAATCTAAGGATTTGATCAGAAGCTTTTTTCTTTTTAAAATATACATTCCAGATAAAAAAAATTCCCATATTTAAACTTATTTAATTGTATTGGATTTGGAAACACGTTGTACCAGCTTATACTGATCCCTCTTCCCTTGGTGGGTGCGAGAGTGGCATTTTAGCCTACTCTTTTTTGACATCCACATGGGAGCCTGCAATGTGCTTAGAGTGTTGCTCCCCTTTAACAGCCATTTTTTGTCACGTCCAATCTGAGTGACTAGCATCTTTTACCGAGACTGTCTTCGCAATTGGTGTCAAAAGTTTACATTACATACAGTTTGAAGTTAAAGTTTTTAAAACATTAATTACTTTCTTAAACAATCCTGGATTTTAACCTAACTTGGAACGAAGCTTGTTCATGATCAAAAGATCCAGAGGAAAATTTTGTAATATTTTTTTAGGCATTTTTTCCGTATTTTACTTATAAATGGACTAGTTTTTCTCCCAGTTAACATTACATACAGTCTACAATTTTTAAAACATTAAATACTTTCTTAAACCATCCTGGATTTTTACCAGACTTTGACAGAAGCTTCAAGATCAATAGATATCAACTATTTCAGCTAGGTTGACCAAATTTGGTGTAATATTTGTTCATGACCTCAGTGTGTCAGCCTGCTATTTTTACCTGACCTTGACCTCATTTTCATGCTCCAGGTGATCAGGTAAAAGTTTTTGGATTAGGTCTGTATCTCAGTAGCTATACATGGTAGGATACTATATTTGGTTTTTGGATTTGATGCGAGGAGAGAATGTCTGTATGTCATGCATAATCGACTGTTGAGTTTTACATCAAAGTGTAGTTCTCAGGTACTATGAGACATAAAGTCATATTAATGGATGCAATGGGAGACTGACATGCATTAAATGCTTCATTATACCCCCCACAATCGAATTTTGGGGGGTATATATTTTTCAATCTGTCTGTCCGTCCGTCTGTCCCAAATAACGTTGTCCACAACTCCTCCCACATTACTTGCATGATTTTCACGACTGTTAGATCACTATATGGAGATGTGCATATTGTCAGGAATTTCTGTTTGAACAAGAAATGTAAAAGATTCGGCTTTTTGGACTTAGGCAATTTTTTTTAACAAAACTTCGTTTCATGTGTTGTCTACAACTCCTTCTACATTACTTGCATGATTCTCATGAAACTCAATGGGATGTTAGATCACATTGTAGAGATGTGCATATTGTCAGGATTTTCTGTTTGGGTGAGTAGTTTAAAAAATATGACGATTTGAACTTTGTGTAGGCTTCAAAACAAAAATGTTGATGAGGGGGGTATTAGTCCCTTTGAGGACAATTCTAGTTGACCTTGGTTGTTTTAATACCAAGATGCATCAGGAAGAGTCTGACCCAACCCATCCAAAAAAAGGATACTTTGGCCAATTGTTCATGCTTTATTGACTTTGGTTAAGTTTTATGTTTAAGTGTTGATCTCGGGTACCATGAGTTCTACATCATTCATACATGTGATAATCCATGCATTGGGCATTAAAGTCACACATTTTGGAAATATCTCATGACCTCACACGTTGGGAACAATTTCTCACGCTTATCTCAACTTCGATGAAAAAACTTTAAACTGTAAACGGTCCTTGACATAAAACATACAGAACTGTTAGTTGATTCCTTCTTATTTCATATTATCATTTATTGGCTAACTTGTCCTTCAATAGCGATTGATGTCATAGTTAATTTGATATTATTTTTGTAAACAATGTTGTCCTATTTCCTTTGTTGAAGTCAAATTTCATTAAATTGTTAATATCAGTAAGTATTTTCTGTTACATAAAATTATTATTAAATTGGTTAAATTGATATATTTCATCATTTTTTGTTTGTTTTAAAGACAATTGTCCTATTTAGAAATCAGGATGAAATATTTGAAAAAAGTATGTCAAAAAAATTAATAGCAAAATGCAGAATATTATAAACATGCTCATTGGCCTGACTGCTGAATGGTTGAATATGAGCAATGACTCTAATAACACTTTAGTTTTTTAGTTAGTTTCAGTTGTTGTATGATAGGTAATTACAGGAACATTTTGATGTGAAAAGCTTACATTTCAATTATAACAAAGATCTCCCCCTTAAATGAGCAAAATCTCATCCATCCTATTCTGAATTTGTCACATGTATGTTTAGTGTAACCTTACCTGTGGATGAATATTGGGGAGACTGACTGCTTCCAATCCAAAATCTAATTGTTGATTACATGTACCTAAGTTAAATTTTAGTTAATGTCAAAAACTTTTAATGCATAAAAAATGCATGGATGGCCAACATTCTTGCCTAGTGGCAACATTTCTAGTAACTATAATATATTTTTAGGTGGGTGCAATTAGACAACATTTAGCAGATATTTATGAAAGAGAACAAGCCTGGAGAGAAGCAGCGAATGTTTTAGTAGGAATACCCTTAGAGACAGGTCAAAGGTAAATTCTTTTGAAACATACATGAAAGTAATATCAGTTGTACTGGAAGAGGGGAACCAGCTCTCAACAGCTTTTGGTAGGAAAAAATACACACTTGCTTCTAACATATGATAATATTTTGTACATATATCTTGTGGGGTGGTGAGAATTGGTACTTTAAGAGAACTGGTCACTTGCTAGTAATGCAGATTGCAGATACTCTGAGCCGTTTTTTCAAGAAGAAATGTCCTGACAAAATGTTACAGATAAAGTTTATCTGTTATACAAAATTTTTATGAATTTTTAGATATTAAGAAATTGATAGCTCAGTGATTGAAAAGAATTAAAATAAAAGTTGACATTAAAAACACACCAAAAAATCAGAAAATTAAATGAATGAAAAATGTTTGAGCAATTGGAATATGGGTGAAAGCTTTGACAATCAGCTTGTAATTACACTTTTCGGAATACGAAGCCAAAGGCATGGGTTCGATTCCCGTTCGAGATGAAATGCCGCTACAGAGGCCGCTCTTGCACCAAGTGGGGAGGGATTAGTATAAGTTGGTATAACTTGTTTCCCAATCCACTATAAATAAATTAGTTTAAATTAATTTAAATTAAAAAATACTAATTCAGGGATGAAAAAGGCATGAATTTTCTACAATGTTCTATATCTCTCTGACATATAATTTTAATAGAATACTTGACTCTGGGTTCTTTCCATCTGTTCTTAAAAATGCAAAAGTGTCCCTGATCTATAAGGCGGATGAACAATATCTTCCCACAACTTATAGACCTATCTCTGTTTTCCCAACCTTATCGAAATTGGTGGAAAAGCATGTATCTAGGCACATGTATACATATTTGACTAAGTTCAAACTTCTTCATCCTGCCCAGTCAGGTTTCAGACCTGGTCATTCCTGTCAAACAGCCCTTATAAACATTGTAGATGAATGGTTACAGCAAATTGATAATGGAAATTTAAATATGTCAGTTCTATTAGATTTGAAAAAAGCCTTTGACGTAGTAGATCATGATATTCTCTGTAAAAAAACTTGAGTTGTATGGTTGCACTGTTTCTTTATTAAAATTTTTTAATTCTTACTTGGAAAATAGAACACAACAAGTACAGATAGGTAATATTCAATCTGGAAAATTGTCAATTCAATATGGTGTTCCCCAGATATGGCTGCCATGAGCAGTTCTTATTTCTGATTGGCTGATATAAAAAAATCTTCTCAGAAATTGCTTGGCCAAATGGAACTAAACTTGACAGGAAGCATTTATGGAAAGTCTTTTATGAAACGACCTGATTGGACATCAAGCATGGCTGCCATTGGCAATTCTTGTTTTTTGATAGGCTGATATAAATAAATCTTTCTCTCTGAAACTGCTTGGCCAAATGTAACGATACTTAACATGAAGCATCTGTGGGAGGTTTTCTCATTTTTTCAAGATCATGCGACAAACATGGCTGCCATGGGCAATTCTTGTTTATGCCATGTGAGCGATACAGGCTCAGCCCTCTGAGCCACTAGTTCAGTGAAGTCCTGAAATATTGTTAACTCAAGTGAATAAAAGATGCAGTGGCAGTAGATTATACCATCTACTGCCACTGCATCTAAGAAGCAATTAGCGATCATCCCTAATTTATGAAAAACCATGGAGTATTGTCAGATAAGTCTTTTGGAACCATTCTTGTGGATAATTCTTGTTGTTTCTGCAGACAGTATCCAGCTGATTATAAACTCACGACTTATCTGAAAATTGCAAGGCTATATTTAGAAGATGAAGATCCAATACAGGCTGAGGCATACATCAATAGGGCATCATTGTTACAGGCAGATTCTAAAAATGAAGAATTACAAATACATTACAAGGTTGGTAATAAAATATAGTTCTGTGTTAACCAGCATGGATGTTGTAAGCAGGAATTACAATTACATGTACAATATATGTACATTGTCATAAATTTACAGATTATATGTATTAGCTATAGAACAGATAGAAATGTGAGATATACCTAGCATTTCTCACCTCTTTTGTGGCAAGTACAAAGAAACAGTATATTTTCCGACAATTTAGATATATTGTTTTCATCCTTTTGAGTTTGAAAAAGGATTGATGGTACATATCAGGACGAAAACATGTGTTATATGGTAATGATCCCTGCTTTGTACTAGACCGACACGCTGAGCCAGATTTTTAATTTTCTAGCTCACGAGGTAACTGTCTGCAGGAAGACTTATCACCCCTCTCGCACACATTATACTGACTCTGAGCCCACCAGTCGATCTTTTTTCTTACTCGTAGATGCCGCGTGTTTGGCAGAGAAGCAGCAAATACCAATTTTAATGTCTTTGTTATGACCGGCCGGTGATCGATCCCACGACCTTCCGCACTCGAGGCAACCACACTACCATGAGACCACCGAGGCGATAGTTTAAAAAGGAGAGTTTTAGCACATAATCTGGGGTGAACATGACATCATAGACACTGTGAAGCAAAACACAATATGAGTGAAGACAAGGGTAGCAGGAGACAATATTATACTGCCAAAGGAATATCGAAAAAAAAACATGAAAATTCATTGTTAGTGGGTCATACAGGTCATTGTTGCAGGTAGATTTTGAAAATTGCAAATATATTAAAAGGTTTGTGAGAAAACAGAGCTATGTGTTTCTATAAGAGTCATGTTGTACCTTTTTTCAGGCTTGCTATGCACGAGTATTAGACTATAGGAGAAAGTTTATAGAAGCAGCACAGAGATATAATGAATTATCGTATAAAACCATGATAGCTGAAGGAGAACGTATGACAGCTTTGAAGAATGCTTTAATATGTACAGTATTAGCATCAGCCGGTACGATAATCTTTAAATGTGTTTTAATGTATTGTTGATTCATTGTTTATTTTTCATTTGGTATCTTTTTTTTTTCTTTCTTGTGTCTAGTAGAATGACAAATTTAAGTGTTTAACAAATATGCATATTTTCATGCACAAATCATACTTCTTTAATAAAAGAAAAGATCAACAGTAAAGATTTTGATGCAAATATGATTTTATTAGCTGACCTGTCCCAAACGGCCATGTGAGCTATTGCCAGCACTTGGTATCCAGTGTCCATCATCGTAAAGTTCCCTTTAAAGATCATATCCTCTGAAACCACTGTGCCAATTGGAACAAAATTTGGCAGCAAATGTCCTTAGATGGTCCTCTTTCAGAAGTATATCCAATGACCCCACCCATCATCCAAGATGGCCGCCATAGCCGAACATACTTTAACATAGGACCCTATAGGAAATTTACTTAAAGATCTTCTTGTCTGAAACCACTTGGCCAATTGGAACAAAACTTAGCAGCAATGGTCCTCAGGTGGTCCTCTTTTAGAATTATATCCAATGACCCGGCCTGTCATCTAAGATGGCCACAAGAGCCGAACTTAGTTTAACATGGGACCCTATGGGAAATTTACCTAAAGATCATCTTGTCTGAAACCACTAGGCCAATTGGAACAAAACTTAGCAGCAATGGTCCTTAGGTGGTTGTCTTTAAGAATTTTACTGATGACCCCACCAGTCATCCAAAATGGCATCCAGAATCGAACATAGTTTAACATAGGACTCTATGGGGAATTTAATGAAAGATCTTCTTGTCGGAAACCACTTGGCCCAATTGGAACAAAATTTAGCAGCAATGGTCCTTATGCGGTCCCCTTTCAGAACTGTATCGGATGACCCCATCAGTCATTCAAGATGGACACCAGAGCCAAACAGTGTTTTTAAAAAATAGAAAGAAATTGGAAAAATCGCTGAAACATCTTCTCTTTTAAACCAGCGAGCCAGTTGGAACTTAACAGCAATGTTCCAGGCTGTCTGACAAGATTGACATAGTCCAGGTGAGCGATGCGGCACTTGGGAGCCTCTAGTTATTTTTTTATTTGAATTTTTTATTTGTCTTTTACAGCTTCCTACATACAGTCAAACCTGTCTTAGGTGACCTCCCAAGGGAACATAGACCATAACATTGGTGTCACTAAATACATGTTGAAATTATATAAATTGCACTGTAAATGAAAATAAAAATTAAGGTCTCATGAGACAGATTATTTCTTAATACAGTTGGTAACTATTGCAGGTTTGATTGTATAATGATTTTGGATTGGGTAGAGCAATTCCATGTCCTTCCCAGTTCGCAGAATTATTCCTGTTTAGGTAGTACTATACAAAGTCATTTTGAGTTGAATTTTAGCCACAAAATATGAAATTGTACTTGTATGTCATGCACAATCTTCACTTTATTTTGGGTTTTAGACCCAAATATATACATATGAAAAGAATCACAAAGTTGTGCTAGTCCAGCAAACTTAACAATTTCTTCCAAAATATCTTTTTTCCTTGGATACCCTTAGCGACGGAAATGATAATTTTTTCAAAACATTGCAAAATGCATTGTAGTGACCCAATTCTAGAACATGTTATCACCTTAATGTAGAATTTCAATGGATATGACATATATGGCATAAATTAAACGTAGCATTGGGCCATTTAAAAAAAAAAACAAAATATGTCGACCTTTGTATATATCAACGTCGTTGGTGATGGCAATTGTAATGTCACTTCCTGGAGTGAAATATGACTTGAGATTTCACTGGGTGAAATAACGAATTTGATTTCACTCGTAAATCCTGGTATTTCACCACACTCAGTGTAATGAGAACTTTTATTTCATTTCTATATACATTAAAAATTTCTGTATAAATGATTTATTTTATTATTTTGATGACTATGTCATTGAATTTACATGTATATGTGTTTTTATAGGACAACAAAGATCTAGAATGTTAGCTACACTTTTTAAAGATGAAAGATGTCAGCAACTACCAGCATACAATATACTAGAGAAAATGTAAGTTTGCAAGCATGGCTAGAGTTGTATATTGGGTGAATAGAGATACACTTTCCTTTAGAAAATTAAAAATCAATGGAACGTTTTTTGGCTTCAATCCATTTCATACATAACATTAAACATGTTTGGTTTTAATCTTTCAATCTTAATTGAATGCTTTTGACCACAGTGGAGAGACCATTCATTCTGATTGAAAAAAAATCAAATACAGTTGAACCTCGATGGGTTGAACTGGAAGGGACCAAGAAAAACAGTTCGAGGCATCGGTAGTTCGAATTTGGAAATTTCCAGAATCTTTTTGTATCTGTACCATTGGTGCAGTATTTGCAGTCGGTTGACCTTTGAAAATGTGTATTGACATACATTTTGTACTTTTTGTGTACCTATGAATGTCAACTTTTGTTATTTTTAGCTCACCTGGCCCAAAGGGCCAAGTGAGCTTTTCTCATCACTTGGCGTCCGTCGTCCGGCGTCGTCCGTCGTCGTCGTTAACATTTTACATTTTGAACTTCTTCTAGAGAACCACTGAATGGAATGAAACCAAACATGGCATGAATGTTCCTTATGAGGTGCTGACCAAGTGTTGTTACTTTGTAGCCGATCCATCATCCAAGATGGCCGCCAGCGGGGAACTTAGTTTAACATAGGACCCTATGGGAAATTCATACAAATGACTTCTTTTAGAGAACCACTGAATGGAATGAAACTAAATCTGGCATGAATGAACCCTTATAAGGTGCTGACCAAGTGTTGTTACTTTGTAGCCGATCCATAATCCAAGATGGCCGCCAGCGGGGGACTTAGTTTAACATAGAACCCTTTGGGAAATGCATACAAATGACTTCTTTTAGTGACCCACTTAATGGAATGAAACCAAACATGGCATGAATATTCCTTATGAAGTGCTGACCAAGTGTTGTTACTTTGTAGCTGATCCATCATCCAAGATGGCTGCCAGCGGGGAACTTAGTTTAACATAGGACCCTATGGGAAATGCATACAAATGACTTCTTTTAGAGAACCACTAAATGGAATGAAACTAAATCTGGCATGAATGTTCCTTATGAGGTGCTGACCAAGTGTTGTTACTTTGTAGCCGATCCATCATCCAAGATGGCCGCCAGCAGGGGACTAAGTTTAACATTGGACCCTATGGGAAATGCATACAAATGACTTCTTATAGAGAACCACTGAATGGAATGTAACAAAACATAGCATGAATGTTCCTTATGAGGTGCTGACCAAGTGTTGTTACTTTGTTGCCGATCCATCATCCAAGATGTTTAGAAGTCTATCAGAAAATTGTAAAAAAAATTCTGAATGGTCACAACTTGACCACATATTCAAAAATAATAATGATAAGATGTCTTCAGTAGCTATTGTAAGACTACACTAAGATGACCTGTTTTTAGTTTTAAATACTGTGTCAAATTAAACCAATCTTGGTCTCAATCATTATATAATTTTACATAATTTCCAAAATCACATTAGATAAAGGTGAGCGACACAGGCTCTTGAGAGCCTCTTGTTATTCACATATTTTTGATTTGATCACTAAATTAATTGACCTGTGTATGTGAGGCATGTTTAATATCGATTTCATGTAACGACACAGACGACCCATGAAAACGTTGCGCTGTATCGTCTGTCATAATCATAAATTGATAAAAAATGAATCGGAAGGTCTTTTATAGCAAAGATAAGTTTTCATTATGAACTTTTACTTGTCCAAGTTTTATCCCAAGCCAATGCATCCAAGTAAAATGTGATTACATAACTGTTCATTTAATTTATTCTTTGATCTTCCGAAAGTATGAATTTTAAACATCTTGTTTATACAATTGATATTCATTAATATTAAAGATCCAATTAAAGCTAATCATCAATTTATACACTAATTATGGCAATGAACGTTCGAGGAACATGGGTTTTATTTACATAGAAACATACTGAAAATTGATGGGACTTTGATACGAGTTCGACCCAACCGCTGTGTTCGATGACCAGATTTCGAGCCAATGAATTTGGACTGTAAAGTCAAACATGCTTTAAAGGGCACCTATATAGAAAATCACCGTCTATAATAGGTACCTGCTCATAAAGGGCAGATTTTTTTGGTTCAATTAATACCCTTTATACATAGGTTTGACTGTATATAGTCAGTTACTTGTGATACTCAGTCAAACTGGCCCTTTTACTTACCTTCAACAGTCTGTCCTCAGCGGTTATGTTACCACCATGAATTT
The DNA here is from genome assembly GCA_028015205.1 of Mytilisepta virgata. Lineage (NCBI taxonomy): Eukaryota > Metazoa > Mollusca > Bivalvia > Mytilida > Mytilidae > Mytilisepta > Mytilisepta virgata. The sequence goes on from CM051521.1 coordinate 115,294,821, forward strand.
AATTTTTTTATGAACTTTGAACCAATGCTGTCGGGTTCATACAGATTTGTCTCACCATGAAAGTTCACTTGTATTTCGAACTGTCAGTTTTCTTTTCAGACTGATTAAAAACATCACTTATTGATCTATCCTTAACCAAAGTTATCAAAGTTAAATTATGTCTCAAATTATCAAAATTTTGATTACATTGATACATAGTACAAACTACATGTCAAATGAAAAGAACGGTCATGTATTTTGTGTTTGGTTAAATGATTAATTTTACTAACTGAAAAAAAAATACAGATTTGCTGCAGAGGTTGGATCTTGATTAAAGGTCACTTGTTTTATACAGCCATGTTTTCTCTGTTCCAATGCCATCCTTTAAAAAACAGTTTTGACTGAATATAGTTAATGATCATTTTTGTGATAAGAAAATAGTTTGTTCGATGATGTATAGGTTAGTATTAAAATGATATCTGATGTGATGTGAATGGTCTTGTAAAGAGTTTTAGTTTTGTGCCAATTGGAAATTCAAGAAAGGCAAAATAGTCTGACATGTTTCATATTGGTCCTAGCCTTTGAAAATTTCCCCAACAATCTGACTGAAACTGATGTTCAATATGAAATTATACTTTATGCAAATGTACATGTATGTGATGTTATATAGGTCCGTAAGTGATTGATTGGCAGGTTTGTGTTTTGGTGGGGAAAATTTATTACAGTCTTAAAGTGGGTTTGTGATTCAAATGATTAACTAAAAGCATATATTTGTTATATATATGCTAGATATATTCATCTAAGGAAAACAAACTCTAGGCCTTTGAAAGTACAGTACAATGTATCTCTACATTTTGTCTTTTTTATGAAGATGCTGATTAGAAAGCCATGTAAGCTATACATACTCTAACAAAGAACCTTCATTGAAGTAAATTGTCTGTTGTATATTCTTTTATTATGCATTTAGTTTGTATTTCCACACTGAATGATGATAATTACAGGTATTTAGATAGAATAATAAGACAGACAGATTTACAAGAATTTTCGGCTTTATTAGAACCTCATCAGAAAGCAGTTACATCAGATGGTTTGTACTTGTTGATCTTTTCTGAACATTTTGTATACATAGTTTAAGAAGTATATACCTATTAATATGGAAGAGGTTTTATGTCTTGGTCAGTTCAATTTTATTGAAAATTTTGGGAAATGGTACGTGACAACATGTTACAATGTGGTATTGAGTTGAACAAATTAACACTTGCCAATATGACAGTATATTGATTTAAATCTGACATTAAAGACGATTTATTTATTGGTCATAAATGTGATTATTCTTTTTTTCTCTAAAATTTTATGAAATTTAATTTATCAACTTTTATAAGGAAGTTGTAAACAATATTTCCACATTTTGGTTGAGTAGTTTTTCCTTAATCCTTGTATCAGTGTCAGGTATTTATATTAACAATAACTTATGTAATAGAAATTTAATTATATAATATCTATTTTAGGTTCAACAATATTGAACAGAGCAGTAACGGAACATAATCTACTATCTGCCAGTAAACTTTATAATAATATTTCATTCTCAGAGTTAGGTTCATTATTGGAAATTCCTCCGAGCAAGGTAAATGCAGTTTTGATCATTTATATTAAGCGGTCACAACTTGAGATTACTATGAGCACTGTTGATACAGATTTTTATTCTCATAGTTACGGTGCAAATGAGGTCTGAAAATTACAAATTAACCTAATGTCCTAATAGAAAAGACCGCCTCGGTGTCTCGTGGTAGCGTGCTCGCCCCGAGTGCGGAAGGTCGCGGGTTCGATCCCCGGCCGGGTCAAACCAAAGACATTAAAATTGGTATTTGCTGCTTCTCCGCCAAGCACGCGGCATCTAGGAGAAAGAGCAAAGACTGGTCGGCTCGGAGTCAGTATAATGTGTCCGAGTGAGGTGATATGTCTTCCTGCGGACAGTTACCTCGTGAGCTAGCACATTAAAAATCCGACTTAGCGTGTCGGTCTAGTACAAAGCAGGGATCATATTCATTATCATATCAACATGTTCTCGTCCTGATATGCACCTGGTTGCCACTGGACGTTAATAATTCATCCATCCATCCATCCTAATAGAAAAATTGGTTTTAATATATTCAAGGAGGAGGTAAAAAAATTCTGAGATGTTTTGAATTTAAAGGTATTTCATATTTTTATCAGTTATCAACTGTATGAAAAAACCTTTACAGTTCACATGAAATACATGTGTGATTTTTTGATTTTTTTGTAACTTCACACCATGGTTGATTTACCTCACATTAAAAAAAAAACTCAGAAACTTGTAGAGTGAATTAAATAAAACTGAATAAAATATAAGATATTCTGTTCTTCAGATATCTGTCGATTGTAAGATGAATAATATTTTTATTACCAGAAAAATGTTGTGGTTTTGTTATGGTTTGGATGCTTCTATCTTTATCCTACATGTATCTTTCATTGTGTAGCAAATGGAAATTTTCTTCATTTTAACTCTTGTAATTCACCTGTAAGCTTTTATTTTACTTTTAGGCAGAAAAAATAGCATCACAGATGATAACAGAAAACAGAATGAATGGATGTATCGATCAGATAGATTCAATAGTACATTTTGAAGGTACATGTGTGTTAATATAAATATTTCTTGATTTATTTACCTTTGTCATGCATGTGAAAATATAGATCCTGCTATTTTACTTATGACATTGATCGATATTATCCACTTAATGAGAAATTTAACGATTGAGAGTGTATAAATTTTGTAATCAGCATGGTAGAGTGATAGAATCTGCATCTGTAATGACTGAACAGAAAAAAACAAGGTATAATTTTCTGAACAGGTTTGGTGTAAAATTTCATGTGATAGTTTAATATCTGGATTTATCAAAATTTATCAGTCCTGTGTTAATGTATAAAGAATCGTGGAAAAGCCTACTTGAACATGTAAGGATGGTGGGTGGCATCATTTAGACAGCATCTGTAGGATTGAACACATGAAGAGATTGGTTACATATAAAGGCCATGTGAGCTTTTGTCATCACTTGGCGTCCGTCCATCTGTTGACTTTTCACATTTTAATCTTCTCTGTAACCACTGGCAACTTAACAGGAAGCATATATGGGAGGTCCTTTATAAAGTTTCCTCATTTCGTTCCGATCGGACTACAAATATGGCAGTAATGGGCAGTTCTTGTTTCTGATTGGCTGATATAAAAAAATCTTCTCCTCTGAAATCGCTTGGCCAAATGGAATGAAACATGATAGGAAGCATCTATGGGAGGATGTTTACAAAGTTTCCTCATTTCTTTCTAATCTGGCAATAAACATGGCCGCTATGGAAAATTCTTGTTTCTCATTGGTTGATTAAATAAAAAAAAAATTCTGTGGAACTACTTTGCCAAATGAAACGAAATTTGACAGGAAACATCTATGGGAGGTACTTTACAAATTTTCCTCATTTTGTCCTGATCGGACTACAAATATGACCACCATGGACAGTTCTTGTTTTTGATTGGCTGATTTAAAAAACTCTTCTTCTCTGAAACTGCTTGGCCAAATGGAACGAAACTTGATAGGAAACATATATGGGAGGTTCTTTATAAAGTTTCCTCATTTCTGAGCCTCTAGTAATAAGTTTGTAATGATGTCAATCACAGCTTTTTAAATGTTCAAACTTTATTAAAAATGTGTATAACTATTACATAATATGACATGAATAGAGACGCATGTACTTTGAAAAGGCTAGTAACTCAGGAGTTTCTTTTATAGCAAACAATGCACTCAAAGAAATCGGATCAGGCTCCTCTGGACTTCCTTATAAATGAACTCTACAGAACTTCTAAATGAGCATATAAAAGAATATTTCAGTGAGTTAAATTGATAGTAAAAACTTGGCATTATTACTTAACTATTCACATTAATACTTTTCAGCTCGAGAGCCATTACCAGCATGGGATAAACAGATTCAGAGTTTGTGTTTTCAAGTGAATGAAATTATAGAAAAAATTGACCAAGCTAATCCAGAATGGATGATAAAAATGATGGATTCTGAAATGGCTCAGGGATGAGCATAGTACATTTATACATTTTATACTTGAGGATATTTTGATATATCATACCTTTGGAGTGGTACATGATCATGATACTTGGTTATGATGCTGTTGCAGAAAAAGTGCTATTAAAATGTGAAAAAAAGTTTATATGTATTGCTTAGAATTGTTAAAATGTTGTAAGGTTTTCATGAAAGTACACACATTTATTTCAGTATGTACTGAATAACGTGGTGGATAAATTGAATGATACACAAAGCATAGTTTTTTGTTAGTTTATTAAGTATAAAGTAAATAATATATACATCACACATGATATCTTTACACATATAACAACCAGCTGAAGCAACATACATGTTTAATATAGCAGATTGATTGTTTAGACTGTATTAAAATAGCCTGCGAAAAAAGACCAGTGAATTTTCAAGTATAGAAGATTTCAATATTTAGCATTTTATGAGGAGACATAAATGATTTTTTATTGAACAAGTTTATTATCCTTTTCATCAGTTTATAATGTGCAATAAACAGTTCATGCAAAAAAAACCTGTTGAATTATTTTATAGAAAATTTGATCATTGTTACCGATATATATTTATTGTATTATTCTTAAATAGTGCGGAGCCTTGGGGGTCTTAAGTAGTTAATTGTGACTACTAATGAATTATTGATCTATAGTCCAACTGGTGGGAGGTTGTAATGTGTAATCCAGCTAGGGGCAAAGTGTTCTTGAATCCCATTTTAATTGAGAAGGATTTTGTCTGCCCAGAGTTTTGTGGTTCTCTCAGGGTACTGTGGCTCCCTCCACCAGTGAAAACTGACCATCATTGAAAGTGACATAAACCCCAATGAACAAAATCATTTAAAGCAGTGATAAAGTTGTATGTGTTATTTGCCCTCTCATGAGCCTCACCAACGTCACTTCCGCACAGGTACTGGAGTTGCATTCATTTGTTTGACTCTATACTCCAAGTGAATGAAAAAACACTTGTTTAATAGCTGTAGCATTGATTGTGAACGTGCAAAATTCAGGGATGTCAAATACCTGACAAACTTACTTGAAGACTGGAAAATCTAATTCAACAGTACAATTATTTCTTGTTAGTGGCAAAATATGTGATAAATAGATTAATACATGTTTTTTTTAACATTGCCCGTGTTATCAGCCCTCAATTGATATTGTCCCTCAGGGCCGATATCAAGGTCTCGGGCTGACCTACCCATTTGTTACTTACATGATATTTTTGATAATAATAGAGGTTGTCTAAAAGCAGTATTCTAGATAAGAAACCCTGCAAGTTAAAAACAGCTTTTAATGCTGGTTTTGCAAATTTTGGTGGTGCTAAGGGGTCCCCTTTCAATTTTTTTCTGTGGTTAGGACGATAGAGAAATATGGTTACTAGTATTGAAAAGAAAAAACATCAAAAGGTGAGACATCATACTTTGTTTTTAATGGTATTATATAATTCCCTTTTATGATGTTTGAATGGCAGTGTAATTGAGGTGAGCAGTAAAGGCTCCTGGGAGGCTCTAATTAAAGATATTATTTCCTACACATGAAATCATGTGCCAAACAATATAGTCCTCTCAACAAAAAATTCAAATAAAATTCAACTTTTGCAGCATAAATAAAAAGTTCAAATATTAATAGCTTATTTTACAACAACTACAAAAATCATACATTAATGAGTGAAATTGGTTTGTTTTAATTTAGTTTGAATAAGAATGTTCATACACAATAGAGAATGGAAACAGGAAATGTGTCAAAGAGACAACAACCCAACTAAAAAGCAGAAAACAGCTCAAGGCTACCGATACAGGCATATTTGTCATGTAAACATATTAAGTCTGATTCATAGCCAGTGTTGTTGCAGGCTTTATTGAAGCAGCAGGAAATATTGTAGTACTTCTGTTCCCACTGGGAGGGTTAACATTAGAATCAGCTTCTTGTAGAACATGAAACACGAACATGTCAGTTGTAATACACTGGAAAATGATGACTGATCCTAACAAAAATATATACCAATACTTCTCCGGTCCCTGAAAAGAGAAAATATAGAAACATATATATTGAAATCTTTTGATTTTTACTTAACTATATAATTTTATTTAATTTTAACTGAGAAGACTTTTTATGTATCATTGGAAATGAAAGGACTACATATCTGATACTTGTACTTGTTGAAGGCTAATCCAGAAATAGGCATCATAGACAAATAATTTTGGTATCTGGGATAATTTTATTGGAACTCACTGTGTATGTATAGTTCATAAAATCATGTGTATCAAGCAGTGCTAAAAAATGTTGAAACAATAAAATACGGGAAGCCAAATTTCCCTTTACTCTTAGGAACCACAGGCCGCATGCCTGCCTAACTTCTCCAAGCTAATAACTAGATTTTTCCCTTTGAAAATCATGTGAAAGTGTCAAAGGGTCATGTGAGTTTTTGCCATCACTTGGCGTCGTCGTTAATTTTTCACGTAATGATCTTCAGAACCACTGAACAGAATGACACCATATTATGCAGAGATGTTCCCTATAAGGTCCTTTTCAAGTGGTGTTTATTCGTTTTCAATTTGTCGAAAAACATGGCCGCCTGGGCGTTTTCTAATTTCTGATTTGCTGAATTTTGAAAAAAATTCTGAAGAAAGGCTCAACTGATTGAAACTAAACTTAATAGTTTTGTTTCTATGAAGGTGCTGAACAAGTGTTGTCACTTTGGTACCTATCCGCAATCCTACATGGCTGCCAGCGGGGGACTTGTTTTAATTATCGGAAAAAAATGCTAAAGCGACAAAACAATGGGAAAAGTCCATAAATTCGAAGTCCAAGAAAAGGACAGTCAGGAGAATGGAACACTGCAAACAAACTCGACAAGGATACATGTATAACTAAAAGAATAAAAAATGTATAATAAACTTAACAAAACTAGAACAGCAAGAAACTAAAGCACTAGCAATGTGAACTCCCATAAAAAAGCGGAAGTGACAACAGGTGCTCCGGAAGGGATCCTACGGGTAATACATATAAAAATCTTCTAAATAACGGATGAATGGATTGAAACCAAACATGGCATGAATGTTCCTTATGAGGTGCCGACCAAGTGTTGTTACTTTGATGCCGATCCATCATCCAAGATGGCCGCCACGGAAAACTTAGTTTAACATAGGACCCTACATGCAAAATACATGCAAAAACTACATAGGATCCTATGGGAAATGCATAAAAAGGACTTCTTGAGAAACACTAAATGAATTGAAATCAGACGTAATACAGATATATCTCTCAAGTAACCATCAATAGTGTTGTTACTTTTGTACGCTTTGGAGAAGTTTTCCTTATTGTAAGCATTGATCAGTTTACTCTTTAGAAGTATTATTTTGACTTCACATTTTGATTGGAAATTATGTGAAAAGTAATTTTTGATCTGACGTCATATTTCTTTATATTCAATGCTCTTTATGATGGCATGAATATTCGTTATAAGGTGCTGACCAAGTGTTGTTTCTATGTTGCTGATATGTCGTACAAGATGGCTGCCAGCGGGGAACCTAGTTTAAAATAGGACTCAATGGAAAATACATACAGAAATCTTCTTCTAGAGAACCTCTGAATGGATTGAAACCAAACATGACATGAATGTTCCTTGTGATGTTCGTTTTAAGTGTTGTTACTTTGGTACCGATCTGTCATCCATGATAGCCGTCAGCGGAAGACTTAGTTTAACATAGGACCCTAAACGGCTTCTTGAAAATTACTGAATGGCTTGAAACCAAACGTGGCATGGATGTTAATCTCAAGGTCCTTTAGCAATGAACAAATGGAAAGCGATACAGGCTCCTTGGAGTCCCAGGTTTCGCAACATTTTAGATTTCATTAGTTGCACAATTAGCTTATTTTTTTAACGAAATTGCTTATTACAGAAAAGTTAACATGAATTCTACCTACCAAATCTCCACTCCTATACCACCAATTCTGTAAATAAAAACATAAATTACATTGATATTTTAGTATGAATAATTCCATATTTAAACAAATTAAATACATTGGCAAGGAAATCTTATCCATTTTAAAACTTTTTTTTCATTTTACATAAGAAAAATAATATATATAGTTCTTAAAGATGGCAAAAATTAAAAGTTAGAAGTATAAAAAGACTAATTCTGAGAGAGGGGCTTGTAGCAAGTCTACAATTGTGGACTTCTGAAATTTAGATACTGTATCATACTGGTATAAAGGTTTTTGACACAAAACTATTGAATCTCAATATTTAAAAAGGGATATGTTTATTATATGGAATAATTTGTTTATTTGTGGTTTCTTTTTATGGGGTGTTTTTACACCATTGTTTTTTACATCAATTTAATATGCCACACCATAGATGTAATCGATGTATTCCAGTGGTCAATGACATTCCTTAATACTTACCACAACTATACCAACAAAACAACTGACTGAAATGAAAGGGAAAATATATAGTTTACTTATATTCAGTCTTGCACACAAAAAATGCACAAAACTTCATTATTTGTTTTATTGTTTGTTTGTTTAGTTGGAGTTTTACGCCAAATGTGTTATTTGGCTATTTCGCGGCGACCAGTTTTTATTGGTGGAGGAAGCCGGAGTACCCGGAGAGAACCAACGACCTTCTGTAGGAAAATTGGCAATCCTTGTCAATTAAGATCGGAATCGAACACACCTCGCCACAGGTGAGATTCGAACTCACAACTTCAGCGTTGACAGGCTAGTGATCATTAGTAGTCATGACGAACTACCTAGACCACTCAGCCACCAAGGCCCCTCTTGATTTGTTTTAAGATTGTATCCAAAGTAATCAGGCCAAAGTTTCACTGCAAGAGATAATCAAAATTCTTTTAAGGAGGAACCAGTTTATATTCAACAAATGTACAAACAATTAAAGGTTACTCAGAAGATTATATTAAAATTACAACAGGACATTCTGAAGAGTATATCTAAAGTAAGCAAATAAGCACAAAGAATCTTCTGTTCAGTACCTATGAAAAAAGGGAAAGAATTTCTAACGATCTTTTTCTGATTATATAGATCAAACAGTAATATTAACTGAAAAACTGAAGTATTGTTGGTTGGTACTTTGGTGGGGAAATCACATTCGTTTACAATACTAAACGCGAATTCTCTAAAGCCCCTTTACTCAAGTTTGTAATGAAAAACTTTATGAACCAGTGAACCTTTCACAAAACTAAGCCATTTATTGGGCACCAGCACAAAAATTGACTGTGTATGTAGAAAATCATCAATATATGATAGTTGTGGCTTTCACTAATAAGTAGTAGAGGTTAGCATGTAGCATGGGGAGTGGTGATAGTTACTCTGGTTATAATAATTCTATATGTTTACCCTGACCAAAAACTTACCTTATTCTCTAAATAAATACACCCAGAAGGCTAGAATATACTGAAAAAACATTGTTCACACTGCTGCAAAACCATAATCATTGTTCTAAATTATACCTGAAATCTTGTTATCTTGGAAGTACTATAATTATTTTATCAATTCAAATTTAACGAAATCTCGTAAACTGATAATTATTTTTTCTGTTATGTGTAATAATTATGTTATATTCCACCTGAAGTCTGACAATTGGTTTAATAAAATCTTGTATCGTATTTACTAACAGAGCAATTCGTTATTTACTGACAAAGCAATTTTCGTCAAATATTTAAACAAGTAACTTATGTTGCTAAGTCGAATTTGAGGTTATCAGAACTCGTATATACTGCACGACTAATGTTCTCATTTCCCAGAACCAACTGTGCCACAATCAATTATTTATATCTTACTAAGAATACTTACTAACAGTATTACATGCTAAAAGGTAGTATGTCTCGTTCTGATGACCTTGTACTAAACATAATATGAATGAAATCTGAAAAATAAGTAACAAATCCATCATCTGGAAACCTAAACATACATGTCGACAGAATCCAAAATATGTGGCGCCTAGACCACAGCTAAGTGTAATTATACGTTATAATATGTATACTACGTACACACTATCTCTGCTGTTGGACTACAAGCAAACGAGGGTATCAGGAGCTATCAGTTGCCTTCAGTATCATTGGTTATTGTTTCTTGGCTTAGCTTCAGTATCATTGTTTGTTGTCTATGGCTTGGCTTCAGTATCATTTTTTGTTATTGTTTCTGGCTTGGCTTCTGTATCTTTGGTTATTGTTTCTGGCTTGGTTTCAGTATCATTGTTTGTTATTGTTTCTGGCTTGAACAGAACTGCTGAATCGAAATAATCCCAACTATGCATAGTTTGTACAATATCATTGGTGCAAATGATTATTTACATACTAATACTGATGCGATATTATACAATAAACTCGTCAACAGTACACGGTTTTTACTAGTTAACTTTATAAATCGTGAGATCTGCAGGTTTGTTCAATTATCATACTTTTAAGCATTTTCAAGGAATATAGGTATGAAACGCTTTCCCAGAACCAAAGTTATTTTACTGTTACTTGAATGGAAACAGGTGTCATAACTTTTAGCAGATTTTTTTTGTTCCCATTGTCTTTCGTTTTAAAACAAATGCCTAAATATTTCTCGCAAGACGAATTTATGTGTAGATAACTTATTAGCAAATCTTTAAAAGCTGTATAGCAGACTTCCATTGAAAAATTCATGTTTTATAGATGTCATATAATCTCGATTTGGTAGTGGTAAAAAGGAATTCGAGATAAAGAAATTTGAACTTTTAGCATGCATATTGTCTAACGGTTTCGAGATACACGATCTTCAAGATTCAGTTTGTTTGGCATAATCTGAGGATATAACTGAGTTATAAAAAGATGACAAAGAGAGTAGTACAATGATTATAATGAATTAGAAATGTGGTAAATAAAAATAACAAATTAGTACAAGCGAGTCTTCTAGATAATGTCACGACGCAACATTCTCGATTCTGTCATGTGAAAATGGTTTTTGTATAATCGAAAAACTTTCCCATGATTATATTGTGGTCGTGATCGTTCGGCTGCAAGCTGGACAAAGTGTCCCTGATTTGGGGGAATGGCTTCAGATTTCTGCGGTATATTCATTCAGGAAAGGTTTAGAAAATTTTAACCATGTATGTAATTTGTTAGAAATGTTCAAAACAATCGATGCGTTTTCACTTTATAAAAAAAAGAAACATTAGATAAAAAATGAGTTCAAAAATCAAATTATATCACACTTTAGTCGCGTATCTTCGAATAGTGATTGTCATACATAAAATATCACAGTTAACGGGAACCAATTTTTTTAACAGTATTAATGTAATTTAAAAAAAAAATATGAAAAAGGACTTACCACTGCCATTATAAATGTAATAAAGTTGAAAAATCTTAGAAGTATGACCTGAAATGACAAGAAACAGCAGATACATGCAGAAACAAGTTGTAGGTTAAATGAATTAGATCTAGCAGTCACGCATAGAAAAAATAAATATAAAAGAAAATGTTACGATGCTCTACTACAGTAGGTTGAAGTCGTAATTTTGTTACCATGAAATTCTTTACCATACAGGATTTTCACAGTAAATTTAACAAAATATCAATGTCATATGACTTGTTATTGCTAAAATTTTATTTTCACCCGTCATGATCGAGACATGCTATTTAATAAGATCCAGTTGGTTATTTGTACTTTTATATAAAAGCATTAGTTTACTGATAGCCTCTGTTTACATTATGGTTAAAAGATACAAACGGCAAATGATAACGATTTTATATCCATTTTCTACTCCTACCTTAAAAACAAATTCACGTGCAACAAAAAGCAAACGATAAAAGTTTGATGAATTGGTTTTTGAGGTCAAAACCATTTGATTGTTTGGGGTGGTCAAGGGGGGAATTTGAAAAAAAGCCTGACTCAAGTTGTATCCAGAATGGAATATTACCAAGAATCAAATATAAGTGTATTCAGAAAAAAAATCATTTCGCTTGAGCAAGAGCACAGGAACAAGAGGCCTATGATTTCTTGTATTCGAGATAACTCCTTTAGTTTCTTACTCCTTCACGGGTATGTACCATTAACGGCCGGTTAACTCAGCTAACGGCATTTGGCGAATATTGTGATAACTGGAAACTGAGTGAAAACGTTGACAAAACTAAAATTATGATTTTTCTGATTAGATAGAGCTAATACAAACTACCAGTTTCATTAACTTTTACAAAATCTGGTAATTCTGATATTGCCAAAAAAAAACACTTAGCCGAAAAAGCTTTGAGGTCGATGTATGAACTTCTAAAAATAGTAAGGTTGTATAAACTTCTAATCAAAATCCAGTTAGATTTGTTCGATAAAGTGTTCAAACCCATCCTTCTATACGGGTGCGAAATATGGGATTTTGGTTAAAATGACATCCTTGAGCGAATACAACTGAAATTTTGTAAAATCCTTATGAATTTAAAATCATCTACTCCAACCTATATGATATATGGGGAACTTGGGAGATACCCTATTGATATAGATATAAAAGTCCGTTTTATTGCTTACTGGTTGAGGCTCGTAGCTGGCAAGGAAACAAAGATCTCAAATATATTATATCGGCTTTCCCGGAAATTACATGAACAAGACAATAACCGGTTAAACTTGATCCATTTCATTAAAAACATCCTGGAAACCTGTGGTTTTTCTTTTATATCGGACACAGAAAATTTCGTAAAGCAAAATGACTTGAAAATAACCGTGAAGCAAGGTTTTACAAAACTGGCACACTTCTATGAATGACTCATCTAAATAATTAAATTATAGAATTTTTTAAAACGGAGTTTAAATTTGAGGAATATCTTAATATTTTGGATAAAAGTGAATGCCATACAAATGTGTAGATTTAGAACCACAAACCACCGTTTTTACCTATTGAAGTGCAAGATGGCAAAACATTGATAGACAAAATCGTTATTGTAATTTATGCAATTGTCAAAAATTAGGCGATGAGTACCATTTTATTTTGGAATGTAGAGCTTTAGGGGAATATCGTAAACGCTTTTTATACAAATATTACAATAAACGCCAAAATACTTGAAATTTTCTCAACTTATGTCTTGCAAAAGTAAAAAATATACTAAAAAGACTGTGTAAATCTATGCGTAATCCTGGCTTGTCTGTAATGTAGCCATCTTTGTACTGTGTGTATATAGTGTACATATTTATTTATTTTAGATAACAAGGAAAATAAATGGAAATGGTGAGCTGTCAGAAGGAGCGTAAAACGACTAAAATGTAAGAAATACACAAGTCGAGCAAAACCAAAAATAAATGTACTGAGTCCGTACATAAAATGTAAACAACACCTTTTTGAAACCCAGAGCAAGACTGAGTCTGTTTACATTTTATGTACGGACTCAGTCTTACTCTGGGTTTCAAAGAGTCAACACCTTTTTATTTTTTTACGTACCATATTGGTCGAAACGTTGGGTATTTTTTAACTTTTTAGTTTGTTGTTGTTTTTGTTTTTTACGATTTTAATTTGGTTTTCTCGACTTTTGTAGTTCTTACATTTTAGTCGTTTTATGCCCCTTCTGACAGCTCACAATTTCCATTTATTTTCCTTGTTATCAATTGTCGCATGAGCTGTTTCGCAACATACTTATTTTTTTATTTATTTTAACTCATTTATTTGTCTGTCTGTTGTTTGTCTGCATTGTGCATTCACGGTTATCTCTGTACCAATGTTATATTGGCTGTTGGAGAAATAAACTTTACAATATACTTACAATATAAGGCGAAACTTCATGATAAATTGCATTAGAATCTATTGCGGCAACATTTGGTTTATCCGACATTTTAATTCTTGCATGTGACTTTGTTTATCTCATGTCAGGTATCTATTTAAATAAAAACATTCATACACACATGTCAAAAGTCCGGAAGTAAAGGGGATGTGACAGGTATGTCGGATAAGAGTCCTATACTTCCCAGTAATACTGAAAAAACTAATACCCAGGCAAATGCATTATATTATGGTAATAATCAGTCACCGACGTCGGTAAGTAAATATATTACTTTGTAAGATTCTGTTATAAAACATAGTGTATATTAATAACCCGTAGGCAGTTATTATCTACCCTAACTTTATATGCACTGATTATGTCGTTATATAACTTTACACATGTATTTAAATAAGGTCATATGATACAAATATTAGTATTATTAAATGGGCGTTATGACATTGATATGTCCAAATACAGTCGTATTGGGTCGAGTATAGCTGTATTGGCCCGAAAGTATGGCACGCCGTTGTTATATTTATTCAATTTCGAGATATCTTATTTAGTTAAATTTAGTTAAATAAGATATCTTATAAACTAATTGAGATATCTTAATAATAAAATGAGATATCTTATATATTAAATAAGATATCTGATTTATTAAATAAGATATTTTATATATTAAATAAGATATCTTATTTAAAATATAAGATATCTCTATCAATTTATAAGATATATCTTATTAACTTATAGAGATATCTTATTAACTTATAGAGATATCTTATTTACTTTCAAATTAAATAAGATATCTTATAAAAATTAAAAATATCTTAATACTTAATCAGATATCTTGTTAAATAAATAAGATATCTAGGAATTTGAATAAATATAAAAACGGCGTGACATACGAAAGGGCATCAAAAACATCATAAACAGATTCAAATCTAACAACTTGCCGAATTAAATACACGGAAGCCACAGAATAAATAAAAAATTGTGCATGTTTTGGAGCAGTTCCTGGCAAGTATATATTAGGTCACTTCAACTGAATAATGGTAAAATAGGCCATGATCTGAAATTGCACAATTGAAACATTGTTGTAGATTAAAAAATACTAAATGACTTTATTGCCAACGGTTAACAATCGAGACTCAGTGCTAAATTTGCTTATATAGCTTCAATTCACAAAAGCTGGTCATCACGACTTTCTAGGAAAACAAGAAGCTATCTGAGTGACATGAAACCTTATAAACCTTCGCCAATGTTAGGAGCCGCTTGACCGTCCGACCTATTACGCCAAACTTATAATCGGCTTTTCTATGGGATCCCCTTTGTAGTTTTCAAGAATACTTGCATGGAATTGCGCTAGGTTTTGTAAAAAAATATACACCTATTTTAACCTTCATGTGATATATTATTTTTTTTTATTTTGAATTGACAAAAAAAATCAAAATTTTAATGTAATATGTATAAAAGAACAAAGCCCAATAATCCAATCTATGACAAACTTAATCCCCAAATCCCAGAATGTAGTTATACTGCATAAAAGATTGACACTTTTTGTGTTCCTTTTTCGGGCCAAAGGACCAAAATGATAATTGCTATACACTTTTTGCACGCACATTTAGTACAATATAAAAGATTCTGGATCAGATAAAACTGCAACCCCCCACCCCTACCCCCCCCCCCCCCCCCCTCTCCAAAAAAAAAGGTTTCACGAAATCCAGTAAGAAAGATTTATGTCCCTCGTTTAAAATCCTGGTCCAAAATTAAATTTGCACAGGACTTTCGTATGGAAAATTTTTTGATCTTCATCATTATTGAATAATAACTCAAAGTTGTCAGGCATTATGTATCAATTGTTACTTAATATGCACAACTCAAAACTGTATTTATCAAAATGGATAAGTCATGTAAAATCACATAAAATTCCAAGTTAGGGTTTTGTATCCACGTTCGTTCCTACAAGACCCTGACAACATTCACTCATATTGAACGATTTTCCTTTGTTGCTTCACCAGGTAAAAACAGAATCTATTTGCGTCGTAGGTAGAATTTTCTAGGTCACACACAAGGCGCCGATATGTTCGACCCGCAAAATATGAATGAGTTTTGTCAGGGGTTTGTAGGAACGAATGTGGATACACAACCCTGACTCGAGAGGATGGTAAAATCAATGCTAGACGAAGTTGGAACTAGTTATGTGTGGCCCTATTAAACATGTAATCAGTAAATGTGATATAAAGTTTCATATCAAGCAAATTCTACAGGATCAGTATATTCAGAAATGGTATGCTGATATTCAGAATTCGTCTAGGGGTCTATTTTATGGGCTATTCAAAACTGAATCGGTATCGAAAAATATTTATTGAAATTAAAGAAAAAATATTCCTTTGAAAGAGAGAATTCGTCATCTATGTCCTGCATGACATTTCCATCGGTGATGAATACCACTATATATTTTCATGTAAAAACAAAGACATTGTACTCTATATAGTTAAATTCATCCCGTCTTACTATCTTAACCAGAAAAGCTGAAGGGTTTATTTTCTCTTTGTAATATAACTGTTTTGAACAATTTGGCAATATTTATTGAAAAAAAATAATAAACTTTTAATATCATAATATGTAATGCAACAAAAAAAACTTGAATCCAAAACCTTTTATTTTTAATTTTAAATGTGAAAACCACAACATGTCACTCAAACAATGTCTTGGTCATGTACAATAAGTATTAAAGACTTGATTTATTTATGGTAACTTTTTTGTATGATTATTGTGTTAGTCTTTGTCCACCATGCTTCATAATTGTTTTGTTATAATTGCCTCTTGTTGCAGTCAAGGACTGCCTGAGTGATCAATAAAGTATCTAAGTATCAAAAAGCTCTATGGAAATCCAAAATTAGACACGACACTCGTACTATTATGAACGTTCTTTTAAAGATTTGGTTTCGTTCTGCAGAGTGGCTCCGAACAGTTATAAAATAATATTTTTTTTACTTTTTCAGCGGAAGTTACAAATACTCTTTGTTGCTGTGGTGGTTATAATGGTAGTGGTAAGATCTTTTTTTTAATAATGTCCAAGAAGGGCTATTATAAGTTATCATGCTTTGACCCAACTAACATGATTATTTAGACAGTGTCGAAAATTGTTGAACGGTGAGGGCGAAAGCCCGAACCGTTCAACAATTTTCTACACTGTCTAAATAATCATGCTAGTTGGGTCAAAGCATGATAACATTTTTGTGCGGTTATGCTAACCGTATTGAGTATATAATTAATTAAACGTTAAACACACAAATGTCCTAGATTTCACTTCGCAAAATTCACATGTTTACTCCGCCCACTGACCGCGTGTTTGACCCTCACTCTTAATGTGTATGCTCCGCCCACTGATCGTTTAACCTGATGATGCGAAAAACATTTTTTTACATGTGTTATCACTTTTAATTTTGTATGATATATTACAGAGAAGTATAATAAATATATTTTATTTGAATTGCTCTAGATCGATAAAGCCCTGGATTGCGTCATGCATGTATAGATGTCAACCAGTGGAATTTTCCATTCGCCGACCGGTTAACAGGTCAACTTGCCGTATGTAGGGCAATACACTAAGGTTATCACAAGACAGCGTGTTCCTTACTTTGTTCTTTTTATAGCACACATGATTTAAGGTCAACAGGTTGAGCACACATGATTAAAGGTCAACATATTACAACGCGATTGCTGGTTGGCTACAGGCACATGTTTTGTAAGAAGTTTTCTTTTTGGGGGCAATTTGATTGGGTTGTGTATGGCGAACATGGTTATTTAGCAGATGACAAGGCAGCCAGTAGAATTCAAGTTTACAACTGCATAACCGTACAATATTTGGTATGGTGTCTCAGAAGAAAATATCTATCAAGAGTTGTTGACGTAAATGTGAGATGTGTTCTTATAATTGGTAAATTTTATCTGCGATAGGTACAATATATCAGAAGAAAGTGTTGTCGCCATGTATAGGCTCGAATATAATTACCAACGGATATTGCGAGCAACGAGGCAAGCCGTCCGAGAAATATATTTGCTTGGCTGAGGTTAGAAATTGCATTTTCTTATGAACACTAAGTAACTATATGATAAAACGTAAAAAATACGAAAAAATAAAATGTCTCATCTGTTGAGCGCTTATGAATCTTTTATTTTCGTTTTGTCCAACAAACTTTATGCGTTTATAAATTTCAGATAACCATAGGTCTGAGTATTGACAGAGGCATTAAACATGGTGCCAATTATTTTATGTTAGGTGCAAGTCTGATCGGATTTGTTGTCATTGAAATAATTCTGGTGAGTTATAATTATAATTTTTTTATGAGCACAATCGCTAAACTTTATATAATGCTACTTTGATTACTATCGTGTATGGCAAGCCGTTTTACTATTTATTCTAACTTCAAGATATCTCATATAATATATAAAATATCTTATATAATCAAGTTTTTATAAGATATCCTATAAAATTTATAAGATATCTTATAAATATTTTTATATAAGATATCTTATATACTTTATAAGATTTCTCATGTATATTTTATAAGATAGCTTATATAGTTCATAAGATATCTCATATAGTTTATAAGATATCTCATATAATTTATAAGATATAAAGAAAATTATATGAGATATCGTATAAATTATATGAGATATCTTATAAACTATATAAGATATATTATAAACTATATGAGATATCTTATAAAGTTTATTAGATATCTTGAAGTTAGAATAAATAGTAAAATGGTTTGCCATAATCGTGGACCTTATTACTAGTATTTTTTTTGTTTTAAAATGTTTTCTCCTTTGTTTAATTTGTTGTGATGTTTAAATAATATCCAGTCTTAGCATAAAATTTAATTTGAAGACAAACGTTTCTAATCTCATTACTTTTTAAGTGGATATATATATTTGTTAATTACTTAGGATAAATGAAGAATGTCCGTATCTTGTACAATGATGCAATACAAATACAATTTCATTCTCTTTTATCCGATTTACTGGGTTTGTACCTTAAATTGTAATTTTAAGGCGGCCTTTAATAACATTTTCTTTTTATTTCAGATTATATTTATTCGTAAAGAAGAATTACCTCCTGAGAAGACATGGTTTCTTTTTTGTGTTGGAGTGTGTATTATTTTGGAATCAATATTTACGGATGTACTTCTTTCACAGTAATTTGTATGAGATTGAACGAGATATTGATGAATATTATCCAATGAAAATTACTCATATACTTGTATTTTTTTTTTATATTTCTTAAGATAGTTTATTATTTAATGCTTGTTATAACAGAAAATTGAAATAATGTTACATTTATGCATGTATTTTTAATTTTATTCGTTATATATTTTACATCTTGTTTAGACGGTTTTCACCATTCTATACTTCTGTTGGGTGACAGAACTTCTATGTACATGATAGTGAATACAATTGTATTTTAGTCTTCTGTCCAAACTTTCATGGACGCTGTTCTCGTCCTGATATGCGCCTTGTTGCCACTGGACGTTAAACAATAATTCATCCATCCATATAAAATGCAATCAGTGTGTAATGTAATACTCCTTTCATTGCTTCAATTTTAATGTAATACAATAAGTCAGTCTGGTGACATGTCAGCCTGTAAACCTATCTACTTGTGAAGCAATTCATACAACACTAAGTACTATTGATACCATGGCTTTTAAGACTTAACATATTTAATGAAACGAGCGCGTGCAAAATGGCTTGTGACAGAAATGAAACTGACTAAACTGTTTTTTTTTCACCTTTGATCTTTCAACTAGCCAGTGAGGTGACAGTTATTCTCAGTGTCTTGTTACTTTGTATTTACATTGAATCCAAAAGAAGGTAAAATTCAAAATGATGTAAGTTTTCATTGGCTCAAGTAAGTAACATTCAGTCGTCTGTTGGCTTTGTGGGAGGTGGAGCTTCTGCTATGGTATAACATGCATCTTGTTCGTATTATACCATAGCTTAAGTTCCACCCATTCTGTATATATAATACAATGGATTTCTGAGACTAAACCTGGAATTATGGTATTTAATATTAAGATCTGCATATTATACCATGCTCTTGTACATTCACCGGAAATAAACAAATTATTTTCAAATCAAAGAAAATTCAGCAATTTATTACAATATATCATAACAACCGGTCAACCCCTTAACCTGTCCACCCGTCAACCTGTCAACACGTGGAGATGTCGATCCGTCTACTTGTGATTAAGCAATTCATACAACACTAATATATCATAACATCCTGCCAACTCTCCAACCTATGGCGCGGGATTAGCGTCAAAAATAAATAATTATGCATAGCCTTAATGAAGTTTTACAATTTACTGATTCTAAGTTGTTTTGTATTTGGGAACTTTGGTTGCACATTCTAGTGTTTTCTTGGGGACAAAATCAAATGTTCAATGTAGGTTAAAAAACTTAATTCATACAGTTTTTTCTTGAACCCCTATCCCCCTTTTAACTTAATTTTAACTTCACGACGGGTGCCGTATACGGAGCAGGAACTGCTTACCCTTCCGGAGCACCTGGGTTCACTCCTGGTTTTTATAGGAGTTCGTGTTGTTCATTGTTTTTAGTTTTCTGTGTTTATTTGTTGTGCTTGTGGTTGTTCGTTTGTCTTCCCGGGTTTGTCTGTCCAATGGATTACGTTTTATTGATTGCTCCTTAGGTATGTTTGTCCTTTTTGGAAATGTTGATTGACTGGACAGAGATAAAAGTACATTAAAATGCAATTCACTTTCAATAGTACCCCTGACATTTTTGTTTAAATAATTCTCTACAATATTTTTATGTTGTTTATTGTGCCCAAACTGCATTTCAAATTCGAGAGTCACTGACGCAAATTAAGCAGTTGAAAGTAATTTCCAACATGAGATATTACGAAAACCAATATAGGATAAGAGAGCAACCATTTGATTTTTATGCGGGGGGGGGGGGGGTCATGGAAGGAATTTGATAAAAAGGCAGGATGCAAAATTTTGTGAAAAAAGGCAAGGTAAAAAATCCACAGAAAAAAATGGCAGGATGGAAAATGTGGTGAAAAAAGGCAGGATACATAAAAAAAAGGCAAGGACAACACAAGGTTGTGAAAAACAAGGCAGTCTCGAAATTTTGCTGAAAAAAGGCAGGACTTCAGATTACTTCAATGCCCCCTCCCCCCACATAAAAATCAAATTGTTGCTCCCTAATTATTATTTAAACCATATAGACTTCACATGTTAACATTGCCGAATCCCGAATTGCCGATCCCCAGATTGCCAAGTCCAATTTGCCGATTCCTATATTGCCGATTTTTTTTTTACATCTGATATTTTACCCGAATCCCAGATTGCCGAACCCATATTGCGGATTCCCAAATTGCCGACTCTTGCTGATTTCGTCAATTTAAAAGAATACTATTGCTTTTAGTAATTAAAAAGAACATTTCTAAGGATAAGAACGGCTTATAAAAGGACTTATTTCATGTGTTTATAACTTGTGAAAGCAAGACGAATCTGTGTAACAACACATTATGGACAGAATAACGTGTTTATTAAGTTGTTAAAGGGATGTTTAAATAATGAACCCAAGCTGAGGAACACTTGACTTACACCATTAATTTCACTACAACTCTACATATATATCTTAATTAGAACTATTACTTTTTAACTGAAAAATACATTAAACATCTTACAAATTAACCATTTTCATCATGGAATTATGACAAAAAGTTTTACATTATTATTACGAATTCGATATTCAAATTTACATGCATCACTGTCGTTCTCTTCTCGTTAAATGTCGGCAATTTGGGATTCGACAAAATGGGAATCGGGTTGAAGAACCGGAATCAGAAAAAGTCGGCATATGGGACTCGGCAGGTTGGAATGTTAGCATTTAAACAAACTAGCGACGCGAGTTGTTTAGATATGTTAACGAGTAGGCGTCACGGTGGTGTAAATTTATGATTTGTAAGAGAAATGACTGATGAAAGTATAAAACTAGAGGTTCACCTGAGCCTGTATTGCTCACCTGGGTTCTATTAGCCCAATTGAAAATGTAAGGTCTGTTGTACCACATGGCTGTTAAAGAAATGCAAAATGTCAAAGTGACCTTGAAATTTCACCTTTGACCTAAAAACATGTGGATCATTTACATCTGTCCTACCATATGGATTCCTGCAAACATATCAGTTGCAATCTGCCATAAGCTTCTGAGCAAATGGCAAAAAAATCATTTCCCATATGGTTTCAATGGAAACTTTAAACAGGCGCAGCCGTCGGTTGAGCGGATGAATCTCAACCAAAAGTGGATCGTTTGTAGAGGATCCTGCAAAGTTTCAAAATATTTCATAGTGTAATTTCAGAGGATAATATTTTTGAAAATTGGTCAATCCCAATCAAAATAGCCTCTGGCGGTCATATTGTTCAGCCAACCGGAACCAATGATGGATCGTTTGTAGAGGTCCTCCAATACATCATTCCTACCAAGAAGATCAAAATGTGAAAAGTTTACGACGGACGGACGACCTTTTAGGACAGGTGAGCTAATGAATATTCAAAACCAAAACCGGTTTATACTCTGTCCATTTCATTTCTTTCAAAAATAAAGTTTTAATTCTCATTATAAAGGCGTCAATATAATTTAGTTAACATTTGTTTGTTTGGAATGAAAGGACTTTTAATGCACTGACTTTTGAAATAAATTCATACCTAAATAAATATGGAAATGTTCACATCTACTCAAGGAAAAATGTTATAATCTGCATATTGTACCATGATTTACGACTATAAAAAGTTTGAAGTGATTTATTGCAGAAAAAGATCACCCAAAAACTTGTCGATCTGTTTTTTTATGCAACCAGTGAAAGCAATGTCAGGGGCAGGTCCAGGTGAGGGCGTAATGGGCGTACGCACCCCCCCTTTTTCGAAAAAAACCCATCGTAAAAGCATGTTTACTTCCCATCTGAATAGCCTTCGGTAGTATCATATTGTTTCAATATCCATAAGTGAGTAACTAAGCGACATTGACCTACATTTTGCCATGAAGTTCAAGCATCATATTTATTTATGTACCATATACCACCTATCGGAACTAGACAGTGACATGATTGCTTTAATTTAGTACTGTAGTACAATGACGTCAATTTTTTATATTCAATCATGTATTCCACATTAAAGCCTAAAGAACTTTATCCTTCACTGTTTGTTTGTCTTGTATCATGTGTGTCGTTTAACGAAACCAGAACTTAATCTAAACTAGAGAGATATATATCAGTCTGGCTACTTCATAATTTGATGCTAAATTGTTGAATCCAGGAGCCCTTGAGCTTCCACATGGACCCTCTACCAGGGCAATCGTAGTTACACCTCCCGTTCATAAAATCCTGGCCTAGGACTATTGAAATGTTAATTAACGCCTTATACCCTAGAAGTTGGAATTTCTCGTTATTGGTCTACTGCTGTTAAGATCCATCCGATCATTTTAATATACCATAGACAATTAATGGAGAGAATTCGGCATAAAAAATATCAAACCCTGACACTTTAACTATAAAATATACATGCTCCGAGTCAGGAACCGTTACATTAGTGCATTTCACAATTACTTTATGTTTTTTAGCAAAAAAGGTCCAAAAAATTTTTATTATAAAGTTTTATTATACGCCCCCCCCCCCTTTCAAATATCCTGGAAACGCCCCTGAATGTGGTTGGACGGATATCAGGATAGACTTTACATATATATATATATATATATACTAGACATTGAACCCGCTCGAGCGCGGGAAAATAAGCATTTTTTTTTGGTGGCCATATTGACTTTAAAAAGTTATTACGGCCATGTTATTCGTGGAACTCAATATGGATGTTGTGGCAGGCTTCCTATAAACTTTCCTGTCAAGTAGGTAGTATCAACTGATAGTTTCATGTCTATATATACTGTAGTATTCCAGCAATGGATGGTCATGCAAACTTTAACCAAAGTCAATGAAGCGTGAAATTTAGGTCAACGTGACCAAATTGTCATATGGCTGTTCGTTACTACCGAAGATGTATCCACTGATGAAGTAGACATTGTGCCACGTAGAATTACCAAAATGAACCTTAAGGTTCCCTCAAAGTCAAAATCTATGATGAAAACACAACCACATAAATTGTCAATATTTTTATTGTTACAATTAATTCTGAACTGGAACTTGATGAAAAGCTTTCATTAAATACACATTTCATAATGCATTACCTTTTTCCTTCAGAATAGATATGAAAATTAAATTG
Source organism: Mytilisepta virgata (assembly GCA_028015205.1). Taxonomy (NCBI): domain Eukaryota; kingdom Metazoa; phylum Mollusca; class Bivalvia; order Mytilida; family Mytilidae; genus Mytilisepta; species Mytilisepta virgata. Next base: position 115,318,929 of record CM051521.1, read on the forward strand.
TAGATGTAAACATTTCCTTAGAGACGGATGAATTTTTCAAAAGATGCCGTGAGTAAGGTAGAGCATATTTTTGGAAAATAATTGTTCCAATTGTTTCATTGTCGTCATGGACAGGGCAAGCGAGGATTAATTTCACAAATATATCCAATAATCAGACGATAAAAGCATTTTTAGTGTGTGGCTGCGTGTGCTGTCCACGTTTATAAAGATGTCCGAGATAAATTTCGTCATTAATGCTAAAGATTACCATTTGTTAAAAATATTTTTATCTAGGAAATTGTATGGTAGAGATATATTTAGACAGGTCACATGACAAATAATGTAAAAATAGATAATGGTTGGTATTATCACTTTGTGCAAGGTAAACATCCGAGCAATCCAAAAAACAACTAAGTTAGGAATTTCTCTGAACTTTACCTTACTTCTTCATAATCTTCAAAGTTCATAACCTTTACAGTTAGGAGAAATTGCGTTATTGTAGAAAAACAATCCTGAATACATGAAGCGGAAACATCCCACTCGAAGGAGAATTTTTTTAATTTGTTTTATTCTTCTTCCGTAATTTCAAACAAAAATAATATTACATTTAAAATATGTGCATACTTGTTTATTTAAATCAACGTGTTAAAAGTATGCATTCGAGAACCTTCTTAGGGATATGTTGGGAGAATTCATATCGGATAAGTGGATACAAATTCCATTTGCACATAAACAAAACTGCAGTTTAAATTTATAAATGCAGATTGTCAAATCCGATAATAACCTTTATAATCTGAACCATACATCGTTTATTTTGAACCACGCGTTTTGCCGCCTATTCGGCTAATTCGTAAATTTAGTATTATAGAAGATACGGAACATAAACCAGTCATTAGAGCGAAAAAGATTTTGTTTGTTTGCTGTAAGAGAAAAAATATCTTTCGGACAGATTAAACGAAGTAAATAAGGGGATAATCTACCGTTTATGGAAATTTGAACCTGGAACCCTCGTCACCAGTTATTTAAAAAAAAAAACCAGTTGTTGACCTTCTTGATATATGATTACATAGACGACTCTTAGCCATGGTCCTGTTTGCCGAATGCATGCAGATATCTGATAACAAAAGTGCCATTAACGATCGCCAAAGCATACATATGTCATGATAACAAAAATGTTAACGTTTTCCATACAGATATCGTCTGTTAACTTTGCAGACATGTCAACTGGTTGTTCTGCATTTGATTTGAAACTACAATGAATTTTTGTTAGGCTGTTTATTTTGTTGATTGCTTTTTTATCCAACGTTGTGTAGAAAGTTAAAACGGCATTGTGCATGATTGTTTGGTTAAATTATTGAATGAAATAACATATTAAGGATTTGGATAGCTATGTAAAATATCGCGAGATTCGTATCCTTCTACTATTTAAATCCTTGAACATATATAGTGATGAGATAGATAACTAAATTAATAGAGGTGTAATTTTGAAGTTTGAACCAAGTTGACTATTGGAATATACCATGTACAGAATTCATCGAGAAATCAGTCAGTCAAGTTTGACCAGGAACTGTATATGTAGTATTATATGATCCCTGGTTTGACACACAGCTCACAGGGGCTCGTTTAGTGTGATATAATGGGGTATACTGGCAATGGAATGGATTGTAACTTCCACTGATAGGATACCCCATTAAATCACACTAAACGAGCCCCCGTGTTTCAACACACGGAACTATCTGTTCATCCCGCTAATTAACTCCCCATATATCTTTCAGTTCAGACTTCCGTGTTAACTTTTGACCCCTAAGTTTTGAAAGGAAAATGACCCGAAATATGTTATGTCGAGCATTTTTGAAAAGAGCATTAGGTATTTGCAGAAAAAATGAAATCTTTAAGTGCAGTGCAAGAAGTTGCTCTTATTATCCGGTGAATGATTCACTGTTTGGTCTTACAGATGAACAGAAACAGGTAGAGATAATCTTTAAGATTACAATCAATTTTTTGGTGTTTGCGTAATGTTTAGTATCAAAGTCGTTTGTTGTAGGTGTTTTTAGTATGTGACAGCTACTTTTGAATTGGATGTAAGGTCAAAATATATATGCCCACAGCTGGGCACAGAACATGTTCCTTTGACCTACAATGTATTACTATGTTGTCGGGTAATTCGGCGCAGTGTTTAATTCGGTGCATTCAAATAATTTTCATGTAAATGCGTCGAATTGGACGATGCACATAATTACCCGAAATGACTGTATGTAGTATAATGTACCCTCATGAGTTGACTCTTCAATTTATATTCAAAAATACACCAGAACTTTATAACAAATGGACCGTCCAGAAAATCCCTTCTAGCCCCTTTCTTCAGATATTAAATGCAATGATCAAATTATTAGTGCTCTCACTGCCACTGGACACAACCAGCATGACCAGAAGTGGTCAGATATATTTTTTATTTACCTAGTTATGTACCTGTAAGTAAAATAAGACATTATAAGGTGCAACTTTTTTCAATACAGGTGATATTGAGGCACCACAGGGAGTTAAAAAATTGAGATGAAAGCAATGCAGATTCCTCAGATTTTATCATAACGACCTTCCAATAAAGCTATGGTAGTGGAATACTGCATTAATGCCAATTTAACCAATAGTCCAGTCAATCTACAGAACTACATGTAGAAAAAATGGGCAATATAAACCTCAAATTAATTGCAACAGAAGAAATTGTTTATTTTGTCAGGAAATGTACAAGGATTAACCAAGAAAAAATCCCCATGAAATGAATGCAAGCAGATAAAATTACACCTGAAAGAAATTTCCTATGGGAATTTGCATTGAATAAGGGTGATAACTCTGTAAAAACTGCGTGAAATTTGGCTAAAACCACAACAGAATAATAATTACTGTTTTTCTTGTATAAAATGTTTTGCCAAAGTACATGTTCAGCATTAAAAAAGGGTAGAACCAATTATTGTAACAGAGTTGTGATATTTTAATTAGATTTTCTCTTCCTCAGATCCTTCATTTCCAAAAATAAATTAGGATATCAAGTTAATGAAGTCAAATTTTTTTGAAAATATAAGTAGTACTTACACTTTTTGTGGTTTTAAAAATTCTTTTAACCAAGTAGAAATTGTTAATATGTAATAAAAACAGCTATCATCAACAAAACTATTTAAATTATTTTTTTTTAAAATCGCCTCACAGTTCAAAGTAATTATTTTCTATGATGTTAAACATGTAAATAGAATCAAACTACAAATAGAATTATGAATATTCTTTTATCATAAAAAGCAGAATACATAACCAAGTTAAATTAAGCCAATTTAGTCTATTGCTTTTCAGAATTTTCATTGTACTGGAAAATACTGGTTTTCCGAAAAAAAAAGAAAAGATCATTGTATAAAACGAGATATACTGGCACATTGGTATATTGTGACACCCATATTTCAGATCAAATTCCTTTTAACTTGAACTCTATTCTGAATGCCAACATCTCATTTACTTGTATGCAGTGACTCTACCATGAAATCAGGATCAGAGTTCCTTTTTGCATATATATTGTAATGTAAACCTGGACAACTCACCCACTTACAGCACAAGTTGGTGACTGTCTAGGAAAACCCACGTACTCTTCTATTAATTAAATCTAAGCATTGCACTATACAAATATCTGTGTGAAAAATGTAAATTTAATTATTTTTTTAATTCATGTTAAGTCTTCTTTTATTTCAGCTTAGACAAACAGTTTTCCAGTTTTGTCAAAAAGAACTTGCACCAAAAGCACAAGAAATTGACCAGACCAATGAATTCAAAGATATGAAAGTATGTTCATATTATATTGTCACGACTTCATCAAATAAGTAATAACTAATGTAGTGTATGGATATGGTATAAAAATCAAAATAAATTCTATACATGTTGTAAATCCTGTAGATAATAATAGATATTTCATTACATTATTAACTGTAATCTCTGTTAACTAAGTCCACACCAAATTGATTTTTAGTTCTTTGGATTTTTGGATGGCGAAAATAGGTGCGAACGAGCAAAATTTTAAGTTTTAATTTTTCTTTGGGACTAGTTTTTTTCGGGCGAAAATCAAATTTACGCGCGGCACACATTTTTTTAACTAAAATATTGCAAAAATTGACAATTTTTACAAAAATTTAGGAGTGGGCGAATAATTTTTATTTTTTATATCTTGAAAAATGAAGAATTTGGGGTGAATTTTCAGCATTTTTGCAAAATGAAGCGGCAAAATTTTTTTTCTTAAAATTTACATAATCCAAAAATCGAAGAGGCCAAATCCAGAGAACTAAAGATTAATTTGGTATGGCCTAAAGAATTTATATTTGGTATTCTTTTGAAAACAAGATTAATAGCTCTACATTTCATAATTTAGCTTTTATTTATTGGCGAACCAAACAAAAAGACAATACAATTCTTGAGTGTAGAGATCATTGTTTGATGATTACTTTTCAGGATTTTTGGAAGAAATGTGGAGAAATGGGATTACTTGGTATAACAGCTCCAGGTTTGTTTTTACAATAAATTGTTACAAAGAATTGTCCTAAAATATTTCAATTACAAAAATAAGCTAAATAAACTGAAATTACAATATTTTTTTAGTCATAGATCATTCTTACTTCTAGTAGAACCCCAGCTCTGCAGTTAAAATAATAAGTTTATTTGTATTGAAATGTAAATTTAGTTTCCTGGTTTAGTAACTTGACACTTACTGTGTGGTGATTGCAGCCAAGACAGCAAACTTATTTCAAATACAATATGACCCTAGTTAGAATGTTTTTATCATACTCCATTGGGCTACAACTTCCTGTAAAATTGGAAGCCATCATGTGTTATTGTGAATCTGAAAATTGACTATAATGTAAGTGTAATTAATGCATTTTGTGTATAATTCTAGGAAATATTAATAATGTGATTTGAATTAATATGATGCTTATTCCGTCACAATTTTTACATCGCATTGAGATCTGAAATACATTAATTTTTTGTTATTTAATATGATAACTTCAGCCCAGTATGCAGGAGCAGAGATGTCATATCTAGATCACTGTCTTGTAATGGAGGAAATGTCTCGGGCATCAGCTGCTATAGCGTTGAGTTATGGTGCCCACTCAAACTTGTGTGTCAATCAGATTGTCAGAAATGGTACTGAGTCACAGAAAGAAAAATACTTACCAAAGGTAGAAAATAATCTGTTTGTATGCATTATAATAGTAACAGTATAATATTGAGATTGGTGATGTCTGTTTCTTAATTCTGTATCTTCGTGACATTTATGTGTGCATGTCTGCTTCTGTATACCTAGTTTTCAGTACTTGTATAAAAATAAAATTGTATTTCAAAAAATTGTTTGTGAATGAAGAAATAAACTTTATGTGAAAGAAGCAAAAGTTTGGTAACATATGAAGAATTGTAAACTTTCACTTCAACTAAAAAGAGTAAACTTGTTGAAGCCATATACGAAAGGTCTTTTTATAAATTCACTGCATGTAATATGGTACATCTGTTACACATGAGTTCTTATTTTATACCTCGCTTTTGCCCGGTATAAAAATTTAAATGTGAAAAAGACTTCAACTCTATTAACTACCCATGAATTATTTCTAAAATTTTGATTATTTATGGATTTTCAAAATCATGCTAATATAATACAAGAATTTGTTTGTTATCTCATTATATATAGCCTTAAATTTTTTTGTTATAGTTAATAGCAGGTGAGATGGTTGGGGCATTAGCTATGAGTGAACCAAATTCAGGATCAGATGTTGTGTCAATGAGATTAAAAGCAGAAAAGAAGGGTATAATCTTATATAGTTCTTACCAATATTATCTGCATGTACATGTATATGTGAAGTAACATGACTGAGGTCTCATCGATCATACATGTTACAGTGTATATAATACACATTTACAGTATTGTGTTGTTAAAGACCAAGTTACACACCTTCGTAGTGTTCATAGGAAAGTAGATATAAAACAGTGAAGACAAATCTCGGCTCTTCTTTATTCACATGGCGTAATTAAAAATTAAACAGGTAGAGTGATACTGATAAAACTTCAAATCAACAATACATTCTTTCATACATTGTACATATGTACATTCATATTTCTACAAATTTTGTTTGATTACTTTTCCCAAATCACAATCTGAAATAATCAAAAGTAGATGAGAGTAAGATCCAGTCGCCCTTCCTATGGACCCCTCTGCCATTCTTAAAAGCTCCTCTGCTCTTAATACCTTGCTGGAACACTTAGAAAAACAAACACAACCTTTAGCATTCTAAAAAATAATTTTAGTAACTTTCATTTTTAGGCTATACATTTAATATTTAAAAAAATATTACAGGAGATTATTATGTATTGAATGGTAACAAATTTTGGATAACCAATGGCCCTGATGCTGATGTGTTGGTTGTGTATGCTAAAACAGATCTTTCTACAGATAAACCACAGCATGGTATTTCTGCATTCCTAATAGAGAAGGTAACTGTTTTAATATCATACATTTGAAAAACACCTCTGCTCATGTACATTGATAACAGGGTTATTCTTCTTGTAAAGCAATTCTTGTACTGGAACAGACCTTGCCACAAAGTGAATTTGAAGTCACAACCTTATTGTTGACAGGCAAGTTTTAGTAGTTATGGTAACTTATATTAGTAATGATGAGTTGCTAAAGAGATGCCAACATTTTCTCTCATTACAAGCGGTTGAAGACAACATTTGCCGGTGTAGGATACCCATGCGGAATAGCTTTGTCTTACATCACGTGACACAAAAAGTAACGTTACAGTACATTTCGTTGGCGTCATAATGTCAGTACATCAAGAAAACATTAATTTTCTCCAGTTTGTACGAAAAATTTCAAACTAAATTGCTTATAAAAAGAAAACTAAAACATGATTCTCATTTAGAATTAAATTACAAGTTTTATACTTTTAGTATTTTCCAATTAAATGTTAGTTTTTCTCTAGAATCTCTTGTTTTGTAGCAAGATTTTTTCCATCATGGTGGCCATTCTTACTTTCAGTCTATTTCTTTATATTTTTACAGTCTGTAATGATAGAAAATTTATCATTCATACAGATAGATAGTTATAATATTTGTTCTTTTTCATGAAAATATTAAGTGCAATAGCCTCTAATGAAATACATGTAAGATTGGAAAACTTTCAGATAAACATAAATACATTGTAGGGTATGCCTGGATTTTCAACAGGCCTAAAGTTAGACAAACTTGGTATGAGAGGATCCAATACATCAGAGCTAATATTTGAAGACTGTAAAGTACCAGGTAGGTATAAATACATTTTCCTGGATTTTCTGATTTATACTGATAGATTCTTAAAACTGATAAGTTTCAATGATTATAAATTTTTAACAGATAAACATATTATAATATAAAATCAATGTGGAATATCTACATAAATGTCATCTTGTTTCTAAGACCCCACACTTATTTCATGCATATTGGTATTGTTCACTTTTTAAAATATTAGTCCAAACTGTCTGTTCTATCTAAATTTACACAAGGAGTGTGTCTGTTCTATCTAAATGTACAAGAGGAGTGTGTCTGTTCTATCTAAATGTACATGAGGAGTGTATCTGTTCTATCTAAATGTACATGAGGAGTGTGTCTGTTCTATCTAAATGTACAAGAGGAATGGGTACTTTCATGAAAGTAAACTATTTTTTGCAAAATTTATGAAAATCTTTCACAAAATCATTTCTAATAATATATTTTTTGTTGTTGAAAAATGAGGTTGTTTAAACTATTCAAGAAAATCAGCATAATAATAAAAAAATGTATGAAACAATTATAAATTGATTTGTGATACCGTATTGTATATTAAGATGATGTAATCTAATCCTACCTATATATAGATTCAAACAAAGACTAAGATCATTATGATCTATTTTTTACAGTACATGTATTTACTTTGTTAAAATTCCATCTCTGAAGAAAATGATTCATGAATATACATTATGATGTGAGAGAGTTACTGGATTTAAAATGTTATTGGAATTGTTTTAGCATGTATATTTTTCATGTTATATTTTGGTACATAAATACCCATTGTCACTTTTAGTGGTACTAGTATGTAGTTCTTTAAATGAAATAATATGAAGCATTATGAATGGAAAAATGACACTTGATGAATAATTTAAATTTTTTGCTCCTGATTTTTTATTTCAACATTTACAATGATCACGGTAATGATATCTTTACTTAATCCTATATTATTGTTTGTTATTGAAGATTTGTAGAAATAATGGTACAATATCATTTGCTGAATTTACAGTCTGACATCATGTAAAATGTTTCAGCTGAGAATATGTTGGGAGAAAAAAATAAAGGTGTATATGTACTGATGTCAGGTTTAGATATAGAGAGGGTAATAGTAGCATCTTATTGTCCGGGGTGAGATTATCATCATAAACAGAATCACCTAATGCTAAATTTATGAATATTCCATTGCAATACACAATGTTTGTGACATGTTGAAAAAATATTTCTGCTGGAAACTTTTTATGGATTTTTTTAATTTTGAAATTTGTTTCCATGGTAACCCTTTCAGCTGAAAACTTACTTGGTGGTTTGGGTAGAGGTGTATATGTGTTAATGTCAGGATTGGATATAGAGAGAGGATTGGGCAGTTGTGGAGCAGTTGGGTGAGATTTTTCATGTTATCCATTCCAATACAACATGTATATTGGATTGTGTTTTGGGATATGGTGGGCCATATTAATTAAAAAATGAAAGTATTTAATAGCCTCTTTACCTACATACATGGTGTATTGCACTGGAATATTTATACCTATATATAAATCACCAGGAGACGAGGAATTGCCACAAATTGTTCACACAAATAATCTTATTGATCAGTAGTAAACCAACACATTTACTGGAGTATTTGATTATAAATGTAAATATTTATCACTTTATAAATCACATCTACATTTTCCATATCCATGACTCGTCCTGATATGCACCTGGTTGCCACTGGACGTTAAACAATAATTCATCCATCCATATCCGTGACAGTTTGTGGTAATTTCTTCTGATTATACATGGATATGATTAAATCTTGTCATAAACAGAATTGTGAAGTTAATTTATTCACCTGAATTTTAAATTGACAAGATTTAACCATTTTCACAAAATTCTGAAAATGAATCCAAAACTATTTTTTCTTAATCATGTGTAAGTAGATAAAGCAGTAGTTTTGGGTTTATAATCCTTGTGCTTGATAAAACAATCAGTATACCTCAAATTACACATTTTTTCTATAATAGTTGATCATATGATGGGAGATTTAAACAGGGGAGTGTATGTACTATTTAGTGGCCTAGATATCGAGAGACTAGTATTAGCAGCAGGCCCAGTTGGGTAAGTTCACTCCAGGAAAGGCTTATTTCATACCACATTACATGTCAATAAATTTTTAAAGACTGGACAATCTAAAACTCAGAATTATTCTGGCAAAACTTGAAATGATTTAGTTTTATACATGTAAGTAGAGAATGATTTTCCTCCCATAATAACCTACTGCACAAACCATAGACCCTTTGTTCAGTAGTTCGACGATTTACAAATTTTGCTTAAGGGGTACTACACTAGAAATAAATGATTATTTTCGCTGATTTTCGAAGAAAAATGATACTTTTCATTTCATGTATAATTTGTGATGTATCAAAAAAAGTGAAAATGAGAATGACTACAGATGTAAATATTTGAAAATAAATATAGTCAATATACCATATCTATGTGGAAGTGTCATCAGACATTTTGAAATTCACAACATTGTTTAAAAATTTAAAAATTGAATAAATTTTGATGCTTGTTCATGAATCTTGGTATGTTGAATTGAAATTAAAGTTGTGTTAAAAATGTGAGAAGTGAACATGATAAACATACCACCGCAAGAAGCCAGGGGCCAGGTTTTCAAACCTATGCTAAGATATATGGCAAGGTGTTTTACTATTTATTCTAACTTCAAGATATCTCATATAATATATAAGATATCTTATATACTTTATTCTTCTAAAGTTTATAAGATATAAAGTATATAAGATATAAAGAAAATTATATAAGATATCTCATATATTATATGTGTATGCTTTGTATTAAAAATATTATTTGAAATTTTAGTGAGAACTTTATCTACAAACAGAACTCATTGTCGGTTCTTTTATTAAACTGGTTAAAAAATGTCAGTATCAATAACTTTGTATTGAAATACATTTCAAGTGCCTATTCAGAATTTTTAATTGAGTGCATTTCATAATAATATATTAAAAAATTGGTTTAATTCAACATATTAATGACAGATAAATGGAATTGTGGATTTAAAAATTGTGTATTCCAAATTGGTCCTTTGTAACTTAAATCTTGTAGTTTAGTTAAATGGCAATAGTGCAGTTTGAGGTGCTAACCTTTTTTTTTTACGAATGTCAAAAAAGTTCAGGTTATTTTTCAATAAGCAAAATTTCTTGTTTATTATATTTACAGTTAATATAATTGAAATTTCATTCTTAGTTTTTTTGCTTCAATTTCAGTATTTTTATCTCCAAATAAAAAAAAATTAAAAATGGAATAACATTGCCGGTAAATAATATTGGTATATTGAAAAACTCCTTTTCCTTTAAAATATCATAAATTATCTATATAAATCCTGCTTTTGAAGCATAACACTCTACAGTGATAACATAGGGTGTACAAAGGAATCAAGTTCACTTTTCATATTAAAAACCAAAGAAGTATTACAATCTATTCTGAAGTAATTTTTATGCAGGTTTTTGATTATGCATTGTATTGTATAAAATTTAATTATAGGATAATGCAGGCTTGTTGTGATGTTGCTTTTAATTATGCCCATGTCAGGGAGCAGTTTGGTACAAAAATTGGAGAATTTCAGGTATGTCTGTGAAGATTTTGTAGACATTTACATCTTACTTAATATAAAATGTATGGAAGGACCTCTAAAAGAGTTCAAGTTAATCCATGACAGGTATAGATTAAATCATTACAATAGGTCCAATTGTCAACCTCAAAGTATGAACAAGAATTTTTCATATCAAGAGTTTGTGATTATGGGAACAGAAGTATTTTAAGAGAATTTATTAAAAGTTTTATTCTGCCTCATTGAAAATTATTATCTGAATCATACATGTATGTGAAATCCAATATATACCTGTGGTATTTTTGTGAGATATTTTAGTTTTATTTGATATTTTTGTTAAGAATTGTATGTAATTTCAAATTAGTACTATATAATGAATTAAGATTAACTTTAGATACATAAGAAAAAGTGAGATATTGGAAGAACAAGCACCATATTTATTCTAATAAATGCCCCGTTATTGTCTCCATAATCTATAAATAGCGTTTATTTGTTAATGTGACCTCATCACATATTTTGTTAAAATTTTCTAATGAACAAGAGAACACATCAATGGAACATAATTTCAGCAACTCAATAAGGGGATATCATGTATATAAAAGTATCTGGAGTTATGCGGTCGGCGACAAACTAAGATGTGAACGGGAGGAAGATCATCCAAATGATAAATTTGCCATTAAATTCATCCGTGCCATTGGAAATGAAGAAAAATGTGTAGGCCATGTGCCGATCGAACATAGTAAAATCTTCAACTTTTTCTTAAAAAGAAGACAAGATCAACGCGACTGTGACTGGGAGCAAGTTTTCCTGGTCACTGAAAACAATAATCATTTGATGTATAAACTTATTTGGACTATGAACAAATGGATACAAGGGAATGTTGGAGATAAAATCCCTAGTGATATACAAACCCATACCTTTGATGCCTCATAAAAACAAGGGAATGTTAGAGATAAAATCCCTATCGATATACAAACCCATACCTTTGATGCCTCATAAAAAGTTCACTTCATTTGTTCCACCTGTGTCTGAGAAGATTTTAACAGTAACTGATTAGAAAAAAGAATTTTTCTTGGTAGATGTATAAAGTTGTTTGTATTCGATGAAATAAAGACCTAATTTCTCAAAGCAGGTGCATGGTCATTCCACTAGATTTACAGCATACACTTTCCCATCCTGTTAATTCCATATAGATGTATAACATGTTAAAAAAGTAAATAGTATACATCTTTTCACAAAAAAAGTTTGAAGTCACACATTCTAGTATAACTTACCAGTGATTTTACCCCAAAAATATTTTGTGAAAAGGGATCCTGATGTTTGATTTGTGTTATATCTTTATTACAGATGATACAAGCTAAAATGGCAGATATGTATACCACACTAAATTTATCAAGATCATATGTATATAATGTAGCCAGAGCACTGGATAGGGGAGAAAGGCAACCTATGGTAATATAATCAGACTGTATCTCGTCACAAGAAATTAATAATTCTTTGCTGTTGTTTTGTCGCAAGGCTTAATTTATGAACATTCTAATGCTGTTTTTTCACGGTTAATTACTGGAGTCAAATTTGTATGCTGTATTTATTTTTCGTAATTACTTCAAATGATTGTTGAACTTTATTTGGTTTATATTGATTTCATGTTTCAGTACAAATCACTAATAATCAATCTCTCATTACCTCACCTTGCCTATAGGCCATGTGAGCCTATGTCATCACTTTGCGTCCGTCATCTGTTAACTTTTTCACATTTTTATCTTCTCCTCTGAAACTGCTTGGTTGATTGGAACAAATTTGGTAGGATGTATTAAATGATCCACCTTTGGTTGGGATTCATCTGCTGATCAGATGGCTGTGGCTGCTGAAAGGTTTCCAGGGAAACCATATTGGTCATTTGCTCAGAAACTAATGGACAGATTGTAATCAAAGTTGGCAGGAAGGATGTATGGAAGGACCTCTACAAATGATCCACCTTTGGTTCCAGTTGGATAAACAACATGGCCACCAGTGGTTGTGTTTGATTTTGATTGGCCAATTTTTAAAAATATCCTCTGAAACTACATTATGAAAATGTTTTGAAACCTTGCAGGATTGATGACAGCAATACCCTCTATAAATGATCCACTTTTGGTTGAGATTCAGCTGCTTACCTGATGGCTGTGGCTGCTCAGAGTTTCCATTGAAACCATATCGGAAATGACTTTTTTTGTCTGTCATTTGCTCAGAAACTGATGGGTAGATTGTAACCAAAGTTGGCAGGAATGATGTATAGAAGGACTTCTACCTTTGGTTCCGGTTGGAGGAACAACATGGCTTCCAGAGGCCATCTTTGATTTTGATTGGCCATTTTTCGATTGATGACAACAATGCGCTGTACAAATGGTTCAGGCTCAGGTGAGCCTCTAGTTATTATTTTGCAATGTTAACTGCACATATTAATTTTACAGTATTAATTTTGTAGGATTGTGCAGCTGTGATATTATATACTGCAGAAGCAGCAACAAAAATGGCACTAGATGCCATTCAAATATTAGGTAAGTAAAATGATACGTCTTAGTGAGGTTTCTTACCTTCATAATAATGTTATGGATGTACCAATTACAAAGAAAAAAGGGCACAAAAAAGTGAAGTATAACTTACAAAAGTACATTTCAACTCAATGTTGATCCTCATTGACAAGGATTGCCAGTTTTATGGCCATAGGTTTGTGGTTCTCTCTATGGGTATTCCTACTTCCTCTGTCAATAAAAACTGGCCACCTAGATATAGTCATTTGAGCTGAAGTGACATAAAACCTCAATAAATCAAACACTGATAAATCCAGAATTGCATATATATGATGCCATCTGACAGTTTCTAGGTTAAACATTGAAAAGCACTAAAGTTTGAGTACAGATAGAGAAGCAACATATAGATGACACAAAACATAGTTGGTTTTTAAAAATTCTGGTCTTGTGTGAAATCTGGTTAAAATTTCATATAAGAGTCTCCCAGGTATATAATTTAATGAGTTATCTCCCCTGGCTTGCCATTTCTACTAAAATAAATATACCAAAATTAAGAATGAATGAGATTCTGATTACAGTGGAACCTTGGTTGTATGAATTTAAATTATAAACTCAAAGATAATTGGTATCTAAAATTAGTTTTCAAGTCCTTTCACCAAAATTTCATTTTATTATTCAGAACATCAATAAGCTGAACTAAATTTCACCACAATTGTTTTTTATTGGTCCCTCAGGTGTTCGAGGTTAAATTCAAATTACTAGTATACTTGGATATCTTATATAATATAGCTCCTTGTTAAAAAATGTGCTCCCATACATAATTTTTTACCTAGATAAATACATGTACTCTCACTGAATTATATTTCTTTTGTTTTGATTTTGAAAATTCAAATTTACAGGTGGAAATGGTTACATAAATGATTATCCTACAGGAAGACTGTTAAGAGATGCCAAATTGTATGAAATTGGAGCTGGAACAAGTGAAGTCAGAAGGCTTGTCATAGGACGATCCATAAATGCTCATTACAAATAGATATTTAAAAAAGAGGTGATCCTTGTGCTATAATCTATATAGATTTTGTTGCTCAGGGAAAGAACATCCTTCAGCTTGCAGCAAATAAAGGTGCAAGCTGAACAACAGAGAGTACTTAAATTTCCTCATTTCGTCTCGATCAGACTTCAAATATGGCCGCTATGGGCAGTTCTTGTTTCTGATTGGTTGATATAAAAAAATCTTCTCCTCTGAAATTGCTTGGCCAATTCGAATGGAACTTGTCAGAAAGCATCTATGGGAGGTTCTTTACAAAGTTTCCTCATTTCGTCCCGAAACACAATTTTTTCTCTGGAACTGCTTGACCAAATAGAACGAAACTTGACAGGAAGCATCTATGGGAGTTTCTTTACAAAATTTCTTTTATTTCATCCCAATTGGAGTACATATTAGGTCACCATTGGCAGTTCTTGTTTCTGATTGGCTAATGTGAAAGAATATTCTCCTCTGAAATCGCTTGCTCAAATGGAATGAAACCTGACAGGAAGCATACATAGGAGGTCCTTTATAAAGTTTCCTCATATTGTCCTGATCGGAATACAAATATGGCTGTCATGAGCAGTTCTCATTTCTGATTGGCTGATATAAAAAAAAATCTTCTCCTCTAAAGTCACTTGGCCAAATGGAACAAAACTTGACAGAAAGCATCTAATTGGGAGGTTCTATACAAAGTTTCCTCATTTCATCCTGATCAGGCAACAAACATGGCAGTCATGGGCAGTTCTTGTCTTTCAGCGGTTGATAATCTTCTTCTTTGAAACTGCTTGGCCAAAGGGAACGAGACTTGACAGGAAGCATCTGTTGGAGTTTTTTTTTACCAAGTTTCTTCATTTTGTCCAGATCAGGTCACAAACATGGCCACCATGGCCAATTCTTGTTTCTGATTGGTTGATTAAAAAAAAAAATTTTTTCTCTTAAAATGCTTGCCCAAATAGAGCCAAACTTGACAGAAAGTGTCTTTGACATATAACAAAAATCTACAGAACTGTAGAATTGCTTGAAACCAAACATGGTCTGAATGTTCCTCTTAAGATGCTCACCAAGTGTTGTTACTCTGGTGCCGATCCCTAATTCAAAATGGCCTTCATCAGAGGACTTATGTTAACATAAGACCCTATGGGAAATACATGCAAAAATCTTCTGAAGAACCGCCAAATTTTAGAATATGCTGACCTGTAAGTAGAAGGACCTTGATGAAGAAAAAATTGTTTCCTACAAGGCTTACCACACTTCATAATGATAGGGAGAAGTGACTTCTTTCTTTGAGGTACATTAATAAAAATGGCTTTTATACCAGGTGAGCAATACAGGCCCAGCCCTCTGAGCCTCTAGTTGATTTTGGAATTAAAGGGGCCAAATATCAGGCCAATTATACCATGCCCTTTATTATAAGAAATCCTATCTACCCCAGTATTCCAAATATAAATATCCCTTAGATATGCAAGTTTTAGGTAATTTTTGTACAATAGAGGAGATCTTTATGATACTTTCTTTATAAACATGCTGGAATATATTTGAATTAATATTTTTACACTTGGTGGACATTTATTTTTGGTCTTTGTTGTCACTACAGTTTATTTTTTACTGAAAAGAAATACCCGTTTTCCTTTCGAATATAAGTGATGCTGCTTGGGAACTTGGGTTTGATAAAAAAGTTATGTTCCATATTAGCTGAGTAGCTTTTGACATTTATATTTGATCCATACTAGATAAAATGCTGGCATTTTGATTTATTCATCGATTAAGTTTTGCTGGGATACAAAATGGTTTGTTTTTAGATAACTTCAAATTTTTGTGAGAATGTTCAATATTTTAGTTGCCCCACTACCATAAATATTTTATTCTCGTATCTGATAATCAGTTTCAAGATATCTTTTTGTCAATCAGTGTATATGTCTATTGAAAATCAAGTTATTTATATCTGCTTTTTATTAATAATGATGCAGTCAAATTGAAATGATTTTGAGGAAATTTGTTTATGAATGTTTGTTCAATTAAATTTTTATCTGCGTATGTTTCTGTATTTAGAAATCATGTGTACTATTTAGGATGAACAAATTAATAATTGAACTGAAACATTGTGAAAACTGTGATAATTTATTGTACATATGGTGTGAAATAAAATACTGAAATTCTGTTGGTACATTTATTTATGATAAACAATTTGATACACAAATGTCATGCCTGCCTCATCATGGCTCATGCATGGGGAGGGGATTTTATATTAAACATTAGTGAGCCTTATAATATGAGGTTCAGGTAAAGTAGTTAATTAAATATAATTCTTTGATACCAGATTTGATTAAAAGATGTGTACATTGCATCGATTTACGACACAGTTGTGGTCAAAGCCTAAAATGTTGAAAACCAAACAACTGTCCAAAAGGTTGAAGAGCAAATTCAAAAATGACCAAAAGGGGTAAAGCCAAAACCATCAAAACAGTTAACCTGAAATGCATATGTTTGAATGTAAAATGGTTGCTCTGTAAGGATTAGTTACTGAGCAAGAGATGTAATCATAAGTCTTGAAAACATGAAATGAAGTCAAATTTACATATTGTTACTATATTATGTACAAGACATGTAGCTGACAAAAAAACAGCTTTAAGACTTCTGCAAATGATTTTTTTTGCAGTTTTATTACAATACAGTACATTTCAGATCATGATCAGATATGTCCTAAAAATCAATTATCAGTCAAACTTTTGGACACAAATCTTCCACATATCAAACAGCCATATTCATATATATTAGATGTCATATTTTATGAAAAAATCATTGAGTCACACAAAAGTCATGCACCTATATATGAGACTTTAGATTTCATTTCATTCATTAGATTGTTCTTATCAAAATAACAACTTCTGCCATCTTCAGCACCACTACCTTTGGTACCTTTCTCTGTAAAATAAATCAAGTACACTATATAAACTAAAGAAATGCATCAGGGATTTAGAAAGTATGACTATGGGTTCTTAAATGGCATGCTGTATTGACTTTGAGAACAACGCCAGGCTTGAAACACAACAATTATGACCTTGGTATAGTTCTGTGAAAAATATAAACAAATATAATGCCTACCCATGTTACAATACTTTTGCAGATCCTATTTTAAACAAATGTTAGGCTGAATAATAATTGACCAATATGTTTTAAATTAGCAAAAATCTCAAAATTTTATCTTTGTAATTACCAGAAAATCATCTTGACTTGTATGTAATTTACAGTCCAGTCCTGAATACTCTTATTAGGACAGTATTATCTAGATTCAGATTAATTGTCAGATAAGGTTTTTTTCCTCAAGATATACATGTGAATGGTATGATTTCCAGGTAAATCTGATCCTGCAAGTGTTGGTGAGTTGGCTTCAAATGTATCCAATCCTATCTCAGTACACTGAAGTCCCCATTTCAACAATAAGTACTCTATGCTTCTAGATGAACTTTTAACATGAAAAGAGAATTACACCAATTTTCACAAAGTTATATCATTTCATTAACATACCAACACCTTTGATGTTTAACCTATACAAATGAAAATTTAGACCAATGCATTAGGTACACGTGTATTTGAGTTTTCTATTTCATACTGGTAGTTTTATGTGAGTTCTCTCTCTTTTGATTTTCTCTTAATGCTCTGCAATAGGGAATTTATTTTTTTTAAATATTTCCAGTCCATATATCCTGAAAAAATACTGTATAACTGTGTCAGTACTTTAGATGAATGTTTTTATATTAGAAAATATAATATTTTGTTTAGTTTAGTTGGGGTTTTACACCGTTTTCAGCACATTTGGCAGCAGCCAGTTTTTAGTTTTTATTGGTGGAGGAAGCCGAAACTCACAACCTCAGCGATGACAGACTAGTGATCATTAGTAGTCATGACGAACTACCTAGATCACTCGGCATATGGAAGTTAAAAGGGTCAAAAGAACACACATGACTATAGTACAATTAATAAATATTAATCATTTCACTACAAAAATATAAATTTTTCTTTTCATTCTATTGATAAATACCTTCTTTCTTGGTAGGTACACCAAACTTCAGCCTTCGGATTCTTCTCCATAATGAAAGCAACTGTTACAATTATATCTTCAAAATCTGAAAAAAAATCAATGTGTAATAAACTAGAAATGTGTTTTTAAAGTGAAACATTTCCCACCCCTTCTCCCTAAAAACAAGTAATGTGATTTTTTGTCATGGATGAAAAAGATAAAATTAACATTCTAAAAAAAAACAAAACACATTTTGACCTTGAGTTTAAAGGGAAAGGTCACATACATAGTAATATGCAATGCAATATCTATATGCTAAATAAACAGAAAGAAGGCACTGACAAAAAAAAATTAAGCAAGACTATGAGAATGCACTCATATGAAAGAAAGTGTAGCAAAGACATGTGAAACTCCAGTTGTTCTAAAATATGAATTCATTATAGACACTATTGACTGTTGCAAAGCATATCATTAGATAGATTTAACAGTAACTTTTAATTTACAGGTATATTTAGAATATGATACCAGAAAATCTCCTGTAACAACCCATACTATTATGGTATACTTTAATTTTATTTATTTATTTATTTATTTAGTTGGGGTTTAACGCAGTTTTCAGCACATTTGGCCATTTCGTGGCGGCCAGTTTTTGTTGGTGGAGGAAGCCAGAGTACCCGGAGAGAACCACCGACCTTCGGTAGGAAAATTGGCAATCCTTGTCAATTAAGATCGGAGTCGAACACACCCCGCCACAGGTGAGATTCGAACTCACAACCCCAGCGCTGACAGGCTAGTGATCATCAGTAGTCATGATGAACTACCTAGACCACTCGGCCACCGAGGCCCCTACTTTAATTTTACATTTTTAGTTTATTTTTAGTTTATGATTAAACTAATTTGCCATAACAGTGCTCTGGCCTGTGTCCAACCATGCAATCTGGTAAATGATGATGGTTTTATAACAAGAAGAAGATTGCTACATGTATCCATATGACCCTTGCCACAGAGAAAAGTCGAAGCCCCACAAAATGTGTATTATTGAAATGGTGGCACAGTATGATATCGACACATAATTAAAAAATAATTGCAGTACAATACAAATAAAAATTTGTAAAAAAAAGTGTTCCTGTAGTGTTCCTCACCTTTATTATCAAAGAAGCAATCTGATCCCAAAATAATATCTATAGGCTGCAGATCTATGACTGTGTGTGAAAAGTGTCCCCATTTAATACCTATCACCGGTACCTCTGTCAGGCTGTTAGCATCACATGATTTGTGGCAGTTGTCAAGGCATTCTGGGTAATCTGAACTGTCACTTAGTATTATATTTGCCCCACATTTTGCTGCTACAATACCAGGGAGAGATGTTCCAGCTCCTAACTGCAAATAAAAGGCTTCAAGCATTGGATCAATATTTCTGTTTGAAGTAAAATATATATATACTCAGATGTGTTGATTGTTAGTATCGGTGTGTCCTATTTTTTATGTCGACTACTTATATTCATAATCACCCATGCCTACACAGATTTATGAGATCACATATTACATTCATAATACATATAAAATTAACCTAAAATGCATAGTTTTAAATGTGCATATCCTAAGTCAGAAACGAATAATTTGTGACATTTTTTGTCTAGTTATTTGTTTTACAACTTTCAAAAATAAATTTGAATTTTGCTAGTCTGTCCAATGTATAACCTTGACCTTCAAAATGGCTACATGTTAACAGAAATGTATTAGTATATTACATGTAGCCTTTCTACTTAAAAAATGAAACTTTATTAATAAGTACATGAAAACATTTTTCTTATTATTTCCAGTGTAAATATTATACAATTACTGTCTTTTGATGAGGTAAATATGTGGAGTTACTGACTTTTGAAAAACTGTTATTCTAAAACTAAAAATACACTGAGAATTATTTTTGGCAAAAGCATGTGGTGTTTACCGTGGATTTCAAAGTCAATATCAATTTTCTCCTGAGTCAATTGCCTCTGTTATTGACTTAATGCTACATTTACATTTCTATTAGTATAAACATATATTATAGAATAATCATAATTATTCTAAAAAAACTTCGTTACTAAAATGGTGAAAAATGGTTACAAAATATTGCCAAGTTCTTTGTATCTGTGATCAAAGTTTGAAGTTGCTAAAAAGACTCACTATACTGACATTTCCTTAGGATCCTTAGGATCCTCTATACTGTTACCTTATCTTATGAATGTCAGATGTTGTTCTGGAGTTATGTCGCCTTGTCCATAAAAAAACCAAATATGCACGAAAAATCAGAAAATTAGCAATTTTCAGGTAAATTAAATAAAATGCTCCGCTGGGCGCAGCTAGATACGACCGCAGATGTCGAACCCTGAATAGTTGGGGCAATTATGAACACAACATTCAAGCTTGATACAATACTGAATTTGGATTGTGAATAAATATTTGACACAGAATGAATGTTGTCTAAGAACTTAAAAATTTTTAATTTACCTATTCAAACCATATCAGTATTATTTGTTTTTATATATAAATCAGAAATAACCAATTTAAAATTGGGCACACATATCAATTTCTTGCTATTGCGCAATACTGTGCAATTGAAGATTTCTTGCTATTACGCAATACTGTACAATTGAAAATTTCTTGAAATATTTGACACATAATAGGTTTCTGACACAGAATAACTGAAATCAAAGAACTTAGAATTGGTCATATGATTTCAATTTATATTCAATTTTTTGCTTTTTGTGCAATACAATATGCTTTGGAGAATTGACCCCCCCCCAAAAAAAAAATAATAATTTACCCCTTTTTTTAACTTTTGTGGAATACACTATGAAGTTGCACATTGACCCCCCCCCTCCCAAAAAAAAAAAAAAAAACAATAAAATTTATTGTAACCCTCCCTTTTTTTGCTAAAAAAAATTTGAAATTTTCTTTTTAATTTATGAAATATGAAATGAGAAAAAAATTGCGCCCTCCCCAATTTCTCATTTACCCCCCCCCCTAAATTTTGTTTTCAACCCCCCCCCCCCATTTCTTTATACTTTGCAACCATAACAGCCCATTTAAATACACCATAACATATTAAAATAGAAAATGACATCATAGTCATGGATGGCAAATTTTAAATATACATAATTTAAAAGCAGTTTAGATAAGATAAACAAAAAAGCTTCATCGGCACATTTTATATTGGCAAATTTCCAATGGAATTTGTTAATAATAAAGTTTTGATAACAGGGCACACATATCAATTTCTTGCTATTGCACAATACTGTGCAATTGAAAATTTCTTGAAATATTTGACACATAATAGGTTTCTGACACAGAATAACTGAAATCAAAGAACTTAGAATTGGTCATATGATTTGAATTTATATTCAATTTTTTGCTTCTTGTGCAATACAATATGCTGTGGAGAATTGCCCCCCTCCCCCCCAAAAAAAATAATTTACCCCTTTTTTAGCTTTAATTTTGGACCAACTTGAAAACTGGGCCCATAATAAAAAAACTAAGTACATGTTTAGATTCAGCATATCAAAGAACCCCAAGAATTCAATTTTTGTTAAAATCAAACTAAGTTTAATTTTGGGCCCTTTGGACCTTAATGTAGACCAATTTGAAAACGGGACCAAAAATTAAGAATCTAAATGCACGGTTAGATTCGGCATATCAAAGAACCCCAATAGGTTAATTTTCGATGAAATCAAACAAAGTTTAATTTTGGACCCTTTTGGCCCCTAATTCCTAAACTGTTGGGACCAAAACTCCAAAAATCAATCCCAACCGTCCTTTTGTGGTCATAAACCTTGTGTTTAAATTTCATAGATTTCTATTTACTTATACTAAAGTTATTGTGCAAAAACCAAGAAAAATGCTTATTTGGGCCCTTTTTTAGCCCCTAATTCCTAAACTGTTGGGACCAAAACTCCCAAAAACAATCCCAACCTTCCTTTTGTGGTCATAAACCTTGTGTTAAAATTTCATAGATTTCTATTTACTTATACTAGAGTTATTGTGCGAAAACCAAGAAAAATGCTTATTGGGCCCTTTTTTGGCCCCCAATTCTTAAACTGTTGGGACCAAAACTCATAAAAATCAATCCAAACCTTCCTTTTGTGGTCATAAACCTTGTGTTTAAATTTCATAGATTTCTATTAACTTATACTAAAGTTATGGTGCGAAAACCAAATGTCTTCGGACGACGACACTGACGATGGACGACGACGACGACGACGACGACGCCAACGTCATACCAATATACGACCGCAAAAATTTTGCGGTCGTATAAAAATGTGTCGACTTCGATGGGTTCAATATATCTTGTTAAAATTTGAAACATACTTTGTTAAGATAAGTATCTTTCAATGGTCAACTGCTAATCAATGCTAAACATGTAGCTGCAACTCCTCCTTTCTGTTTTAATTTAATGAAGTTTACACTTGACTTAACGAAAAACGTCAAGTAAAAAGTCTATTTCATATATTATTAAAGCATTGTTTAAAAATGAAAGGGAGTGAGAGCAAGCACATATGGGTCTGTAATGCATCTTTATTACAAAGTACATTTAGAATCTGACAATGTATAAAATAACTTTATATGTACCTCAAGGATAGTTTTTCTTTTTACAGACAACCTATGATGCCAAATGAATTGTGCCAGAACTGGAGCACATGGCCATACATACATCCCATAATTCCCTTCCAAGACCTGAAACAACAAACAACTTTCTAAACTTTTATTATTATTTTCTCTCCCAAGTGGTGAGATTAGGGCCAGAGATTTTACAAGGTGGAATAAAAAAACCAGTGGTTACTTCCAACAGAGATCATGTTATATTATAAACAATATCATTTAGAAATGAATATCCTTAAAATGTTAGTACATTTTTCACATGAACCTGAGGTTGGGAATAACCCCTAATTGGGATATAATACCCCAATTGGAGTATAACGGTATATCCCAATTGGGGTATCTAGAGACTTTTAGAGTTGTTATTCTTTTATTGTGTATTTGCACAGCTTTTTTCTCTCAAAACTTTTTCGGCCCAATAAACTGTTTATGATATGAACTAGATAGAATGAAATTGTATTTAAAAGAAACAAAGCAATATTAAAAAGCTATTATACCTATTTTAGAAGTTATATAAACACTATGATACTTGCATTTATAATAATAATCGTTCTTAAATGAGCCTTTTAAAAATATTTTTTAACAAATTTAAGTGAAATACAAAAGTAATTAAAGATGTTAATTTTCAGAGTTTGCCCAGCTTCCATTTAGGCTGTTAAAAGAGAACTAATCCAATTTCTTTTTTTTAAAACCATACCAAAACAAAGTAATGATAATTGATTTAAAATTTCTTTGAGATAAAAAGATAGAAAATACTAAGAATAGTGTTTGTTCTTTTGA
This sequence comes from Mytilisepta virgata, assembly GCA_028015205.1. Taxonomy (NCBI): domain Eukaryota; kingdom Metazoa; phylum Mollusca; class Bivalvia; order Mytilida; family Mytilidae; genus Mytilisepta; species Mytilisepta virgata. Next base: position 115,342,817 of record CM051521.1, read on the forward strand.
TTTATTGTCAACTTAAGATGACTAACAATCAAATACATGTATAAGAGTAGACAATATTTGGCATTCACAGAGAGTGACATTAAACTTTGATTGGATTAAAGTTACACGCAGTAATCTATTACAGTGCAAGTGATATAATTTTAACAGATATGCAAGCGGTTTTATATTTAACAAATAATTTCCGTTCACGAGTAAAACATTAATGAATGCCAGCAAGTTTTCATGTAGATACTCCAATTAGGGTATTATATCCCAATTAGGGGTTATTCCCAACCTGTTATTAAAATGTGATAAAGAGGAGGAGTGAGTTACTAATAGAACTGTAAATATGCCCTTCATGGGCCCATTAATTGGTTCATAAATCTTCTTCTATAACTATAACCTCTGGAATAAAAACTTCTAACTGTCCATTTTCTGAAACAAATTTAAAGTGTCTCTTCGCTTTTTTTCTCTCAGAACCCAACATCTGGTTACATCCCTTGACGTAAGATAAGTTTTAATATTTTATCTTTCGTTAAGTTGTTTGCGATTGGTGGAGAAATTTCCTTCAACCAATACACTAGAAGCTTGTAAAGATAGGTTGTTGTCGAACACTTTTCTACCTTTAATTTCAAAAGAACGTCATAGGAGATGCTGAGAGGCAAAGTCAAAGTGTTATAATCTTGATATATATAATCTTTTTTTTTTTCAGGGCCCCATTGCTTAGAAAACGGATATTTGAAAACTATTCTAAGGGAGATTTTTCAGGACTTACTACAGTAATCCGTTAAAAATTAAATATGAAATTATCACATTTTCACATTTTTTAGGGATACAGTACCATACACACCTTTCTTTAGCATACAGTAGTGATAGAAAGAGGAAAATTCTTGTCACTGTCTGGCTATTCAACAATTGGTACGAGGTGGCATGATATCTTGATATATTCACATAAATATGCAAAAACAAAACGTATCAAAATAATTAGTGTACCAATATCATACAATAAATTCTCGAAAAAAAAATCGAGAACATGCTTCACTCATCGTCCCTTGGTACCACTTGTAGGTTAGTAACACATATGACATCTGAATTTCTGCCTAAAGTAAATTGTTAATGTTTAGCGGGACAAATAGAAAACTGATGGGTATTGTCTCTTTCGGAGTAGAGAACATTCTCCTTTGTTGTAGACAGACTCGGAACGATGTACGCTTGAGTACAGTCTTAATTAGATATAGTTTTGTGTACAATAATTATACTTAATGTTTGCCATCATAAGAATAATGACTTAATAATATATCGTATGTGTTGTACATGTATGTTTCTAAATCATAAATCTTTGTTTTTTGACAGAAGAATTTTTTATGATGCTCTTTTATAGGCAGTGATTTTAGATATAAATAAAGTGATGCCTATTAAAGCAGGTTTTACATACATGTGATATCCCACGCATTATGCGTGAGAGTCACGAATTTTGGACCAATCTCACGCCCCCACGCGTGGGCAACGATTTCTCACGCATACCTAAACTTCCATGGAAAAATAAAATGTTTACAAAAGCCACACAGCTTTAAGTTTAAATGGTAAATGGATATTTTTCTTTTAAAAATTGTCCTTGACATGAAAAATACAGAAATGTTTGTTAATTCATTCGTATTTCATATTGAAATTAGCATGTGAAAGCTAACTTGTGTCCTTGAATAGCGATTGACGTCGGTAAACTTGTCATTATACATAAGTAAACAATGTTGAGTTATCTCCCTTGTTTAGACTAATTTCAGAAAGTTGTTAATAAAAATATTTTTTGCTATGCACATTGTTAAAAAATTGAATAAATTGAATATATTTCACTATTGTTTGTTTGTTTTAAAGACAATTGTCCTATTTAGAAATAAGAATAAAAGATTTGAAAAACATTAAAATAAGTTAACACTAAATTACAGAACATTGATAACATGTACATTTCTGCATAAGTAGTGATGATTAAATACCATCCGCAAGACCTAAATAGGTAGTCAAGGACGTTAAAAAACTGCCCAGCGCATGATTAAATGGATTATTTTTCACATGATATTTGAGAATATTTTAGTTTTAAAGCTTATATTTTGAGGTCAATAAAGTCTCACCCAAAATTACCCAATCTCATCCATAAATGAGCAAAATCTCACCCATACCCATTTTAAGTTTGTCACATGTATGTGTTTTACAGTATACATATCTCCATCTATCTTTTCACTTTTATGATGTGCTGTATAAAAAGTTCACTCAATATTGAAATTTTCATGAAACTACATTGTATGGGTATTTTTTCAATTATATTTTGGCATTATTTAATCCTTCTTGTTCATTACCTTGTAGAAATTTTGTCAATGATTCTTGTATCCTGTTTTAGCACTCGCGACACATATTCCATATAATTTTAGATATGAAAAGTATTATACTTACCAATTTTTTTTCAGGTATCAGCAGATTCTCACAAATTTGCAAATGGAATTTAAGGAGTTTATCATTCATGACAGAATCATATAGTATGGTAAAGTTAATTTACTCAAGTTTAAAATATCTATACAGTTGACATTCAATTTATAAGCTATATATGTTCTTTTAATTGCATTGTAATGTTTTGTTATTGTACTGTTTGTGTTATGCTCTTTATGGGCCCTATAATTTGGAAAATAAAACTTATTATTATTATTATTATTATTATGCTACTATATTGAAATATGAACACAAAATGATAAAACAAATTTTTTGTACATTGCCATTTTATAACAATAAGGGAAAGAAAACAAGAAATTTAACTGAACAAGGTCTAAAGACTAATAAAACCAATAAGTTATTGGATAATGTACCATACCTACACATGCGTAGCAGTGTCGAAATAGGAATCACAATCCATTGTCTTGCTTCATTGTCGTCTATTTCACAACCAGAAAATTTTCATTAACTAATGCCATTATGTTCATCCTTTTTTGCCATCACTTTGCATCTGTCGTCTGTCTTCATTTCACATTTTCATCTTCTTCTCTGAAACCACCGGTCCAAATTGAACCAAACTTGGCAGGAATGTTAATTGGATGGTTCTGTACAAAAGTTATGTTTTTTGTGCTTATTGGATATTCAACATGGCTACCAGGGGCAGATAATTCATTCTAATTGGACTTATCTTCAAAGCTCTTCTTGTCAGAAACTACTGAGCCAATTGAATTGATTTGTTGCATGAATGATCCTTAGATGAACCTCTATAAAATTATGTTTTTTGTGCCAGACTAAGTTTAACATTGGACCCTATGGGAAAATTTGTATAAAGATCTTGTCATAAATTACATTTTGTACCAAGCCAATTGAAATGTTTTTATGTATGAACAAGCTTATTGTCAGAAACTACCAAGCCAATTGAAATGTTTTTGATGTGTGAATGATCATTTGATAGACCACTAAGAATTTATGTTTTATGTGCCGATCGGAAATTCAAGGTGGTTGCCACAACCGGACTTAGTTTAACACTGGATCCTATGGGGAAATTTGTACAAAGGTCTTCTTGTCAGAAACTACCAAGCCAATTGAAATGTTTTTGATGTTTGAATGATCATTTGATAGACCACTACAAAATGTATGTTTTTTGTGCCGATTGGAAATTCAAGATGGCCACCACAGCCAGACTTAGTTTAACATTGGACCCTATGGGGAAATTTGTATAAAGGTCGTCTTGTCGGAAAATACTAAGCCAATTGAAATGTTTTGTTGCATGAAGATCCTTGGATAAATGTCTGCTACAAAAGTTATGTTTTCATTTTTAACATTGGACACTGGAAGAATTCTTTACATATCTTATCTAGAAGTGCTGGACACTGTAGAACAATTCCTTACAGATCTTATCTAGAAGCGCTTTGTTAGTTGTGGTCACCTAAAATCCAGGTGAGTGATTCAGGCTCCATGGAGCCTCTGGTTTATTATTTTAATCAGAAGGATTTTAGGGGTTTCAATATCAAAACATGACTAATTTTTTACAGAATTATTATGAAGTGTAATAAGGGGAGACAACTCAAACAGAGTTAGGTTGAGTTGTAAAACATCTTGTGTTGGATTAAGATATTGTTCATCAGTTTCACATTGGTTTTTTTTCCAATCTATTTTGTCATAAAATTGTATTTAAGGAGATAACTCCGAAAGTGATAGGTTATCACTTTAACAATGGCCAGCTGTAATAAAGTCTTGTAAGAGTCTGTTCATCTAATTTACATTGGTTTTCTGGTTAACCTGTTTTTTTCATAAGTAATTGAAGTTAATCAGAGTAGTAAGGAGTTAATTCAATAAAATTCAGTCTATAACTATAATGTTTAAAGGGAGGAAGCAGCACTAGTGTTCACGGAAAACTCAAACCTAACTTTTACTGCTTAGATAAATTATGTATGAGTTTGTGACTTTTGTACGTTAAGTAATACATTTACAGTGTATTATTTTTTTTTATGCCAAAATGTCAAACAATATTTTCTTCATTGTAAGAAAACAATTATAAAATTGCATTTCTCATAAATATTACAATTTTCCAATTTTTTTGATCATGAAAATTTTATGGTTAAGTTTTCCTCTAAAGTGAACATGTACAAACACAAAAATGTATTTAAAGTTAGAAAATTATAAATAGGCTATATAGCTACATATCATTAAGGACAGAGTGAGATGGAAGAAATTCAACATGGAGACAAATCTTGACTAAAAATTTAGACTACATCAGATGTATGTATGATATTAATTATGAAAGGTAAATCATTCTTGTGTACTACAATTATTGTAAAATATTTTTAGAAACCTGTTGAAAAATCAATTATAAAGAAATTAACAGAGGCATTCAAGCCACAACATTTAGAAGTAATTAATGAAAGTTACATGCATAATGTACCAAAAGGTAAGTGAAATTGTATCCTGTAGTGCCGTAAATGGCCATATCGGTATATTGATATCAAAAATATGAACTTAAAATGACATACAAAACAAAGCTGATTTAAATATCTCAACGAGAAAAACATGAATCCTATCTTAGTATCAAATAAATACACTCAACAGAAAAAAACATGAAAAATATCTTTTATTTAGAAGTTTAATATTATTTAATATTCTTTTTAGAAAAGGGAATACAAGCATTTCCATATATATTTCAACAGTTACTGTATATTAATATATGTAATTTTAATACCAATCTGCTTTTTACTTTATAGGTTCAGAAAGTCATTTCAAAGTTGTAGTCATATCAGACATATTTGATGGCCAACCACTTATAAAGGTTAGGAATATTTCATTGATATTTTGAGAGCCTTAGAGCTAAATAAATAATAAAAATAAACTATGTTGCATTGTATCACCTACTTGAAATAAATCATATATTACTAATATTATGAAGATGTGATGTTTGCTGTTTTATACATATGTGTGTATAAATAGATCAAATGACAAAGGGTCAGGGAGATGTTGAATGGGCTTAAACTACAGTAAATCAAACATAAAATGATCGAAAAATTAAAAGTAGAAGGTTGAACATTTCAGCTGACTAGTCTTCATAAAAAAAGAGATGTTAACAGTTCTAAATCTCAATAATGACTAAATATGTGTTTGTAATAAAACATATAGAGATCAACAGATTTTTTCTTTTTGGAAATATAGTAACAGCTATAATATATAATTGGCATGACAAAAAAAGTGGAGCAGGTGATGTTCACTACTGTCTACAAGTTATATTTGGACTCTAATACCAGTATATGTTACAGTGAAAATGTGTCTCAGACAGAGATTAATATACATGTATATATTGAAACTTTCTTGCTCCTGTGCAGACTGCATGGTGATTCTTTATTTTAAATGTCTAAAGACTATTATTTACAATGTTCATTCTATATTTAAAGACAAAAGATTAAGTTTTTTATGTAAACTTGGTAAATTTTTTGTAATTGTAGTCACAGAAACAATATTTCTCCAGTGTTAGAAAATATCAGTTTTTGTATTCATGAAAAAAGTGAACAACTTTTTCTTTCAAGTCACTTTAGGATTGAACATATTACTGTAAAATTGTAATAAATACAGATGTGAGATAAGAATTGTAAGGTATTTTACTTACCATGGACAGATGTAGCAATTTTATTAAACTGAATCATTTTAATTTTTTTTTTAATTAGAGACATAGAATGATTAATGAAAATTTGGCAGAAGAACTTCAAGGAGTTGTTCATGCACTGTCAATAGTGGTTTGTATTTTTTATTCATCTGAATCCAGTAAAACAAGTTGTTAAACAGGCAGTCTACATTTTTATAATCTGTAAAAAAAATATTATAGGGAGCCTTTTTTTCCAATCTGTCTGTCCTTCAGATTATCTGTCCACTTCACATGTCCAGATGCCTGTTTGTGAAAACTGAATGATAACTCTCCAGTACTTTAATAAATCACTAAAACATTGTGCAATGATTATAACACAAAGGCAGATAATATGAAGAAGCATATCTCTTTTAAGTATTAACAAGTAACAGGTAATTGAAAACTTTGAAAATGACTCTTAGGGGCTGTTTAGTATTTATCAAACTACTGGGCTGGTGCAGTCTTTTTTTCATTTCTATAAAATAAAATTTCCCAGATAACAGGTCTGATAAAAAAAATATTATTGCCCAGTATAATCTATTCAGGTTCACTTTACATTCCTCAGAGGAAATAAATTGTTAAAGTGTAATAAGGGATGCACTTTTGAAAGTAATAAGTCTACAAAATTTCCATTAAAATGTTCTTGTCCAGTACAAGTATCTTCATGCCAAATCAGTGTAGGAAGTGGAAAATGTTGGTGCCCAGTGCAGAGGTGTTTACTATTACGGAATTTCCGTAATTGTCCCAGATTTTAGGATTACAAAATTACGTCTGGAAATTAAGCTTTCCGGTTTTGTATCAACATTTTTTTTATTCCCGGCCATGTAAATGCTTTGTAATTGCACTTGATTTTCCAGTTATGAAAAGTGTTTTAACGACATTGATGATGAATACTCGTATTGTTTCTAGACTTAACACAATATAAGATGCTTTGATGGCAGGTCATCATGTTTCTCTATGGTAGTTTTCATGCTGAAATTTGAGATTACTGACAAAGGGACAAAATTACTGACAAAAATCATTAACATTACTGAAAACACCAGAAAGGGGTAAACACCTCTGCCAGTATGCAATTGTACCAGGCCAGTAGTTTAATAAGTATTGAGAATCATCATGACATTACTAGTGTATACTTAGTGATAGACAATTCAGAATATAATTCATGGTTTATTGATCACACTTTATGTGACTGTTTTTTTCAAGTTGAAGTTTAAGGTATAAAATTGTACTCAGTATTGTAAATAGATGTTGTTTTTGGTATTGTTGATATACATAATGATAAGGGGAAAAAAGAATAATAATAATAACAATAAAAAGAATAGTTTTGTTATTTGTTCCACAGAAACTGGAAATGTGATTTATGAAGAAATTAATGTTAACAGCTATATTTGTTAAGACTACATAAATGCACTTCCTGTATATCCAAATTATCGAATTACATATTTACTGCATCAGAATTCTTGTTCAAGAATATTTATTATAATACAATCTTAAGAAAATACTTTCTGTGTTTCTTGTCATAATAATTGAGAGAATGATGACATTTTCTTTTTTGAAGGGAAGTTATTTGATCACATGTCAACTGGAAAACAACTGTTCATATTGGATATAATGATAGAATGACAAACAGAAAGAAAAAATACACCATTTTGTTATTCATAATTATTTCTTTTAAAAGAACTATCTACATTCAGTGGGGGTAAATTATATTTTGTATCATCACATCACAGGTAAAAAATATGCTTTAAAAAGTAGTCACGTTTTTTTTCAAAATTTATAATATTGGTCAATGTCTGGAAGTTATTGATCATTACTATAGTGTTCAGTATTTTTCGTGAAGCAAACTCAGAAATGTATACCTGATCATAGTACTATCACAGATTGCAGCAGTGGTTATTATTTTCTTGAAGTAAAATTTATATGAGTCACATTTTATTGCTTTAAGGATGTACACCTCTGAGAAGCCCAAAATTTCTAGTATTAAACCTTTTTTCTTAACCTAATTTTTGGGTTTATATGACTGTAAGAAAGTAATTTATGAAGAAAATTCATGGTGGATTTCTTTTTTTGCTACGGTCATTTGAAAGTACCCCATTTTTGATGATTTTCCCATTTTTCATCAATTTTTACCCATATTTGGGCTACTATCATGAAAAAAATCAAAGTTCCTCTATTAAACTTTTTTTCATACTTTCCCTAAAGATGAAGTGGACCAATCTGAATAAATCTAACTTAAAAAACTATAGGTAGGTGTTAATATAAGAAAGTTTTATAAAATTTTGTTGTGTTTTCGTGTCAAAATGACCATGCAGTCAATTTTGTAAATTTTGGGTTTTTCTTTTTTTTTTAGAACAAAGAGCATATAATTTCAATTTCTTTGTTATAAATGATTGAAAAAATACATATTAAAGAATTTAAAAAAAAATATTGGTATGGATGTACATATTTTTGGTAAAGTCATATTTTCTCAACATTTTGGCTGATGACACTGACCAGATTGGTTATAAAATTTGAAAATTTTATTACACAAAAACTACTTATTGTAAGTACATAATTTTTTCACAGAGTTTACTTGAATTATAATATTTTTTGAATTCATTAATATTTTCTACTTGTATCACATGTTTTGGAAATAATTCACGAACGAGATTTCCACAAGACTGAAACATCAGAAGGATACATCCTTAAGACTAGTTTGAAAATAAATGAAAATTGATATTTTTGATAAGTGTTTTCTTACACTCTGTTTCAATGTTTTTACAGGCAAAGACACCTAAACAGTGGGAAGATTCAGGTCAGATTATAGGTGAATCACCACCATGTAGAGGGGGATCTGGATTGTGATATAAACATTCTTAGGATATTTTTGTATATTATTTATGTGTATGAATAAAATGTTTGCTATAAACTTGAAGTGAGTGAAGTTGAAGGAACGCACTCGGAAACAGATTTATTCTGCTGTGATAAAGGAGAATGTTGAAAAAATAAAGTAATGAATAGTAGGGAAATCCATCTTTTGAAAAATAAATCAACTTTTAATTGAAGGCAAGGAAAATTGAAAATTCACTGAATATAAAATTTTTGATTACTGATGTTTGGCTCTGAGTACCACTGAAGAGAAAGGAGTATGGATGTTCCTCCCTGATATTTGTTCACTTTTTCTAGGCATCTGTGATGGCTCAACCCATAGAGCTGTCTACTGTGTCTCCAGGTGGCAGATAGGGGAGACCCTCTCATTGGGTGGGTTGTCTGGTAATAAAATGGAAAGCCTGACCATTGACCGCACTCCTTGCACCCTAAAGACCCCTTCTGTAGTTTTCGATAAAAGGTAGGCTAATGCCCCTACATGGGGCTGAATTATTTGACCCTAGCCATCTATCCACCCTTTTACAGTGGCAGTCAAAATTGGTTCCCCTCTGTGTCCAGCCACACCCCTATTTGAATTGTATTTGATAAATTGTTGAACTGGTTCTCGTCCTGAAGAAGGATGAAATATTTGTCACTGAATGATCAATTTGTTTACTTTTTGGGCCATTTTCAGAACTAGGCAAAAGGGGCCATTTTCAAAAAGTGTCTAATGTTTTTCAAAATCTATAACGACAAAGAATGGTATTTATCCTCTTAAGATCTGCTTATAAATACTACAAAATTAACTAAAAAACATAGCTTTTGGAGACCGTTTTAACACAAATTTGCTATTTCTAGGTCTTTAAGACAGTTGTACAACACAAAAGAACCAAGCAAATTTTGGTTGTAAATGAATACTTATATCCCCTTTTATATAACATGTTTTGATTTTGAGCGTCTTATTACAACATTCCAACAAATGACATGAAATCCCTAAAAATAGTCCAAAACCATAACTTTCACTGGTTGAACCACTAGTTTCATATTCATAGCAATGAAGTGAGAAATAATGTTTCGTACTTCTTGGTACTCCCAAAGGCTGCTAATATATACTTTACAACACTCCAAAATGTTTATTCAAAAGTGGGATGTTTAGAATATATCTGCTTTTCAAGACATTGTACTTCTGATACCCTGTATAACCCCTCATAACAAGACTATCATACTTGACAGCAAACCTCTGCAATTTTCAACTATTTTAATTAAACAAAAATATAAATGTATTTTAGTTCAATAATTCAGAATCCATATATTTACAGCTGTAAGCATAATTTAGATATCAATATTATTCTTACACAAGGACGGGTGAGAAATAAAATATCTATAATATCAAAACACCAAACCATTTCTTAGTTATTCTATGTTAAATTTATTGGATATTCACATACCTGATAATAGAATACTCCTTCTAATTGGATAGGACTTTCTTCTAAAATTGGTGACAATGTCATTATAATAGAATATTTTTGTTTCTGTGTACAAGAAATAACCTCTTGGGTCAACAAATTTTCTTTTAAGAAGACAATTTTCATTATATTTGAACACATTTGTTTTGTCAAATGACCTAGTTCACTTTACAAATTCAAATAAATGCCAATAGATTGAAATATGCCGAAAGACAACACTAAATGCACATCAAATTATATAAAATTAAATTGAAGGCTGATTTTTGTCAGAATTGTTGTTTCTGTCTAATAGAATATGGATAATGGGATATTTGTTGTTGACATTTTTAATATCCAATTAGCAGCAGTCTACTGTATATGCACAGAATGACCATCTAAGAAGCCAATTGATGGAGATATTAAACTATAATAACACAGACGGATGTAGTTGGTGTAGACATTCCACAATTACACTTTGTGGAAAAGTAAGGACAATCTTTTTCACAGCGATATATTATATATAAATGTTTTTTCTTCAAAATAATTGCTTCAGGCCAGTCTTAAAATATTATCTTTTTGCGGTAGCCCAACCAATACTTATGAGGTTAGGGTAGGTATTTAAAAAAAAAAATCACATTGATGATTAAATTCATGAGTCCATTTAAACAACAAAAAATCATGTGACTGCTGAAATTGTTAAATTGAAAAAAAAGAATTTTAAACCTGCAAGGTAAATACAATTTTTTGTGTTGGGCCAATTTTGAAGAGGCAGGTGGGCTACAGCAAATAAACACAATTTTAATGTAAACCTTATCACATAGATAATACACACAAAGAAATTTACAAATTTTAAAGTAATACCAAATTAGATCTCTGTTGTTATATTCTCCTCTTTTCTGTTAAATCTGACAATAGGGTCTGGTGTTGTTGCTATTTCCCTTGTCTCATTAACAACTCTTGACCTGTCTTCGGATATAGAATTGTCTCGTTCTTGTACAGGTGCTCTATACTTGTAGAAGTACCCCACAACAACAAACACAATAAGATCAACAAACATCAGTATTCCCAGCAAAAAGAATAAATTTTCCATCTTTCCATAATTTACTTCATCAGGAAACCAAGAATCTTAAAGATGAAAAAAAGAGAAACATTCTGGTGTAACTGTTTCAGTTTGAAAATAAATGGTTATAGTGCTTCGTTGCAATTAGAGGTCGAAAAAGAGAGGAACATCGAATTTCGGGAAAAAATTTTGATTTTTTTTCCATAAAAATGCGATGCAATACTACCATTAGTGTTAAATTCATCTAACGACAAACGGAGCTTGGATAGTGGAACATAATTAGTCAAAATTTCGTCAAATATCAAATATTTCATTTTATTGATAGTCTCCGAAAACTATAAGTTGTCGATTTTGGTCAGGCAAAATGAAATTAGAATACAAAAAACTTATATATTTACGAAGTTAATAATTAGAGGACATGGCTTAAATCTAGGCACTTTTTGAAAAAAAAAGTTATAGGTGTAAAGCGCAAAAGTTTTCCTTGTAACAACATGATGTATAATTCGTAAAACACAGATAAAAGCAAATTGTGACAGAATCCATTCAATAAATTTCCTAGTTTTATGTCTGTACATAGTGTGTTTGGAAATCCAACAGCTCAAGCCAACAACCTGATACAACAAAATACCGTTTGACTTCCGAGGAATCGTGAACTAGATTGTCATTTGAGTGAAACAAAAGAACGTTTTAATTGTACATGTAACACGGCGAATAAGTTTATGCGTCTCACCTGGTGGTTCCGATCCTGTTACAGCAATGACTATCTCTATAATTAACTCTGCAACATAGTTTCCCACACCTGATGTAGCTAAAAACAAACCCATGCAAACCCCTTGCATAAAATCTGGCGCTTGAGAATAAGCAAACTCTAATCCTGAAATTTTACAACGGAATACTAATGTATTTATTAATATATGAAGTACATGGTTTGTGTAATGTTTCATGAACACGTGTTCATGTTTATTTACATATGTAAATATTTCTATTATAGGTAACTTTAACCTATAGATTTATATGGTTAACTTATGATAGCACGGGTTTTTAAAGCTGTAATAGTTTACCTCGTTTATGGTATTGATTATTGTTATCATTCGAAGTTCAGATTTAGCGCAGTAAAGTTCCAGCTATGTCGGATATTGGTGATACGATCCACCTGCAGCACATGGACAGCATTTAAGAGGTGAGGCACAGCCCCCTTTACCTAGTTCTGACATTGCCGACGCTTTTCATTTATTTCGCAATTATATTGACCATAAAGTGGCAGATTTAAAGCATGACTTGGCTTCTGGCCAAGATAAACTTACTCGTAAAATTAAGGAAGAAGTTGGTATCAAGTTCAAAAGAGAAGGCAACGGTATTCAATAACTGTTTAACGAGGATATTCTCAATAATTTGTTGAAATTTCGCAAGAATCCATCTTTGTTTGATTTATTTCAAGGAGAAAGCTAAGCCACGCCCGGCTCCTTATTCTACAAACAACAGGCCTTCTTATAATAAAAGACTTGTTGAGACTTTTCCTAATCCTGCATACAATCAGGCCTTTAGTAGAAATACATTACCTGTACCAATGCCGCCCTTTCGTACCGACTTCGGGCGGTGTGAGCCGTCCCCCTACGAATTGTGCCACCAGTGCAAGCAGTTGGGAAAAATTTGTATGATGTTTCACGGTCTTACCATTCGGTTTGTCCACGGCTCCGTACATTTTTTCGAAAAGTTTACGTGAGATGGTAAAATATTGGCGTAGGAATTCTATTATGTTAGTGCTTTATTTAGATGATGGTTTTGGGATGGCCCCTAGTTTTGATGAATGTAACAATGATGCTAAATTTGTCACAGAAAGTTTACGTTCAGCAGGTTTTTTGATAAATGAGCAAAAATCAGTTTTAAATCCTACACAGAATTTAGAATGGCTTGGTATAATCTGGGACGCCCATGATTTTTCAATAAGTATACCACAGAGACGTATAAATGATTTAATTTCCTCACTGACAGAAGCACTTCTTGAATTTGAACATTTATCTGCTAGACAATTAGCTCAAACTGTAGGCAAAATCATATCTTTCGTCTCCTGTTATAGGCAACATGTCTAGGCTTATGACTAGGTACAGTTATGAGTATAGAGTGCAGGTCACTGTGGGACCATTATTTACATTTCAATTTCCCGAATCATGTTAGAGATGAATTACAGTTTTAACTCGACAATATTAGAAAAATTAATATGAACAAGCTTGATTTTTACAGCAAGTCTTTTGTTATTGTCTATTCCTATGGAACTAATGTTGCTTGTGGTGCTTATACAGTTGAGTTAATAAGAATTTTCATCAAATGTGGGAAAAAAGAGAAACATGAGTTCAACATGGAGGGAAATGAAGGCAATTGAACAATCTTTATTATCATTCCAACATGCTTTTAAAGGTCGGACATTAAAGTGGTTCACTGATAATCAAAATTGTGTTCGAATTGTTAAAAACGGCAGCATGAAATTAGAATTGCAAAAGTTAGCAAGATCTGTATTTTCAGTATGTTCTCAACAAGGCATATCAATTCACATTCAATGGATCCCTCGTTCAGAAAACTCATTAGCAGATAATGTTAGCAAAATGATTGATTACGAAGATTGGGGTGTGTCAATCGATTTTTTTAATTTCATAAATGATCTTTGGGGTCCTCACTCGGTTGATCGCAAAGTCTAGTAGTAAAATTAACGAAGTGTTTGCTGTAAGTTGGGCACATCTATCTGATCCGTGCAAATCAGAATTGGTCATATTTGTTAAAGAAGGGACCCTTAGACTTTTGGGTCATTCTATTAATAAGAAAGAGCCGATTACTCCAGACATTTTTAAAAATATTGTTTCATTGTATGGTAATGATAAATCTAATTTAAAAGATGTCAGAGTACCACGTATGTGTTTGCTGTTTTTTTTTCGGTTTCCTTCGTTTTTCAGAATTGTCAAACTTAAGACGTAATGACATTTCAATTTTTGATTTTCATATTAATATCCATCTTGTAAAAAGTAAGACTGATATTAAGAGGCGAAGACGTTGTAATTTCTAGAACTAATACTTTTACATGTCCAGTAAATATGTTACAAAGGTATTTACATATGGCTAATATTACCTCAAATAGCTCTGAACATATTTTTAGAGGTTTGTCTTATTGTAAAACTAAAGATATTTACAAATTACACAAAGAGGGAAAATTGTCATACACTTCCGCCAGAGAAATTTTATTGTTGGCATTACAGAATTTAGGTTTACATAAGACCAAGTTCGGTCTTCATAGTTTAAGATCAGGGGGTGCAACAGCAGCCGCTGCTGCAAATGTAGAGGACAGAATATTTTTAAAAGCACGGTCGTTGGAAAAGAGATCGGGCTAAATTCGGTTACGTCAAAGAGAGTTTAGAAGAAAGACTGTTACAAAAAATCTTGGTATATGAACCTTGTATATTTTTATTTCACATTGTCAACAATTTTCATTTTTGTTAATACATTCTCCATCCTCTGCTTTTGTCGAAACTTTGCTGCACTCGTCTAGGCGAGCTGTTCCCATAATAATGTGTTGGGTTTTATTCATAAATACTTTGTTCGTTTAAGGACCCACATAAGAACATAAATGTTTATACTAACATAAGATGTAAAGTAATATTTAGTTTTCTAAACATGACCCAACAAAAAAAGCCCAAAATCAGTTATTTTTTTAAAAATTTCAACGGAGGACAAATGTAATTCAGAATGCGTTGTATGTATTCTATGTTATAACTGTGTCCCACATACTTCAGTTATACAATCCTTGATGAGAAAATAATTTTTACTAATTCTTATTTATTTTATATATTTAAAATAACGATAAACAACATAACCCATATTTTTTGGATACAAAATTTGCTTTGACCCAACAACGTAACATTCGTTTCTGTTCAAGTCATATTTTGCGCAAAAATCAATGATTTGTGTAGTAAAATTTAAGGCACTAATTATTGAAAACACGAATTGATAACCCCCCTTTGTCTTAACAAATACTGTTACCTGAAATACTGGTAAACACTTCACTTGCACCGATCAATGTGAACTGTGGTATCTGTGCGAAGATGGATATAGAGGATGCATTGAACTTATCACCTGCAAGTGTCTGATCAATGATAGAGATGTCTTTCTTACGATATATTTCCAATACTCCGGCAACTATTACAGACAGTGCAGCAAATATCATGCCTATTCCTGTAAGAAATTATCTTCATATCTTTTTTATTACACTATATTCCAATGGAGACTTCAGATATTCCGTAATGATATTTGTTTTCATTTTTTTATCCGCAAACCGAAAAAAAATCCTAAACAGGAAAGCCAAAATTATTGAAGGAATATTAATCGTAGAATTTGTCAATTGATATTGTCAACACATTTGCCTAAACGTGATACCAATATAGAAACATTCAGAAAGATTGGTTTTTCCGGATTTTAATGTCGGCTAAAAAACGACGTAGAAACGAACTAAAAACGGCAATATAATATTACTTGTATTGTGTTTTAGAGGGGGTATATGGGAACATATTCCTATCTGAGTCCCCGAAAAGACCATATCGAGCAACGCGCTAACAAAGTCCCTATAAAAGTTTGTTTTTCGTGAATCCTGCACATATTCACCATGCAAGTTACTAAGTACGAATTTATCCTTAAAAATCGCATCCCAAAAAGTAATACGATTGATAAAACTAAAAAGGTCCAGACATATTTGTTTACTATCGTCTGCTGCACGAATATATGAAGTCACACATACAAAAGAAGGTAGGACACGACCTTCTAGTCCTATATTAGGCAATAAAAAACGCTCCCACTCAAGATGGCCCTTGGTAAATCAAAAGACTAGATTGTTGTTAGAAACGATACTATAAAACAAGGGAAAAAATTCCTTAGCAGTGATTCAGTGATAGGTTTACTAATCTCACCCATTCTTTGAAGATGTGAAGGGGATCTATTCATCTTGGCCAGTAACGGATAAACAAAAGACTCCATTATGGGAATCAAAATTATGATTATTATT
Organism: Mytilisepta virgata; assembly: GCA_028015205.1. Lineage (NCBI taxonomy): Eukaryota > Metazoa > Mollusca > Bivalvia > Mytilida > Mytilidae > Mytilisepta > Mytilisepta virgata. The sequence continues at coordinate 115,359,316 of CM051521.1, forward strand.
GTATCAAATATATTCAGCACTGCAACAGGAAGATTCCCTGATCCAACTTTCAAATTCATCCGCTCGCCTTGTAGGAAAAATGAAGTACTCATCTGGAAAACAAAACCTTCATAAATCATTTAATTGAATTAACGGATATACATGTATATGCATACAAACACGTGTCTCATCGATGATTACTCTTATCTTCAAAAATACCTGAACATTTAATCCCACAGTGTACTAAAGTTGTCAATGTGATCACACTTTACATTATAATATCTGGAAAATAACAGACTTCATGGATAATAATACATGTAATAATGTATTCAAAAGATGAATACTCATTTACTCCAAAGATATACTTCCTATTTCGGTATTTTTGGCTGAGTACTTCTTGTTTAATATAAGTTTGGTTTTTGGTCTTCCAAATGTTTCGGTTTTAATGCTGCTGATGAGAGGTAACTCCTTGAAATGCGTCGTATACAGCATAGTATAAATTTACTATATCTAATATTAGTATCTTTGGATTGTTATTTTAAAACAGAGATTGTGCAATGTACGTACTAATATAATTACCATAGTATGACCGATAACGATCTTAGTTGAAGAGACGCAGAAAATAACATTGAACAGAAAAAGATTGCCCAGGACCGTACATGTGAGTACATTGCCTAGTACATTATGAAGAGAAAAACCGCCCTTGCCATCCATACCTGTGAATACATTGCCCAGTACATAATAACTAACAGAAATACTGGTAAGATACGGAGTACTGCTATGACACCATCAACCATCTCATTGTTGTAGGGACCACCATTATCTTTCCTGGCTTTGTCAAATCCTTTACATTTTGTGGCACAGCATACCCCAAGTGTGTCTTGTAGAACACTTCCTGTGTAATAATATTTATAATTTCTTTGTGAAAACCATCAAACAGAAACTAGTTCAACCCGAACAGTAAGTAGTAAGCTAGATACCTGTTTCAAAATTTCTGTAGAGACTGATCTATCAATGAATTACTTCCATGTAAGAAAAGCTATATGTGAAATAACAAGAGTGGACACACAAAAATGTCTCGCCTGTCATGTATTTCTAATGAAAGTAAATGCTATCAGTATTCGAAAAACAGAGCAAAACACAAAAACTTAACTATAACCACTGAACCATGAAAATGAGGTCAAGGTCAGATGACACATGTCAGTTGGACATGCATACCTTACAATCTTTCCATACACCAAATATAGTAGACCTATTGCATAAAGTATTCGAAAAACAGGCCAAAAGACAAAAACTGAACTATAACCACTGAACCATGAAAATGAGGTCAAGGTAAGATGACACCTGCCAGTTGGACATGTACACCTTACAATCCTTCCATACACCAAATATACTAGACCTATTGCTTATAGAATCTGAGATATGGACTTGACCACCAAAACTTAACCTTGTTCACTGATCCTTGAAATGGGGTCGAGGTCAATTGAAAACTGTCTGACGGGGATGAAGACCTTGTAAGGTACGCACATACCAAATATAGTTATCCTATTACTCATAATAAGAGAGAAATTAACATTACAAAAAATCTTAACTTTTTTTCAAGTAGTCACTGAACCATGAAAATTAGGTCAAGGACAATGTACATATAACAGACGGAAACTTCGTAACATAAGGCATCTATATACAAAGTATAAAGCATCCAGGTCTTCCACCTTCTAAAATATAAAGCTTTTAAGAAGTTAACGCCGCCGCCGCCCCCGGATCACTATCCCTATGTCGAGCTTTCTGCGACTTAAGTCGCAGGCTCGACAAAAATTAGTTCACACGATCTTAAAAGATACTAAAAAATACACAGAAAGATCTCAGAAACTTTGTGAAAATTATTAAAAAAATTGGTCGTGTGGAAGAATTACATTTTACTATTCGGGGGTATTCGAGAAATAATTTTAAAATTGAACTAGCTTATCAAAACAAAGTGTAGTGGATTATTGATCACATCACATCGAATCGATATACACTGACCAATCAATTACTTACCCTCGGCTGGCTTGCTGACATAGTTTTTCTTATTCACAACAAATATAACCAGTGCTATTATCATACTGATTAAAGGTATAAGAAAACCAACATCAAAGCCGACGTCTTGCTGAACAGCCGCTACTCCGGAATAAGCGATGATTGCACCGACGTTTATAAACCAATAAAACCTAAAAGTACATAAACTTAAATTTTCAGTTGACAAATAACTCCTTAAGGCAAAGTTGACATTGCCTCGATTTTGGCTACTCGTATGAGGGTTCACAATATTTCGTTATTACTGTTGGCTTATTTTTTAGAAGGAAAGTTAACCCGTAAATGGTATCGCTGGCTAGGAACCTATGATTGTGGACTGGTAGTCCTCGACGATATCATCTCACCAGTCTGAAAAAAATCGTCAAATATCAAATGTTTCATTTGACTGATAGTCTCCGAAAACTACAGGTTGTCGATTTTGGTCAGGCAAAATGAAACTAGAATTAAAAAAACTTATATTTACGAAGGTAATAATTAGAAGGAATGGCTTAAATCTAGGCACTTTTTGCAGAATGGCGGTGTACGTTCCCGACGATATCATCTCCGTAGTCATTGCTTCGGCAATATCAGGATTTTTAGATACATGTGCATAGATTTTCTGTTGGTACATTTTAAAGTTCTATCTCTGGGTAACGGTTGAAACCTTACTTTTAACAGATAGAATTTCAAAATGTACCGATGATATCCTCGGGGACTAACACCGCCATTCCTCAAATGCCATTCCCTCTAATTATTAACTTAGTAAATATAATTACCTCAGGTAATTTTGACCTTATGCTTGGATTTTGGATAATTTTTCTAGGTCCATTAGAATATTTGAATTAATAATTTATATCTTTTAATTAAGGTTAATACAGAAATGGACACTGAAGAAATTTTGTATTTGAAGACTATGAGTAATATATACAATATACATATATATTCAGTTCAACGAAAAATCTATCGCGTCCGTCACATTTTATATTTACCCTCATATTTACACTGGAGATTGTTTTTATGAAAAATATTTTTTAGAAAACTTTATTAAATGTTTTTTAATCTCTGCAAACATATCTTTTTATTTTCATAAGATGCATTACTGATTTGCTCATCCCATTCGTATTTACACAACAACTATATAACCATATCAATATTTTTACTCACCAATTAAAGAAAGATTGTACTGCTTGTGGACCAAGATACTCCACTTGCTGTGCACCAAAAGGGCCAACATTTGCTTTTATTCCACCTGTCCCAAGGGCAATAAGAATTAACGAGGACAGAAAAAAACCCCTTCGAGTATTCTGAAATTAGACGGAATTACCAAAGATTGTACACTATATATACTAGGTATTTTCTATGGTAATATAGATTGTATATGTTGATTATTACCGTCCCTACGGATAAGACATGATTTGTTGGCATATATAGTGCCTCGAAATTAGTTTCATGGAATGTTTATTGATACCGTTAAGTGGATGGCCTTTTTGGTGGACTTCGAGTGCCCGAAAGTATTATAAACTCAGATATTTCAAGATTTCGTGAATATACTAGTTTTAAATTGTAATACATTTGATATTCTCCCAGTTGTTTATCTGTACAATTATAGACTGTGGTTTTAATGCTTTATTTAGTTTGAATTTGAATCATCCCCAACAACATTTTTGGTTTTTGTTTCGACAATAATTTGTTACCTTGAGTACTGCTGGTGAGAAATGTTTTGTTGAAATTAGGATTAAAGCGAATCAAAAATGGTATCACAGATGCTTATTCATAATATTAATTTAAAGAAAAACAGATTTCGTGATCAGAAACCTGAGCATTATCACAAAGTTAAAGAGTAAAATCGGTTTTTATTGACATAAAACCGTATGTATTTATCATGTCAATATTTAACCTTAATTTATCAGGCAGATTTAATTCTACTACTAGTACCCTTTCTTCAAAAATTCCTTTTAATAATTTATCCAGTATTTACTACACGTGATAACGTTAATAGTTTAAATATCTGATAAAAATAAAAACAGTTTTGATTAACTTTATGCGCATCAATCAGTAAACAATTTCTCGCCAACAGTGCTGATGGCCGAAAATATGAAAACACAAAACGTTTGGAAGTATGCATTTCCATACTCCCGACGTGCTCTGACAATCAAAAGGAAATGACCACAAAGAACATGAAAACAGTGACAGTAAGTCCAACTGCATGATTTGGATGGTCAAGTTCTGTTGATACGTAGGAAGTTTTCCTGTTGTACTGTGTTTTACAAGTAAAGTGTTGTATGATTATTATACCAGCTGCACAACCCTCATTTTAAATATGAAGTACACGTACTTCACACGCAGATTTGTATGGTAATTTTGTTAACAAAGCATAACAATTTCAAAATAATACACTGAATCTTACTGCGACATTGATTAAATCATTTGGAAAAGAGTACTGTGAAATTGTTAAATCTTTGAACATTGCTTTTTTGTTTGGAAAAAATATTTGATTTTCTTCCAAATTATTATATAATATTACTAACTGATTTTATCATTTGTCTTTCAGATTGAACATGCAATTGGGGCCTGCATTCAATAAATTATCATTTAAGGGCCTTACATTTGTCTTGCACTTTTATGAATCCTTATTCTGAAATCTGCAAGGAAACAGCTAAGCGGGTGAGTAGTTTCAGAGAACAGTATTTTTGATTGATGGTTTAGCAACTTTAGAATAGGTTAAAATGTAATGAACAACTTACTGTAGAAAGTGAATTCTTGCTACCAAACCAAGCGTCATAATCAACGGCCGATGCAGGGAGTAAAAATAAACCTATAAAATATTATGTATAACAAATATTTAGCGACCCTTTTGCTCTAAAATAATTCCGTTTCATTTATATTGGAGTATACTGTTAAAGCAATAATTACTATGTCATTCCTTTAAGTTAACTACTATGCTTGATGATACTGTGATATATTTTTTTTAAATACTGTAGAAATAATAATAATGAAAAAGACCATAGTACTGGTCTGCTTTTCGTGGATATGTCTTTTACCTACCAACTATGTAGATCAAAGCTGAACCAAAGATTGTGTTGTATTTCCCCGAAAAAGCATCTGCTATATAACCTCCAAAAATTGGTATGATAAACACAGATCCTTAAAAAATAAAATAAATTTGAAACTAAGATCTTGATGCATAGTATTGATAAAATATAAATGTCTGCACACTGGCGGGACTGACTCTTATTGAAGTCCATATTCTATTCCGGTTTAAAGAGAAGTCATGTACTTTGGGCCTTATTCGTTTCCAGGATTTATTACAGAAATGTGATCTTTTCGTTGCAAGTATCCATTTTGCTTTTTCTTACTGAATACCTTTTAATAGGAGCTTTCAATATTGTAAACCAAGAGACACTAATAAAAACGAACGACATAGAAAATAAAGCAAATTACGAGCGCAAACAACGGTAAATTAGAACTAGAGGCTCTCTAGAGCCTGTATCGCTCCCCTGGATTTAACTTTTCACCTTGAGCAGGACTAAACATTTAAGCGTTGCAGTCAATTTGGCTGTTTTTTCTGTGGGGTTCTATGTTAAATAAAGTTCGGCTGTGGCAGCCATCTTGGTTGACAGTCCAGGTCAATGGACACATTTCTAAAAGAGAACCATCTAAGGACCGTTATTGCTAAGTCTTGTTCCAACTGGCTAAGTGGTTTAAGGCAGGAAGATTTTTAAATGAATTTTCCTATAGGGTCCTATATTAAACTAAGTTCGGCTGTGGTGGTTATCTTGGTTGACAATCCAGATGATCGGACACATTTCTGAAAGAGGACCATCTAAGGACCCATGCTGCCAACTTTAGTTCCAATTGGCTGAGTTGTTTCAGGCGAGAAGATTTTTGAATGAATTTCCCATAGGGTTCTATGTAAAACTAAGTTCGGCTGTGGCAACCATATTGGTTGACAGACCCGGTCATCAAACATATTACTGAAAGAGGACCATCTCAGGACCATTGCTGCCAAGTCAGGTTCCAATTGGTCAAGTGGTTTCAGACAAGAAGATTTTTCAATGAATGTTCCCATAGGGCCCTATGTTAAACTAAGTTTGACTGTAGCAGCCATCTTGGTTAACAGTCCGGGTCATCGGACATATTTCTGAAAGAGAACCTCCTAAGGACCATTACTGTCAAGTTTGGTTTCAATTGGCGTTGCAATTTCATGAAAGAAGATTTTTTAAATTCATCCCCCCTTTTTTCTATTTTTAGTAACAGCCATGTTCTTATAAGTCGGGGATGCCGGATATAAATTTGGAAGGGGGCTACCCAAGGACCATTCCACCAAAGTTTGATCACAATTAGCCCAGTGGTTTCAAAGGAGAAGATCTTTAAAGAAAAGTTTACGCCGGACGCCGTCTTTTAAGGGCAAAAACTTCTATAAGGGATCAATCAATGATTTTGGTCATGCTGACTTATTTGTAGATCTTACTTTAATGAACATTTTTGCTGTTTACAGTTTGTCTGTATCTTTAATAATATTCAAGATAATAACCTAAAACTTCAAAATTTCTTTAAAATTAACAATTCAGGGGCAATAACCCAACAAAGGGTTGACCGATTCGTCTGAAAATTTCACGGCAGGTAGATCTTGATCTGATAAACATTTTTACCCCGCTAGTTTTGCTCTTAATGCTTTAGTTTTTGAAATATAAGACAAAAACTACGGTTTACCCATATGTTCTATTTTTAGCAATGTCGGGCATGTTGGTTGGCAGGCGGGGTCATCGGACACATTTTTAAAACTAGATACCCTAATGATGCTTGTGGCCAAGTTTGGTTCCATTTAGCCCAGTTGTTTCAGAGGAGAAGATTTTTGTAAAAGTTAACGGACGACGGACGCCAAGTGATGAGAATAGCTCACTTGACCCTTCGGGTCAGGTGAGCTAAAAAAGGGATACCACCAAAGCATCACCATCAGGGGCAAACTCGAGTGGAAACAGTTTTGGTTTTTTTGAGCCCGAGAACAAAGAAGGAGAGTGTACAAATGGAAAAGATCAGTTAGGTGAAGGAATTATATTGATCTTGCTCTAAAGGTTTGAGCCTCTAGTTTATTTTTGAAGACGTAACTGCGACTTACAAGATGAAGATAAAGATCATTACTTTTTTTGTGTAATATAAATGTATTTAAATATTGCATGTGTAAGTTCTCGTGTATATTTATCAAATATCCGCTTTGAGTTTATTATTATAGCTGATTGAACAAATGCTATACAATATTTATAGATATTTACAACAAATAAACAACATTAACAAATATAGTCGAGTATGAACATACGAGTATAGACATAATTCTATTATTTCAGCGAGGGTGGCCAAGGAAATTTAGTATTCTAATGGTTTAATTTTTAAGATAATATATATTTCTAGACGATTCGATACATATTAAATTTGCTGGTTGGTCTTTTTTATAGACTTCTATATATATAGAAGTCTATAAAAAAGACCAACCAGCAAATTTAATATGTATCGAATCGTCTAGAATAGTCGATACTGCGCAGATAAGGAAAAAATTATATAAGTCTAAAGATTTGCACAACGGTACTTATATAAGATGGTAATATACGAAGATGAAGTTATAAAATCGTGTTGACAAATATTTCGGCTTATCAAATAGCCTTCGTCAGTGTCGATAGTTTTTACAATACTAATTGTATGTGTAAAAATAGCTCATCTTCGTATATTACCATCTTATATTAGTACCGTTGTGCAAATTTTTAGACATATATATGTGTGTGTGTGTTTTCGTCAAAAATCAACCCCAGTTGTGCCATTTTTAATTACCTGACATTTTTCTATTATCTAGCTTAATGTAAACTTCCTCAATAATTTATAAAATTTTTAATAATTTCCCTTTACACATTCTAAATTTAAAAACTGCACAGATCTGCATTAAAAATAATAAAACTACAGATAAGAATTAAAATTTGACACTAACCAGAGAATATTAGATTAATTCTTGCTGCATCTGTAGAAGATATTTTCATAGTAGAAGTACAGAACAATATCAGGTTAGCCACTACACTATAATATGTTAACCGTTCACAAAGTTCTGTCATCAAAACACACCCTACCACAACAAGCTTCTTTTTGGTAAACCGAGGTTTGACCTCTCCTGTTCCATAGTCAAGTACCCGTGATGTAGCATTCTCATCCTCGATACTGTAACGTTTGTCAACCTCCGCCAGTAATGGTTTATTGTCCGTATTTTCATCCGAGTCCGACATAATTTAGCATCAACTATATTTTATCACACTTCGTTACATAATTATAAAGAATCAAGTTAAAATATCGTCATTTAAAAAAATAAAATCAATGAATATCACATGTTTGTTATCATATGAGTTATCATCATATGAGATAACAAATATAAGTTATCAATAATTTTATCCCGGGATTTTATTTTCATCAACTTATCAGTTTAAAAAAATTGGTATCTTCCGGGTTTAAAAAAGTACATTTTGTAGTAATAATTCGGTGTTGTTGGTTTATTCTTCTTTTTTCTTTAAATATTAAATAGATAATATTTCCGGGTTGAAACTAAAATATATACATTATCCCTTTTATCCTCACACTTTCAAAAATGGTCGGGGATATCGCAATGCGATGGTCTCCGTCCGTCACACCTGATTTTCAAACGTTGGGACCCTCAGGGATCGAATTTCAAAGTTGCAAGTTTAAGCTTTTTTCATTTGCCATTGGGCTTAGTGATTTAATTTCTGAATAAAATCATTCTATACTATATGTAGACGGACAAACAAACTTTATCAATGTCCAAATTGCTTGCCGGAGTTGGTGAGGTGGGTTATGGGACCACTGTCGATTCCGGTAACTTTTAGTATTATTCGGATGTCTTTAGCGTCGTAAGAAAAACACTTCATCCGAAATTCAGGGTAGTATACAAAACAGATGAAATAAAGTTTACTAACAATACAAAGTAACAAGTTTTAGCCTTCTAAAAAGCTGTGGACTGCTTCGCTGTATCTTAATTTATGGTAATATGTGAGCATGTGGTTGTTGATTTAGTATTGGAATTCTCTGTTGACCAGTAAAATTTTCCGCGCGAAAACAACAAATAGACACGACTCTGGAGGTGTTCCTAGATTGGCAGAAGTTATAAAGTAGAGATCATGCATTTTTTGTTGTAAACATAGGATTATAGTGTATACGATTAAGCAAAACAAATCGTGGGTATTGCAGATTAACAAAGCAAATATACACGTATTAATAATTGATTTCAATAATGAATTTCAGAATATATGAATATTACAAAAACATGTAATGACAGTTGATCGGAACTGATATACACATAGTTAATTTTCCGGCTTTTGGTGACTTATCCTGAACGAGTAAAGTCTGTAATTCTTTATCTCATTTAAACCAATGGCTGTTGCTGTCTCAGCCGCATCAGTAGCAATGAGATATATGATGATGTCAGAATTATTTTAAAGGGTTTCATTTTACGGAGTGTCAGTAAACCCGGTGAAGAAAATATGCCATAACAGCGTAGACAAACATTTAGCTCTAACAAGACCACTTCACACGTTGGATTTACTCTCACATTATACTTAAAGAAAATAGACAAAAAGCAGGATTTAATAACATCTGGAATCAAATGATGTTGGAAATATGGAAACTAAAGGCTCATTTTGATTTCATTTGCAGACTTAAGGCAGAATATGTTTTTACTATGATCATCTGGGTTTGCATTCTGAAAGAGAACCACCTAAGGATAAATTTTTGGATGCAATTCGCTTAGTGGTTTCAGAAAATCTTTAAGGGAATTTTGCCATTTCCGGTAGGGTCTTATGCTAGACTAAGTTCGCCTTTAGCGACCATCTTTGACGGTCTGGGCAATAGGATACAATGTTAAAAGAAGACACCTTAATACCAATGCTGTCAGGTTTGGTTCCAATTGGCTTAGTTCAGACAAGAAGACCTTTCAGTGCATTTTCCCTTAGGGTCCTATGTTCGGCTGTGGCTGCCATCTTTGATAGCGACCCAGGTCATCAGAAACAATTCTAAAATATAACCACATAAGGACCATTGCTTCCAAGTTTGGTTCCAATTGGCATAGTGGTTTAAGACAAAAACATCTTTAAGTGAATTTCCCATAGGGTTCAATGTTAAGATAAGTTTGCCTATAGTGGCCATCTTGGATTGCGGTCTGGATCACCAATTGGTCCCAAACATTGATATAGTAGTCTTTTTTCAGACTTGTATCCAATGACCCTTTCAGGCAACTAAGATGGTTTCCACAGCCATTCCTAACAACATTGGAATCTATGGATAACTCACTTGAAAAATCTTATTATCTGGAACGGCTTTCTCAAATGGAATCAAACTTGACTTTAATGGATGGTCCTCTTTTATAATTGTACGATGGCTGCCACATTCAAATTTAGGTTGAACAAAGAACCCGCGTATTGGAAATAAACTGAATAATCTTCGTGTCCTCAAAGAAAAAAAAATTGGTACCAAGATTCAGAATTGAATCGAATTATCTGATGGGAAAATCAGGTTGAAAATCTTTTAGTATGGAACCATATGCTAAATTGGAACCAAAGTTTGGTCCTCTTTAAGACTATCCTATTCATAATCTAAGAATACCGCATCTGTGGATCATTGTTTAACATAAGACCTTTTTGAAAATTAACTAAGAATATTTCCTGTATGGTACCATTTGCTGAACTTGAATCGAACTCTTGGAGAATGGTCCTTCGATGGTTCCCTTTTAGAATTATTCACCAACTTCCACCAGTTGGTCAACTATGTATTTCATGTGAACGATTAGACGGTCCCGGGAGCTTCTGGTTACATTTTGTTCTGCTCTACAGTAAGTTGGGTTTTACTTATTGTTTTGGTTATTACTGTATCGGAATCAAGTATCACTAAGGTGACACAATTTGTTGAAATCTCCATGTGGTAAACCAATATCACGGTGAGCTTACAAGACACTGTCATTTAATATCATGGCAAACATACCGGTATGTACACAAATCATCTTCACATAATTATATGATTCAAACCCAATAAATGTCCTATCTTTTTTTAATTACTCAACATCATACACAATCTACAAATGAAAAATACATTATTAGCAATATAATTACAAATTTCTTAGACGAAACATTATGACAATATATAGGAAATTATAGGAAGGTATATATGAAAACGACTATGTATCTGAACATTTAAATTTATTGGTGAAAACTATAGAGAACAGCAATTGATCTGTTTTCATGTGTCAATATCGGAATTAATATTAATTACATTCATTGTTTTTAGATATCACTTGGGCGTTGTAGCCCGCGTTGTAGTTACAGTAATACATCTGGATTTTTTACAGCCTATATTGATAGTTTAAATACAAATATGTTATAAACATAAATTATAAATAAATAAAAAAGACGAAATTGTAATTTGCATGCATAACAAATGTTGAATGTATCAAAGTAAGGTCTATTTTCCGAAATTATTTGAAGATGTTCAAGGTTCAATTATAATACAACGCGGAAACTAGGTTTGGGTCATTTCCGATCGTAATAGCTGTTTGTACTGAAATAACTGAAGGGAAAACCTAAAATTTAAAGCATTTACTTATATTATATGGAAAAAGCAAAAAGGTACAATTCATAAATTTAGAATGGATTCCTACGATTCCGAAAAAACTTTTTTGTTGAAAGATAACGAATATGTAAACGGCCGCTGTGAACGCGAGTCTTGTCAGACAGAAAATCCCACACAGGAATCAGAATTAGATAGAATTGCTGTTGGTTGTATTTTGATGACAGGGTTATGCGAACGTTTGACATTCTATAGTGTTGTGTCTAATATGATTCTGTTTTGTACAAAATTGGAAATGGAATCATCAACCGCAACAACAGTCAATCTTATATTCACAGGTAGGAATCTAACGCTACAACGGTCAATCTTATATTCACAGGATCAAATTTGAAAATAAGAATGCAGGACCAGAAATCATGGTGGAAAAAATCCAGGTTGAGAAGTCGGTCATAATAAAAAGGCAGGATGGAACTGATAAAAAAAACTTTATTGCTGAATAAAATGAATCAACTGATACTTAATAACAAAGATACAAAATTATGCTTTAATAATCTTGATTATCACATGTTTTGTGCTAATATATACGTTTTGCATGACCAATAATAGCCGGAAGTCGGAGTCGGTTATTTGTCCTCGGGGCAAATATCGATATTGGCACTCGAAAATCTATATTTGCCCTCGAAAATCCGTATTTTTGTTTCTTTGTTTTTTTTCTCCATTTTTTAAAAATCTAAAATTCTCCCTTTTAATTTTTTAAAATATGTAATAAATAGATCATTACATGGCATTTTCCATATCGGCCCTTCTATCATCCCTCGACCCATATCGGACCTGGGGCTAAAGCCCTCAGTCCGATAAGGGAGTCTCGGGATGATACCAGGGCCGATATGGAAAATGCCATGTAATAATCTATAATTATCACATATTTTATTCTGCTTATTAATTCATCATTATATGTTTAACCGGTTTTCCAATATTTTGATCTCGAGCACTGCTGATGAGTTGTCAGTCAACGAAATGGCCATACAGTGCATCAAATTTATTTCGGTATTTTTTGATACGTTTTATTTTTTTATTATTGAAATAACGTTGATTTTGATTGTGTAATAAAAGCGTTATTTGCAGCATGTTATCTACCCCAGGGGCAATAACATTATACGAGGGCAATAACGTTATCTGCCCTCTTGTGAGCATCACCGACGTCACTTCCGCACAACTGTAAATAATCGTCGGATCATGTAGGAACAGCAAGACGCTGGTCAAACGACAGGAAAATCTAATTCAGTAGTAGAATTATTTCAAAACATGTGATAAATAGATTAATACATGGCCTTTTTCAAATTGCTTTTGTTATCAGTCCTCGACTGATATCGTCCCTCGGGCTAAGGGATGATACAAGGGCCAATATGGAAAATGCCTATTTATCACATATTTTGAATTTAAAATCTACACACAACTACATAAATAATATGGAAAATGGCAGAGAAATAAAAATTTTAACAGCTATATGATTTTTTTGAATTATAAAAAAATTCATAAGATACTGTACCTTTTGATGTGTTAAAAAACAAATTTTTAACAAGTATCCCATTTGTTTGTTTACGTTGCAGACAATCGTAAGTAGGACGCATTACGGGAGAACGTGAGGGCTGACACGGATTTCTAATAGAATTCCTTTAGAAATCCGTATCAGCCCTCAGGTCCGATGTGGAAGCTGATACAGATTTCTAAAGGAATTGTATTGGAAATTCATATATGACCGCATAATAGACTTCGGGTCTTGGTATTTGAGGTCTAATTTGGTGCATTAGAAAGAACACATATATGTACATATCTTCTAATAATGTACATTGTTGAAAACAGTTTTATACTGTCGTTTGTAACTTTGTCATATTGGGTAACCAAAACAAAAAAAAAATCCAGGGTTGGATAGAGTGAAAAATAAAAAATAAAAAGTCAGGTAAAAAATAACAAAAAATACAGGATAAACAAATTGATCCTAGCCCCCGTAAAAATCAAATGGTTGCTCCCTAAGTATGAGAAAATGTACTATAATCTTCCTAATGGTTTTTGGTAAAATTAATGTTTTTTTTTCATTCTATTTGATCCTATTTACATTGCTCTTGAAATGATTTTTATTGCATTGTAAATATTTATATATTGTAGGTTCCGTGTATATTGTGCCTATATTTGGAGGATATATTGCTGATACTAAACTAGGAAAATACAACACAATACTTGCCTCTGGATTCATCAATATACTAGGTACAATGTAATTAGATATACTAACCTGGAGACCATCGCAAATGAACTTTATACATAAACGCAATATAACAAACGAAGCAAAATCCTTATAGGGATAAATCTTTCTAACTTCTGAATGATAAATCTTACGTATAAACAAACCATGGACATTTCAAGGAATAAACATTGTTTATTAACCAACTAGGTATAATTATAGCTAAAATGCTTGTGTATTACAAATTTCCTAACGGGGCCATTATGACAAACGGGGCATTATTACAGGGTCGATTATGAAAAAACAGGGCCATTTTTTATGAAATCAGAAAACTTAAAGATGGCTACACATTTCTGAGGATTTTGTCGCATGGAATTGTTTGCTGTTGATTTTGCTGATCGTATAATTCTGTTTTATGCTACTTTGACTATAAAGAATTTCTATTCAACCGGAATTTGTTTAAAAGACTGTATTTTAACCTTTTTTTCACCCCGGAAACTGATAGAAATTCGCAGGTAAGGTTGAAAATACAGTGGAGTGCTTTCATTGCGAAATAGCAATCAAACGTGTATCTACTATAATGGGGGAATACTTAACATAAATTAACATTTACTCTGGCAAGAGAAATTTTGAGACTGACAATTTTCTATAATCCTATTATTCAATGAACTTATCCCATTTGTTACAGTTTCTATTGTTAAAATCATATGGTATAATGAAGCTCTACAAGATTTATACTTTTCTATTTGATACTTCGTTAGACGTACATGTAGTTAAAAAATAAATTTTATTTCTCTTGTATCCCACACCCTTCATTACATGAACTAGTAGCAACGAGCAAATATGATGTGGAAAAACTCTTAAGCACAACCATTTTATAACAAGTTACAACTGATGAAATAGACATAAAAATACCTCTACAACATTGTTACACTAAATTTGTATTTAATGGGTTGGTTAATAAAAGTATTAAGAAATGGGTGTTTTTATAATGGTTCTGTAATGTACTTGGACTGTAATAATGACCCTTGAGGCTGTAATGGCCCGAGGCAACACCGAGGGCCATTACAACCTTCCTCGGGTCATTATTACAGACCTTGGACACATTACACGGCCATTATTAAAAAACACCCATTCATTAATACTATAGTACAAATCATGCACGATCATTTCATTAGGTTGTTAATATGGTGAACATAATCATTGGAACGATAATTGTAGACCGGTTTAGCGTACCTTTTCTTAGACATAGGAAACACAATTTAAGATATTTTCACTTCATATACTCATCATGAAACATAAACTGTGGCAAAAAATTACTTGTCTCGTATATATTTGATTCATGATTTTTATGATGTACTTTAAGAGATACACTATTAAAAGTATTAAATAGCCCACACTTGGATATTGTGTCATTGACAAATACCCACTCCATATCCTTTCATTTCCCTAATGTCAGCACGTGGTTGGGCCCTTTTGAACTAATTGGTCTAGGTTCGATTTCTTTATGTTTCTGAAAGCTTATATAATTATGTACGTCTAGTATTCTTTTTGCATATCGACCGCCTCGGTGGTCTCGTGGTAGCGTGCTCGCCCCGAATGCGGAAGGTCGCGGGTTCGATCCCCGGCCGGGTCAAACCAAAGACATTAAAATTGGTATTTGCTGCTTCTCCGCCAAGCACGCGGCATCTAGGAGTAAGAGCAAAGTCTTGTCGGCTCGGAGTCAGTATAATGTGTCCGAGTGAGGTGATATGTCTTCCTGCGGACAGTTACCTCGTGGGCTAGCACATTAAAAATCCGACTTAGCGTGTCGGTCCAGTACAAAGCAGGGATCATATTCATTATCATATCAACATGTTCTCGTCCTGATATGGACCTGGTTGCCACTGGACGTTAAACAATAATTCATCCATCCATCCCTTTTGCATATCTAAGGGTCGTTTGGTAATATACTTTATAACTTAGATTTGTCTTTGTATATAACAGGATTGTTCTTGCTGTTGGCATCGGCGATAGACTACAATGCTTTAATTGGTAACGCTTACAGGATTTCAGCAGTAAGTGTCATTACAGTTATCGGCCTTTTTGAAATGACTATTTAACGTAGGAGAAATTGGACTGGTTAGATAAATCACAATTACCATGATACGAAGCACTCAACTTCTTGTTCCCCGCATTGTATATGTGTATTTCTTTTCCCATTTTAATTTTTCTATTTTTTTTGACTGCCTTTCTCCTAGTTTCCTGGTTAAAATATAAGACACAAGGGTTACAGCACTTACTAAAACTTTTAAATTTAAAAATTATAAATTGTTCAATGTCAAAATGACATTTTGGACATTTTCTTGAGTTCTCTCAAAATTTGGTTAACTTTTCTGGTAATGACTATACTTGGAATAAAAGAAAGATTGTAAAGTTTGTGCCGGAGCAATTTATTAAATTGACTTGTAAATATGAAAATGCACCATACAATAATTGTGGACTTCGATCGACCATTTTATTTGAACTTGCAAGAATATTCTGCCAACTTGTGTTTTCTCGATGGCTACTTTTATACAAAATAAAATCTTTGCAACATATTTCTAACTCAAACCTTTTACAGCAGATAGGTAGTTTAAATAAAGCTTTCTAGAGAGCCAGTAGTAGATTTAAATTTTTAACTGCATCTAAACTGAAAATACTTTGTGACTAAAATTAGTCTTGTGGCATTTTTGAGACTATCCCATTGATCAAAGTTTTGACCAAAGCAGATAAAAAACATAACAAACATTTTGGAGTAGAAAATAATGACTTCGCGTTTGACTAGTAATATCTGTTTATAAAAAGTGTGGTAACCTAAAACAAAAGATAAAAGTAAAATATGCAAAAAAAAAAAAACCAAAAAAAAAAAAAAAAAAAACACAAAACAAAACAAAAAAACAAAATAACGTCAACTTGTACATCAAAATTTCATCTTTTTCTTTTACAAGATTAGTGGTAGGAATGTCACAGCGCTTCTCTTTATACAACTTTTGAAGAAAAAAGTATAACTTGCGACCAGTAATTTATCCTTGACCAACTGTTCTTATAGTTATTGAAAAAGGTAGAAACATAGTTTGTTGCTGATAAATTAACATCATCCCTGTAATTATTGTCGTCCTTAGGCACTTAATTGCTGCCGTATGACGATTAATCGTGTTTTAAAACTGTATTTTCCAGGAAACAAGAACTATATTTTTTACAATCTCACTGATACTTATAGCAGTTGGTACTGGTGGAGTTAAAGCCAATATTGGAACTTTTGAGGCTGAACAAGTAGAATGCAGGGGACCACAGGCTGTACAGTCATTTTTTAACTGGTTAGTTAACAGCTTAATTGTTTATATTATGTTTTGTCTTTAACAGGAAGAGATAACAAGAAAGTCCAACAATGAGATAAGAAACAATTAATCAAAAAACATTTCAATGATTTATAAAAAAAAGTACATCATATTCAATAACGATAATTTGTGTACTCATTCACATATTAGAAATTGTCAATACATTAATTGATCTACTGTTAGAAAAAAATGTTTTTTCATGTTGTTCATTTCCAGATTTTGACCAAATTGTTAGTTTAAAATACAAATAAAAAGATTTTATATTGTCATCATTTATCGTTAAACAAAAACCTTTAAATTCGAATGTATTCACGCGATGAAAAAAGATTAACCGCATTAGTTAAAAGTTTTAGACCTTGAATATTGAAATCAAATAAGAATTTTATTTTTAAATCATTATAAAAACTAAAATCAACCTTTATACTTCATTTAATGTATTTAAAAAAAATGTATTTGTAGGTTTTACTGGTTTATAAATATAGGTGCCTTTATAGCACTCACGGGAGTTGCCTATGTTCAGCAGAATATGGGATTTGTATATGGGTTTATAATACCATTAGTTATAATGGTAATATCTCAGATTTGTCTCCTCACAGGGAAAAACAGATACATCACTGCACAAGCAGATGGTATATTTTACGTTCTTAAGATGTTAAAATTTCAAATTTAAAAATAAATGAAAATCAAATTTTCATTAAATGCTGGAAGAGGGTACCAAAGTTGGTAGTAATTATTAAATCCTTTTTATGAATATTTCATAAGTTTATAATTTTATAAACAAGTCAAAAGTTCTTTAACACTATGTATGATGTTCTATCATACTCAACTTGTATACAGTTATTACCATTCATTTTTCATGCATTCCTGAAATGTAAATATAAAGGTATTTCCTGAGGTGAAATTGGTATAATTCTATCTAGAATTAGCTTAGTCTTCTGGCAATGTTGAGACGGTCCTGCAAATTTATTTATGTGTCTGACCAAATGTCTGGCAAAAGATTCAGAAATCTAACCTTTGTGCTGTTGTTTGGTCCGGTAAATTATTAAAGCTGTAGCTCCAAAACTGTAGGAGGAGTTGGCCGGACAAACCATGTTCCCTTTATGCAGCTAGTACGAAAAAAATGACTAAGTCCAACTACCTGTCATTTTCAGAATATTTAAAAAAAAATCAAAATCCGCTGGACACGCACACCTCCATTATGTGTATAAACATACTACAAAATATTAAAGATGTAGCTTAAAAACTGTAGGAGGAGCTCGAGGTAGCTGGACAAACAATGTATCTATATCCTGACGGACGGACGGACAGGGGTAAATTAACCCCACCCGACTCTTCGTCGCGGGGTCATAAGCAATTCTAAGGACATAGCTATGCGTGAGTGATATTCTTATTAAAATTGCTATTTTTGGAAATTACTTTTTAAGTTCCAGGTCCATGACAGTACCAAAACTAGTGATGCTTAGGTTCAGACTACCGATTCATTGTGAAATTCGATGACACAAAATAATAATGTATATAATTTTATCTCTTGTTTGCTTTGTAGGAAGCGTGTTAAGTGAGGCAGTTTATCTTTGCTGGTCTTCACGGTGCAAAAAATTCAAACTAGAATATAGCAGTTTATACAATCAGGAATCTGTAGATCGTGTAGCAGCTCTAATAAGAATTCTCCCTGTATTTGGTTTCGTGGTTGTTTATTGGGCTGTTTATTCACAGGTATTTTAAACATTTGAATTCAATTTAATTCACAGAAGTTAGTAAAAACCCTAAATGGGAAGTTATTTCTGACAACTTTATTCAAGTGCGATACTATGGACCAGAAACTGTAAGAACCATAGCTAGTTTCACTGTGAAAACGAGCACATTTTGACCTTGTTATTTAAATTATGTACCGTAGTCAATTTTATTTTGTCATGGATCAGTTTCAAAATACTTGTTTCCGTCTCCGAGGAGACGGTATTAAGAGTTGAATGGTGGACAGTCTGCGTAATGAATGCTATCTTCTACCTGATTGGAAGATAATACCGACTGAAGATGAATCAAGTACGTTGATTGGTTTAGAAAATTGAAAGCTGGTAAATGTCTTCTAATCATGCAAGGTATCGGATTTGGACTCTTTATTTTAGTACTTTTTTCATTTCCACAAAACTTGACTCAATTAACACGATTTCATTATTTCTAGACCAATAAAATATTCATTCATTTGGAATAAGAATAACTATAGATCTGATTGGCTAACCCAACGAGGGGAAGATCACTGATTTGTCTTTCATATGAAAGAGCTGAAAACTTGATTTAACTCAGTACATGTATACTAGTCTTTGTACTTTTTATTACTAGCCTTATTGTATTTACATGTATGATTGTTAAATTTTATAAATTTTACCACAATCATACATTTCACAACATAAATATTGTCATAGATATCGTCAAATGTCACCCCTTACGTTTCGGAAGTTAACTTTAAAGATAAAGGCTATTACATATATCTGTATGGCAATTAAAAAAAAATCAAGTATAAAAAATTTGAATATCCTTTAGTAAAAAAAGGCAGCCCAAAAGAAGCCATCAAAACACAGACTTCAAAAAAATATGTAGTAATATATCTATTGAAAGGTATAATAAGTGAAAGTTTAATGTGATGACATTACGAACATTTAATAATACATAAAAAATAATACTCTTTAATAATAAAAAGCTAAGAGACGGCTAGCTTTTTAGAAAAGCTATTACTTGTATTGGCTTTTACAATGTGTTTTATACACCAAAGGGTTAATATAGATAAGGAGTAGGTTTGGGTCCCAATTTAACCCAACTAAACACTGCCAAGCGTAAATAGCAAATAGGTCCCTCCTGACTCTCTACTAATTTTGTGTCTGTATTTGTGTTCTTTTTTGTTAAGTCTAATGATAGCTCAGTTTGACCTTCCTTGTTATCTTTTTTTATATCATTAACAGTTTTCGAACAAAGTAAGCAATTCATAATCATCCGAATGTGACAGTAATTTATTGAATTAGAATAAAGTAGATTAAATATCAAATAAAAACTAGGACATTCTATGTGTTACATGTAGCAGTAATTTTGCTAACCTTTTCCGATGCACATCAGCACGTAATATGAAAAATGAACTATACTTATGCAAGCACAACAAATGAAAACAAATTATATGCTGTTTTGTCATTGTATTTAATATGACAATTCTAATGAATTACTTTCAGATGAATACAACATATTACTTACAAAGTGAAAGAATGGACATACGTTTAGGAACGCAGCAGGTGCCCGTTGCCGTATTAGTATCATTTAATGTAATAAGTGTTTTCATTCTTATTCCTGTTATGGAGATGGTTGTTTATCCATGTTTAACAATGTTCAATAGATCTCCAACTCATCTACAGAAAATGGGTATGAAACTATTTGTAACATAAATTTTAACATTTTATGTACATCATATATATTTAGATAAAGTAAAAATAAAAACAGGGAAGTGTAATAACACAAAATGCATGAAATCAAGAGTTAGACAAGGTTTATCGACAATCTAATATTTATGCAGTAAAGTAGTAATCCTAATTAAGAGTATCATCTGTATCATATCTTCACTAGAAAGTTTGAACTTATGAAATTACTAACACACTCACTATAAACTTAGACTTGTAGTTTTACAAAGCCAACAATACAAAGTGAAATCAAAACTATATGACAAACTGGTGATGTAAACTTTCCATTTGTAAACTTCTTTTTTCTTGGTGGTAATATCTCCAGTTAATGGTGTCCACATTTCACAATTGATTCGTTACTGTAGTGTATATAATATAAATGATGCATTAATTTCCAAAATGTTAATTCATTTCGTCTAGAACGCTTATGGAATATGTTTGTTGTAGATTGTGACTTTTGGTCGTTTCATGAATTTTTTTCCTACTTTGTGTTACATGTTTAGATTATCGGGTTTTCTGTTGACCGTGAGTCATAATATTAAGCAGAAAACCGGATAAAATGTATAAAATAACATTCGATGTATCAATATTGGTATAACAATATGTTGGTAATGCATTTTTGTTCTGGAGCGAAAACCTAGAGCTTTTGATAATTTGATAAAGAGTTATATAGAATAATTTGAGCTGTATGTTTTACGTATTCCGAAAAGTGTTGAAATATTCATTTACATAAGATACTAGTTCGATATACATGGCAAGACTTTCAAGTTTTGTTTTAACATTTAACATCACAGGACTGCTATTTATATTGCAATTTATTATATTTCAGGAATCGGAATGATATTTTCCACATTGTCAGTATTGGTGGCGGGTATCGTAGAAATATATCGGAAGAAAGAAATTTCTGTTCGTCAGATTATTTTAAATGATCAGTACAACGCATCTTCAATGTCGGTTCTTGTACAAATACCACAGTTTACTTTGATTGGCATAAGTGAAGTCTTTACAAGCATAGGAGGTATATTTTCATGTTTGCTATTTTAACGTTCGGTCGGTTTATTGTTTCGGTTTTTTACATTTTTAGCCTTGAGGAATGGTGATAAGACATACTTGTTGAATGCACACAATGCATACAAATATTTTTCTGCTTATCTGAGAAAGTAGGAAGTAAGACTAGTCAAGGAAAAATAGCATCATACTTTGTCTATGAGAAAACGGATCAAAATAAAGGTTACAGGAAAAATATAAGAAAAAAATTCATTAACGACAACAAATATAAGCAGAACAAATAGGAAAACATTTCTTAAAAGTGAGAAAACAAAGGTGCAATATAACTGTTATCTAAAGCAGCTTTGAGAAAAGCATTTCCTTGTAATAGCTACTAACAGCAAAATACGATCAAAAGTCATTGTAAAGTACGCCATTGACTTATACTGGAAGACCCAATTGTTAGCGCAAAAATAAAAATGAATCAGATTAAATTGGGGGTAATTTCAGCTTTGCGTTTTGTAATTTGAACCTTACCTTTTCAGGTTTCAATTTGAAGTTGCAAAATTATATCCGTAATGAAAGTTGATCCAGAAATCTGCAAAGCTACAAAATCAGGTTGTCGATATCAATATTTCTTGTTATATTCTAGGATTAGAATTTGCATATTCTGAAGCGCCAGATTTGATGCAGGGTGTTTGCATGGGACTCTTTCTAGAAACCCAAGGTCTTGGCACTTATCTCTCAGTCATACTGTTGTATCTTGTACAGCAGATAACAGGAACTGAACCTCCAAGTACGTAACGTATCAACGCTAATGATATTAAGTCATTTTGTATCTTCATCTATAAGAAATCCTGCATTCTTTACCGTGAGTAATCTGTGGTTTACACATAAGTTTCACAAAAAGCTTTTACTGCATAACATACATACATACTTACATAAACCACTTATGGAGTATAGAGTAATATTTTATTTTAAAGTAATTAACTTTATTTATTCTTCACATCACTTAAATTGATTTGAATTTAAAAATTTATAATGGGCATCAAAAGTGCAAAGGCGAGCTGAATGTAATTTGTATTAATTTAAATTCTGTGGTTGATTTCCTTAACAAATGGATGCCACATATGTTCCCCATTAGTTAAAACACATTTGATTATTAGGTCTTTCCATTTCCAAATGGAAAGACATATAGCTATTCTTATGATTATTATTAGGTCTTTCCATTTCCAAATGGAAAGACATATAGCTATTCTTATGATTATTATTATTATTATTATTATTAGGTCTTTCCACTTTCCGTGGAAAGACCTTTTGCTTTTGTTCTGATTATTTTTTTTTTTTTTTTTTTAGGTCTTTCCACTTTCCGTGGAAAGACCTTTTGCTTTTGTTCTGATTATTAGGTCTTTCCACTTTCCGTGGAAAGACCTTTTGCTTTTGTTCTGATTATTAGGTCTTTCCACTTTCCGTGGAAAGACCTTTTGCTTTTGTTCTGATTATTTTTTTTTTTTTTTTTTTTTTTTTTTTTCTTCTGCCGTCTAGGATGTTTTTTTGTTACTTGACATATCGAAAGGATTTTTGGCCCATGATTGCGTACAGTGATTACGATTTCACCATTGACCCTGTGTAACCGAACACCTTTTTTTATAGGAGTTATCTCCCCGCCCCCTTCTTTTCTTGTTATCTTTATTTCTCTGTAACCGTAGAAGATATCGACCTAAAATCTTTTGCAATATCTTCAGTGTATCTGTGCGCAACTTTGTTCCATTTGGTCGGAAAGGATCTGACGACATTTCATAGGAGTTATTTCCCTTCAAACGACTTTCACTTTTGGTGTATCATACAAATTGTTATTTAGAGTTGAGATATCAACATGAAACTTTGTATTTAGGGTCCATGACCCCTAACAAGTAAAATGAGGTCAAGGTCAAAGGTCAAGGTCAAGTTCTAAATTTTGACTTTTGCTTGTTATCGCTTCTCCTCTGAAACGGTAAAAGATAGCTGATAAAATGTAATGGAGAAAATGTTAAGGACGTTGAGACCTAGTTTTGTTACATTTGCGAAAAAGTTGTATGACGTCATTTTATAGGCGTAATTGCCGTTAGAACGTTTAAATTTTCGGTTTTCCGTTTATTTCTCAACAATGGTACATGATAAAGGCATGGGGTCTTTTGTTCTGACATCAAGGATCGATGACCTTCAAATTGGCATCAAGGTCAAAGGTCAAGGTCAAGTTCTAAATTTTGACTTTTGCTTGTTATCGCTTCTCCTCTGAAACGGTAAAAGATAGCTGATAAAATGTAATGGAGAAAATGTTAAGGACGTTGAGACCTAGCTTTGTTACATTGCATGAAAGTTGTATGACGTCATTTTATAGGCGTAATTGCCCACAGAACGTTTAAATTTTCGGTTTTTCGTTTATTTGTCAACAATGGTACATGATAAAGGCATGGGGTCTTTTGTTCTGACATCAAGGATTGATAACCTTCAAATTGGCATCAAGGTCAAAGGTCAAGGTCAAGTTCTAAATTTTGACTTTTGCTTGTTATCGCTTCTCCTCTGAAACGGTAAAAGATAGCTGATAAAATGTAATGGAGAAAATGTTAAGGACGTTGAGACCTAGCTTTGTTACATTTGCGAAAAAGTTGTATGACGTCATTTTATAGGCGTAATTGCCCCTAGAACGTTTAAATTTTCGGTTTTTCGTTTATTTCTCAACAATGGTACATGATAAAGGCATGGGGTCTTTTGTTATAACATTAGGGATTGATAACCTTCAAATTGGTATCAAGGTCAAAGGTCAAGGTCAAGTTCTATTTTTTGACATTTGCTTGTTATCACTACTCCTCTGAAATTGTTGTAGATAGCCAAGGAAATGTAATGGTGGAAATGTTTAGGACATTGATGCGCAACTTTGTTACATTTGAGTTAAAGTTGTATGACGTCATCTTTTGAGAGTAATTGCGCCTAGAACGTTCAAACTTAAGGTTTTTCGTTTATAACTTGACAATGGTACATAATAATGGCATGGGGTCTTCTACAATGACCTCAGCGACCAATGACCTTGAAATAGGTCACAAGGTCAAAGGTCAAGGTCATGACCTATATTACGTATTTTGCATTTTTCACACTTTATAAGGTTTTTTTCCAGATTTTTAAAGCAATTAAAGTTATTGAAAGCGTTAAATTCAGGCACTACTTTTGATGACGTCATTTCTGGCAAGGTTATTATTTATGTAGACGTTTTTAGACGTTTTGAATATATTGGAATGTTAATTAACGTGACAATGTTACAGCCGATGAAAAGGTCTAGAATTGTCAATTTATAAGGTCACATTAATGACGTTTTTGATGTTTATAGTGCAAAACAGTATAATTCATCACAAACATTTTGTTAAAAATAAACATTTTTCTTCGTTATTCAAACTATCAGTCCATATATTTTTTTAAAAATTGTGAAATTACCTATCATATCAAACCAGAAGTGATATTTGTAATACGGGAAGTAGCATAATACCTCCCTTATTTCAATCAAAGAACCATAGAACCATATATTTTTGCAATCGCTGAAAGCTTAGATATGCTCTAAAACCAACAATTACATTTTAAACCTCATTTTTGTTATCAACAAATCTGCAATTGAGGTGGAAAGACCTTCAATTGTTCTCTGAAGAATTGGTTTTTAATTTTTTTTTTTTTTTTTTTTTTTTTTTTTCTTCTGCCGTCTAGGATGTTTTTTTGTTACTTGACATATCGAAAGGATTTTTGGCCCATGATATCGTACAGTCATTGCGATTTCACCATTGACCCTGTGTAACCGAACACTTTTTTTTATAGGAGTTATCTCCCCGCGTCCTCCTTTTCTTGTTATCTTTATTTCTCTGTAACCGTAAAAGATATCGACCTAAAATCTTTTGCAATGTCTTCAGTGTATCTGTGCGCAACTTTGTTCCATTTGGTTGGAAAGGATCTGACGACATTTCATAGGAGTTATTTCCCTTCAAACGACTTTCACTTTTGGTGTATCATACAAATTGTTATTTAGCGTTGAGATATCAACATGAAACTTTGTATTTAGGGTCCATGACCCCTAAAAAGTAAAATGAGGTCAAGGTCAAAGGTCAAGGTCAAGTTCTAAATTTTGACTTTTGCTTGTTATCGCTTCTCCTCTGAAACGGTAAAAGATAGCTGATAAAATGTAATGGAGAAAATGTTAAGAACGTTGAGACCTAGCTTTGTTACATTTGCATAAAAGTTGTATGACGTCATTTTATAGGCGTAATTGCCGTTAGAACGTTTAAATTTGCGGTGTTTCGTTTATATCTCAGCAATGGTACATGATAAAGGCATGGGGTCTTTTGTTTTGACATCAAGGATTGATAACCTTCAAATTGGCATCAAGGTCGAAGGTCAAGGTCAAGTTCTAAATTTTAACTTTTGCTTGTTATCGCTTCTCCTCTGAAACGGTAAAAGATAGCTGATAAAATGTAATGGAGAAAATGTTCAGGACGTTGAGACCTAGCTTTGTTATATTTGAGAAAAAGTTGTATGACGTCATTTTATAGGCGTAATTGCCCCTAGAATGTTTAAATTTTTGTTTTTCGTTTATTTCTCAACAATGGTACATGATAAAGGCATGGGGTCTTTTGTTTTAACATCAGGGATTGATAACCTTCAAATTGGCATCAAGGTCAAAGGTCAAGGTCAAGTTCTATTATTTGACATTTGCTTGTTATCACTACTCCTCTGAAATGGTTGTGGATAGCCAAGGAAATGTAATGGTGGAAATGTTTAGGACATTGATGCGCAACTTTGTTACATTTGAGTTCAAGTTGTATGACGTCATCTTTTGAGAGTAATTGCGCCTACTACGTTCAAACTTAAGGTTTTTCGTTTATAACTTGACAATGGTACATAATAATGGCATGGGGTCTTCTAAAATGACCTCAACGACCAATGACCTTGACAAAGGTCACAAGGTCAAAGGTCAAGGTCATGACCTTTATTACGTATTTTGCATTTTTTCACACTTTATAAGTTTTTTTCAGATTTTTAAAGCAATTAAAGCTATTGAAAGCGTGAAATTCAGGCACTACTTTTGATGACGTCATTTCTGGCAACGTTATTATTTCTGTAGACGTTTTTAGACGTTTTGGATATATTGGAATGTTAATTAATGTGACAATGTTACAACCCATGAAAACGTCTAGAATTGTCAATTTATAAGGTCACATTAATGACGTTTTTGATGTTTATAGTGCAAAACAGTATAATTCATCACAAACATTTAGTTAACCAGAAATAAACATTTTTCTTAGTTATTCAAACTAGCAGTCCATATATTTTTTTAAAAATTGTGAAATTACCTATCGTATCAAACCAGAAGTGATATTTGTAATACGGGAAGTAGCATAATACCTCCCTTATTTCAGTACATAGAACCATATATCTTTGAAATCACTGAAAGTTTAGCTATGCTCTAAAACCAACAATTACATTTTAAACCTCATTTTTTTTATCAACAAATCTGCAATTGAGGTGGAAAGACCTTCAATTGTTCTCTGAACAATTGGTTTTTAATTTTTTTTTTTTTTTTTTTTTTTTTTTTTTTCTTCTGCCGTCTAGGATGTTTTTTTGTTACTTGACATATCGAAAGGATTTTTGGCCCATGGTATCGTACAGTGATTGCGATTTCACCATTGACCCTGTGTAACCGAACACTTTTTTTTATAGGAGTTATCTCCCCGCGTCCTCCTTTTCTTGTTATCGCTATATCTCTAAAACCGTAAAAGATATCGACCCAAAATCTTTTGCAATGTCTTCAGTGTATCTGTGCGCAACTTTGTTCAATTTGGTCGGAAGGGATCTGACGACATTTCATAGGAGTTATTTCCCTTCAAACGACTTTCACTTTTGGTGTATCATACAAATTGTTATTTAGAGTTGAGGTATCAACATGAAACTTTGTATTTAGGGTCCATGACCCCTAACAAGTAAAATGAGGTCAAGGTCAAAGGTCAAGGTCAAGTTCTAAATTTTGACTTTTGCTTGTTATCGCTTCTCCTCTGAAACGGTAAAAGATAGCTGATAAAATGTAATGTAGAAAATGTTAAGGACGTTGAGACCTTGATTTGTTACATTTGCATAAAAGTTGTATGACGTCATTTTATAGGCGTAATTGCCGTTAGAACGTTTAAATTTTCGGTTTTTCGTTTATTTCTCAACAATGGTACATAATAAAGGCACGGGGTCTTTTGTTTTGACATCAAGGATTGATAACCTTCAAATTGGCATCAAGGTCAAAGGTCAAGGTCAAGTTCTAATTTTTGACTTTTGCTTGTTATCGCTTCTCCTCTGAAACGGTAAAAGATAGCTGATAAAATGTAAAGGAGAAAATGTTAAGGACGTTGAGACCTAGCTTTGTTACATTTGAGAAAAAGTTGTATGACGTCATTTTATAGGCGTAATTGCCCCTAGAACGTTTAAATTTTCGTTTTTCGTTTATTTCTCAACAATGGTACATGATAAAGGCATGGGGTCTTTTGTTTTAACATCAGGGATTGATAACCTTCAAATTGGCATCAAGGTCAAAGGTCAAGGTCAAGTTCTATTATTTGACATTTGCTTGTTATCACTACTCCTCTGAAATGGTTGTAGATAGCCAAGGAAATGTAATGGTGGAAATGTTTAGGACATTGATGCGCAACTTTGTTACATTTGAGTTAAAGTTGTATGACGTCATCTTTTGAGAGTAATTGCGCCTAGAACGTTCAAACTTAAGGTTTTTCGTTTATA
This sequence comes from Mytilisepta virgata, assembly GCA_028015205.1. Classification (NCBI taxonomy): domain Eukaryota; kingdom Metazoa; phylum Mollusca; class Bivalvia; order Mytilida; family Mytilidae; genus Mytilisepta; species Mytilisepta virgata. The sequence goes on from CM051521.1 coordinate 115,387,773, forward strand.
ACTTGACAATGGTACATAATAATGGCATGGGGTCTTCTAAAATGACCTCAACGACCAATGACCTTGAAAAATGTCACAAGGTCAAAGGTCAAGGTCATGACCTATATTATGTATTTTGCATTTTTTCACACTTTATAAGTTTTTTTCAGATTTTTAAAGCAATTAAAGCTATTGAAAGCGTGAAATTCAGGCACTACTTTTGATGACGTCATTTCTGGCAACGTTATTATTTCTGTAGACGTTTTTAGACGTTTTGGATATATTGGAATGTTAATTAATGTGACAATGTTACAACCCATGAAAACGTCTAGAATTGTCAATTTATAAGGTCACATTAATGACGTTTTTGATGTTTATAGTGCAAAACAGTATAATTCATCACAAACATTTAGTTAACCAGAAATAAACATTTTTCTTTGTTATTCAAACTGGCAGTCCATATATTTTTTTAACATTTGTGAAATTACCTATCATATCAAACCAGAAGTGATATTTGTAATACGGGAAGTAGCATAATACCTCCCTTATTTCAGTACATAGAACCATATATCCTTGAAATCACTGGAAAGTTTAGCTATGCTCTAAAACCAACAATTACATTTTAAACCTCATTTTTTTATCATTCAATCTGCAATTGAGGTGGAAAGACCTTCAATTGTTCTCTGAACAATTGGTTTTTAATTAGGTCTTTCCACTTTCCGTGGAAAGACCTTTTGCTTTTGTTCTGATTATTTTTTTTTTTTTTTTTTTTTTTTTTTTTTTTTCTTCTGCCGTCTAGGATGTTTTTTTGTTACTTGACATATCGAAAGGATTTTTGGCCCATGGTATCGTACAGTGATTGCGATTTCACCATTGACCCTGTGTAACCGAACACTTTTTTTTATAGGAGTTATCTCCCCGCGTCCTCCTTTTCTTGTTATCGCTATATCTCTAAAACCGTAAAAGATATCGACCCAAAATCTTTTGCAATGTCTTCAGTGTATCTGTGCGCAACTTTGTTCAATTTGGTCGGAAGGGATCTGACGACATTTCATAGGAGTTATTTCCCTTCAAACGACTTTCACTTTTGGTGTATCATACAAATTGTTATTTAGAGTTGAGGTATCAACATGAAACTTTGTATTTAGGGTCCATGACCCCTAACAAGTAAAATGAGGTCAAGGTCAAAGGTCAAGGTCAAGTTCTAAATTTTGACTTTTGCTTGTTATCGCTTCTCCTCTGAAACGGTAAAAGATAGCTGATAAAATGTAATGGAGAAAATGTTAAGGACGTTGAGACCTTGATTTGTTACATTTGCATAAAAGTTGTATGACGTCATTTTATAGGCGTAATTGCCGTTAGAACGTTTAAATTTGCGGTTTTTCGTTTATTTCTCAACAATGGTACATGATAAAGGCACGGGGTCTTTTGTTTTGACATCAAGGATTGATAACCTTCAAATTGGCATCAAGGTCAAAGGTCAAGGTCAAGTTCTAAATTTTGACTTTTGCTTGTTATCGCTTCTCCTCTGAAACGGTAAAAGATAGCTGATAAAATGTAAAGGAGAAAATGTTAAGGACGTTGAGACCTAGCTTTGTTACATTTGAGAAAAAGTTGTATGACGTCATTTTATAGGCGTAATTGCCCCTAGAACGTTTAAATTTTCGTTTTTCGTTTATTTCTCAACAATGGTACATGATAAAGGCATGGGGTCTTTTGTTTTAACATCAGGGATTGATAACCTTCAAATTGGCATCAAGGTCAAAGGTCAAGGTCAAGTTCTATTATTTGACATTTGCTTGTTATCACTACTCCTCTGAAATGGTTGTAGATAGCCAAGGAAATGTAATGGTGGAAATGTTTAGGACATTGATGCGCAACTTTGTTACATTTGAGTTAAAGTTGTATGACGTCATCTTTTGAGAGTAATTGCGCCTAGAACGTTCAAACTTAAGGTTTTTCGTTTATAACTTGACAATGGTACATAATAATGGCATGGGGTCTTCTAAAATGACCTCAACGACCAATGACCTTGAAAATGTCACAAGGTCAAAGGTCAAGGTCATGACCTATATTATGTATTTTGCATTTTTTCACACTTTATAAGTTTTTTTCAGATTTTTAAAGCAATTAAAGCTATTGAAAGCGTGAAATTCAGGCACTACTTTTGATGACGTCATTTCTGGCAACGTTATTATTTCTGTAGACGTTTTTAGACGTTTTGGATATATTGGAATGTTAATTAATGTGACAATGTTACAACCCATGAAAACGTCTAGAATTGTCAATTTATAAGGTCACATTAATGACGTTTTTGATGTTTATAGTGCAAAACAGTATAATTCATCACAAACATTTAGTTAACCAGAAATAAACATTTTTCTTTGTTATTCAAACTAGCAGTCCATATATTTTTTTAACATTTGTGAAATTACCTATCATATCAAACCAGAAGTGATATTTGTAATACGGGAAGTAGCATAATACCTATCTTATTTCAGTACATAGAACCATATATCCTTGAAATCACTGGAAAGTTTAGCTATGCTCTAAAACCAACAATTACATTTTAAACCTCATTTTTTTATCAACAAATCTGCAATTGAGGTGGAAAGACCTTCAATTGTTCTCTGAACAATTGGTTTTTAATTTTTTTTTTTTTTTTTTTTTTTTTTTTTCTTCTGCCATCTAGGATGTTTTTTTGTTACTTGACATATCGAAAGGATTTTTGGCCCATGGTATCGTACAGTGATTGCGATTTCACCATTGACCCTGTGTAACCGAACACTTTTTTTTATAGGAGTTATCTCCCCGCGTCCTCCTTTTCTTGTTATCGCTATATCTCTAAAACCGTAAAAGATATCGACCCAAAATCTTTAACAATGTCTTCAGTGTATCTGTGCGCAACTTTGTTCAATTTGGTCGGAAGGGATCTGACGACATTTCATAGGAGTTATTTCCCTTCAAACGACTTTCACTTTTGGTGTATCATACAAATTGTTATTTAGAGTTGAGGTATCAACATGAAACTTTGTATTTAGGGTCCATGACCCCTAACAAGTAAAATGAGGTCAAGGTCAAAGGTCAAGGTCAAGTTCTAAATTTTGACTTTTGCTTGTTATCGCTTCTCCTCTGAAACGGTAAAAGATAGCTGATAAAATGTAATGGAGAAAATGTTAAGGACGTTGAGACCTTGATTTGTTACATTTGCATAAAAGTTGTATGACGTCATTTTATAGGCGTAATTGCCGTTAGAACGTTTAAATTTGCGGTTTTTCGTTTATTTCTCAACAATGGTACATGATAAAGGCATGGGGTCTTTTGTTTTGACATCAAGGATTGATAACCTTCAAATTGGCATCAAGGTCAAAGGTCAAGGTCAAGTTCTTAATTTTGACTTTTGCTTGTTATCGCTTCTCCTCTGAAACGGTAAAAGATAGCTGATAAAGTGTAAAGGAGAAAATGTTAAGGACGTTGAGATCTAGCTTTGTTACATTTGAGAAAAAGTTGTATGACGTCATTTTATAGGCGTAATTGCCCCTAGAACGTTTAAATTTTCGTTTTTCGTTTATTTCTAAACAGTGGTACATGATAAAGGCATGGGGTCTTTTGTTTTAACATCAGGGATTGATAACCTTCAAATTGGCATCAAGGTCAAAGGTCAAGGTCAAGTTCTATTATTTGACATTTGCTTGTTATCACTACTCCTCTGAAATGGTTGTAGATAGCCAAGGAAATGTAATGGTGGAAATGTTTAGGACATTGATGCGCAACTTTGTTACATTTGAGTTAAAGTTGTATGACGTCATCTTTTGAGAGTAATTGCACCTAGAACGTTCAAACTTAAGGTTTTTCGTTTATAACTTGACAATGGTACATAATAATGGCATGGGGTCTTCTAAAATGACCTCAACGGCCAATGACCTTGAAAAATGTCACAAGGTCAAAGGTCAAGGTCATGACCTATATTACGTATTTTGCATTTTTTCACACTTTAAAAGTTTTTTTCAGATTTTTAAAGCAATTAAAGGTATTGAAAGCGTGAAATTCAGGCACTACTTTTGATGACGTCATTTCTGGCAACGTTATTATTTCTGTAGACGTTTTTAGACGTTTTGGATATATTGGAATGTTAATTAATGTGACAATGTTACAACCCATGAAAACGTCTAGAATTGTCAATTTATAAGGTCACATTAATGACGTTTTTGATGTTTATAGTGCAAAACAGTATAATTCATCAAACATTTAGTTAACCAGAAATAAACATTTTTCTTAGTTATTCAAACTAGCAGTCCATATACTTTTTTAACAATTGTGAAATTACCTATCATATCAAACCAGAAGTGATATTTGTAATACGGTAAGTAGCATAATACCTCCCTTATTTCAGTACATAGAACCATATATCCTTGAAATCACTGAAAGTTTAGCTATGCTCTAAAACCAACAATTACATTTTAAACCTCATTTTTTTATCAACAAATCTGCAATTGAGGTGGAAAGACCTTCAATTGTTCTCTGAACAATTGGTTTTTAATTTTTTTTTTTTTTTTCTTCTGCCGTCTAGGATGTTTTTTTGTTACTTGACATATCGAAAGGATTTTTGGCCCATGGTATCGTACAGTGATTGCGATTTCACCATTGACCCTGTGTAACCGAACACCTTTTTTTATAGGAGTTATCTCCCCGCATCCTCCTTTTCTTGTTATCGCTATATCTCTAAAACCGTAAAAGATATCGACCCAAAATCTTTTGCAATGTCTTCAGTGTATCTGTGCGCAACTTTGTTCAATTTGGTCGGAAGGGATCTGACGACATTTCATAGGAGTTATTTCCCTTCAAACGACTTTCACTTTTGGTGTATCATACAAATTGTTATTTAGAGTTGAGGTATCAACATGAAACTTTGTATTTAGGGTCCATGACCCCTAACAAGTAAAATGAGGTCAAGGTCAAAGGTCAAGGTCAAGTTCTAAATTTTGACTTTTGCTTGTTATCGCTTCTCCTCTGAAACGGTAAAAGATAGCTGATAAAATGTAATGGAGAAAATGTTAAGGACGTTGAGACCTTGATTTGTTACATTTGCATAAAAGTTGTATGACGTCATTTTATAGGCGTAATTGCCGTTAGAACGTTTAAATTTGCGGTTTTTCGTTTATTTCTCAACAATGGTACATGATAAAGGCACGGGGTCTTTTGTTTTGACATCAAGGATTGATAACCTTCAAATTGGCATCAAGGTCAAAGGTCAAGGTCAAGTTCTAAATTTTGACTTTTGCTTGTTATCGCTTCTCCTCTGAAACGGTAAAAGATAGCTGATAAAATGTAAAGGAGAAAATGTTAAGGACGTTGAGACCTAGCTTTGTTACATTTGAGAAAAAGTTGTATGACGTCATTTTATAGGCGTAATTGCCCCTAGAACGTTTAAATTTTCGTTTTTCGTTTATTTCTCAACAATGGTACATGATAAAGGCATGGGGTCTTTTGTTTTAACATCAGGGATTGATAACCTTCAAATTGGCATCAAGGTCAAAGGTCAAGGTCAAGTTCTATTATTTGACATTTGCTTGTTATCACTACTCCTCTGAAATGGTTGTAGATAGCCAAGGAAATGTAATGGTGGAAATGTTTAGGACATTGATGCGCAACTTTGTTACATTTGAGTTAAAGTTGTATGACGTCATCTTTTGAGAGTAATTGCGCCTAGAACGTTCAAACTTAAGGTTTTTCGTTTATAACTTGACAATGGTACATAATAATGGCATGGGGTCTTCTAAAATGACCTCAACGACCAATGACCTTGAAAAATGTCACAAGGTCAAAGGTCAAGGTCATGATCTATATTATGTATTTTGCATTTTTTCACACTTTATAAGTTTTTTTCAGATTTTTAAAGCAATTAAAGCTATTGAAAGCGTGAAATTCAGGCACTACTTTTGATGACGTCATTTCTGGCAACGTTATTATTTCTGTAGACGTTTTTAGACGTTTTGGATATATTGGAATGTTAATTAATGTGACAATGTTACAACCCATGAAAACGTCTAGAATTGTCAATTTATAAGGTCACATTAATGACGTTTTTGATGTTTATAGTGCAAAACAGTATAATTCATCACAAACATTTAGTTAACCAGAAATAAACATTTTTCTTTGTTATTCAAACTGGCAGTCCATATATTTTTTTAACATTTGTGAAATTACCTATCATATCAAACCAGAAGTGATATTTGTAATACGGGAAGTAGCATAATACCTCCCTTATTTCAGTACATACAACTATATATCCTTGAAATCACTGGAAAGTTTAGCTATGCTCTAAAACCAACAATTACATTTTAAACCTCATTTTTTTATCATTCAATCTGCAATTGAGGTGGAAAGACCTTCAATTGTTCTCTGAACAATTGGTTTTTAATTATTTTTATTCTTTCTTTTCCGCCACATTTCAAAGTCTTCTGTTTTTAAGAGCTTACGACATATCATTATGTAACTTCTCATATGATATCGGTGTGTTAAAATCTATTCGATATCAACCCTGAGTTATCGAACTTTTTTCCATTACAGAGTTATCTCCCCGAACACCGTAACCCTTGTTATGATTTAAACTCTGAAACCGTAACAGATACGCTAAAACTTAAGGGTGGAAAATGTTCAACTATGTAGGCCGATGATTCATTACATTTGGTCCAAAGAGATTTGATGACTCCTTCAAGGGGCAAAACTGCATCAAAATCTAGAGAGAAGACTCTAAGGGTCAAAAGTAAGGTTAGGGATCAGATATCAATATGAAACTTTAAAGTTTGTCTCCACAAACCATTCCAAGAAAAATAATGTCAAGGTCAAAGGTCAAGGTCAAGTTGTAAATTATTTTTATTCTTTTCTTCCGCCACATTTCAAAGTCTTCTTGTTTCAACAGCTTACGACGTATCAATAAGAAACTTCTTATATGATATCGGTGTGTTAAAATCTATTCGAAATCGACCCTGAGTTATCGAACTTTTTTACATTACAGAGTTATCTCCCCAAACACCGTAACCCTTGTTATCATTTAAACTCTGAAACCGTAACAGATACGCTAAAACTAAAGGGTGGAAAATGTTCAACTACGTAGACTGATGATTCATTACATTTGGTCCAAAGAGAGATTTGATGACTCCTTCAAGGGGCATAACTGCATCAAAATCTAGAGAGAAGAATTTAAGGGTCAAAAGTAAGGTTAGGGGTCAGATATCAATATGAAACTTTATAATTGGTCTCCACAGGCCATTCCAAGAAAAATGTTGTCAAGGTCAAAGGACAAGGTCAAGTTCTAAATTTTGACTTTTTCTTGTTATGAGTATTCCTCTGAAACGGTAGAAGATAGATGATGAAATATAATGGGGAAAATGTAAAGGACATTGAGACGCAACTTTGTTCCATTAGTGTCAAAGTCCTATGACGTCATCTTGTAGGAGTTATTGTCCTTAGTACATAAAATTAAATAGTTTTTCATAAACAACTTGATAATGGTATATAGTAAAGGCACCAGGTCTTTTGAAATGAAACCAGGGACTATTGACCTTCAAAAAGATCAAAAGGTCAAAGGTCAAGGTCATGTCCTAGATATTGAACTTGGCTTTTAAACAGTTTGTTCATGGTTTTTAAGACTTTTTTACAACATTTTAAGGTAAAAAAGACTTACTAGGGTGTCATAACACTCTCCATAATCGAATGGAAAGACCTTACATTTGTTCTCGGAACAAATGTCTTACTAGTTATTATTATTATTTTTATTCTTTCTTTTCCGCCACATTTCAAAGTCTTCTGTTTTTAAGAGCTTACGACATATCATTATGAAACTTCTTATATGATATCGGTGTGTTAAAATCTATTCGCTATCAACCCTGAGTTATCGAACTTTTTTCCATTACAGAGTTATCTCCCCGAACACCGTAACCCTTGTTATGATTTAAACTCTGAAACCGTAAGAGATACGCTAAAACTTAAGGGTGGAAAATGTTCAACTACGTAGACCGATGATTCATTACATTTGGTCCAAAGAGATTTGATGACTCCTTCAAGGGGCATAACTGCATCAAAATCTAGACAGAAGACTCTAAGGGTCAAAAGTAAGGTTAGGGGTCAGATATCAATATGAAACTTTATAGTTGGTCTCCAAAAGCCATTCCAAGAAAAATAATGTCAAGGTCAAAGGTCAAGGTCAAGTTCTAAATTATTTTTATTCTTTTTTTCCGCCACATTTCAAAGTCTTCTTGTTTCAACAGCTTACGACGTATCATTATGAAACTTATTATATGATATCGGCGTGTTAAAATCTATTCGAAATCGACCCTGAGTTATCGAACTTTTTTCCATTACAGAGTTATCTCCCCGAACACCGTAACCCTTGTTATGATTTAAACTCTGAAACCGTAAGAGATACGCTAAAACTTAAGGGTGGAAAATGTTCAACTACGTAGACCGATGATTCATTACATTTGGTCCAAAGAGATTTGATGACTCCTTCAAGGGGCATAACTGCATCAAAATCTAGAGAGAAGACTTTAAGGGTCAAAAGTAAGGTTAGGGATCAGATATCAATATGAAACTTTATAGTTGGTCTCCACAAGCCATTCCAAGAAAAATAATGTCAAGGTCAAAGGTCAAGGTCAAGTTCTAAAGTTTGACTTTTCCTTGTTATGAGTATCCCTCTGAAACGGTAGAAGATAGATGATGAAATATAATGGGGAAAATGTAAAGGACATTGAGACGCAACTTTGTTCCATTAGTGTCAAAGTCCTATGACGTCATCTTGTAGGAGTTATTGTCCTTAGAACATAAAATTAAATAGTTTTTCATAAACAACTTGATAATGGTATATAGTAAAGGCACCGGGTCTTTTGAAATGACACCAGGGACCATTGACCTCCAAAAAGATCAAAAGGTCAAAGGTCAAGGTCATGTCCTAGATATTGAACTTGGTTTTTAAACAGTTTGTTCATGGTTTTCAAGATTGTTTACAACATTTTAAGGTAAAAAAGACTTACTAGGGTGTCATAACACTCTCCGTAATCGAATGGAAAGACCTTACATTTGTTCTCGGAACAAATGTCTTACTAGTTATTATTATTATTTTTATTCTTTCTTTTCCGCCACATTTCAAAGTCTTCTGTTTTTAAGAGCTTACGACATATCATTATGAAACTTCTTATATGATATCGGTGTGTTAAAATCTATTCGCTATCAACCCTGAGTTATCGAACTTTTTTCCATTACAGAGTTATCTCCCCGAACACCGTAACCCTTGTTATGATTTAAACTCTGAAACCATAAGAGATACGCTAAAACTTAAGGGTGGAAAATGTTCAACTACATAGACCGATGATTCATTACATTTGGTCCAAAGAGATTTGATGACTCCTTCAAGGGGCATAACTGCATCAAAATCTAGACAGAAGACTCTAAGGGTCAAAAGTAAGGTTAGGGGTCAGATATCAATATGAAACTTTATAGTTAGTCTCCACAAGCCATTCAAAGAAAAATAATGTCAAGGTCAAAGGTCAAGGTCAAGTTCTAAATTATTTTTATTCTTTTTTTCCGCCACATTTCAAAGTCTTCTTGTTTCAACAGCTTACGACGTATCATTATGAAACTTCTTATATGATATCGGTGTGTTAAAATCTATTCAAAATCGACCCTGAGTTATCGAACTTTTTTCCATTACAGAGTTATCTCCCCGAACAGCGTAACCCTTGTTATGATTTAAACTCTGAAACCATAAGAGATAGGCTAAAACTTAAGGGTGGAAAATGTTCAACTATGTAGACCGATGATTCATTACATTTGGTCCAAAAAGATTTGATGACTCCTTCAAGGGGCATAACTGCATCAAAATCTAGAGAGAAGACTTTAAGGGTCAAAAGTAAGGTTAGGGACCAGATATCAATATGAAACTTTATAGTTGGTCTCCACAAGCCATTCCAAGAAAAATAATGTCAAGGTCAAAGGTCAAGGTCAAGTTCTAAAGTTTGACTTTTCCTTGTTATGAGTATTCCTCTGAAACGGTAGAAGATAGATGATGAAATATAATGGGGAAAATGTAAAGGACATTGAGACGCAACTTTGTTCCATTAGTGTCAAAGTCCTATGACGTCATCTTGTAGGAGTTATTGTCCTTAGAACATAAAATTAAATAGTTTTTCATAAACAACTTGATAATGGTATATAGTAAAGGCACCGGGTCTTTTGAAATGATACCAGGGACCATTGACCTCCAAAAAGATCAAAAGGTCAAAGGTCAAGGTCATGTCCTAGATATTGAACTTGGCTTTTAAACAGTTTGTTCATGTTTTTTTAGATTTTTTACAAACATTTTAAGGAAAAAAGACTTACTAGGGTGTCATAACACTCTCTATAATCGAATGGAAAGACCTTACATTTGTTCTCGGAACAAATGTCTTACTAGTTCTAATGTACGGTTGTTAGGTACTATTGTCAAACATTAAAGGTCTGAGAGTCTTCCAGCATATTCACCAAAGATGGAATTGCAATGTTTGAAAATCAGTTAATTAAACTAATTGATATTTGACTAAGTGAAAACAAAAAGAAACTAGCCCAATCCTTTAATTTCACTTTTCCTTATATAGATGATGTGTTGTGGTTAAATAACGACAAATTCCAAGACTTTCTACATCTTATCTACCCCAGTGAGCTTGAAATTAAGGATACTACAGATACACCAAAGTCCGCTTCATATTTGGATTTGTTTCTTGAAATAGACTATGAGGGACGTTTGAAGACAAAACTTTATGACAAACGTGATGACTTCAACTTTCCTATTGTTAATTTTCCCTTCTTGAGTAGCAATATACCAGCATCGCCTGCATATGGCGTCTAGGTTTCTCAGCTTATCTGATTTTCAAGGGCATGCGTGAGTTACCCTGACTTTCGACAAAGAGGATTACTGCTGTCACAAAAGCTTCTTAACCAGGGTTTTATCAGGGATAAGTTGATGTCATCACTTAAGAAATTTTACGGTCGTCATCATGAATTGATTGACCATTACAGTGTTCCAATATCTAAGATGATGTTGCACCTGTTCCCCCTGTCGTAACCTTTCATGTGCCTCCACCGATTTGTGACTTCCACCGGATTGACTTTGTTGAACTTCACGACGGTTCCGTATACGGAGCAGGAACTGCTTACCCTTCCGGAGCACCTGGGTTCACTCCTGGTTTTTATAGGAGTTCTTGTTGTTCATTGTTTTTAGTTTTCTGTGTTTATTTGTTTTGCTTGTGGTTGTTCGTTTGTCTTCCCGGGTTTGTCTGTCCAATTGATTACGTTTTTTTGATTGCTCCTTAGGTATGTTTGTCCTTTTTATAACTTTATTATATGATTTCTAGGTACATATCCCAAATATTAAAGGTCTGATAGTCTTCTAAGCAATTGATATAAGTATTTGACAATCAGTTTATCATATGGTTGCTAAAATTTAGGTTTGAGAGAGTCTTACAATTATTTACCAACAATAGAACTGCAGTGTTTGAAATTCAATAGTTCCAGAAATGTGTTATTGTATAGTTGATTACTTCAATGTGTAGTTGCTATGTATTTTTTACGAAAATTAAAGGTCGGAGGTCTTCCAGGAAATTTACCAAAATTGAAATGTCAGAGTTTGGTAGAAATCAGCTGAGGCAAACTAAAAATATTGTCAACTCTCAAAATCTTTGACCCCCCTCCCCCCCCCCCCAAAAAAAAAACTATACTACTGCAGCTGATTGAATCCCAAAGTCAATAGGCTTCTGTGTCACATATAGTTTAATAGCGTATTAAAATTTGGTTTGAATGTGGTGTGAAGATATTATCCGGAAACCACAGTTCTCAAAATCTGTGATGGGTGAAAAACGAAGAACTACCTATTGGCACTCAAATCCAACTTTCATTAGTGCAACTTCGTTGCAACTCGGCTAATAAACGTTTGAGTTTTATCTAAGCGAATTAATAATACAACAGACCATACTTAATATCCTTTCGTGCTCAGAACTAACACAGGAATTTATTCTATTTTAGATTCATGGTTTCCAAATGATCTCAATAATGGGAAGACCCAGAACTTATTTTTCCTGTTGGCGGTTATGATGGCAGTGAATTTCTTCATGTTCATTATTGTTGCACATTATTATAAATATAGACGTAGTTCACATAGATCAGAAACTATCGTTAAACAGACAAATATTCAAACGTCAGCTATAGAATCACCTGTTAGATATGACATTACTTGATGCCATCAGTATTAAACACTTACATTACCACACAGATAGTATCTACATATATAGTACAGATTAAGATGTCGCCTTTCTTAGAAAAGGAGAAAACATTAAGCTATTCTTGCTACAATTTTTTTTTATCAGAAACAGAAATCAATTTTATGTAAAAGGTAAAGAGGACATGTGTTCAAAATCAATTTTTTGCACTGTTGTTTTGAAGGTCCCTGGCTCCAATGTGGATAACCACTCTCGTTAGTCTAAATTTAGCTGTTCAATAAAATTTAAACAAGTTTTCGCACCGCCTCTAATGCATCGTTTCACAGTCTTCTCTTTAGCAACAAATTGTTGTGGTCTAATTCCCTCAAGAATTGAACCACTTAGTATAAGTGTGTCACAAAGTAGACACTGTAATTGGTTTGCCGTTTCCTGTGTGTTAGATGGTTTCTTGCATTTTAATTCCTGGATACTTGGTGAAGGGGTTTGCCTAACTGTATTATCTTCTGAGTTCAGCTGTTTTTCAATATTTTCTTGTTTATTTGTATCGTTCTGAGAGTATTTGCGATCTTTGAATATTTCTAAAGGTTAAAACAATGGTATCTTCTCAATTCCCTCACTTTCACATTTTGTTCTAGTGATATCATCAAGTTTCTTTGACATTACCCTTTGGTTTTCTGGAATCTGCTTTATTTGATTGTCAACGGTGTTTGATTTAATGTGCAAAGATTTTTATTCAAGTTATTGATACTTTGATGGATTGTTGAGATTTGTGTTGAGAGTCCAGTTGATAGTTTATCAGCAACACTCTTTACCGCTTAAACAAGATTTGAAATGGACTGTATTATTTTGTCCTATCCAAGTTAATTTAGAAGGTAATGAGTCCTGATGTTCGGATAAGTGTTCTTTAAGTTTTGGTGCAGATACATGTACACCTTTCTCACACTCTTTAGTTATTTGGGTTATGGGAATTGGGTTAAACTGTTCCTCAATTTCAGAGTTGAGTTCTATTACTGTCTCATTTTGATGACTTTCATACCCCTGACCGAGCTAGTGGTGCAAGGGGCATTATGAAATCAAATTCACAAAGTCCAATTGTGAGCATTATAATATTGTATTTTGTAAAACATTTTTTAAATTTCCATGCGCATAACCGTTGGCACTCAATTTATCTGTATATTATTTCTTTTTTTTCTAAAAATGAGTAGACCTGTAATATTTCTTACAGCTTCAACTTCTTATTTCTCGGAGTATCCTACTCCACTATAGTCCCAACATTTAGTTGTATACTTAATAGAGGTCGTTATCAGTTTGTTCTCGCTACTGAATTAATCATTCGTAACAACCCGTCGTGAAAATTAGGTTTTTAACCAAATATGACACTTTAGGTAATTCAATCACTGTAAAATTAAAGTTTACCAAATATTTGTCGGTATAAATAACTCTGTTTTCAATTTAAACAATTTAAATGTTGCTAAATATAGAATATCGAACCTCACCTACCTTATTTAAAAAAAAAAGATAACTTTTGTGTGTAATATTCAATATGTCGGAACATTGTTTTACAAACTGTTAAATGACTGTTTTTGCCGACACATCATTTGGAATTTTAAAAAGGGAGCATTCCTAAAATAAGTCAACCTGGAGTATATTGATCAGTAAAATATTTGTGATTTATTATGAAGTGCGTGCTATCAATCAGATTTAAGTGATAATACAGATATACATGCCAACAGAAATGGAAAGAGAACCTCTTCTGAATAACCGTTTACAGCCTGAAAACGAAAGTGTTGGTATACAATATCCTAATATCAGAGAGAATGAAATAGACAGGAGAGCAGTGGTCTGTATTATAATAACTGTATTATGTGAACGTTTGGTATATTACAGTATATTAGCAAATATGATATTGTACTGTACCTCCACATTGAAGACTTCATCTACCGAGGCAACAACGATTAATCTCGCATTCTCAGGTTATTTGTTTACTTTATTCAACCACCCTACACTAGGCACGCCCATTTATCCGGGGGGGGGGGGGGGGGACAAGGTTTTTTTTGATTCCAGATTTTTGGAAAAAAATAATTTGATTCAGAAATTAAGAGATAAAAATTGTTTGATTGTAGTTATAGGTAAGTTTGACTATTTTGAAATTATATATTCTGAGCATAAAATCAAGGGCGCCGTTAAAAACTTTCAAAATATACACACTATAGTCTTAACAAAAGAGGTTTAGCGGTATTGGCCGCCTAAGGCCCCTTAACCAGCAGGACGGATCCCAAGCTGGTTAATGGGACGGGGTGCCCCTTGAAACTCCGATATTTTAAAGGAACTCTAGGAAGATTTTAATTTGCATGAATAAAAAACAATAAGACCGAAGTCGGGTCCACGCCTGCATCGCCGACACATTGACTCTTTTCAAAATAGGCGGTGCACACTTCCAATGTGTGAGCAATCAATGTGCAAACTGAAACTTTGAATAATGAGGAATGAAAACGTTGGAATCAGTACAGATTAAACAAACTAGCTATATCCTAAGTGTTATGAGACGGACGGACGGGGTAGAGCGATTCTTAGACCTACTTTCGCCATTTGCGACGCAGGTAAAAATTTAAAATGTATTATTTAGAAAAGAAAACAGATCGTAGCATTCAAATAGTATGTATACGTCTCGACATTAGCAAAGGAGTAGTTCTATTTTTAGCAAATTTAATGTATCCTTTTAATAATTCACGTTGTAAATTTGCTCTTACAAAAGCAGTTGAGACCAATTATCTGCATGCTTCAGTAAGGGGTAGTAATTTTGTTTTACGTTTAAAAAAAATATTCTGATTTAAAAAACCTACGCACGTGCGTAGAGTGCGTATAGAATACGGCGCCCTTGAAAATATCGGCAGAAGAATACCGAAGCGACAAAACAGTGGGAAAAGTCTACAAATTCGATGTCCAAGGAAAAGACAAAGTCAGGAGAATAGAACACGACAAACGAATGCGACAAGGATACATATATAACTAAAAGAATAAAAAACGTATAATAAACTAAACAAAACTAGAACAATACAGCACAGAAGTTAAAGCATAAGCAATGTGAACTCCAATAAAAAAACCGGTAGTGACATCAGGTTCTCTGGAAGAGTAAGCATGTCCTGCTCCGTTAACGACACCCGTCACATTGCCAGTGAAGTGTCAAGTCTGGTATAGTATATAAAAATGTCCCTAATAAAGTTCCATGTAAGCTATATATAAGTGCAATATACATAACAAATCCAAGATACCATATGCTTATTGTTCTTAGTTGGAAGACATGTTGTGAACATAAAATTTTATCATATTTTGTTCAACTACAGAACACCATATACTTAGTTTACCACTGGACCTAGTTTTCCCTTTTCTGCATAATGTGAAATGTGAAGTTGTTTATAACCTATATTTAGCGATACCCATTTGTTTAAGTCTTAATGGATGTACCACAGAGACACGGACAAAAATCAGATATACAAGTGAAAAGGGATAAGATCTGATAACCCCATTGCATTAGCCACAGACCATTCATCTTTTGTGGGGGTATGGTTTTTTTTATGGTCAATTTAAAAAAAAATAAATGTATCTACAAATAAAACATTATGTAAGAATCAATTTTTTGGCGATACGCACAAATATATTTCAATAAAAGACTAGATTTCCTTTCATTAAAAAATCTTGTGTACAATTTATATTCGGATAATAGTGTTTATCACGAACTTCAAATACCCAAGTTACTGAATACCTCGTTTTTGAGGACACAAAGAACTAAAAATGTGTCGAATTTTAACTATGAATAGTTATCCTGATCAACATAATCTAATTTCAAGTGATTTTGAAATAGAATGTATGAATAATCCATATAAACATGATAAAGTAAACACATGGTAAATGTATGATAGATGTCCAACTCAAGCCTGTAAGTTTTGGTATTCTACAACATTTAATTTTCAAAATAACAAATATTAAAGTAGTTGAAGAATAATCAAGATAATTTACATAAGTTTTAGATTTTTTTCAATTTCTGCATTCCCAAGGGAGACGATGAATGTGAATTATGTCAAATTAATATGAACCAAACCATTAAAATATTTCCAGTTTTAAACCATTAAAGATGAATGGTATGTGGTCGAGTACCTGTGGGTGTACTGCTATATGTATATAATCCTTCATTAATACGTTTTAGAAATATGACTAGACGGAACTTTTTGTCCGGATACTCCAGTTGCTCAATTGGAGTATACGGACATATAGTTATTCTGTTGAAGCATTCGATCTGTTATGTATTTTCTGTTTTTGCCTTTAAATATTAGTAAAATTGTTTTAAAAAATTAGTAAATTAAAAGTTTTGTTTTTCAAGTCCGCCATGTAAAAAAAAAAAACAGTTTACTACTGCTCGGTATTGAAAAAATATTTTGTTCCAAAGTTTTGTTGAAAAAAAAGTTTGACCATAGAAAAACCCCATACCTCCACAAAAGATGAATGGTCTGTGGCTAATGCAATGGGGCTATCAGATGTTATTACTTTTCACTAATTTTGATTTTTTGTAATGCAGAAACGGAAAATTAGTTTCTGTCCAGTGCTCGAGTGCCTGTGGATGTACTGCTATATAATCCTTCATTAATACATTATAGAAATATTACTAGACGGAACTTTTTGTCCGGATACTCCAGTTGCTCATACCTCCACAAAAGATGAATGGTCTGTGGCTAATGCATTGGGGTTATCAGATGTTATTCCTTTTCACTTGGTATATCTGATTTTTGTTCGTGTCTCTGTGGTACATCCATTTAGACTTAAACAAATGGGTATCAAAATATTCTCTTACTGCAAAATTATTAAACACTTATCCATAATGTGAGAGTGTGAACTTGGATAGATCAGGTGTCTTTAGGAAAGGGGTATGATCGGACCAAAGACTCTTAATTGGTATTTTATGCCTCTCCGCTAAAGAGGCAGAAGTAAAGACTTGTAGTCTCAATGTCAAGAATGCCCGTCCGAATGGCTGCCATTATTTTTTTTATGTTTAGTTCAGCGAGATGGTTTAGTACAATAAGAAATCCACCTTAAATATAATTAAAGTAGTTACCAGACATACTGCATGCTAACGTTATGAAGTTTTAAAAATATTTAATACATTGTATATCTAAATTATATGTTATGAGGAACATATTGGTCAAATATAATAATTAAGGTCATAAATTAGACTTCTATTGGAAATATGCGTTAAAAAGCTATGAGGAAGTTGACATTAAGAGTCATGGTGAACATACAGGTAAAATACAAGTATTGAGGTTATAAATATGCATTAAAAGGTTATAATTCACGAAAGAAGCCTTACATCTTATTTGAGATTGTATAATACTGAGTTGACTTGCGTAATAGCTTTAGTAACTAGGTATATATATGTTTAATTTTTGGTTCAAGATCTTTTTAATTTCGTTGTTAACTTGGAGAAAGAAATACCTGGACCATTACTAGTCCATTGTTTCATAGTAGGTAGAATAAAAGATTTGCTTTTTAGGGAAATTCTGTGACACTGGGTACAATTATATTGTGGTCGTTTCGCAAATGATTACATTGGGCATAATAATTTTGTATTTTGTAAAACATTTTACTTTTTTAATTTCCATGCGTATAACGTTTCACATTCAGTTTCTCTATATGCTATTTCTTTTTTGTATAAATGAGTAGACCCGTCACAATACTAGCAGTATCCAACTTCACAATAGTCCCAAACTTCAGTTGTATAATTAATAGAGGTTTGTATTAGTTTATCCCAGTTACCGAAGAATTAAGAACCTGAATGTAGATGTATTTGATTTGTCATAACTTGCCTCCTAGTCGTAACAAACAGTTGTGAAAATTAAGTTTTTAACAAAATATGACACTATGTGTAATTCCATCATTAGTCAAATATAAAGAAAAAGGACGAATATACCTAAGGAGCAAATGAAAAAAAAGTAATCCATTAGACAGACAAACCCGGGAAGACAAATGAGCGACCAAAAGCACAACAAATAAACACTGAAAACTAAAAAACAATGAACAACACGAACTGCTATAAAAGCCAGGAGTGAACTGAGGTGATCCGTAAGGATACGCAGTTCCTGCTCCGTATACGCTACCCGTCGTGAAGTTCAACAAAGTCAATCCGGTGGAAGTCACAAATCGGTTGAGGTACATGAAATGATACGACAGTGGGAACAGGTCCGACATCATCTTAGGTATTGGAAAACTGTAACGGTCAATCAATTCGTGGTTACGACCGTAAAATTTCCTAAGTGATGATATATACTTCATTAAAAAGTTATGGGAAGTTAAAAATTAAGAATTAATATGAACACATTGGTAAAATACAATGACTTAGGTTATAGATACTTCTTTTCTAAATATGCATTAAAAGTTATGAAGAAACTAAACACAAGAATAGAGGTAATAAATACTTTTTTTCGAAACATTCATGAAAGATGGAGAGACATATACATGCAAATTGTGCATACAATTTCTCTGGTATGCTGCTACCTTACATATAATATAAGTATATATATCTCACAAGTAAAGTTAGAAGAAAAAAATATTCATTTTTATTTGTAGGATCTGTATTTATAATTCCGGTTGTTGGAGGTTATATAGCAGATGTTTGGGTAGGAAAATTCCAAACAATACTATGTGCTGGTTTTATCTATATTATAGGCAAGTATATTCTATCGATAAATTGACTTAATAAGTCTAGTTTTCATATTAAAATATGTGTTTCCATTTATTTTATATAAAGATTACTGTTCAGGAAATCAAGAATTTCCTTTTAATTTGATAGTAGACCATTTTACTAATTAATACTTGTATAAGATATTAATTTATTCAAAGTGTACAAATATTTTACAAGAGAACTTGTAACAGCTTTTGTTTCTGTAGGACTGGTCATTATTTTAGCTTCATCCATAGATTACCAGTCTTTGTTGGGACACTCGCATTCAATGTCCACTGTAAGTTATTTCTGTTTATCTCAAAACAAAAATCACTACTCAGAAACTATCTTATGCACAAAACACAGCTTTAGGAATTAGTACGCACACAAACAAGTACATATATTGTTAGAAAGACCCCAAAGGTCAGAACTGGATAATTAAAAAAAATGTTTCATATGTATAAAACCATCAACACTACAAACAAATAAACAAACACTGGATATCAATCACTGATAATATTATAAAAAACATTTCCTAGAGAAAAGTTTTCATTACGAGTGTACGTCTTTGTTTATACGCAAATCACTTTTGAAATACCCAAAATATTTCTTTGAAATTAATGTAAAAAGTATTACCGGAGTTTTCCATCAAGAAAACAATTGCCAAAGTGAGACACTTAGTTTCAGAAACAAGATTCATTAGCAATTTTTAACACAATCTCTATTGTAGTAATATTAAAAAAAATTCAAGCTAAAAATTAAATGAAGTTTGTTGTAGGAATTAAGACATACATTATTCATCATTTCACTGATATTGATAACTATTGGATCTGGAGGGATTAGGTCTAATATTGGTCCATTAGGGGCCCAACAAGTAGAATGCAAACGACAGGAAGCGGTTCAGTCGTTTTTTAACTGGTATGTTACAGTATGTTAAGATTATTGGTACAATTGTTTTTAAGTTGGTTAGTGATTTGTTGATATTTTTTATGTTCGAAATGTTAGAATATTTATTATTTGATCATTTTGTGTATGATAATTTTATGGATCATTCAATACTTCTTTTATAACAGGGTGTATTTGAAGCAAAAATATAAAACATTGAGTTTTATCAATTACTTGGACTATATTCTATATGCCCCAAATTCATTTTCTTTAAGGTATAAAGGAAAATAACAAGTTGAAAGACAACACAAGAAAAGAAGACGTAAAATTAGAATTTAATAGGTAGCCTTTCATTCAAAACTACAGCGGAAATCATTCTTTGTATACCCCACCTCTGTAGATACGAGGTAATAATACAGGGTTGTATAGCGCAAACTTTATACCTGTATTTACAAAGAGAACACAGACTTATGGTATATTTTACGTATTTTAGGTTTTATTGGTTTATTAATATTGGATCTGTGATAGCTCATACAGTAGTGACAACAGTTCAAGAGAATTTTGGTTTTTGTTACGGATATCTCATACCGTTGGTTGTGATGGCCTTAGGACAAATTGCGTTCTGGATTGGCCGCAAAAGATATTACGCTCCTTCAAAAGATGGTAAATTTGATTGGAGAATGATAAAAGGCGAATTTGGGTTTCATTTACAAAATAATAATTAGTCTTTATGTCTATATAAAGACAATGTAAACAGTGCTTTTATTTCTTTTCGTCATCTTTAAAAGTACTAAATGGTCTTGATCCAAAAGCTCCTACCTTTTTTTTTATTTTTAACTACCCGGGTTTGTCTGTATAATGGACTGCGGGTTTTGGTTTACGTCGACTTAACTGGTCCTTTTACCTATAATTGCGACATGTATCCATCTCTTCAGAGGTATGTGGAGTTGATATCGTCAATCATCAAAAGCACAACTGGTAAAGCGATTCTGCAAAAGATGTCATATCTTCTTCGACAAAAACACATATAAGATAAACACGAAGCTAACCACATGGCACTAGTAACTTTTGGAATGCATTTTAAATTTCGTTTTAATTTGTGCTTTGCTAAGATGAACATTTTGAACAGACTTTTAAACATTATAGTTTATGGGTCTTCTAAATTTGTTGCATTTATCCCTTTTGGGTGCAGTATTTTAACGAATTTTTAACGACTTTA
This sequence comes from Mytilisepta virgata, assembly GCA_028015205.1. Taxonomy (NCBI): domain Eukaryota; kingdom Metazoa; phylum Mollusca; class Bivalvia; order Mytilida; family Mytilidae; genus Mytilisepta; species Mytilisepta virgata. The sequence continues at coordinate 115,408,813 of CM051521.1, forward strand.
AATCTGAAATGAGATAAAATTAGACCCACAATGTCTTGTAACAGATGCAATATTCGACACAAATATTCAATAGGTTAAATAGACTAGTATCAAGATTGGGCGTAAACATAAATACTATAAGGAACTATGGACATTTTTATGCATCACTTTAGGGAGTCCTTATAAGTTAGTTCTTGATGTGTGTTGCACTAGTAGATGTAAACTTTTTGACCAAGCTGAACACAGCCAACACCGAGGAGGGAAATACAGTAAAGAACCAGTACAACGTGTTCGATGTTTTTCAAAGATACTCCCAATCTTTGGTTTAGCCATCGTCTACTGGGCTGTGTTTTCACAGGCAAGTCACATTATATATACAATCTATCTTTATATTGACGAATGTTAGCTGAAAAAAAAACCGAGGCAATAACTTGAATGGAATTGAAAAATCCACGGACAACGCGAAAGTTTAAAATAATTCACATTCAAAATGTACATTTCTGGATTAAACTTCATCAGCCAAAAATAAAAACCCAAACAATGCATGGAATCAGGTGGACGTAATCAGAGAAATCAACATTCAGGTAAGGTCAACTCTGCTTATCCAAAAATCTTTGTCGAATATCAACGATATGATGATTCTCTAAGAGTCTAAAAGTCTACAAGCAGCGGTATCACCACAGTGGTAGTAACATATGCTCGGGTACCAAATTCTTTGCATACAAAAGGCATTTCTAAATAAAAAAGGAATATTATAGCAGGGAAATATCATATATTATTATACCTTAGATATATTTTTCTATAATAAATACATGCACAATAATTTCACTATTTTTAACATTTTCAGTGATTTAACTATTTTCCCCGGTCACCGGTCAATAGTTTCCAAACTATTTTCCCTCAAAAAACTATTTTCCCTCTTCAAGTTACGTTGTTTCGCGGATTTTTAATCCCGGGCACGGGATTGGCTGGGAGGTTTTAGCCGACCCGTTCGGAAGCTCCCGCGTTATAGGTTATCGTCAATGCTGAATCCCGAGATGTTCCGGTACGTCTTCAAAGTATTTAGAAAAAGGGATATGTCATGGTGAGAACATGAATTTAAAAAAAAATAATGGACTCTGTCACTCGATCATGCATCTCGGGTACGTACACATGACTTAAATTTTGCCTTAATTATCTCTTGTGTTTCTTTCGGTATAATAAAACACTTACTGACTGAGTAGTCGGGGAATAGTAAGTTTATTGTCCCTCTGAACAACTATTGCCCCTCGGCGTTGCCTCGGGGCAATAGTTGTTCCTCGGGACAATAAACTTACTATTCCCCTCTTACTCAGTCAATAAGTATATACTGTGGAAAGGATAACCAAATACGACATTATTTGCTTCTTAGCTATATTTTAGTTAACAAGCCATCGTGTATGGGCGGCGAAAAGGGTAAAAAAGACATAAAAAAAATTAACAGCTTAAAACAAAATCAACAGACGCCAATGCAAAACTAATGGACATCGATGTTAAACGAACAGCTTAAAATTAAATAAACAGACTCCAATGCAAAACTAACAGACATCGATGTTAAATGAACAGCATAAATTAAAATCAACGGACAAATGCAAACATCTAACGTATAACCGAATTAACGCCAGGTGGCAGTGTGATTATTTGGAGATAAAAATAGTCATCAAGGAATGCCGGAAGTAAAAATATACACGCGTAAAAATAGCTGACATTTTTGGCTCTCCGGACCGTAGGTCCGAGAGCCTTATGCTGTGGGTAGCAGAATTTTCGTGATTTTGTGAGCTCGAGATTTCCAAAACGGTAACTTACTGCAAATTGTGCATTTGGATGCATTCGGTATTTAGGCTGAAGTTGTGCATGCTTTTTTCAAATCTAGTTTTACAGGTGTGGAATGCGAAATTTTGTAATGACCTATATTCCCATTATACACCATTGTAACAAAACAGTTAAAGTCCTTGACATATAATTAAAGTTGCACCGGCTGAATGTTGATAAGAGAAACAAATGGATTACCTATTTATCTTGTAAATTATATACACACAACAGTCAATACAAGATTTGAATGACACCTATACGGATTAAAGTTTTAGGAAGATACCTAATGATATTTGGGTAAATATATACACATGAAAGCATCAGGGGTAAAGAAGATTTATCTGGGAAGGCGGAGTGTATATATTATTGAGCTTTGCTCAATTTTTAGGCAAAAATAGATACTTGAGATCTCTTTGTTTAACGGTCAGTTGTGCAGTGTTTTGCAACTTGCATAGAGAATATCATGTAAAAACTAGATATAGTACCTTCATAACACAAATTAATTGCTTTCTTCAAAAGCATGTAGAAATGGTAAGATTGAAATGAAAATACCGGAGAGCCACGTGGCCATTGGCCTCTTGTTAATTTTATAGCGGTATGTTGATTATACTCTAAAAGATGCAAACTACTGAAACGTGTTTTTTAATTAACTATGTAGTAATAAAAAATAATTTTGTCATGGTCAGGCAATTAATTGTGCCATGTAGTGGATGGATCGTCGTGCAGCAATATTTGTCGGTTTTTTCATGATTCCTTGACCGGGATTAAATCTGGGGGAAAAGGGGGGGGGGGGTTCCAGCTAGGCTATAAGAAGAAGAATTTTATTTCCAATTAAGGGCCCATTAAGAGCAAGCAATCAAATACAAATGATTTATATCATTGGAGTTACATATACAGTTTACATATATATATTTAAACCCACTATAACCGCAGTCAGGTCAGAGCCATATTACTAATGCACAATATCTATATTATCATAATATATCAATTAAAATATTTGCATGTTATTATATAGAATTTCTTATTTCTAAACACTTATTAAATATACCCAATGTTTTTAGGACATTAATATTTTCATTATTCAATAGCCAAATAAACTTTGCTGTTTTATTCAGGTTCCCAAAAATTATTACAAAATAAAGATATATTTTCATAAAATACTTTTCTTTCATTTTCATACAATGGACATTGAGCTAAAAAGTGTTCCTCGTCTTCAACCTCTCCAAGTATGCACATAGTACATAGTCTTTGTGAACGTTCAGTATAATTTTTAGCATATCTATCAGTTTCTATTTTTAAACAATGAGCACTAACTTTAATTTTACAAATTAATTTTAAAATCATTTAAATCAAGATATTTCTCTCTTTCAAAACATCTTTTAACAGTGAAGTATATTAATAATTTCCCTTTGTCAGAATTTAAATTACTTTCTCTAAAGCCATCCCAAAAATTGAGGAAACTTTTTGATAGTTTATTTTTAACAATTTTGCATAAACGACCTAATTTTAGTTTCTTTAAATTTGATATTGGTAAATCTATCTCTTTCAATATGAACCGGCATAATACTAGAATACCAAGTATTAACTTTACAAGAATGCAATTGCCTATTACATATATAGGCATCATACAATAGACATTCCTTTAAATTTTCTAGTCTATGATAATATTTCAACATTGACAAAATAAAAGAAAAATATACAGGGATTCTGCCAAGCTCAGACATAATTGCTATATTACTGGATTTTTTATTAACACCAACGATATATTTCAAAAATTTTATTTGTGATTTCTCAGAAATATCACCTGAAAATACCTTTTCTAATATATAATCATTATTTTTCTTGCAAGCAGATGATTCAGGGGAAAACACACCCCAAATTTCACTACCATATAATACAATAGGCTTTATTGTGTGGTCATATAGGTGTAATAAAGTTGAGACACTTGGATTTGATGAAGACAAGCAACGCTGCAATTTAATATATATATGTACGTGCTATGTGTTTGGGAAATTTTCGCATTTTTCCCTAGGCATTTTTTAAAAACTTTTTGTTCCTTGTTCCGCCAATGGGGAAACAAGGAAGAAAAGTTTTTAAAAAATGCCTAGGGAGAAATGCGAAAATTTCCCAAACACATAGCACGTACATATATAGCCTAGTTGGACCCCCCTCCTTTCCCCCAGATTTAATCCCAGTCCCCTTTAAAACAAATCCTAGATAGATTCGCACCTGCCCCCTGCATCCGCCTATATAAACGCAATCGTAAAATTGATTAACAAGCTAGGCCTTGCAGACTTTCACATAAATAAAAAAAATGAAAACATTGTCTCAAGGAATCATGAAAAAACCTAACCCGAATAATCCAGTCGTTATATTACGATCACTACGATCACTCCGCTGGAGGACAATGACCGTAAGGGGGCGCTGTAATTATTCGAGTTAGAAAAAACCGACAAATATAGCTGCACGACGATCCATCCACTACATGGCACAATTAATTGCCTGGCCATGACAAAATTATTTTTTTATTACTATATAGTTAATTAAAAAACACGTTTCAGTAGTTTGCATCTTTTAGAGTATAATCAACAAACATACCGCTATAAAATTAAAAATGTTCTATCAGCTATTTTTACGCGTGTATATTTTTACTTCCGGCATTCCTTGATGACTATTTTTATCTACAGAAGAATCACACTGCCACCTGGCGTTAATTCGGTTATACGTTAGATGTTTGCATTTGTCCGTTGATTTTATTTTAGGCTGTTCGTTTAACATCGATGTTCATTAGATTGCATTGGAGTCTGTTAATTTTATTTTAGGCTGTTGATTAAAAAAAAAAAAATAAAATCAACAGACTTGAATGCAAAACTAATGAACATCGGTGTTAAACGAACAGCTTAAAATAAAATCAACGGACAAATGCAAACATCTACCGATGTCAAACAGCCAAGAAAACCGAATTAACGCCAGGTGGCGGTGTGGTTCTGCTGTAGATAAAAATAGTCATCTGATCTAGGAATCCAGGAAGTAAAAATATACACGCGTAAAAATAGCTGATAGAATATTTTTATAGCGGTATGTTGATTATACTCTAAAAGAGGCAAAGTAATGAAATATGTTAAATAGTTAATAAACTATACAGTAATAAAAAAATTGTCATGGCTAGGCAAGTGCCATATGTAGTGGACGGATAGTCGAGTCAGTTTTTTTCATGAGTTAATGTTTTCATTTTTTTTTTTATTTATGTGAAAGTTTCAATTTTACGATTGTGTGCATAGGTGGATGCAGGGGGCAGGTGCGAATCTATTATTTTTAAAAGGGGGAATTCAACCCAGGGATAAAAGGCATATGCAGCTATATCGGTCATAATTATGTTAGGTAACTCTGTTTAGACTTATTAACTGGTTACCCAATATCGAGAATCTACTGGTCCCGTTCATGCCAGGCATTCATCGTACTTCGATAACTCTGTGTTGATTATAGCACGTTCACCACGTCTTCACTTTAAAAAAAACTTTTTATTTGAAATATGTAGTAACATTTCACATGGATTATAATTTCAATATATGAAATTGTGACAATAATTATTAATATGAAATTTATCACCAATTTATACAAACTGTCAAAAGTACATAATTACACGTGATAAAGGGTAATGGTGCAAGTTTTTTTAAATTTTTTAAGCCGCGAGAAAAGCGATTTATTTTTTTGGTAAAATTTATTTGAGTTTTATCTGAAGAAATTTATTATGCGCAATTAACATGCTGTGTGTGTCAGGTAATTATAACTAATTAACGATTAGACATGTATATTGTACCTTGACTGTCCGGATGTTTAATGGTCCAACCGTTAATTAAGGTACACAGGTACATTGTATGCATACAGGTAAACCGTTTGCTGACAAAAAACAGTGTGATTTCATTTTTAACGCCACATTTTTTGATAATTAATGCAACATTTTAATAAAGAGGTGTGTGTCTGTTTAAGGGAGGATCACAATGAATGCAGTGATGAAATATAATTTCAAATGTCAGATAAGTAACATTTTAATTTTTAATAATTTATCTTTTTGGTATTTAAATATTTAACATTTGACATATTATATGAGTAATTCTATTTACTCGTATATATATTTACTTTGTTATGGCAAGGTAGAAGCTGATTAGGATGGGCGCCATCTTGAATAATAATAGTAAAAAATAACACATTTCAAAATTGCTAATTTTCAAATCAATTTGGAAGTGACATAATCAAAATTTAAACTATTGCAATTACGATATTTCGAAAAGTTATGAAGGTTTTACTCAAACATATGATATATGAAGACCAAAGGATATACTTTATTAGTAACATCATGGATCATATAATACTAACATATAGAGTTCCTGGTAACATCCGAGACATAAAACAATATGTCTCTAGTAATATATCAGTATCTATAGTATGCATATCCCCCTTTTTATTATAACTTCATCACACAAACATTATATAATAAAATCCTCGATTGAAAAGAAATGATGTCTGTATGAAATGATCCATCATCTGTGTTATTTTTCATTAATACTGGCAAAGGTGCGATTTTTTTTCATAATCTATGTTTTTAAAAAATGAATAAAACAAACATTCTACAGCAAACCAAAGAAATCATACTTATATACACATCATGTACATAAAAACTATCTTTTTACAAAATAAGCTTACAATGTAATAAAAGAATGCCAGTATAACAAGAGTGGTGGTATAGTGATCCTATATCACTAAAACAACAAAAAATAGACCATGTTATACAACATACCACCAACAATAATCTTACACATGATATAAAATAATAAAGAATTATTTTATTCCCAGTTTTTATTCAGTAAACTAAACCAAACAGACAAAATACTATATATTTGTTTCACATCCGGTATCAGGTCGCCATATTACTAGAAAGTGTAAAAATTACCTATTTTCATTTGAGAAGGGACGAAGGAAAATCGTAAATTAAACTGACAAATATGGTCTAAAATGTTAGATATATATCTTATCTTTAAAATTGTCCATGCAAAATTTCCGTAGACACCGAGTTATTGACATAATTTGTCTGGTTTATAAGGGTTTGATCGTGAAATAGCCATTAATTACATTGGTTTTAATAAGCGTTCTGTACGAAATATATAGTCGTATTTTAATCGCTCAGGGACGAAACTTCCTCTGAATTTAAACTGTTGAGAGAAAAATATGTCAAACATGAATGTTTATACTACAAAATTGGTCGTGCAAAATAACTTGAAAATTAACCCATAGAGTATAATTTGAAAATTTATTGAACCCCATTGAAATTTCCCATTAGTAAGTCAAAACAATATGGTGGACCTATACGTCACGAAAGTCACGTGATGACCGCAATAGCTGGAGATGGGGGTTCAGGCTATGTGCTGTTTTGGCAAATTTTCGCAATTTTCCCACAGGCGTTTGTTTTATGCAAATAACAGCCCCATACACTACTACTATAGTGACTCGTGACGCAACTCCTAGACCCCGAAGACCTTAAGTTTAAACAAAGGTTTGGGGAACTCGGCGTGTTTTCTTCTATGTTTCCGTGTGGGGGGGGGGGGGGGGGGGCATATGGGTAGAGAAGTTGGGCGATGAGTGGTGCCGGTGACTTTCTTTATTTTACATGTTTACAGAAGGAAAGGATTAAACAATCAGACAAAAAAGAACCATTGGTTCCCAAAATATTGCACTCCATGAATTGCCCTGGTACACTGTTGATAATTAATAGCAATCTTTTGAAATTTGGCGAGATTTTTTAAAAACTCGCTGGATCCACACATTCCAAAAATAGAGCGCTATATTTTTGGCTTAAAAGGGGACCCGGACCAAAATTTGGCCAAATAATTCCCGTAGTAAATTTTATAAATTTTCTGGATAAGGTCCCCCAACCCCATTGGCGAAACACGGAGGGGGTCGGGGCAGATGGACCCACCTTTTCTGAAAAGTGGAACGCCTAGTGAACCCCCCCCCCCAGTTTTTAAAATTCTAGATCCGCACCTGCCCCCCTGCATCCGCCTATGCTCGCAATCGTAAAATTGATTAGCAAGCTCGGTCTTGCAAACTATTTACTTCCTGGATTCCTGGAGGATTCCTAGATGAATATTTTTATCTACAGCAAGGTTTCAGAATCACACCGCCACCTGGCGTTAATTAGGATATTGGCTGTTTGACATCGGTAGATGTTTGCATTTGTCCGTTGATTTTAATTTAAGCTGTTCGTTTAACATCGATGTTCGTTAGTTTTGCATTCGAGCCTGTTGATTTTACTTTATGCTGTTCATTTAACATCGATGTCTGTTAGTTTTGCATTGGCGTCTGTTTATTTAATTTTAAGCTGTTCGTTTAACATCGATGTCCATTAGTTTTGCATTGGCGTCTGTTGACTTTGTTTTAAGCTGTTAATTTTTTTTGACGTCTTTTTTACCCTTTTCGCCGCCCATTATCATGAACGATGTGTTTTCTCATTAAAGATAAGTTAGGATTATTATTTTCTTGTCTTCCAGACAAGCACAACATTTTTGTTACAAAGTGAAAGATTAGATCTCAGTGTAGAATCAGGACAGGTTCCAGTTCCCGTTTTGCACTCTTTTGATAATATTGCCATAATTATTTTGATACCTGTCATGGAAATGTTGATTTATCCACTACTCAAAAAGATCGGCAAATCACCGTCACTTTTACAAAGAATGGGTAAGCAGATGTACAGCTTTAGATTTTAGTTCCTCTATTTTTTGCATGTTAATTACATTAACATTTGAATTCAAGTATAATATAAAAGAGTATTGATTGATTCTTCTAAACGAATGTAATCATACCACTTTGTCATTACTATGTACATACATAAACAAACCATTTACTTGTTCTTTGATATGATTATAATAAGTGAAATTCACCATGTGTAAAATTCAACTGACAGAAAAAAACTCCAAATCCAAATTGTACATTATATTAAGACCGGTGTGGAGTTAGTTAACATGAAAAAGGAGTATAGATAATACTAGAACATAATACAAAAGGCAAGCAAATGGTTCATACCTATAGTTACTGCAAGATTTTAAGGCTACAACAAATAACTTTGGTGTTTTTAATGGCAAATATAGGTGTGAGAGAGCGAAATTTTAATTTCAATTATAATTTTTTATTCTTGACTAGTTTTTCTCAGGCGAAGATCAAATTTACGTGCGGCACAAAGTTTTTTAACTAAAACATTGCAAAACATGAAAACTTTTTTTCACAAATTTAGGAACGGGCGAACTTTATATTTTTAATTTCTCGAAAAATGAAGAATTTGGGGCGAATTTTCGGCATTTTTCCAAAATGAAGCGGCAAAAAAAATTGTTTTTCAAAATTTAGTCCGAAAATCGGTAAGGTGAAACCCAAAGAACTAATAATCAAGTTGATGTGGCCTTACATATATGCATAATTGTATTCAATAGGAACTGGAATGATATTTGCTGTCCTGTCAGTACTAGCAGCGAGCATTCTTGAAATCTATCGTAAAAAGGATTTGTCTGTCAGTCAAATAATAATGGGCAGTGATTTCAATGCTTCCTCAATTTCCGTGTTTGCTCAAATTCCGCAGTTCACATTATTTGGTGCAAGTGAAGTATTTACTAGTATAGGAGGTAAGTTTAAAAGTAGATAAGAACGATGTTCTGGAAGGAATATTTATATAGCATCCACTCTTTATGTCCATCTATCTGGTCTGTATGCTTTGGTTTTTCTGTTCTATCAGTCTACTTATGCATATCATATTCTGATCATTATGTTTTGTTCTTCCTAAGTCGTGAATAATGTACTGTCCTTTGTTTCCTTGCCAATCAAAATTGTACACACTGGGACTGAATTTTCAGTAGTTATCCCCGCACTTCGAATGAAGTTCGGGGATATTTGTAATCGGTCCGTCTGACAGTTGTCTGTCCGTCTGCCCGTCTGCCCGTCTGTCCGTTTGTCCATCTGTCCGTCCGTTAGATAATCTTGTCTCCAGAAATGTTCGTTCATTTTTAACTTCATGCATTTAATTTCTATACAGTATTGTCACAAACTGTATGTAGATGTGCAATAAGGTTTTAGAATTTTGATTTTCAAAAATTGGGGCCCACAGGGGTCGAATTTCGAAAATTGGAAATTTAAAGTTGTGACCTAAACTCTTCATTCCTTTCTCATTTTTTGCTTTGAATTTCTATACAGTATTATCACATACTGTATGTAGATGCGCAATAAGGTTTTCCGACTTTTGATTTTTAAAAATTGGGGTCCACATGGGTCGAATTTCAAAAATTGGAAGTTTAAGCTTGTGACCTAAACTCCTCATACATTTTTCATTTTATGCTTTAATTTCTATACAGTATTGTCAAAACTGTATGTAGATGCGCAATAAGGTTTTAGAATTTTTATTTACAAAAATTGGGGCCAACAGGAGTCGAATTTCGAAATTTGAATTTAAGCTTGTGACCTAAACTCATTCATTTTTCACATCATGCATTTAATTTCAATACAATAGTGTCACATACTATATGTAGATGCGCAATAAGGTTTTAGAATTTTGATTTTCAAAAATTGGGGCCCACAGAGGTCGAATTTCGAAAACTGGAAATTTAAACTAAACTTCCATTCTCTATTCTATGCTTACTAATTTCTCATTTTATGCTTTTAGTATAAACATATTTTATTCAAACATCAAGCACATATCACAGTATAATACACACAATATTAAAGATGAATGGGATTCGGAAACAAGCAACTGGATGCTTATATAAATCCGTCTCCCGAGAAATATTTATGTTATGAATAATTAGGTATCAACATAGCAACGGTTTTTTTTCGCCAAAAAATTAATTATTATAATATATATGTTTAAATGCTAGATACAATTATGTTGCAACTCAAAGATTTTTTTATACAAATGTAATTTATAATAAAATTTCTGAAACAAAATAATAACAAAGGTCTTACTAATATGTAGCTAAGTAAAGCGTTTTGTTTTCCTTATATACTCAGATACCCTTAAAAATATCTCTTTGTTTTCTTCAACAGACAGTAAACTATTCCCATAGAGTAATGATTTCACATCTTTATGTGAGAGAAGCCATATAGTTTCACGTCTAATTGTTGAATATTGGAAACATTTTAACAAATAGTGTGACGTGGTTTCTGCATGACCACAGGTGCAAAGCCGTGATTCCGCCAAGTTTTTACGGAATAAATGATCTTTAAGTAAACTACATTCCAATCGAAGTCTAGAGAGATATATTTGATCTTTACGAGTTCCGTAGTTGAAATACGCATGGCTTTTATTTAAATTTCGATTCAAAAAATGTTTAAAACTATACAAGGATGAATTGCGACGAATTTCAATTGGGATATTATTCCATTCTTGGATTGTTGAAGGTAAAATAGAATTCTGATAGTAAGATGTTCGACAACGAATACTTTGAATGTTATCAGACTGTCTTGTCCTGTGGTCATGAAGATTATACATTTTAGGTGGAATTATTGAAAACAGATACTCGGGAGATTTTTTGTGTACCATCTGGTGGAATTTAATAAGTTTGTGTTTGATTCGTCTTTGTTGTAGAGTGTCCCAGCCCGTTTCATCATAAAGCAACTGTCTTGAGGTAACTCTTGTCCCCCCTGTAACAATGCGGGCAGCTTCTAGTTGTAAATTTTCTAGACATGTTCTTAAGTAATCAGGAACATTGTCCCAAACTATGTCGGAATATTCCATTATGGGTCTGATAAAAGAGAAATATATTGTTTCCAGATGTTTTCGTTTCAGTTTAAATTTTAATTTTCGTAACATAGCTAATCTAGGAGATACCTTTTCTATTATTTTAATAACATGTTCATTCCATGCACCGTTTTCCGAAAATATTAGTCCAAGATGTTTATGTAATTCTACTTCATGGATTATTACCCCATCCATATATATTGGTGGGTGGTGAGGTTTGTGTACTTTTTTAGTTATAGTCATAATGTCGGTTTTATTAGGATTGAAATTTACTAACCATTGTTTTGAAAGAATGTAGAGTTATCTCGCTTTCAATTGTGTCTGTGTTAAACCAAGTCTCCGAGAACAATAAAACATATCGATCACCGAGTTCTGTTTCGATTATATCCCGCTTATTAGTAAAACTTTGTGTGTTCAAACAAGAAAATGTAAGGAAACTGTCACAACCGAACAAGATGTCATTTTCAGAATTGGAAATATTCATATGCCGAACTACTAGAAGTATCTATTTCAATATTTGAGTTCGGTCCGGGATTTTTTGATACGTCACCAGCTCTATATATAAATAAATTTACCCACATTTCGAAAACAATAATTGACCATAATAGATACACTGGATTTACATTTTATTGGTTACAATTTTTTCTTCAGTTTCACGGGGATAAGGGTCAAAATGCATTTTTCTATGGGAGTTTTTGTCTGTGTTAGAGGATGAAGTATCATTTATCAAACTATGAATTAAAGCATATGGTGAAATTTTACAAATAATACAGTACAATATATAGTAAGTAACACCTAAAACTCCAAAACAAAGTAGCATTTAGTACAAAAGTACACAATACACTGTTAATTGTTTTATTTTTGTAATACAGCCCAATGCGCATCCTATAAATTTCAATGTCAGCGATCATGATAACGGTAAGTATAAAAATTCAAAATATGGATGTTACACTGGGCTGGGAACATATATTGGTTTAAACAATGTAAATGAGTTGCCACAAATATTGACATAAAAAAGAAATAGTTAAAATTTGAACAAATTATTAGCAAAACATATGTACAAATGACCGGAGAAAAATAAATCACGGATTTTTTTTTCTTACCACGACATTTTAGGAAAAAATAATAATAATAAACCTTATAAAACACATGTATGGCATGAAGTAATAAATTTACATACGAATGTTTCTGACAAAATGATTGGTTATTTTATGCTATTAATTTCTATACAGTGTTGTCACATACTGTATGTAGATGCGCAATAAGGTTTTAGAATTTTAATTTTTTCACTTGACGCCCACAGGGGTTGTATTTCGGAAATAGTGAATTTAAGCTTGTGCCTGAAACTCCTCTCTCATTTTTTATTTAGATTTAGCAAATTTATTTGTATATAATATGGTTCTTTATTTTCTGTAGATGTGCAAAAAGGTTTTTAATTTTGAAAATCTATTAAGGGTTCAATTTTTGGGACCGAAAATGGTAAAATTGCTATTTTTGCCTTGTCTCTGGAAATACTCATTCATTTTTTGTTTCAGTGGTTTCATTTGTTTATAATATTGTTCCTCACTAGGTGTAGATGTTCAATAAGGTTTTCAATTTTGAAATTTGAATCTGGGTTCCAATTTTCAGACTGAAATTGTGAAATTGCTAATTTTTCACTGTTAATTATTTTTTGACTTGTGCAGTGTAGACATCGTTTATGATGGCTCCAAATTCTAGTTGTATTTTGTGGAATTTGGGAATAGCTCTACTTCTGTCGAATTCTGTTGAATGATATAAATTTGAATAATTCTTTTCATTCATTAATCCTCGACCTCCTCAGTATGCCAATTTTTTTTTTACATTTCTGTCATTTCGGTCTATTTTTTTTAAAGATTAGGGTCGAACACAACACCAGTTGGTTTCGAACTCAGATCCTCAGTGTTGACAAGCTAATGACTAGAAGCGTAAACGCCCTAGGAAGAATAGAAAATTATGCCACTTTGTTTGGTACAACTATCAATGCTACATCAATCATTCGTAGTGGGAATAAACAAATATTTCTTATTTCTGTGAAACAGGAATGGAGTTCGCTTATGCTGAAGCACCAGATGTGATGAAAGGGGTCTGTATGGGATTATTTCTTGAAACAGCCGGAATCGGTTTTTACTTTGCATTGCTTGTCCTGGCGATAGCACCAGGTATGATTTTAATTAAACAACAGAAAACAGGAAAGCTCAACAATGACAGTAATAATTAACCTCATACAATCCATAGAACTCCTAGACAAAAAAAAATAACATTAAAGAGCACAAAACATAACCACCGAACCAACAGAGAGTCAAGATTGTCTGACTTGACACAGACACTGAGTAGTTATGGGGTTAATTATGATAGTACCTAGTATAAAATTAAATAAGACAAACCTGAACAATGCGAATGAAATTCAAAGTTTCTGATCTCACTTTTGGGAGGTGTATTCTCTGTAATACGGTTTTAGATAACTGCTGATATAATTTAGTATTTTTAAATTGTTTTTGCTAATTTAGGCAAATACTGGTACTCCTAAACGACTTAAAACAATTAAGTCGAACCTCGTTGTCTTGAACTCGTTTCTGTTGAAAACTCGGATATTTCGAGGTATTTCTCTAGTCCGGACAAATTTTTCATTTGCTTAAATGCATTTTTACCTTCGTTGAGTCAAACCTTGTTGATTCGAAGTCTCGGCTATCTCGAGTATATTTTTAAGTTCTCTAGAAGTAAAAAAGATGTAAATTAACCTTGATATGTCGGAATTCAAACTTTAAAGATTATCGGAGTGACAAAATACTGGTAAAAGTCCACAAATTTGAAGTCCAAGGAAAAGACAAAGTCGGGAGAATGGAACACAACAAACAAACACCATAAGGATATAACTAAAAGAAGAATAAGAAACGTATATATAAACTAAACAAAACTAGAAGAAGACAGCAGAGAAACAAAGCACTAGCAATGTGATATTCCATTAAAAACCTGGAGTGACATCATGTGCTCCGTGAGGGTAAGCATGTCTTGCTCCGATAACGGCACCCGTCACATTGCCAGTGAGTAAAAGCCACTGAAGTGTCAAGAACGGTGAGGTGTCAATTCCAGAAGGACGTGAAATCTAACTGAAGATATCTTGTCTCATACGCGAGATAGAAACTTCGTATAGGCGAAACAATTTGTGATGACGACCGTAAAACTTTTGGAGTGATGAAATTAACAGAGACTTAACATAACCCTGTCTTAGAAGTTTATGTGATAGCAATATCGCCATGCCTAAAAAGTCGCCGTTTAAATCACATGCACGACAGTATCGAATAAACTGTGAAATTTACACCCCATAGGCTGGAGACCTTAATATGTTACTAAGAAAGGGAAAGTTCACAATCGCCAAATTAAAATCATCACTTTTGTAATAAAGTTTTGATTTCAATATTATCTTTGTACAAGTAAAAATCTAGATATGAAACAGAAGTTGATGTATCTGTGGTCTCTTTATTTGTAATTTCAAGTTCATTGGGATAGATGAGATATAGGTAGTCCTTAAAGTAAGGAAAAAAAATCATTTATTCGATAATCAAATCGGATTTTTTCATTGTTTTTCCAAATTAATTACCTCAGTGTATTGATTATGTTTGAATAACAGTTTACTGGTGGACTTTATACCATAAACAGGTGACATTTTTGATAATTGATCAAGCGGAACATAATTATTTGCTTATAAATAAGTTTCACCTGGATTATTCTACCTCTTACAACTCGAAATTCAATCTCGTTCCGTTTAGCGATGGATTCTGAAATATGCATTGTTCCTGATAAACATTTGTGTATTGAAATGTGACACAGTACTGACAGCACTGAAGGTCAACTCTAAAGTAAAGTTGTTTTACAAAACAACGATATCGATAGAATTTATATCATTTAAGTAGTTAACAAAACCAACTAGGGATATCCTAAGTAACACCACACTCCAAGTAACGGACTTATTTAGTATTGGAGGAGAAAATTTTGAGGAGCATCCGTTACCTGGAGTGCAAAAAAGATATAAGGGTGGGCGGGATGGGTGCCTTTTTTTTTTTTTTTTTTTATAAAACTCATCAGCCCAACAAACCTTTCACGTAGGTTTCATCGAGAAGAAGAATAACTTTCAATCCTAGCTTCACCACATCTCGAAGAATGATTTAAATGGAAAAGTCATGTGACTTCTCGTGTGATGTCGCTTACGATATAGGGATATCCTAAGTAACACCACACTCCAAGTAACGGACTTATTTAGTATTGGAGGAGAAAATTTTATCCGCATAAAACCTGCTGGACCTTTGAACCGATCTAAACCTAGACAAGACAAACCCCAAAACTCAAAAAACCAAAACTAACCAAACCTTACAAAATTTTAATTTTAATACCCAAATGAATGAAAAAACAGTATGAACATAGTCTGTACCGACAAATTATGCCCAAATTTGGTCGTTGTCTCTCAACTTTTCTGTAACATAATCCTGTACCATTAAAAAAGGTTGTCCAAAGAAATTCCTAGAATGCAATCTAAATGCAAAGTATCCAATTTAACCAAAAATATAATTTTCCTAAACTTACGGCTTTGAATAATCACCAAATGAGGGGGCTCGCAACAACCAACTTTTCCCCATACGGACATAGATCCATTCTGTACTCGCTCAAGTAGAGTGCTCTTAATAAAATCAACATGATTTTTACGAATAGGAGAATTCTCAAAATACATAATAGGAGGTTTTTCAGAGTCATAATTGTTACCCTTAAAATTTCCCTTAAAATGCTTGAAGAATTTTTCAACATTTACACCATTCTCTAACCAGTCAATGACTTTTTCATTAGCACCAATAGCCTTCCATGCTCCCACATTCTTATGTAAATTGCCTGCTCTAAACATTTCAGGATTTCTAAAAGGCAAACTCTCAAAATCAAAATCGAAATTTTCGGGTACTTTCTCAGCAGTTTGAAACGTGAATGGAGGTTGAAGAACTTCTCCTCTGTAATTTACCCAATTTTCACAATCTGCAAGAACTTCAATTTCTTCTGGTTCGAAATTGGAATCCTTCTCCCAGGTAGGAATATCAAATTTGAACTTTTTAAACTTTGACCTTTCATCCTAAAACAAAAAAAAACAGATAAAAAGTTCTCCAACCTCCATTCCGCGTGACAAAAGTCACTAAGGATTAGATTCCCTGGAACAGAAGCCGGAAAAAACTTATCTACCTAAACAAGATACCGTACAACGCCAGCTGAAGTAAACTAAAATTATTACAGCACTTTAAAATACAGCGTCAAAATCAAAATAATTTATCAGACGTGGAAAATTTTAATTCTAGCAATCGTTTTATTATTTACCATTTTTATTCATTATAGACATAATACGATTCTAAATGGTTTTTCAATTTTTATCACAATTTCTGTACTGAAAGTTTAAGGATTGTGCACCCCTTCCCCACTCCAATATCAAACCCACGGAAAACTTGTGGAAAATCCCCCGTCTAAATTACTGCAGTGTTGATTTCAAAATTGCAAATGTAGCAAACTGATATGATTATGCATGCACTCCTATCAATAATTTATTTCATTACTTACGATTTATGAAGTATTTTAATCAAACACATGTTTCTTTAGCTAACAGTTCGAGTATGCCGGTGGTCTACTTGATTCGTTCACCAAATCATTTACTTTCATGGAATTACCGCCAGGTATGGCATTTATACAAAAAGTAAGTCACAGGAGTGCATGCATAAACATTTCATATTTCTTGTCCTCAATTTTCGAAATGAAATTCTGAATAATAAAGCCTGGGGATCTTCCACAAATCCTCCGCAGGTCCAACACCGGAATGAAAAAAGGGGTACACAATCCCCAAACAAAATTGTACATTTATAAAGTTAAACTAGTATAAAACAATCGGCACATTTTAATCGAATTTCTCTTCAATAAATGGCGAACGAAAATAAAGTTAAAATTTCTACCATAACTCATTCTCCTATCTATTCCCGCCAAAAGGAAAATAGTAATCATGATATTGTAAGCAAATGGACAACTAAAATTCTAAACATATAAGCGTAAAAGGACGCCACGTGAACCACGACTAAACGACTAAAAAGTTTTCAGGACAATGCCCATAAAACAAACCATCCGTGAAATAAAAGCATAAAAATTATCAAAACGGCAGACTACCCACAAAACATAGAAAATAATCCGGACAACTTATTTGTTCAAAGAAATTAAAACTACGGACCATCCGCACATAAAAATGAACCATTTTCCAACTGCAGAAAATAAAATAACTTGGGCAGCCAATGCCCAATAAGATGCAGACCATCCGCAGAAAAATAATAACTACTCGGACAACATTGCCCAATAAAATATCACGTGCAGACCATCCGCACGCGAATAAATTAACCATCTCTAACTGCAGACCATCCGCAGAGAAAAAATTAACTCGGACAACCATTGTCCCTAACAAATAACTAAAAAGGTGCAAACCATCCGCACTCAAAATAAATTAACCATCTCTAACTGCAGACCATCCGCAGAGAAAAAATTAACTCGGACAACCATTGTCCCAAAAAAAAATAGCTAAAAAAGTGCAGACCATCCGCACAACAAAATTAAAACCAGCATAAATAAATAAAAATTATACTTACATTGAAACGATATAAGTGATGACCGCGAATCAATCTAAAAGATGGCACGTAAAGCACGAGGTCTCAAGTTCCCGCGAATTAGGGCCTAAAGAGAGGACAGAAGAACATCTGTCCTCGCCAACCACATCTCGAAGAATGATTTAAATGGAAAAGTCATGTGACTTCTCGTGTGATGTCGCTTACGATAAGATGTATATCGACACAAGAATACCCAACAAAATTGTTCCCACCAATTGTCGTTCAATATGTAAATAACGCGACGTCCGCGTAGTCGATCTCGGATGACTGAAAACTCGGCTTAGTCGAATAGAATGGTCAGGTATCTTCGACTTCGACATGACGAGGTTCGACTTATTATTTCATATAATTTATATGTAATATAGATTTTTGTAAGCGGTGATTTTTTAATAATCCGTCAATTGATGAAATGCGAGTTGTTTATAAGCTGAAAACATTTTATGACGTCACAGTAATAACTTTCTTGACAAGTACTGAACTAAAATGAATAATTTTAATTTTTTCTATGATTAATTATTATGTTAAATATGATATCGTCTTTTCAATTTATTTATTTCAGATTCTTGGTTTCCTAATGAGATCAATAACGGGAAGACGGAGTACCTGTTCATTCTTTTGGCCGGACTGATGGCGTTAAATTTTCTTTTCTTTATTTATGCGGCAATTTCATACACGCGTGTGAAGAAACTGAAGTCTGGTGATTCACAGGATTCGGATGGTCAAAATAATTTAAGACGAGAATCAGATGTGAATTCAGCTGAAAGGCAGTATGATGTTAACTGTTGATTATTTTATTTTCATACAAACCGTAAAGTATCATCTAGGATAAGAAAACACAATATCAGCTATAAATTTCTCTGCTGATACAAGTATTTGTTTAATTGTTTTGGTCAGTAAGGAAGACGTTTGTAAATAATAATAAGGGCAACTTACTTTTACAATAATTGATATATCTTGCTAGTATGAATCACCATTGAATAATAATATAATTGATAAGTTATATATAATCTGTGGTATCTATTTCCCTTGTATAGAGGCGCTCTCCTGGATTAACCTTCACCAGAAATATATAATAATATCGCTGCATAGCTTTTAACTATAGAGTTATAGCCAAATCTTAAAAAAGATAACTATGAGCAATTAAATGTAACGAATTAGCAAAAATAAAAAATAAAAACCATACTATGACTGTGTTCAACATTGAAAGTAAAAGTACGAAATAAAGTATTGAAAATTAGGATAATAATTAATATAAAACAAAGTGAAAGCTGTGATAAAACCATATATATACAAATTTTGTATTATTCTGTACCTACTCTCGTAAACGACTAGCAAAATATACCAAAAAGATAAATTAAAAAAGAGCAATATTTAGTCCGATAATCAAATTGCGATCTGTATCCACGTGACATGCATTGAAAAAACTCTCCGTTGAGGTCAAAAGTGGGACAGTCTGACACTAATGTATAACGTGATAGGCGTATGCCTCACTCCCTGCAGACTAAAGACCCCTTCTGTACTTTTTGAAAAAGAGTAGGCTAATGGCCGCTACAGAAGGCTAAGGAAGAGGACAAATATACCTAATCTATTGGACAGACAAACCCGGGAAGACAAATGAACACTGAAAACTAAAACAAAGAACAACACGAACTACTATAAAAACCAGGAGTGAACTCAGGTTATTATCTGTAAAACCTGTACGCAATGATAATAACAATTTTGTTTTGGAGGTTTTCTGTAAGAATTTGCCTATAAAATGTGAATAGAAAGCAGTCTCGAATAAATGCACCCATTTCTCAGCTTTTGTCGGAATCATGCTGTGGAGAATTGGAAAGACTATAGTAGGACAGTTCAAGTCATTTATCATGTTACTGAGATCTCAACTTCCCTTGATGTCTCAGGTAATTGCCAATATAAAACAATGTAGAAGATTGTTTTGTTTCTTTGATGTTTAAATCGACACTAGGGGTTGACTCATTGTTAAACCCCACAACATCTTTCCAAATGAAAAAAGAACTCTGTTCATCTGATATATTAAAATGGATATTGATTGCCTTAGTTCGTTAGTCCGACATCTTTCAACATATTTATTGTATAAGGTAAAATTAAAGGACTAAACCTTCTACTTTAGCTTTGGACACTAATCTTTCGTTTCATACAAAGATATACAAAATGTAGTAATACGTCAGATGTAAATTGTTAAAAAGAGGTTCACAAGAAACAACACATATATTGCAAATTAAATAGAAAGAGATAGCCTAAGCCATGAATAAACAATTTCGAATTTGTCATAACAATACAAACAAAAAGTATTTATTGACATAAAAATTAGCTGGTGGATTTTACTTACTTAGGACGTTACCTTTTGTACATGTATGTACATTTTGCAAGTTTGATAAATTAAGACAAATGAAATTTATATTTATTTAAAAGATAACTATAACTACAATATAATAAATCATGAATAGGATAGTTATAATATACCATTAAATATATACATTATTAAACTTAGAAGCTCAAACTTCAAAATATTTAAAGTTTACCAGAAAACGATAACAATCAACTTCTGGTGAAAAATAAGTGATATTTTATGATATATCTTGAAACAATCTTGCTAAGAACTGCTCCAAACAATAAATATATCATTGTCTCCTAAGAAATACTATCTTTACAATTTCAAAGTTTGAAATTATTTAAAAAAAATCTATGAACAATAGCAATAGCTATTCAACTTATCTAATGTGATCTTGTCCATAATATGTTGGTAGGTTATTTCCCTTAAAAAATGAAATGTCTAAGAGCATATTTACCAAAGACAGAATTGCATTTGAACTGCACATGTCATATAGACCTTTTCATGAATAATTGTCTAACTTGACCTGGGGTCAATCGGTGCAAAATGCATATTTAACATAGTGATAGCACTACCTCGAAATTGGTTTACTAAATAAATTGTTGCAATGATGAATAATACTTGCTCAGAGGTAGATTTCTTCTCATAATTCAATAAGTATGATCATATAATCAAAACTTAACAGTTGTCAACTAATATTGTCAATTCAGTTACTTGATTATTATATATTTACAAAGATCAAACAATTCATTAATATAATCAAAGGCAAGCTTCGACTCAAATAAAAGAACAATTATGATCAATGTAATAATGCTAATGTATAGAAACGAATGTATAATAAGAGAAGAATCATTTCACTTCACAAAATCTTAGGCAAAACCGATATGACTTTATTTTTCATTCAGATTTGTCACCAATATTACACTGAAAATATTCAGAATGTTACTTGTGACTTTTCTGTATTGAAATACTCCTCATATGATCAAGTAACTAATAAAGGACATTTTCTTTCTTAAAATTAGAAAAAAAATCTTCATAGAAATTTGTCATATAGATGCATTTGCACTCACTAAAGTAATGCAACTGTAAAAACAAACATTTCTTAACAACGTGTTTAACAACAAATTGATGTAACGATATCGGACTTTTCGGCTAGTTCAGAACCGAAATTGGTCATTTGGAATTATAGATATTTAATCTAATAGTAACTGTGGAAAAAATATTTTCCTTTACAAAGAGCTGCAAGTGTGTCCTTTCTTTTGAAGCACATGTCTGAACAATTTAGTAAAATGTAGGCACATATCTATCACAATATAGTTATTTTTACTTTCATGTCAACTTTTGTGACTGTACTGATTATATACAATATATATCGACGTTTAAACAGATCAACAATTTTGATATCTACAATGTGCCTCTTAAAATTTAGTCATATAGTTTTCATCAGAATAACCCATATTATTATATTCTGGAGGCAATTCCTTTTTCTCATTTGGCTCCGCAGCTGTTGGCATATCTACGATATCGTTTGTTTTTATCGTTTTGTACTTATAACATTTCGCCACAAACACAAATACAATGAAATCTACAAACATTATACCTCCAAGAAGAAAAAACAAATACTCTGTTTTACCTTCGTTGATTTCATCTGGAAACCATGAATCTGTGAAATGATAAAAAGAAATCATCAACAATATCGAAATCTTATATAACTGTTTTACACAACTACAAATGAAGACAGTAGAGCTGAACAATGAATCAAAGACTCAACTTTGTTTACCTCCTATGTTCTATCATGGTGGCCATGTTTCTTGGTCGTTAAGAAAATAAAACACAATTTTTATACTAGATACACTAAGGATCATTCCACTTACGTTTGGCTGAAAATGGTTCAGTAGTTTCAGAGGAGAAGATCTTTGAAAAAGTTTACGCGGACGCCAAGTTATAGCAAAAGCTCACATGTCCTCTTAAAACGGGTGAGCTAAAAATGATAAACCTGACAAATCATAACAATGTCTGACAAAACTTACACAGTCACTAACCGTATATGTAATTTAAAAAACAATTATATTTTAAGAACACTATGTTCTTAACAATGCCTTTGGTTGAGTGAAAATTTGAATGAACATTATATTCTATTAACCTGGAGGTTCCGATCCTGACGCTGCTCTGACAATCTTCAAGATAGCTTCTGATACATAGTTGCCTAATCCTGACATCATCAAGAATAATCCCATGCATAACCCTTGCATAAAATCAGGTGCTTGAGAATAAGCGAATTCCAGTCCTGCAATATTAAAACCTATATCATTTTTTAGTTTAACAAGAGCATTAATTTTCCCATGTAAGACATTTATTGCAAAGGTCTATCTATACATTGCTATAATTCCCCCTTTTCTATAAAATTCACTGCGTCTATAGCTATAGAATTACCTAAATTTACCAATTACTAAACAGCACAGAAATTCCCTAAATTTTTGACATCACAAACAAAAGTTTAACCTAACATTTAAAAGCTGTTCCTGATGTCACTTGGTAAATCTCGAATCTCAGGGTAAATAGGAGTTGACGCTCTTACTTACCTTTTGTGGAATTAAAAAAATATCATTTACTTGCAAAATAATATAGAAGCAATTCGATGAAAAGTTATGTCAAAAAGGCCGAAATTTAGAGACCAGGAATGACATTAGAATAATTAACAGCATCACAAGAATTAGACAGTAAATAAAAACAAACGTATCAGCTGATATTAATGATGAGTGTTTACACGACCAGGAATCGTCTACAAGATTAATTATAGTTAAACAAACAAGAAGATGATAAGACAAACCTGATATGCTTGCAAAAACTTCACTTGCTCCTACTAGGGCAAATTCTGGAACCTGTGCAAATACAGAAATTGTGGATGCATTGAATGTATCATCTGCAAGTTCCTGTGTCATTCCTCCAGTTTCTGATAAATTCTTTTTACGATAAATCTCCAATATACCTGCCACAATAACTGATAATGTCGCCAGTATAAATCCAACACCTACAAAATAAAACAATTAAACTAAGACTTAAACTGAAGTATTTATTACAGTTACCTGCAAAATACACAACCATCATCCGATGAAAATTTAAAGCATATGTGTAAAATGGTTATTCTTACGATTATTTTCGTTTTTTACGATATTAATTGCGGTAAAATAAAGTCCGCAACATATTGATAGAATTTCAAAGTGTATTACTACTTATACAAGTTATAAGCAATTTGCAAGTTTCCTCTCCATGAAAATACATAAAAGTAACCGATTACACGGTAATGTATTGTTTGAGCTTTGAAACAGGACGAAAAAAGAGGCCTTCTACACTTACCCTTCCTGAGCACCTAATGTGGATCCGGCTTTGGTTTTTGTTCACGCTCTAATTCTCTGTTATGTATGTTTTAATCCTTTGTAATATCTCTGTAGTATTTGTCCAATGTTATAATGTTTCGCCTTGACTTTGGCTTTTGATCTGATTTGTACTTCGATATTTTTCCTCAAATATATATTTTTACACAATGTTTTCTTATTCGTTTGTTTTTCTCTAAGAAATCAACAATGCTTAAACATGGTCTCTAAAGAGGACACCATATATGAATTGTAAATGTACGTGTATATAATAGGAGCATAGATCCTAGAGCTGATATTTTTATATATCAGCAATATTTTCCCAAGATTATCAGTAAAATGAATCTGTGCCCCTTTTATTCGTACAGTAAAATAACCGATTATAGAACAAAATGATAAACCACTGTAAGATAAATACCTATTCTCTGAAGATGTGTTGGGTGTAGATTTACACGAGCTAACATTGGATAAACAACTCTGTCCATTATAGGTATTAAAATCAAAATGATAATTGTATTAAATATGTTCAACATTGCTGCTGGCATCTTTGCTCCATCTACATATACATTCATCCTCTCACTTTGAAGGAAAAAAGACGATTGCATCTGCATGTAAAATAAGAGCACATTGCAAATTAATATGACAACCAGTTAAAAGCCATCAGATAATTCGAACCTACAAATCATTTGCCATGTCTGAATTTCTTATGATTTCATTTGCCTTTCTTCAATAATACAAATTGTTTAAAAAGTCCCAACATGAATAATCATCTTCATTGGATTATATTGATATATAATCCGAATTAATCTTGCCACAATATTTTTAGTAAAAGCAATATCAAAATAAAAGATTATCATATAAATTAGTAAAAAACTGTCATATTCTGGACCCAACTGTTCCAAGCTAGGTGAAAAAATTTTCAGGGTCTGTCTCATATTTTAAAAAAACATCTGCAAACTAAATATTGGAATATAGGAATTTGAATTTTTCACACAAGTTATAGCATTAGGACAAGGGCTTAATGCTTTTTGCGATAATTCATTGGACGTTTCCACTGAAGCATTTATAGATTAAAATTT
Organism: Mytilisepta virgata; assembly: GCA_028015205.1. Taxonomy (NCBI): domain Eukaryota; kingdom Metazoa; phylum Mollusca; class Bivalvia; order Mytilida; family Mytilidae; genus Mytilisepta; species Mytilisepta virgata. Next base: position 115,433,889 of record CM051521.1, read on the forward strand.
CATTCCCCCCTTTTGTTTAATATTTTGAAAACAAACAATTGTTGTATTGGCTTAGGTCATACAAACCAATAAAACACAAATTTATATTTTGCGTCAGAGAAATCTCAGACTACAAGTTAATAAGCAAGTACATACCTGAGAATAAATTGCCCAATAAAATATGATAAGAAGAAATACAGGCAAAATTCGTAATACAGCGACAACACCATCGACCATTTCATTACTGTATTGTTTTCGTGCGTGATCAAATCCTTGACATTTGGTAGCACAACACACTCCAACAGAATCCTGAATAATACTTCCTGTAATACCAGTAGATAAAATATAGTCCGCTGAATTTCTTTAAATCATGCTATTGATCTACTGTTACAGCAGAACAATAACTGTTACTGTTACAGAAAAAAACAATAAATGTTACAGTAGAACAGCTTGTGTTAAAGTGGAAAAAATAACTGTTATAGTAGAACAGTAACTACTACAATATATCATTAACAGCTACAGTAGAACAGTAACTATAACAGTAGAACAATAACTGTTCACGCAGAACAAAAAACTGTTACCGTAGAATACTTAATGTTACAGTAGAGTAACTTTTACAACAGAATCTAAATGTTACAATAGAGAAACCAGGGGCGGGTCCACGTGAGGGCGTAATGGGCGTACGCCTCTCCTTTTCAAAAAAAAAAAAACTATCGTAATCTGCTTATATTGTATTGAATATGGCAATTTATCATATTCATTAATTAAACACATACTCTAAAATATACATGCTCCAAGTCAGGAACCGTTACATTAGTGCATTTCACAATTATTTTATGTTTTTAAGCAAAACAAAAAGGTCCAAAAATTTTTTCGCCTCGCTCGACTCGGCGAAAGTTTCATTATAGGCCCCCCTTTCAAACATCCTGGAAACGCCCCTGGAAACTTTTACAACAGACCAATAAATTTTACGTACAGTATAGCAATAACATGCTTTCAACCAATACATTCCAGGACTATATATTACATCTGCAGTGATTAGTCAATGACAAGTCATGCACAAGAATGAAAAAATAGAACTAAAATTAGTAATTGCAACTTATACGATTATCTATACTCTACCATGAAAGGGTAAAATGCATTTTTACATTCATAGATATGTATTATACAAAAACAAATACTTACCACCCGGCCGGGTAATAATGTACTGCTTTTTAGCAATAACAAATACGATTAGTGAGACAAACATGCTAACAAGTGGAATTAAAAAGCCAATTTCGAAACTTATATTCTGTTGAATGTAGGCAACACCAGAGTAAGCAATCAAGGCTCCTGCATTAATAAACCAGTAAAACCTGAAATTAGTATAAATTTACTATATCTAACATTAGTATCTTTGGATTGTTATTTTTTAGACACAAATCCATGCAAGTTCATATTAGATCTAAGGGAGCAACGATTAAATTTTTTAAAGGGCGGGCAAGGAAGGGATTCGGAAAAAGGGAAGATTTACAATCTGCTTTAGAAGGCAGGACTGGGATCACCTTGAATCAAATTATTATGATAAAAATAAATGACAACCCCCCCCTCCCCCCCAAAAGACAAACAAAAACAAACCAAAACAAAAAACAAAAAAAAAACAAAAAAAACAACAACAACACAAAATAACAAAAAAAAATATATAAAACAGGAAGGATCACGGTTGCTGCAAAAAGATTTCTTAGAACCAATAAATCTTCCTTGTACCTTACCAATATAAATCAAATGGTTGATCTGAATTCTAATGACACCATAAAATTTTTCATCATTTTTTAACACATGCAAAAGTTCATTTATTATGTGCATCAGTCCTAATTACATGCTTATTCGGGACGAGCATGCCCATGCAAAGATGATTAAAACATTAAACGAAGCACAGTAAACCAGTGTTTCTGAATGAATAAATAGCTGTTATCAACTATCACTTTGTTAAGCCATAACAATTATCGATTATATAATCGGTTGTGTTTTTAAAGGCACAAAAACAATGAAATCAAAGTACTGAAGTACTGAACATCAGAGGACCTCAAGTTATGTTGGATTATTGATAAATGACAGGTGTTTATATAGTACCTGCCAGACAGATGTTCACCTTACAATATAGTACACATAATATAATTTGCTATCATATCTGAGATACTGTCTTATAGTAAGAAACTTATCTTTGTGAATTATCCATGAAATGTTGACGTGGTCAAATGAGAACTGCTAGATTGGCATTATGACCATATAGTTGCACACTTGCAAAAATCTTTAGCTTATTACTTATGACAGAGAATCAACATAGCAAATATTTTTTTGACTAGTCACTGAATTATGAGAAAGAGGTCAAGACAATCATATTAAAACAGATAAATTGTAATATATGGGTGAAAGATACCATATGAACAGTAAACTCATATATCTGTTACGCTGAGCTTTTTGGTCTAATTTTAGCCAGTGATGATACTGTTGTATGTGAGTGTGCTGCCTACAAGTATGGGGAACAGGTACCGAGAATTATACTCCTTGCTCAACGCAACACAACTCTCTCAACACAGTTAAGGAATTCAATCCTTCCCAGAATATGCACAAGCTGTTTTAAAGAAAAGTAAAAATCCAAAATGAGGAGGACGAAATGTGTTTATTAAATACATGAAGTCAATAAACAATAAACATTAATAACATTATTTTTCTCTTTCCGCGAGTACAATAGATATCTCTCTTTTCTAATTAGTCATTTCTTATTCATTAAAAATAAAGACGAGATGCCAGTGATTATTTTTTTACTTCTAATACATATCTGCGAGGAGAAATATTATTCTTTGATTCACTTCAACTTTGCTCCACAACCTGTAACTGATGATTTATTTACAAACTAGAGGTGTGAATGACCCGTTATCAGTACACTTTAACCTCACAAAATTATGATAATTAATGGAACTGTGCTTCCCTACTCTACAATATAACCAACCGCTAACTTAGGATCATTCTAATGATATCTCTTAACAAGAAAGATCACATCAAATGTCTAATAGCAGTTTTTCACAAATTAGAGCAACGAAATCCAGCATGTATAAAATATAAGAACTACTATGCTTCCCCACTCTACAAAATGCAACAAGTTGACAATCAGACCACTTTAACAGCATTTCTTAATAAGAAAAGCCATATCAAATGACCAATCATCTCTTTTTGCAAATTAGAGCAACGAAATACAGCATTCCTCTACCAAAATAAAGTTTTTCTCAAGACAACCTGAACAAGAACACCTATATCAAAATCAACAAAGACAACGCTATTATTTCCATGAAGTGAATCAAGAATATTTTAATTTTGAATTATAATATTGCCTACATAACACCCAATCATTTTAATTAATAATTAATGGTTAATTATGCCAAAACATATAAATTTCAGACAAAATTGACCAAAAATACAAATAATGTATAATTATGGGGTCATAGCTTCAAGATATTTAATAGTAGGTGCCAAAATAGTATATTTTAGTCTTAATAGAATTATCACAAGTATTTCTATTTGAAATTTGTAATCGCTTGACCAATTTAGGGCCATTTTAACCCTTCGTGAACCTCTCTTTTCCTATAATATGTAGTAAATTCATCCGCAACAACAATTTGTCGGTACGTCATTGATATTAAAGATTGTTTGATTAATATACTAATATTTCTAACGACAAAACATTTTCATATTATTAATTTGGATTTAAAAAAAAAAAATCTGAGTATTCATTGAAAACATGAATTTAAAAGAAGCGATAAGGAATTTTATTTTGCACTATATAATGTCCGCGGGTCTATAATTTTTATAGGTCGGTTATCATTCCAAAACTAATTTAAATATATGCAAATAAGCGGGAAATTTAGGCGATGGCAATACACCCGAGGCCCTGACGGCCCTCTGATGTAAAAATGAAATTCTCAGTGTGAGTATGTAAATAAGTAAGTACTGTCTTTATTTAAAGAGGATAACACAGTTGGCATTAAAAAGCTAATCTTCCATAAGGCCCTCACAATTAATAAAACACACAAAAAATTAATCTAACATTGATCCAATTTCTACAAAGATCCACATCATTTAGATCATCTATATACAAATATACATATATATAATCAATAAAATTATATGCATTTAATATAAACATTGAAACAATAAATATCTTGCCTTACAATTCTGTGATTATAATTTAACGCGGACGTTAGCCCGTACCTTTAATTTCAGCTTCCGCTATATAGATGATGTTTTATCACCACCGATTCACGTGTGTGAATTTCTTATATCTCATCTATCCCATTGAGCTCACAGGCCCGACTTCTGGAAATTTATTTCTTTTTTATTTTATTTTTTTATTGTCTTATTTCATGAGTACTTTTAATAAATATTCACTGTAACAACGAATATTCTGCGTTTATTACCAATGTGCTATACACTATCCACGTCCTTATACTAAAAAATCCTAAAGGGATATAAGCCGCCATTTTGGATTTCCTACCTCTGCCACGATTAAAATCAATTAAAAATACTTCCATGTCACAATTTATTTCATATATGCCCTCAATCTCCTCCAAAATGAATGATCTTCAAAATCCAATCATCATTTTACCAAGCTACGACATTAAACTCGATAATTTGACGAGCGAAGTCAAAACTTATCATATTTCGCGTCGAAAGCAACGTTCCTCGTAACTTCACTATTGAAGTCAAAGGAACGCAACTCTGATTCTCATTGACTTTTACATACTGTTATATACAGTAACGTTGCTTTCGACCCGAAATACGCCAACTTTTGACTTTGCTTGTCGAATTAAAGAGTTTGATGCCGCATACTGGTAAAATGGTGACTGGATTTTGAAGATGATTCATTTTGGAGTAGATTGAGGGCAGATATAAAACAAATTGTCACATGGAAGTATTTTTAATTGATTTTAATCGTGGCAGAGGTAGGAAATCCAAAATGGCGGCTTATATTACCCCCCGTGAGGTCCATGCATGTTCATATGTTTTTAGTTTTTCAGTGTAGTGTTTGTATTGTTTTGGTCTTGTCTTCGTTGTTCTCCGGAGTTTGTCAGTTATTTTCGATGTTCCCCTCTTTCGAATATCTCTTTGGTATTTCTTGACTTTACTTAACAAATTTAGAAAGCTTAACGGAGTATTAAGTAATCTGTATAATTTCTTTTGAAAGTTTCTATATTTTTATTCAATTTTAGGTCTGTTGGTAAAGAATTCCATAAAACAATTCCAGAATATTAAAAACTTTTCTTCATAAAATTCTTATTTTGACGAGGTACAAAAAGTTTCTGTTTTTGTTGATCGTAAAGAATAAGATGAAGCATTATAAGCATAATTACACCTTATGTAAGAATCCTGGGTTTTGATTGGTTGATAGCCAGTGTATTTTTCACCAATTTACTTTTATCTAATGAATATCGTTCATTTTGAAACAGCGCCGGGGTATATGCAAAAAGGATATGCCTTTTTTACCCTCTCTGCCGTGGTATTTACCAAAAAATACTCTATCCGACTGGACGCTTGTAATGTCACGATCATCAATGCGTTTTGTACGTTAACATTCGGTGTAATTAAACAGATATAGCATGTTCTTGAGGGGTATTTGCGAAAAATACCAGTCTTGAGAATGAATTTCCCTCGCCTTACGGCTTGCGAAATTTAACATTCTCTCGACTGGTATTTTTCGCAAATACCCCTCCTTAACATGATATATCTGTTCAGTATTAAAGACATCACATACATATTCTGGAGCAAGATTATTGACGCATTTAAACATTAAAACACCTTTGTGATAATCAATTCTTTTAAAATTAGCTTCAAAGGTTTTAAAATATTATATTGGTAGGAACGTCTCTGTTTGCATTAAGTATAATTCTTGCAGCCCTTTTTTGTAACTTATACAACTTTCTAAATTTGCTAAACAGGCTCGGCCCCATATTGTACAACAGTAATCAAACAATGGTAAGATATAACCATTATAGTACAAAATTAAACCTTCTGATGGAAGATAAGATTTTAAGGATGCTCGCTGGTCATGTTTTGGTCTTTTTGTCGGATTTTCGGTTTTATCCATTTCTTAAACATTAAATCTTTTGCCCATGAACCCCCACCTTTTCTTTTATAATTCAATCATATATGCCTTAAAATGGTATTTGACCAAATTTTATGAAATCCTTTTTATTTTTTCATACATTTTTGAGGGACTGAAGTTGCCAATGCAAAGACAATGAAAAATCCAGAGAAAACCTATTTCCTGCAAGTTTTCAAGGCTTTATAGCTCTTAATTGAGCACATGAACCTATATTTTTTTCTTGCTTATTTGTTTACTATTCATATGTTCTCTCAAACTAAAACACCTATTTCAAATCCTATTTATTTTCTATTTGACCAGCGATCATCCTTAATCTGCACAGGAGTCCAAGTCGAGAAAAAAGTTTTGAAACTTGTAGGATTTATATGTTCAGCAGAGCATAAGATTGCAACATATCAGTATATACTAGTACTTGTTTTTGTTCAATGCATCCATTCTGAATGAATTTCGGGCTTTTTAAGCTATTAATTCACAAATCGATTATGACTTTTACTATCGATTATTCAGTTGAGTACCTCAATCCATCGATTATTGATTCCAAACGACCATAAGAACAATACTGGCAAAAATAGAAATAACTAACAAAACTTTCACAAGCATTATTATATTCCATCGTAATATTTAATTAACAATTAATCCAACAGAATAGGGTTTGAACTGTGAGTCTTAAATTTTGTATTCAGTTATTTTTTGTATATTTTTTCTATTCAATTAATATAACATTTATTCTGTAAACTCTTTTGAGATTGATTTTTTTTATATCATAAATTCTACACTGCAAAGATAAACCTAGTTTTGTTAAGGTATAGGGCTAAAGTGATATGTCGGTCTTTTGGAAACTTTAAAGTATATCAATTTGCAATACAGAGTAATTTTTCTTTATTCTGTACTGTTGTTATTTTCTCATCTGTAATTATTATTTTTGCCTCAAATTCTTTATCCATGTTTAACTTATTCTCATTCTGTAGATCTTCTCTTTTCATTTATTCTCTATTCTATAAACCACATCCCAGCTCCCATAAAAGAAATCTCGGGTAGTTCGTTTTGTTCTTAATTGTGTCAGAATACTCTACAACTATTGATCATAACAACGCCAAGTATATAATAGATCTACATGACTGTATAAAATATGACATTTTACTGAAACTTTCACAAAACCATCGTAAGGCTGAAACAGTGAACCACTGTTTTTTCTAAACATTTCCGTATCGGTTTGGTAGATTCGCCCAAAGGGAACTTAAATCTTGGACTTAAATCAAATTTTATGACATTAAATGTAAATATTCTAAGTGAACAACACATACCAATTGAAGAAAGACTGGACGGCTTCCGGTCCCATATCGTCAACCTGCTGAGCACCGAATGGTCCAACATTAGCTTTTATTCCACCTGTTCCAAGGGCAATAAACACCAATCCAGAGAAGAAAAACGCCCTTCTTGTCTCCTATAATGAATTACACAAATGGTAATATCAAACTGGAAACATTTCTTTGGATAAGTCATCTAACAAATCATAGATGCACAGACGCAAATACATAACATAAAAACCATTTCTCTTGTCTGTAAACACTTTATTCATAGAGTGACACGTTTCTTTTTTATATATATAAAAAACCCTTTCATTTGCTAAAACTAAAGTAAATAAGACAACATACCACATCCATATCATAGTTAGCACCTTCATCGTCTTGACCGAACCACTTACTGTAGTCTACAGCAGAGGCAGGCAACAGGAACAAACCTGTGAAATAAAAAGAATGAAAATTGCTATAAAAAGTAAAAATGCCATAAAAATGTTGCAAAACAAAGGCTAGACTACAGCGAGCCTTTTAACTTTTCATTTTGTTTTTTTTTAATGCTTTGATCATTTTATATTTGGTTTTTTACCTTTAGACCTTTCGACTGCTCACCGACCTTTTATTATTTGATAATTACTATACATCGTAGTTCACTACAGAGACCAGGTAGCCGAAACAAACAAGCAGAACACAAGGAAACAAACTATAGAATAGAGAATGGAAACTGGGAATGTGTCAAAGAGACAACAAACTATGTACAGTACAGACTACATATTCTTCAGCAAACTCGAGAACAGGAACAAGCACATGGAACATGGACTGTAGTCTACAGATGACGGACGTAAAATATACTTCATTCTCTGGCAATCTTTATCTGAAAATCTCATACATGTAGGTATTTAATTTTAAGAACTGTCTTCAATCTAAAACATTTCACAAGTACACGTGTATAGAGAATACAAGCAATATCTTCTATAATAGTCGTATCTCATCTACAAGAGTATAGATGTAATAATTTGAATCTAAGAAAGTCCTCACCTAATAAATATATAAGTCCTGCTCCCAGAATGGTGTTATATTTTCCTGCAATTGTATCTGCAATGTAACCTCCAATCACTGGTATAATGAATACAGTACCTGTAAGAGAAATTGCCACCCTTTATAAAGTTAGACCTTCGGTTTAAGTCTAAAGTTAAAAAAAAATGCTTTTGAAGTGCAAGTCAAAACTTTCACTGTATCTTTTATTGTTCTTTTGTCGTAGTTAATTGCTGCCTTTTCAAAGGCTGAAATGCATCAAATTTTCCAGCGGTCCGTTTTACCGTGAACCATTAATTCTTGCGTAAAATTTGACGTCACCAAAAACGTATGTGTGTAAGTTTTGTTTCTAAACGTTGATTAAAGAAGAGATGTACAACATTTGGAATACCAGAGGTATATAATTTTGATAGAATATTCTTTACGGGAAGATGACATTTAAATATCTTTAAGCTGGACGAATATTTTTTTTTTATTTTCAAGGATACCTTTCAAGTCTTTGAAACAGTGTAACTTATTTCAAAAATAATTGTCAAAACGAAAAGGAAATGAAAAATTGAAAGATTATGGATTTTTAAATTTTCAAGTTAAAATACAGCAATGATTTTCCAATCAGTACTGCATCAACAGAACATAAGAAAAATCAGACTGCAAGATTCAAAATTAGTTTTTAGTCATTAATGAAAAGATTATTTTTCAGAATTTGAATAAACATCATGGGAAAACCTACTACACCGGGGTTCGGACAAGCACAATGAATATATAGGACCAAAATATCTGTATTACTATTGGACCCAAATAACTTTACAAAAAGACATTTTAAACTGTGATAACAAATGTAAACAAAACATTCAAATACGTAAATTCATGTCTATCTTACACCCGAAAAACAAATTCTCTAGTTGCTAGTCTTTATATCTATGTTTATCATCTCAACCTGATCAAACGATCAAAATGCACGCAATAACACTTCTTCTTAGACATCAACAATTGAAGCAATAAATATTTCTACATGCAATACCTTCAATTATCCGCTATTTAAAATTTTGCAGATGCATAAAAATTAATTTTTAATGTAACATTATTTTTTATAAAATCTTATATCTAAGATAATTTTTTTGAATGAGTTTTCTGAGGAACAAACATTCCGATTTCTGAGAAAATATTACTTCATGCTCTACAAAATCTTTTATTCTATCTTATGTTGCCTGCAACGCACGCAGATCTTAACATTGATGTTAAAATGCAGAACATGAAGAAAAATTGTGTTAATAACATTACACTGTTTATATTTGGATTGTTTACGCACCTGAAAATACAAGACTGACTGTTGTTGCACTACTGGTTACCATTTCTAGTTTTGATGTACAATACAATACCAGATTAGCCACACAACTATAATACGTTAATCTCTCACATAATTCACATAAGAGAATGCATATGACTACCACCAACTTTTCTTTAGTTATTGCTTTCTTGGGTTTCACCGCTTCCTCAATATGTTGTTTCTCAACCCCGTTCATGTCGGATTTCTGCATGCTGTCGACACCGAGAAGTGCTGTCTTCTCGCTAGGTGTCACTTGTGCTGGATGGCTACCTGATAACGATATGTCTCTAACATAGACCTAATACAGATAGAGGTACCTCTGGGTATATTACATGTAGATAAGTTAAACTTTAAATTGTTACCATTAAAGGATATAGATGATACTCGTTCAAAAGTAATGTTCTTTAAGTAAATAGTCCTCAAGTCCAGCACCATATATATATTTATAGCTCATTACAGTTTTCTATATTGGAAGGTCGTAGTGCGAATAATTTATTTTCCTTTCGCACCGAGAAAGAATATAGTGAAAAGTTCAATTCAAAATGGTTAAAACCAGTTCACCAATGGTAATAATAACATGATAATAATTCCAGAAAAAAAAATTGTCAACTGGTATTTTGTTCGCATTTTCCTAATAACTTCAGCATTTTCGTCTTCACGTTTTATCAAACTAGGTTCTATTCTACCCTTAATAACTTTATACTTAAAGAAAGCGAGAAATAAATCATGTGTAAATGGAAAGTACTAACATAGATAGCAACAATCACTTACTTGACATTTTACCAGAGACTTATCTTCAACATTGATTATTTATTATGTTTACATATTTTCTGCTTTGCTTTTATGTATTATCCACCTAAATAAAACACAATAAATTATATAACGGCTCATCAATTCCATATTTATTTCTTGTATTACTTTATTTGATCAATTATATAACGAAATATTATATTATTTAAGTTCCCTTGTAGAATATATCGACCCAAAGTCTGAACTTTGCCAACTTCTTCGCCCGAGAGGTCCAGATTTTTCGTAGTAACTACTTTAAACATAGTATTGATAGTATAAATCCAACTTATGGCGAGGTGTGTTCGACAACCGATCACAAATGATAAGGACTGCCATTTTTCCTGCTGATGGTAGGTTGTACTCTAACTTCCTCCACTAACAAAATAAAGCCAACTGCGCTGAGAGTGGCTTTAAATCACAGTAAACATAACTAAACGTATGCCGATATTTGGCATGAGATGGCCTCCTTATTTTAAACCTCGATTTAAACGTTCAGTTTAAGACGTGACTTAACTACTAGCCCGTTAACACTGATGTTGTGAGTTCGAACCTAACTGATGCGACGAATGCTATATTAATTGACAAGGACTATCAGTTTTCCTGCCGAAGGTTGGAGGTTCTCTCCGGCTTCCACAACCTGTAAAAACTGACCATCTACTGAGAGCGGCGTAAAATCTTTATTAAACTAATTAAATGATCAGTTATAAAACTATCCTTTATTAAAACATTTTAGTGCCTGGTTGTTGTTTCACAAACACTGCACAATATATCGCCATTGGTTAATTTCGAGGGAAGAATACATTATTTTATATTCCTTTAATACTAATGCTCAGACCTACATGCATAAGGAACCGGTATCTTTTATTCATATTCAATTTTATTTGGCTTTATGGCTTTAGTTTTATTAGCTCACATGACCAGAATGGTCCGTGAGCTATTGCCATCATTTTGCGTCCGTCTTTTCACATTTCAAATTTTGAACTTCTTCTTGAGAACGGCTGAATGGATTGACACGAAACATGGTCAAATTTTCCTAACAAGATTCTGACCAAGTGCTGTTACTTTGGTGCCAATCCGTCATCCAACATGGCTGCAAGCGAAGGACTTATTTTTAACACAGAACCCTATGGGAAATATACAAAAATCGTATTCTAGAGAACCGCTGAATGGATTGAAACCAAACATTCCATGAATGTTCCTAATGAGGTGCTGACCATGTGTTGATACTTCATGTACATTGATGGCCGCCAGCGGGGACTTAAACATAAAATCCTATGGGTAATACATATAAAATTCTTCTTATAGAGAACCACTGAATGGATTGAAACCAGACATGGCATGGATGTTAATCTCAAGGTCATTTAGTATTGAACAAATGGAAATATCAGGTGAGCGATACAGGCTCCTGAGAGCCTCTGGTTATCCTTGGTAGCTTATAGAACTTGGTGGACATTACAGACTTAGGTTGTCATTAGGTACCTTGGTGGTCTTTATATCATAAAGCTTTATAGGTGGACACTATGGACCACAAATGGCTGTGATTTAATCTATAAAAAATTTTAAAAGCTTTTTGTTTTGGCTCTCAATAGCCTTGGTGGTCATGATTTTGTTTTAATCAAGGCACGATTGAAGGTCATTTTGAAGATGTATTTGAGTGAGTGACGATTTGTATTAGCTAAAATACGCACGCTATTTCAATATGAAATCGACAAGGAAGTATTGCCAGTGATGGACAAGCTTATGATTTTATCAACGTTATATAGGTTTTGGGCTTGGTTACAGTAACTGTGGTCATTTACTGTTTATACAGTTTTTGTTTGTCCTTCCTGTTGCTCTACATTAATGTTGACGTATTTTTCTTATGGACTGGATACATTTTCGGTTAATTTTTAATTTAATGGTGTTTTATTTTTGCCCTTGTCCATAAATAGAGTGAAATTTGGAACCAATAAATTTTGTCTTTTACATTTTACTCCATTATATGTATTTGTCCTGAAGAAATTATGAAATATCAAAGAGTAACTTTTATTATGTTCAAGGGTAGTGTATAAAAAGAAACTGGGAGTTCAATATTGTTAAAATTGGACAGATAATAGAATCCCGAAAGTCTTTGTAAATTTTAATCTGGTATTTATTTATAAAACACAAGTGTTCTTAGCACATTTATTTTTATTAAGGATTATATGACTAATTGACACCACTTGTTGAGAAAGCTTTATCTAGGTAGCTTTTGAGGTTAACCTTACAAAATATATTTGCTGTAAGTGATGTACAGATTTACAAGTGACTTGCGACTCTGACATTTGTATGGAAAGGTGTAATTTTGTATCGATTACTAGTATCGGATAAATAGGAGGGAAGTTTTTGTCATTATTCGGATCAATAGGATATATATGAAATTCATGTGCAAGAATATAGTAGTGAACTTGTGGAAGTGTCTTGAATTAATTGTATGAAGGCAACGACTACGGGAATAAAATAAGGGACTTATCATTATTTACCTTTATGAGTGGCCGTTCATGTCAAAATAACGATAGTTCCATCATGATAGTTTTCCATCGTGATGGTTTTAACAAGTATCACGATGCTTTTAACAAGTATCATGATACTAGTCAAAAGCATCGTGATACTTGTTAAAAGTATCATGATACAAGTCTTAAGCATCACGATGCAATTGAATTGACAAAAGCATCGCGATGGAAGTTAAAAGCTTCACGATGGAAGTCAAAAGCATCATGATGGAAATTAAAAGCATCACGATGGAAGTTAAAAGCATCACGATGGAAGTCAAAAGCATCACGATGGAAGCTAAAAGCATCATGATGGAAATTAAAAGCATCGCGATGGAAGTCAAAAGCATCACGATGGAGATTTAGGTTCAGAATAACCTCGGTATAAATATTTTCCGTGATGCCTGGTCTCAATTTGTGAATTTTCGGTAGCATATATAGTCTGCCTATTCTCTTATCCTTGTAATTTATTAAACTTTCGTGTGATATTATCAATGTAGCCAGATTTCTGCATTAATAAAACTGTTTTACTAATGGTATTACTTATTTCTTCAATGTGTATTTTGTTTATTTCTTCATAGTGCGTCGTGCTGTTGAGTTGTGACATAGCTTGTTTTACATATAAGTTTTTATCTATCACAACTACTGAATAATTTTTGTCAGCTTTTTTAATGACAATGTTTTTGTCGGTACGTAGTTTTTTCAAAGCGCTTCTTTCACCAAGAGTCAAATTATCATTTTTAATTTTTCTTACGTGTAATTATTAGACCCAATTCCGTTTATCGATGACCATTTCTTTCTGATATATCTTTAAGATACTTTTGATGTAGAAGGCTTGGTCTCTGATGATGGATATGGCCGTGGTTAATTTCTGTTACATATGTTGACCTAAATAGATATCCGAAACACCAGGTGAGTTCTGTTTGGATTGGTAATGGACACGGTTCTTATATTATAAATTGTAAGAATTGCTGTCATTGGTTTAGCTTCAAAAGGACATTGCGCCCTTGCGATTTTGACTTGTATCATAATACTTTTAACTTCCATCATGATGCTTTTGACTTTCATCGTGATGCTTTTTACTTCCATCGCGATGCTTACTTCCATCGCGATGCTTTTAACTTCCATCATGATGCTTTTAACTTCCATCGCGATGCTTTTAACTTCCATCATGATGCTTTTAACTTCCATCGCGATGCTTTAAATTTCCATCATGATACTTTGGACTTTCATTGTGATGCTTTTCACTTCCATCGCGATGCTATTGGCAGTTTAATTGCATCGTGATGCTTTGAGCAAGTATCATGATACTTTTGATAAGTATCATGATGATTTTGACAAGTATCATGATACTTGTTAAAAGCATCGTGATACTTGTTAAAACCATCACGATGGAAAACTATCATGATGGAACTATCGTTATTTTGACATGAACGGCCACTCATATACCTTGGAGGGGATGGTCAAAATGTAGGGGGGGGGAGTTTTTTTGATGTAAACGGAATAGGGTAGGGGGTTAACATTATTTGTGAATTAAAGGTGAAGGGCTATTTTTTTGCACATGGAAAATTTATATATTAAGTACCTGAAGGGGGGAGAGTCAAATATTTTAGTGAAGTGCATTACAAGTCAAATGTAGGGATAGTTTACCAGGCACATTTCATTGAACGAAATTATTTCATTACCACATATATGCAATAATATATATATATATATGCAACTGATAAAATCAAATTCACAGATCACACATAAACATATTCCCCAGGACATAAAAGCTTAACAGTTACAAATTCAAATGGATCAGACTCCTGAATATTCTCTTTCCTCATCTCCTATAATGCTATACATTGCATCTAAGGGGCTTCACATATGTGTCTGATTCTGTTTTATTTTCACCAGACTTATTAACCACATCAGATTTTTGGCATGGAAATTCTTCACCATCTCAGATACTTCCTTTTCGAAAATATCCGGAGCAGAGAGCTTTTTATTAGCTGCCAATTTCTTCTTTTTTTTTTTTTTTTGAAATTCAAAGAATTTTATTCAGTATGTGAAACAATCAATGTGAACAATAATGGAATGCGGTAAAATATTAAGCACAAAATGACAAGTATTTACCTAAGCAATATACAGAGTTTACATTGAACATGGGCTTGGATAAAACACTAAGTCTTTCTAAAAATCATTTAGGGATGAGATCAAAAGTTCAATGTAGGATAAAAAACTTAATTCAAATAGTTTGGGGGGGGGGTGTAAAAATCGCTGCAAGTTTTGTTATCCGACATCGATTTTCGGATTGAAAAATACGGATTCAAGTGATGTCCAAGTCAATATACAGAACAAACATATATTGTTGAGGAAAAACAGGACCCATGATACAAAACGTATACTCTCAAAGCATATACCCATATTGGTCAATCAATTTTTCCCAAATTAAGTTAAGAGGGGGTGGGGGTGGGGGTGGGGGGAGGGTGGGGGGTCAGTGAAAAAACTATGTGAATCAAGTTTTTTATCCTACATTGGACCCTTAACTCGTCCCTTATCTTCTCGGAATAAAAGTCTGCACAAAAAATCCACAGTTGCTTCAATGAAATAAACATAATAGTTACTTATACGGAGGGCGTGAAACATAGACAGCCCTTGGGACAGTAGTATTGACTTCAATACCGATAATACCCAAGCCACATGATATTATTTCAGTCAATACTACTGTCCCTTGGCCAGTCTATATTTCATGATAATGCCCTCTGCATAAGTAACTATTATATAAGTAATTTATAATGAGGAAAGAAATTGCATTCCTCCGATTTTTTTAAAGACATTTTCATGAAAATTATTGCATATTATTTATGCAAAATATAAAATTTATATAGCGCAAGATTTATAATACTTTATTTTCATTTTTGGTTCAACAATAACTAAACCTGACGGTCTATTTTAAAAGAATTAAAGTAAAATTTGTACAATTTGTGCAATAGTAATTCTATCTATTCAGTATTTTTCCTTAAAATTTAATCGTTTTTTTTTTTTTAACTTAGAAAATACTTTAACAAAAACTGTTACATTAACTATACAAACTACAGTTTTCGTATGTATAGTTCCCTTTTATTAGTATCTTGATGCCAGGGATACACCCAGATAAAAAAATATTTTAATGTTAGTTTCAATACAATAATTATTTATAAGGCAAATTACATTTTATAACTTTTTCAAAATTTATTCTATATTGGATAATTTGTCTAAAATTGAACAAATTTGAATTGACCTCGGAAGATTTCCAAAGTCCAGTCTTTCGCTTGGAAGAACTCATTTTTGACAATTTACATTATAAACATTTTTTAATGTCTGCCTAAAATCGATTTTTATTTTGACTTCGAATACTGATATTGTAGAATATAGAATAAAAACAATATAAACATCATTTGCTTCAGAAAACATGTTGCTCAATCGACTCCGAAAAAAGTGATAATCATTTCGGCCGTAGTCCTCAGTGGCCAATTTCGGTCTTGGTCGAAATGAAGTCCATTTGATAAAAAGTCTTCCATGCACCTTGATTCAATATTCAAAATGGTAAGACAATTTGTGTGGGTTGTTCGGAATTTTTTTCTGAGTGAATAGGGGTGATAAAAATTTAGTATGAATTTGAATTGGGGGGGGGGGGTAAAAAATTTATGTAGGTATCACTTTCAGAATGACCGACCCCTTCCCAGTTAAAAAAATGGTAACTCCCTTAGACACTGGTAATATTGTTCAGATTTTTTCTTGTATGTCATGTATGTATAATTTCTTTCTACTATGGGATGCGGGTAACATATAGTAATATTTAAAAATTTTACTTACCTCATACACTTAAATATTGACACCTGACTGACAACAAACTTATCACATGACAGCGTACAAGAAACTGTTCCCGCCTATCACTGTTAATCGAACGGATATTGAGGGAACCAGTTTATATATCAGAAATTGAAAGTAGACCTGTGTTGTACCAAAACGGTTTCTATGTCGAGATATGAAATAATTTGATTAAAATTAACTTTATTTTTTTCTAAACCAACAGCATTTCTATAATTTAAATACATTAAATCAGAATTCGGTAGGGCATGCACCATTCATCATCTTATTAATTTTTTTTTTTTTTTTGGGGGGGGGGGGGGGTCAGAAAAAAATGCTTTATTCCCGAATTAAGTGAATAAATGTTACATGTAATCCTTTTATACACATTAAACACAACCTGGCCTATTGAGTCTTTGACCCATTTTTCAATACTTGAATTGCAAAACTATTGGTTCAAGACAGGCCCTTGAGACCAGGATTTTTTTGAAGGTTTTGTCAGTAAAATGTCACTGAATCAGTTTTTCTCACAATTTGGACTATTCTGCCTGTTGTCTGATTTGTTTTCCTCTTTTTTTTTGGGGGGGGGGGGTCAGAAAAAAATGCTTTATTCCCGAATTTTGTGAAAAAAATAATTTGATTAAAAAATTAAGTGAATAAATGTTACATGTAATCCTTTTATACACATTAAACACAACCTGGCCTATTGAGTCTGACCCATTTTTCAATACTTGAATTGCAAAACTATTTTGTTCAAGACAGGCCCTTGAAACCAGGATTTTTTTTAAGGTTTTGTCAGTAAAATGTCACTGAATCAGTTTTTCTCACAATTTGGACTATTCTGCCTGTTGTCTGACTTGTTTTCTTCTTATTTAATACATTTAGTGATATGCCAAGTTTTTCATCAACCTTCTTCTCTAACAGAGATGTCATACTCCGGTATGTCACTAAATGGTTTGTTCCTGTTCTGCCCACTTTTTAAAATTTCAATTCCTCTTCTGCCCACATGTCCTGTGTAAACTTAATAAGTATGAAGCATGAAATTGAGATCAAGGTCCCAAACCAGGTGTCAGACTGACATGTACCCACCAAGAACTATCTATTGACCAAATATGTGGAGTCTAGTTATTCTAGTTGCTGAGAAATGGACTTAACCTCGAAAACTTCGAAAGGGAACCTCCAAACTTTGGTTCCAATTTGCCAAGTTGTTTCAGATGAAAAGATTTAATAACAGTATATGAATGACACGGTAGGGTGCAGGTACCAGCAATAGAACACCTGTGGTCTTGATAAGCTAAAAATGAGACAGGTTGAAATTTCAGTGCATCAAGAATTCTTGTTGTTATCTGACAACTACATTGTAGGTCAAAGTCCTAAATGCTAATGGTTGATTTAGAGTATCAGCTGTGGTACTTCAAATTTTTTTTTTAAACATCACTATAAAACTAGTTAAAGCAGCCCTGCTGCATATCCCCACGCTACTCGTGTGTTTTTGAAATTCATACAATCCAAACTAGTGCTGTTGCAATAGTGATTCCAAATATATATGGTTGCTAAGTAGAAATCACAAATAAACTAGTCTTTTAGGAAATTTACTAAAATTGGAATCACATATTTTGAAATTCAACTGATCTAGATTAGTCTTTAAGCAAATATGATCCTAAAAAATCTATAGTTGCTAAGTAAAATTCCAAAAATAATAGTCTTCAGAAATTTCTAAGGCTCTTCCTGTTGATGCAGAGGTAACCCTTAGCTGAGTTTGGATTCCTTTTTGTTTTAATTGTTTTGGATTTTAATGGTCGTGCTCATTATATCTTTAACTGGTTTTCCAACACTTTGATCTCGAGCACTGCTGATGAGTTGTCAGTCAACGAAATGGCCATACAGTGCATCAAATTTATTTCAGTATTTTGTGATACGTTTTATTACTACCACTGGGTCTATGTGACTGCTGGTGGAATGTAAGTCTGCGAGGGCATTATGAGCCCAATAGCCAGAATTTTTTATCTGGCATGATTCATTAGTCAAATGCCTCTAAATTTTCCGTTCAAAATTTGACAAAATTATCAAATTTCTAAGGCTCTTCCTGTTGATGCAGAGATAACCCATAGCTGAGTTTGGATTCCTTTTTTTTAAATTGTTTTGGATTTTTATGGTCCTGCTTATTAATTCATCATTATATCTTTAACTGGTTTTCCAACACTTTGATCTCGAGCACTGCTGATGAGTTGTCAGTCAACGAAATGGCCATACAGTGCATCAAATTTATTTCGGTATTTTGTGATACGTTTTAGACACTTTCAGGAAATTTACCAAAATTGGAATCAAATATTTTTGAAATCCATACAATCGAAACATATTACTGTTGGTATATTCCAAATATATATGGAAATCACAAATAAAGTAGTCTGAGACTTTTCGAAATTTATAAATATTGGAATCACATATTTATAAAATCTATAATTGCTAAGTAAAATTCCAAAAATAATAGTCTTAGACACTTTCAGGAAATTTACTAAACTTGGAATCACATATTTTTGACACCTTTAGCACAAGTTTCAAACTAAGTCATTTTCCTGTAGAGTAATTTATGGTATCAAAGCCTTGCTGAGGTAATTTATTTTGGATGTATATTTTTGTTTTTTCCAGTAAAATGTTTTAAAGTGAGTTGAAATATGCTACTGCTGGATATTGCAAAAAATATTATGCTCAAAATTTTTGTTGAAAAAATAGTTTGACCTCAGAAAAAACCCATACCCACCCCCAATAAAAGATGAATGGTCCGTGCCTATCGAAAATCTCATTTTCCGATGGTTTTTCATGCTGAAAATTTTGGTTGTCTCCGAAGATATTACAATTAAGATTTCATAATTTGTAGAAGCTGTTATGTATGAATATATCAATTTATAACTTCATCAATTATGTAACGGTATATTAAACTTTCAATTCCATAACTTTAGTAATCTGTCTGAAAAGGGGGATAACTCATATTTCATTTTACTTTTTGAGTTATTTTAACAATTCAAATTTTACTTCACAACACTGGTCTATTAGTGTTTTACCAAACCTTAATTAGTGAACATAAATACCAGATCATAACTATTCTCATTAAATAAAATACAGTTTTAAAACATTTGTACAAGTTTACTTTAGATCACAACTTCCTGTAGTTTTGAGTTATTGACATTTGTTTTTCTCTGTTGGCAGTTTTAATGGCTATTACTTATCTTACATATACAGACCTCTCCTTATATCCCTCATACTAAGTGTCAATTCATTTGGGCATGATTTAAAAAAAAGAAATGTAAAGGAAGGTAGACTGGTGGTCTGACAAAGACAAAATACACAAATGGCATAGACTACCCCCCCCCCCCCCCCTTCTAAGATGCATCATATAAAGTGTTTGTTCTTTCAGCAGAGGAAATTGACATCTCGTCATATTCTACAAAACAAAGAATATTTCTTCATGGATTGCCATTTTCGGCTTTGACATCAAATTTTAGTCCATTTAATCTAGGGTTTTCAGTGGAGAATATCATAATGTGCAGTTAATTGACGATGAACACATGGCAGACCAGCAAGTGATGACAACAGACCTTTTTGAAAAGCTGAGCTAAATATAATGAATTTTTAAACACAAAAAAAAATTTGAAACCATTAAAGCAAATCTTCTGAATTATTTATATATCGGGCATAGTTTCAAGTTACATGTATCAATTATACTTCATGCCAATCTACCTTAAATTTATTGAAAAAAAATATAATCTTGAACTATTTCTCCTTGACCCTACCAAAGGACAAAAATAAACAAAACACAAAAGTCAGTATTTTTCATCAATTAAACAAGAGTATGTTTATAGCAAGCACATTTTACTGCTATTAAAAATAAATTCCAAATGTTATAAACAACTATGACTTCATTTCAGCTAGATATTCATCGTAAGTTATACTTGGTCCGTGTTCCGCTGGTGTATAATACTTTCTCTGAATAAATTTCCTGCCCGAGTAACCACAAACACCAACTTCAGGTTTGTCCTGTAAATAAAGTAAAATTTTTCTTTCAATGTATCATAATTTCATAAAAAAAATTAAATAAACTAAAATAAAATTATCCCAAATAAAATAAGGAATCTTCTGGAATCCTCCCATAAATCATAAGAAAAAGAACAATATGAAACTTTGATAAATTCTGTAATTTAACTATATAATCACATGCCTTGTTTATTTCTATTATGACTTTAAAAAAAAAAAGAAGAAATTTAACCATGGGCAAATTTTCCACTGTTCAATGCACAGGTTCAACATTAATTTCCTGTCATTCTCAATATATACTGTCACTTTTATGTACAAGTATATAGAACAGACAAGAGTAGACACACTAAATGTCTTGCCTGAGTACTCACACGGACACATAATAAAGTTTATCCGATACCAGACATTGCAACTTAAAGGAAATGCATTAAAAACAATAGTTATGGTCAAGTGACCTTTGTCTGAAAAATTTGATATAAGTCACTCAAGCCTAAAATTGTGTCCACGTACAGCTTACAAGTCTCAACTGGCATGTGCCCACCAGAAAGTAACTAAAGTCCAAAAATGGTGGGTCTACATGCATGTATTACATATGCTGAGAAATGGTCTTATATATGAAAATGTGATGTGGTTCACTCAAGCATGAAATTGAGATCAATATCAGGTGACAGGGGACAGTGTCAGACATTTCCGTAGCCATCTGATTTCTATGTAACATCATCTGAAAGTCAATATTGAAGCAAAGAGGAAACCCAGTCAATTTTTGCTGTTTAAATGAAAGTCTTCAACCTGGAAAAGAAAAAGAAAAAAGATCGCAAACTGGGCTTTTATTCATCACAGTTTGGAGTCGCCTATCCATTTCCTTATTGAATGTACATCACCAAATAATCAGATTTTTCCATTAGAAAACTCATTTAAAAATTCATCCAGTTAAACACTTGTCATAATGATATTTCTCATTATTATGGTGAGAGAAAATAAATGAGTGAATCAGATTGTAATACTCACCAAATTAATATAAACTTTTGGATGGCCTAAAGCTCCTCCACTATTTGACCAGACATGATTGGTATCACAAACTACAATAGGATCTTCAGCTATAAGATCTATTGCAAATCTGGTGTTTACCTAAAAAAAAGTAACTGTTCATAGCACATTTGTTTTTTGTAAAAAGGATTCTATGATTATAAAGTGTTGAAGAAATATACATTATATATGGGTTATTGAAATTGCATACAGTTACAAGTACATTGTTTATTATTATAACACACATATATATATAAATGAATTGATTGGTTGATAAGTAATCATGTGATGTGGAACAATTTTGACATTTTTTCAATAAAGGCCTTTGCTAAGCGCAGCATGATACGGCCGCAACATGTCGACAGGTAAAGAATTAAAGTACTTGTGGACATTATTAAGCTTTAGCCAATAAAGTGTTGGATAATATGATATACGTTATACAGAGATATTGGACCTACCAAAATTCCCAAATTAAAAAAAAAAAATAGAATTCAAGCCACCTTGCTGTTTTGGCCCCATTAACCACCTGTATTTCAAAAAATGTAAAACAAAGAAGAAATCTGTTGACATACTACTGGAAGCACTCATTAAGATGAACCAAAAGATAAAATCTTCATTAAATTGGACAAAAAATAAATTTTTTTAGGTGTCCTGCAAAATGCCAAAATTTGGGCCCTTTACCGTATTTCTTATGACAAACCATTAAAAAAAATCATCAAAATAAGATAAGAAATAAAAAAGTTTCAAAAATTAAGACGTGTCCCTTTGTCAGCCCCTTGTACATGTGAATCTTGAAAACATTAAGAGATAGAGAAAAACTGATGTTACAGAAGTTTTCCTATTTTCATCAAGGAACCCTAAAAACCAAAATCATAAAAATTAGACAAATATTAAAAATGTCAAACCAAAATTATCAAAAACCCCTTAATGACCCCCAGAAAAACAAGTATATATGTGTCCATTGGACACTACATGCCCTGCCAATAATGTAAGTATTTAGTAAATAGAATTACATTAATTTTGTATATTGTTGACTCTGAAGTCAAGGTCACGGAATCCATTTCTCATCAAAATGCGGCTGTTCATATCAGACGCTATCTATGTACAAGTTTCAGGATGATACCATAACTCTTTCATGAAAAACTACCTTAAACCTGAACCTCGTATGGACACGCAGACCGAAGAACTATATGCCAGGCCTGCCTTACAGGTAGGGCATAAAAACGGGAAGGGCCAGATTTCCAAAAATCGATTCAAACCTTTATTTCTTATGGGGGACCATTGTGGTAAAACATTATAAGGATATATTCAATAGAACAAAAGAAATTAGCGTAAACCAAACTGTCTACGGATGCCAACGACAGTATCATACCATAATATGTCTGCAAATATTTGTGGTCGTATAAAAACTGACAGCCCCTCGTGGAATAACCCATGGTTGACAATTTTGGGTATTCACCTCCTCAAAGGGCAATAATTGTACATTATGGTAAATCATCTCAGTAATTAATATGAGTAATTATATGCGATTCCTTTGTCATTTGTGAAAGATTACTATTTGCAAAATAAACTACATGTACATGTATGCAGAGATTTAGTTATTAAAATGCTCATTTTGTTATTTTTTTTTGCAATTACAAAAATAGTACTTTAACT
Source organism: Mytilisepta virgata (assembly GCA_028015205.1). Taxonomy (NCBI): domain Eukaryota; kingdom Metazoa; phylum Mollusca; class Bivalvia; order Mytilida; family Mytilidae; genus Mytilisepta; species Mytilisepta virgata. Next base: position 115,457,514 of record CM051521.1, read on the forward strand.
ACTGAATTTATAGTAAAATACCTATCTTTAAATGACATTTTCAGTCATTCCGAAGGTCCATCGGACATTAGCAAATGACTGGTAAAATTGGGTTCAGTCCGGTAAGAGTCGTTGATCAACTGGACCAAATGTCCAGTAAACATTCAGAATTTTTTATATGAAAAATAACAAAATGACCGGTAAAAATGGTCTTTGGCACAGTAAAGTCCCTACATTAAATGGACTGAATGCATTTTCAAAATTGCACATCATTATGTTTCAATGATAACAATTGAAGTATAGACATAAACTTACCAACTTTGTTCTTTCTACAAAACGTGCTCTCCTAGGATCGTCTTTGTCCCAAACCTGAAAAATTGAGTTAAGCAAATGATTTTTAACTGAACATTATCATAAACTAGAGACTGTATCGCTCACCTAAATTTTACTTTTCACCTTGAGCTGGACTAAAAATTTAAGTGTTACAGTCAATTTGGCTGGTTTTTCTATAGGGTTCTATGTTAAACTAAGTTTGGCTGTGGCAGCCATCTTGGTTAACTGTCCAGGTCAACGACACATTTCTAAAAGAGAACCATCTAAGGGCCATTACTGCTACATTGTAAGTTTTGTTCAATCTGGCTAAGTGGTTTCAGTCAAGAGGATTTTAAATGAATTTTCCCGCAGAGTCCTATATTAAACTACATTTAAGTTTGGCTGTGGCAGCCACCTTGGTTGACAATCCAAGTGATTGGTCACAATTCAGAAAAAGGACCATCTAAGGACCAATGGTGCCAAGTATAATTCCAATTGCCTCAGTAATTTCAGACGAGAAGATTTTTGAGTGAATTTCCCATAGGGTCCTATGTTAAACTAAGTTTGGCTGTGCTGGCCATCTTGGTTGAGAGTCCGGGTCACCCGACATAATTCTGAAAGAGAACCTCCTAGGGACCATTACTGCCAAGTTTGGTTCCAATTGGCTTTGTAGTTTCATAGATTTTTGAAATTCATCCCCCTCTTTTACATCAGGCTAATGAACACAGTAGGTGTTTCGGCAGTAAACAAACACATTATCAATAACTCGCACCTGCTGAGATCGTTTACACTTGACTGCTCAACTGATTGACCACCCTATACCTAGCTACAATAATGTAGCTCCTGTGACAACTTTTGACTCAGCAGAGCTACAAAGCGGTCCTGTTACTTGAATGGAGCAAAAATAACTTTTAAGTATGGCAATAAGAGATCGTGTTTACCTGAAACATCATTGAACTGTATAATTTCCAGCACATTAAGTGTAAAATTACTTCATTATTAATGTTGAAATCATTGTTTAGTTTCAAAATTTCCGCCATGACATATATTGCGAGATTGCAGGGGTTGTGGCCTGACCTTATCAGGATATTGTAGTAGTATTTTATCAATGGAAACTTCCTTATTTGGAACGTGACTTTAGCAAAAACCCCTCCGGAAATTGAAAAAGAAAAAATTCAAAACATAGATGAAAATTTTGAATGCCCGATTTTTAGACTGAAAATCTCCTGTTAGGTGATGATACATTGTATGTTGCTTTATTTTAACTGATAATGATAGAAATATATTTTTACAGTTTTTAAACCAAAACTAGTGGAAAATATGCCTAAAACCCCAGGGTGTGAATCACACACCCCAGCTGTTCCATTACAAGTAATGGTACCGCTTTGTAGCTCCGCTGAGTCAAAAGTTGTCACAGGAGCTACATTATTGTCACTTCCCTATACCATGTATACACTAAGGTAATATTTATATTATCCAAAATTTTATTTGTCATGAAATTAAATATTCATGCTTTTTAACACCTTTAAAGGGTGTTTAAAAGCATTATTAGCTCACCTTTCCTAAAAGGAAATGTGAGCTTTTGCCATCACTTGGCGTCTGTCGTCGTCGTTGACAATTTTTCAAACATCTTCTCCTCTGAAACTACGGAATGGATTTGGATAAAACTTAGCATGATTGTTCCTTAGGGTATCCTGCACAAAGTTAATGCTTCGATTTTTGATCCGTCGAAAAACATGGCCACTGTTACTAAAAATAGAACATAGGTGTCAAACAACAGTTTTTCGCAAATATCTCAAAAATCATTAGGTTACGGCACATTCTGGCAGGTTGAAAGTGTTCAGCATGATGAGAGCTACCTGTGTGCTGATTTTCGTGAAAATCTGTCAACTGATGTTAGAGCTATTGCCCTTTTTTGACATTTTTGGCTTTTTTTATGTTTTTATTTAAAAAATCTTCTTCTCTGAAACTACTGATCAAAATCAAATGAAACTTGGTAAGATTGTTCCTTAGGGTATCCTGCAAAAAGTTAATGCTTGGATTTTTGATTGGTCGAAAAACATGTCCTCCCTTACTAAAAATAGAAGATAGGGGTCAAAATACTGTTTTTTGCTATTTTTTCCTGAATTATAGAAAGAAAATGAAGATGAAAGCTACTTTCAAGGTAAACATGGTATTCCAAGTTGAATGGTGATGGTGAAAGTTTGTTTTGGACGGCCATTCTTAAAATGGCTGCCATTTTCCCGCCATTTTTTACACTTGCTCGGATTTCAACAATATTTGGTTTTTAAAGTAAACATGGTGTCCTAAGTGAATTGTGATGATGAGATTTTTGGTATGGAGCATCTATGGAAGGTCCTTTAGGAAATTTGCATAAATCTTCCCGGTCTGTGAAACAAAATGGCCGTCATGAGCATTTACATGTTCTGATTGGTCAAAATTTAAAACTTCTTCTCCTCTGAAACCTTAAAGCCAAATGAACTGATTTTTGGTATATATGGAGCATCTATGGAAGGTCCTTTACAAACTTTGAATAAATCTTTCTAGTCCGTGAAACAAAATTGCCACCAGAAACCTTTATATGTTCTGATCGGTCGAAATTTAAAACTTCTCCTCTGAAACCATTTGGCCAATGAACTTATACTTGGTATGAAGCATTTATAGAAGATCATTTACAAAGTTTCCAGAAATCAATCTAGTCTGTCAAATCAAAAGTTTGTGACTACCAGGTGAGCGATACAGGCTCAGCCCACTGAGCCTCTTGTATTATAACATTTCTGATCTGCAATGATTGTGATTTCATTTTCGGTTTAACATCAACAAATACATGTGGAACACTCGATGTTTTAATAGGCTTGCCATCAAAATAAAGGTCATTTCAGATGAAATTTAACTGTCAATAAAACTATTTCATCAAAAATACTTCTCAGGTCATGTTATTTCAAATAGTAATGAATAGGGCAGAATGGTTCCAAAAGCCAGGGGGAGGGTGACTTGGCGAACAAATTGGCGACAAAAATGACGGTAGCTCCAAAAACCGAAAGATGCGTCATTATCCGAAAAACAGTTGGAATGACCAAAAGACACCTAAAAATTTTAACTGTAGCACATATTGGTGACTTTTATACATCGATGAATAAATTATATTACATTAGAAGTATATGCTTTTACAAAGGAAGAAGGTAAGTTTATAAAGATGTCATATTATAATTCAGTGGAAACATCCAACATCAGCGTTCAAGGAAATCAAAATGGGAAGCCTAAGAAAATGAATGCATACATTCAACAAAAACAATATAAAAATAAATTGTTAATTATTGTCTAATAATTGCAATTTGGTTAAGTTAAAAAAAAATTAAAATGCTCCGCTGGGCACAGCTAGATACGACCGCAGATGTCGAACCCTGAATAGTTGGGGCAATTATGAACACAACATTCAAGCTTGATACGATACTGAATTTGGATTGTGAATAAATATTTGACACAGCATAGGTTTCTGACACAGAATGAATGTTGTCTAAGAACTTAAAAATTTTTAATTTACCTATTCAAACCATATCAGTATTATTTGTTTTTATATATAAATCAGAAATAACCAATTTAAAATTTAAAATTGGGCACACATATCAATTTCTTGCTATTGCGCAATACTGTGCAATTGAAGATTTCTTGCTATTGCGCAATACTGTGCAACTGAAAATTTCTTGAAATATTTGACACATAATAGGTTTCTGACACAGAATAACTGAAATCAAAGAACTTATAATTGGTCATATGATTTCAATTTATATTCAATTTTTTGCTTCTTGTGCAATACAATATGCTGTGGAGAATTGCCCACCCCCCCCCCAAAAAAATAAAAATAATTTACCCCTTTTTTAGCTTTTGTGCAATACACTATGAAGTTGCACATTGACCCCCCCTCCCAAAAAAAACCCCAAAAAACAATAAAATTTATTGTAAACCCCCCCTTTTTTTGCTAAAAAAAATTTGAAATTTTCTTTTTAATTTATGAAATATGAAATGAGAAAAAAATTGCCCCCCTTCCCAATTTCTCATTTACCCCCCCCCTAAATTTTGTTTTCAAATCCCGCCCCCCATTTCTTTATACTTTGCAACCATAACAGCCCATTTAAATACACCATAAACGTATTAAAATAGAAAATGACATCATAGTCATGGATTTCAAATTTTAAATATACATAATTTAAAAGCAGTTTAGATGAGATAAACAAAAAAGCTTCATCAGCACATTTTATATTGGCAAATTTCCAATGAGGTTCATTAAACTAAAGTTATTGGCAAATTTCCAATGGAATTTGTTAATAATAAAGTTTTGATAACAGGGCACACATATCAATTTCTTGCTATTGTGCAATACTGTGCAATTGAAAATTTCTTGAAATATTTGACACATAATAGGTTTCTGACACAGAATAACTGAAATCAAAGAACTTAGAATTGGTCATATGATTTGGATTTATATTCAATTTTTTGCTTCTTGTGCAATACAATATGCTGTGGAGAATTGCCCCCCCCCCCAAAAAAAAAAAAATACCCCTTTTTAGCTTTTTTGCAATACACTATGAAGTTGCACATTGACCCCCCCCTCCCACAAAAAAAACCCAAAAAAACAATAAAATTTATTCTAACCCCCGCCCCCCTTTTTTTGCTAAAAAATATTTGAAATTTTTTTTTTAATTTATGAAATATGAAATGAGAAAAAAATTGCCCCCTCCCCAATTTCTCATTTACCCCCCTAAATTTTTTTCAAATCCCCCCCTCCAATTTCTTTATACTTTGCAACCGTAACAGCCCATTTAAATACACCATAAACATATTAAAATAGAAAATGACATCATAGTCATGGATCAAACAAAGTTTAATTTTGGACCCTGATTTGGACCAACTTGAAAACTGGGCCCATAATAAAAAAACTAAGTACATGTTTAGATTCAGCATATCAAAGAACCCCAAGAATTCAATTTTTGTTAAAATCAAACTAAGTTTATTTTTGGACCCTTTGGACCTTAATGTACACCAATTTGAAAACAGGGCCAAAAATTAAGAATCTAAATACACGGTTAGATTCGGCATACACTGTTGGGACCAAAACTCCAAAAATCAATCCCAACCTTCCTTTTGTGGTCATAAACCTTGTGTTTAAATTTCATAGATTTCTATTTACTTATACTAAAGTTATTGTGCAAAAACCAAGAAAAATGCTTATTTGGGCCCTTTTTTAGCCCCTAATTCCTAAACTGTTGGGACCAAAACTCCCAAAAACAATCCCAACCTTCCTTTTGTGGTCATAAACCTTGTGTCAAAATTTCATAGATTTCTATTTACTTATACTAGAGTTATTGCGCGAAAACCAAGAAAAATGCTTATTGGGCCCTTTTTTGGAACCTAATTCTTAAACTGTTGGGACCAAAACTCCCAAAATCAATCCCAACCTTCCTTTTGTGGTCATAAACCTTGTGTTTAAATTTCATATATTTCTATTAACTTATACTAAAGTTATAGTCCGAAAACCAAATGTCTTCGGACGACGACGACGCCAACGTCATACCAATATACGACCGCAAAAATTTTGCGGTCGTATAAAAAAATAGGCATGTATAAATACATCAAAGCACTGCAATTACTCCAATCACCAATTAGTTTTCTTAACGATTTACTCATTAAAGAATGAAATGTAATTAAGATTATCAATTAAGAACGTTCACATATTTAATGGAATTTAATTATTAACTTGATTATACTTGATTGTATTCTAATAGAAACAAAGCAGCTGACTGGATAATTTGTTTATGCGTTGTAATAGCATCTTCTCAAAACGAAATTAAAGATTTTCACTGGCAAATATAAATATATATGTTTTTATACATGTTATAAGAAAGGTAAAATTTAGTATAAAAACACTAAAAACAGGATAAAATGGCTCTATATCCTTGTTTCGAACATACGGAAATAAGTTTGGAGATGAACAGGCACACAAAAGTGTTGTTTCCCTAATAAATACAAAGTTTAGTAATATTAGGAATATCCCAGTACCTGTTGATTTAAAGGAAGATTGACACACTGTCAGTTTAATATTAATGATGATGTTTATAACATTATAAATATCTGTAGTCCCACATTTGCAGTTTTAGTGAGTAGTAAAGATTTTTATAGAAATCCATACGAGAATTGCTGAGATATATATGTTACATGTAACAATGAGAAATATGTGTTACTTGGAGATTTTAATTTAGAGAATCACAATGTGATGCTAATTTGGAAATTTTGTTCCTTATAATATGTTGGTTGATGTTTTACACAATATTTATGCTAAATTAGAAATTGTAGATAGTTACAGATTTAAATTTTCAAGGAAACGGAGTTATACTTTCTTAAATTCACTTGGTCATGCAAGTAGATTTGATAAGATTTGTATTAGTAATGATTTAAATTGTTTTATTCAATGTATAAAACATGTACCATTTAAAGAGTCAGATCATAAAGCTGTCTGTTCATTAAATTCACCAGGGAAAAATGGGGTAATAGTTATTGGAAACTTAAGAGTCTTTTAGAAAACATCAGATATGTGGAGTATATTAGAACATTTGGGAAATTTTGGCAAAAACAGAAACTAAGTATAACATTTTCTAGTATCCTTAAAAAAATTTATTCAGAAATAAAATAAATGAAAGAAATATTCCATACATGTATTAAATATTCACCTTTTCAGTTTTTTTATTCTTATGTTACATTTCAATACTTATGGTAAGTTGAATATATTTCAGGACAGTGTTTCAATTATTCAATTTAATTATGATGACAACTGCCTGCAACCTAAATTGTTTATTACCTTACAACTCTATTATATTGATAATTCGATTGTTGTATGGTGACACATGCCCAATACATAAAATGTTTATTACATACAATCTCATATTCGATATTTCAGATTTCCATCTTTAATTCCTATGATACATGTACATATTCTTTTTTCCGAAAAACAGTTGTGAAGAAATTTTTAACCAATTGACCACCTGTCGAAGGATAATACTAGGAGATTTTTTTATTTGTATTGAAATGTCATGAAAATAAAAGTCACCAATACGTGCTATAATTAAATTTTTTAGGTGTCTTTTGGTCATTTCAAGTGTTTTTCGGATAATGACATGCCTTTCGGTCTTTCGAGTCACCCCAAAAATGATGATTTTGAGTGCCAGCTCGATCCCTGCTACCAATAAAAAATCTACTGTGCAATTATGGAGAATTTCAAGTTACAGTTGAGCCATAATTTGGATTTTTTGTCAAAGATAACAGACACATTTCATCTATTACTGGGACTTAATCTTTGATCAATGGACCTGTGGCTGTGCTTGATGCGTTTTCTCAAGTCTTGACAGGAATTATTTATTTTAAAAAATACCTGTCCAGTATGTGTTACAACGTCAACATTTTTTCCGTCAAATTTTTTTGAGATTGAACTTGAGTAGGCCCTTGTTTGCAATAAAATTCTATTATATCTCACGGTCGTCCTTCCAAGGGCAGCCATAGTTGTTTTGCTAAAGTATATTATACAGAGTGTTACACGGACGGGTTTGCATTTACGTAATAACGAGAAGGGGCGAAAATTTGATTGTTTAGTTTAGTTTACGGTTATCTTACTTGCTCTGAGAGAGCAAAAGCGTCAGACACAAGTGTTGCAAAATTAGATCTTCATCTCCAGGTTACAATATGATTACAATACAAAAATAAAAACAAAAAAGAAGACAAAAAGAAAGATAAGAGGGAAAGTAAATAGTAATAAACTCACAGCACTGTTGTAGTTTTCAATATATAAAATCATATATTGTGAATTGTTTTGTGTTTTTGTTTTCTTATTAATGAACAAATAACTGTAAAAATTATATTATTTATTTATTTTATTTTTTGCAAATTATATTATATTTATTTATGTATTTATTTTAAGTTTGGACTGACATCCAGAAAGGTATTTCCGATGGTTCCAGTCTGGAACATTGTTATTTAATATTTTTATTAATGGCATTTTCTATTTTATTGAAGATGGTGTTTTATATAACTATGATGATGATACACACTGTCATATTCTTATTGATTTTGATAATTTGACAAAAATACTTGTTAAAGATAGTACGATATTAAAACGTTTGCCTAAACAAACTTTATGCAGGCAAATCCTGCTAAAACAATATGACAAAAAGACAGAATTTTATATTGAATCCGCTACCATTTCTTGTGATGATGAATTAAAATTATTAGGTAATGATATTGACTATAAACAATTTTGATTATCATGTTGGTATCTTTCAGATGTATAGTTTTCATTATTACATTTTTTTAATGATTATTTTAAAATTATTATATGTTGTGTCTTAACCAGTCAAACCAATCATTAAAAAAATAGTAACTCTAATTTTGGTAAATTTCCTGAAAGATTCTAAGATCTTAATGTTTTTGGAAATGTATCTATAGCAACCATGCATATTAATAACTATTAATGGTCATTTGTGTTTTGCCATTCATAGCACTAGCTGAATTATTTAAAAAAGAAGAAATGGTAGTGAAACAGTGAAAAAATGTTACTAGTATTGTTCTTTTGTGAAATATTCCTTTGATTGAACTCGTAGCATTTAATTTTGTGATTAACAGAATGGTGGCGCGGGGATATGCAGCGTTGCTGCCGTGTTTCATTGAAGAATGTAAATATAACTTTAGATATTCAAATATTGTAAATGTTGGAAGAGTAAATACCACCACTTATGGTAAGAACAGCTTCAAATATTCTGCTGCTGTTATATGGAACGATCAGCCTGATGGTATTCGTTTTCCGAGCAATTTATGAACGCAGAGTTATGCCTCTTGTGATAATAAATAGAAATATTTACCCATAAAAACTGTTCAAGGCGAATAGCTTATTATCCTCGCGAGCGTGAGGATTATGTTTTGCTGTTCGGCGTACGTACGTTAGTAATTTCCAGGATAATCTCAGTAACCACTGGATGTAGAAAAAAGAAACTTGGGACATTGATTCCACTGTGTGTGGGGACTGTGCCAAAGATTTCGGAATTTGAATAGCGCCCCTGGGGGCCGGGCAACAAAGGGAGCCTAGGGGTACATTATTCCTTTGTCACGCAACTTGGAATCCGGAACTGAAAATTGGCTCACTAATTGCCCTGCCATGTAGATTGTGCCAAAGGTTTCGAAATTTGAATAGCGCTCCTGTGAGCCGAGCTACATAGGTGGCCTATGGGTACATTATTCCTTTGTCCCGCAACTCCTCTCACATTATTTGGAATATGGAACTTAAATTGGCTCAGGTTTCGGTATCGTTTTAAGATGCAGTTCCAACTTTGGTAAGTTTCCTGGAAGTCTCAAAGACCTTTTTTGGCAAGAAACCATGTATTTTCACATCAGCAGTAACACATATTGGGATCATCTAGATGTCAAAAATATGTGATTCCAATTTCGGTAAGTTCAATTTCCTGAAAGTGTTGTTTTAGAATTTTACTTAGCAACTATAGATTTTTTTTTATCATACTAGCTTTAAGACTTATCCGTATCATTTGGATTTCATAAATAAGTGATTTCAATTAAATTTCCTTAAAGTTTCAAAGACTAGTTTATTTGTGATTTCTACTTTGCAACCATATATATATCTGGCAACAGCACTAGTTTGGATTGTATGGATTTCAAAAACTTGAAGCTCTCATATTTACCTAATAAGTATATTGTCGTTTCTACCGACAAAAATCTTAATAATATTGTATCCATTTGTAAAGCACATTAGACTGACTGCCATGTTAAGAAATTTGATATCTGAAAACCAACATATAGTGCACTTCATTATCAGAGAAGGAGATCCTCGAATTATCATAATCTATTACTTCTGTCCAAAATGACGATATATGCATACTGATTTCTTTTCCGTAGACAGGTGTCCTCACAAACAATAATATATTTCTGGATGGAACAAAAATTCCAGTTAACCTACATGTATTTCCAAATTACTAAGAAGAATTTATAAGAATACAATTTTGATTCCTAAATCAAATATCCTAAAGAGGATATTGTTAGGTTGTTGGAGTTTTTGACAGACAATAGTTTGTTCAATATATAACACCCTTCCAATAGGCACAAATTGTGCAACCACATGAACCCCCTGGAACTATCATTTTATTGTTAGAGGAAGAATTCAATGACTGACTAATAAAGAATACATTATCTTGTATCAGCTTCAGGTGATGTACTGGCTGTTAAAAATAGTCGTTTTCACTACTATATGTATACAGACGAGCTGGATATTACAGATACCACAGATATATCTTTGTGTATTGTCCGTTTAGAGATATTCAATGACAAAGACTAAAGTGAGTTGCAATCAAAGCTCTACAAAACGATGTGACTTTTATTTTTCTATCATGAACTTCCTTTTTTGAATGACATCCCTGCGCCACAGGTGTATGGAGTTTTTATTTCACAGTTCATCTAAAACAAATATGTGAACTGATGGAGGTTCATTGATCTCTGAGGCGCAACGGCCCTTTTTAGAATAGGCTTGGGCATTGGAACGTCAGAGCACAATTCATATATAAAACGGGGAAATTTGCTGATTCTGTTCAGAATCGGAACTTATCAATGTTTTACAAGTAAAAGGTTTATTATCTATATACTTCATTTCTATAACCATTCGGTTCTTAAAAAAGTTTATAGTCACAGATGTTTATCGACAGAAAATTAATATGAAATTCGAAATACATTTGCTAATCTTGTCCAAAAAATGTCGGAGTGCACTCCGACGTCTCACGGTCCCAACCAACTCTAAAAAGGCCTTTTGTACCTCAGAGGAATATCAGACTGAAAAGATGTCATAAAATTACTGAAACTGGACGAACTTAGTCTAGAAAATGGTAAAATCACTCTGGAAGTTTTATGGTGATCATCAAAACCAATGTCGATATTACCGTATCTCAAACTGCTACATATACTCGAGATGTGACATCGTTGTCATAGTCATTGATGCATGCGTGAATTCCACATGTGTATCTGGATTTTATCTTATAACGTGGTCAATGTGAATGGTACCCGTGTGCTTATGAATCGTTCCCCACCACAAAGGAAAAAATAACTTTAGAGATTGGCAGATTTAGATTTTTTGTCGCTTGATCCATGTTATACTAGTAGTATATTACAGTATATGATTTTGCATTATCCAAATCATTGATAAAACTATTGATGGTATTCTTGGTTTGAGTCCATTGAGAAGAAAAAATATTTAAACTCTATATGAATTTTTACATTAACCTTATTTGGTGTATTTTACTCTTTATTGCTACATTGATACGTGATGAGAATTGATGGTATTTATAATATGCATTTTCATCTGATGCTGTTAGGAATTTCAGTAAATCAAACATTTGAAATGATACTTATTGACATCAAGTGTAAAACGATTAGTTTGTTTGTATTTTATTTGTCTATTTGATCCTCAGTCATAAAATATTCTAGAAATGAGCTGATCTTATTAGAAAGTGCGGTTGAGGAAAGCTGCTGTTTAAACGGCAGACATGCTGTTTTGTATGGAAAGACGATGGTAACGCAGACTTGGCACAATTCTCGTTGGGGTGTTAATAATAATTTATGATATATAATGAACATGTACTGAATTTTTTTTGGACACATATAATAGTTACCAAAAGGATTTTACCAAAATGGCAGCTGTAGTTTGTTTTGCGGATGAACCATTTAAAAACTTTTGGAAGTACCATAACTGATTTATCGTCTTTAAGGAAGCTGTTTTTGATATCACAGAGTTGCTTACTACTTTGAGCTAATTTTCAGTTAACAACTAACATTCTAAGTTCAGTACTTTTTCATCAGGTCTCCAACAATAACTTGAGTTCATACTGAGAATGATTTTGGTTTTGTTTTTCTGTCTTTGTTAAACCCCAAACCAAGGCTGATTTCCTCGACACACTGACGTACATGTCCCAAGGCAGTTACTTTAAATTCGCAAAAGAAATTGACAGAATTTTGCCGGGATGAGAAAAAGTATCAGAATAAAATATTATAACATCACATAGATATTTATTCTACGATTAAAAATAGCAATCGGCCAAACAGTTAGTGTAACATGCAGATCATCTATAAATAACAGAAATACATTTGGCATAGTTCCTTCAATTAGGGCAACTATTTAGGAATTAAATGATTAGAAATAATTTCATGAGTCAGAAATAAAGATCATATCAAAGGTACTGTACTCCAAGGTGTATTCAATAGGAGGAAGTCTGCAAACACTGACAAAACCGAAAAGCAGCTCAACCATATCAACCAGCGGAACAACTGGAAAACAACTGTCATATTCCTGACTTCGTACCGACATTTTCGAAGAATATCGCGGGTTAAACCAGGTTTTACGGCTAGCCAAACTTACGACTTATATGACAGTCGTTAATAGTTCCGTATTGACAAAAAAACGAGGGGAGCAATAAATAAATAAAAAAAACCTGACAAGTCGGGAAAATCCAGTAGTCATAAAGTTGCCAGAATCTACATTCTGGATGGTTTGTGAAACCGAAACTGAATAATTGTCTATAAAGTCTTGGTGTGAAAAATGGTTTGATATTATGAATTGATACAAAGGTGCAAATGAATACAAAATTAAGATTGGGTCCCAGCAGGGTCAACAATACCTACTAAGTACTGTTACATAAACACCCTTGCTCTCAGCATAGATGGTCTGAAAATTTTATGATCCCCAATGTGTCTATATTATCAGGATATTGAATTGAAAATCTTTGACTTAAAATCTCACAAAAAATCTGGTCATTTATATTCGATCTAAATATATATATATATATGATCATTGCAATTGATAATGATTTAAATATAGTTTGTGTCCACAAAATCCCTTAATGGGCACGTATTTAGGGTAAAAATGATGATTCATTATTTTATTTCTTATAAATATCCTCACTAAATGAAAACCTGAACTTGAAAATTAATAAACAACCTGAGAGTTCGTTAATACACTACCCATTTACGTTTTTATTTGTCAACATTTAAACAATAAATATTACACTTTAAAAACAATCGATTCAATTAAGTTTCTTTATTAACCTTAAACCATACAGTTTATTGGTACAATATAATCAGTAAATAATAATATAATACATGAAGCAAATTAAGACTTTCGCATATTTTTGCCTCTTCGTCCGTATATCATTCGATACGTTTTCTCTGGAAGAACAAATTTGACTTTGCGAGTAGACACTGGTGAAACAGATTTAGCTTGTAACTGATCAGGTGTAGTAGCACTGAGCAACGAAGGTTCCGGTTCAGATACGGTTAGGACTTCTTTTGTTGATGTTGTTTCTTCGTTTGTTAGTATAGTCACTGTCTCAATGTTGTCTAGTACTTTCTTATGTTCTAGTTTATCACAGCTCTCAATCTTCTGTTTTCTATTTCTGTGACGTATTATATATATGAAACCAACTGTAAAACTTACAATCACTATTACACTAAGTATCTGTAATATGAGAATGACGGTTTTGTTGGCTCTGATTAAATTTGAAGTTGGAGGTGTGAAAGGAGGAGACACAGAGACAGTTAGGACAGCTACTCGACTTCGTTTGATAGAGGATTCCTCTGTAGCCTGCAAAGATAGAGATAAAATCGTTTCCTTTCAGTTTATGAAATAACGCTTTTTCTAGATTTTAGTTATATAGGGTAAAGTAAAGGAGATTAAAACCAGATAAAGCTCTGTATTTGACAAAGGTATGACTTTACTAATTGGTTGTAGTTTCTTGTAATGAGCCCGCAGAATTATATCAATACCAGCATTTTGCCATTTCTGATAGTCCAAAGACTGCCCATGAAACTGAAATCAGTGAGACCACTTTATACAGAAAATCTCACATCAAAATGCTTAGTCTAACAAAAATTTAGTGGAAACATTAATAGTTTATCCTTTTTTGTCGAGCCTGCGACTTTTGTTGCGGAAGCGAGACATAGCGATCCTACATTCCGTCGTCGTCGGTGTCGGCGGCGTCGACATTTACATTCACTTTGTGGTTAAAGTTTTTTTGAACATTAATAACTTTCTTAAACCATCCTGGATTTTTACCAAACTTGGAAAGTGGCTTGTTAATGATCAAAAGATATTATCCAGAGGAAAATTTTATAATATTTTTTTTCCATTTTCCGTATTTTACTTATAAACGGACTTAGTTTTTCTTCCAGTTAACATTACATACAGTCTGCAGTTAAAGTTTTTAAAACATTAATTACTTTCTTAAACCATCCTGGATTTTTACCAAACTTCTTCATGATCAATAAATAACATGTGGAGAACAATTACACTGAAAACATAGACAACAGCGAAATCAGGTGAGACACTGGGTTCCGTGGAACCCTTACGAATTTTATCGGTTAAGGGCATGATAAACGCATAAAAATCTTAACTGTATTGATGGACATGTACTTTGACGATATTAATTACCAGCAAGATTTTCAATGTCGAGAGAAAACGACTCGCACCTACTAAAGAGAATCTTGTGACTTAAACATCGGAAAATTTGAACAAGATATAAGATTTTCCTCCTTTTTAAATATCACTTGATATAAATGAAATAAGTATGAGATATTTTAGTATCTTTTACGCAGCATAGTTTAAATCAAATTATTCCTTGAGAAAGTCACACGGGGGAAACAACCAATAGATTGCAAAATTAATTTTATTGAAAATCATTTAGATAATTCACGTAAAGAATTCTTGAGAAATTCAATTAATATTTGTCTTTGTAACATTAAACAATTCACCAAAATAGCAATATTTCTGCGGTCACAAGTCACATAACATGTACGTCACGACCATAACATCCAATAAAATTTCAATTTATATCAAATTGAATTTAAATTGTTATAGAGCAACAGTTACTTTATTACTTTACAATTTTAATTTTTTTAATTAAGCAGTGAAAAGACTGAATGAAACAAGCACTTAGTCTTAGTTAACTTGTTGACGCATGGTTCATTTGCACTTACGGAAATAGTTCGCTCAGTTTAGTTTTAATACGATTTCAGCACAGTAACTTAAAGGTTTATGCCTTTAATTTACCACTCTGCTCACGTTTTTAACGAAAATACGATAATGTCACGGACAATTTCTAATTTAGGAAAAAAAGGACTTTTCAAGATACAAACACGCACGTAACAGTACTTTGTTATAATGTAATAAAAGCTGAATAAAAATATAACTACAGATACCAGTATAAGTGCTTTCCTTGATTAATAGTCATGGGCAGTCATAATCACCTGAAGAATTTAAATTTAACCACTTTAAAGGTATTAAAAAACCGTCGTACCGAAAAAAATAGTATATAGATTTGCTGTTATCTATTCCTAATAGGAATAAATTGAGATGTCCAAGCTGTGGGCCATCGTTTAGTTATGCAAAACAGTGCAAAACATTATTTCAGTGGACTTAACTGAAGTTAATATAATCAATTAAACTATTGATGAAATCCAAGTCCCCGAGGGTATCCCCAGCTCAGTTGCTAGCATTTCGATACTAGCCTTAAATGATACTTAAAATTTACTGTTATAAAATTGTAAAATTTGTGAAAACTAAAGAGTATCTCCATATTGCATATCCTTTTGGATTGCTTTTTTAGTTTTAAACAGATTAGGCCTCCAGCACAACTGATGAGTCGGAAATCGAAACCATTTTTACCACTGAGTCGATGCCACTGCTGGTGGACTCCAAGTCCTCGGTGGTATCCCCAGCTCAGTTGCTAGTATTTTGATAGTAGCCCGTAATTGATACTTCAATTTTACTGTTATAAAATTGTAAAAATTGTGAAAACTAAGGAGTATCTCCCTCTTGCATAGCTCTGTCCTTAGATGGTTTTGGCCGTTTTAGTCATTTTTGCATTTTTGAATTTGCTCTTCAACCTTTTGGATTGCTGTATTGGTTTTCAACAGTTTAGGCCTCCAGCACAACCGATGAGTCGTAAATCGACGAAATGTGCACATCTTGTGCATCAAAATTGGTATCAAAGAATACTATTTTTACCACTGAATCGATGCCACTGCTAGTGGACTCCAAGTCCCCGGTGGTATCCCCAGCTCAGTTGCTAGTATTTCGATAGTAGCCCGTAATTGATCATTTAAATTTACTGTTATAAAATTGTAAAATTTGTGAAAACTAATCAGTATCTCACTCTTGCATGGTTCTGTCCTTAGATGGTTTTGGCCGTTTTAGTCATTTTTGCATTTTTGAATTTGCTCTTCAACCTTTTGGATTGCTGTATTGGTTTTCAACAGTTTAGGCCTCCAGCACAACCGATGAGTCGTAAATCGACGAAATGTGCACATCTTGTGCATCAAAATTGGTATCAAAGAATACTATTTTTACCACTGAATCGATGCCACTGCTAGTGGACTCCAAGTCCCCGGTGGTATCCCCAGCTCAGTTGCTAGTATTTCGATAGTAGCCCGTAATTGATCATTTAAATTTACTGTTATAAAATTGTAAAATTTGTGAAAACTAATCAGTATCTCACTCTTGCATGGTTCTGTCCTTAGATGGTTTTGGCCGTTTTAGTCATTTTTGCATTTTTGAATTTGCTCTTCAACCTTTTGGATTGCTGTATTGGTTTTCAACAGTTTAGGCCTCCAGCACAACCGATGAGTCGTAAATCGACGAAATGTGCACATCTTGTGCATCAAAATTGGTATCAAAGAATACTATTTTTACCACTGAATCGATGCCACTGCTAGTGGACTCCAAGTCCCCGGTGGTATCCCCAGCTCAGTTGCTAGTATTTCGATAGTAGCCCGTAATTGATCATTTAAATTTACTGTTATAAAATTGTAAAATTTGTGAAAACTAATCAGTATCTCACTCTTGCATAGTTCTGTCCTTAGATGGTTTTGGCCGTTTTAGTCATTTTTGAATTTGCTCTTCAACCTTTTGGATTGCTGTTTTGGTTTTCAACATTTTAGGCCTTAGCACAAATGATGAGTCGTAAATCGACGAAATGTGAACATCTTGTGCGTCAAAATTGGTATCAAAGAATATGATCTTCATATCTTTGTATTGTGTACTGTTAATTTATCAATGTTTGTGTGCACTAGTAGAATTGTTCGGTGTCTATCATTTTACCTGCACTATAATGACAAAGTCATGAGGATCCGATGTTGAAATGTTGGATGTTTTATTGACTGAACCTGTATATTGGTCAATAATAAAGTATTTCTGATAATCGACAGGATCTCCTGAAATACATTATATTGAAATAATTATTTAATTATTATCATTTTAAATATTACAGTGCAAAAGTGTTTTAAGCGTTATCACGATTTCTGTTACCGCTTACACTAGTTCATATGTCAATTGTTTTAGTTTTTGTGTTTCTCTCTTTTTTGTTTGTTAATTTATTAAATTTTCGTTTTCTGTGTGGTTTTTAATTAATTTGTAGAATAATAAAATAGATGTAAATGCTCAGGTTAAAATCGCAGGCGACATATTTATCTTTCCATTACTTATTTACTGAAAAATACATTATACTATATAGAAAGATTAAAACTATCAATCATACCATGTAGAAAACTGTAAGACATGTTATTGGACATGATCAGGTCGCCATCTTCCGCGCGAATGTCTCCTGGTGACAGGTGTAGGGTTCCCTAAAAAGTTTTGAGCAATTAAATTATATGGTGGAATTACGGTATTTTCTCTATCAAAATAGAGAATCAATCAGATAATTCTCGATAAATGTAAATGTGAAGAGTTTGTCCTTGACAATGCTCATTATAATTTCTGAATAACTTAATATTTACTGTAAAGGGTGTGTCCTTGACAATGATCATCATGCTTTCTGAATATTATGATATTGCTACATTTTTCCAAGATTCGGATGAGTTAACATCTGTATGATTTTATTCTTTGATAAATTATATTTTTACTAAAAAATGATTATTCAGATAAATATAATTTTGTTGGCACAATAAATGTAAAATCTATGAACTAAGTTTAACAATATTAATTTTCCACAAATTGTCAGAGATTCAATCAAGGTTTCTCAACAATACACTATTTTTGAGTTAAAGTTTGAACGGAGGTGTGTTTTATTGTTTTCCTATTACGTTATCTGTCTCCACAATTCAAGTATGTACATGACAAGAAATATCAGGCAGAAAAATATGTGAGAACCTTTAATTAAGTCACAAATATGTTTTAAACACATATTCCCTTTAAACTGTTGTTCTTTTGGGTTTTTTTATTATCTTCCTTTCCAATGAAAGTTCTAAAACAGTCCGAGAGTCTTTTTGAGAAAAAAAGGATCGTATTTTGTTATCCTGTTTGACCATTTCATTCATATTGCTTTCTTATTTCTGTAACACATGGTTGTTAAATGTAGGTTCTTTCTAAAAGGTTAACCATGGATGAAATTCTGAAATGTGAATGTCAAACGGTATATTAAAATTCTTATTTCTAATCCAATGCTAGAAAACATAGTTTCTAGTTATTATTCCAAAATATAACCATTCTAGGGAATCACCTAATCTTAAATCTACATTCTACATGTGATTGCTTTGAAATTGAAATTAAAAAGTAATTAAAAAAGCACTCACTTAATGTTTTAGCTGAAAATTTAAGGACAGATTTATGTATTGTATGTTGTAATAGTTGTTTTTATAATACTAGCATTTTCGAAAAGAAAAACAGCTGCTTGAAAAGAAAGATTTCACAAACAGACTGCTCATTCCCTTAACACACCGTATTACCGACTTGTATCATTTTTTTCGAAACCGACGATCAAAAAATCGTCCATGTTATTAGCCACGTGCAAGGTTAATGTTGTATTTGCAGATGAAAGGCAGTCCTTTATGTCAATGTATATAAGAGAAATCGATCTCAATTTTCATCGCAAATTGCTTTAAAGTCCGTATTTTGACGAAAGCATAACTTTTTTCATTTTCCTCAGCATTCTGAAGCAGCATTTGTAAATAACGAGGGTATGAATTAAAAGAGCAACTCTTAATTTAAGAACGTTAATAAATTGTATTGTACCTATACATCACGAACCGTTATACACAACCATATCTCAACGGAAGAAACGATCATTAGCCGTCTTTATTGAAACGGAAAAATAAGAAAATTCTGCAAGCTGGCTCCCTACGAACCTACTATAATGCTCTCACCAGCATATTTTCAGGGGACATATATATTATTTTCGTAAAATTACAATTAAAATTGTAAGACACACCATAATTTATTTACTTATGGTTTAAAAAAGATACATTCATCTCTTTGGAAAAATTTTTTAAAACAAGTTTTTTTGTCTGAGCGATTCACATTTCATATATAAGCATTGGATTCTTTCATTAGTTTAAAGTTCAAACATATTTTATTGCTATATAGAAACAGCAAACGGATCAGACACAAATAAATTATAATTATGAAGTCTTCTCCTTGTACAGTAAAATTTTTCATAATATTAGAGCATACATTACATAAAATATACACACATATAAAATATATTAATATAATCTGCTAGGCATAACAGCATTATAGTGAATAGAGGGTATGAGGGTATGAGGAGGAGAGGTAGATAGGGGAGAAAGAGATGGAGTTGGATGAGTGTGGAATCAGATGCAATTCTTTCATCAAAAAGAGTCGTGTTCGGAAAAAATTTACGCGATATAAAATTTTAACCTCGCATCAAGCGCTTTTATGGATCAACCGATGTCACATCCAAACTAAATCACATCTATAAACTAAAAGAACGTCGAACGATATACAGAGTTCAAGATTAAATTTCAAAATTTAGCGCGATATTGAAATTGTCAGCTACACATATATAAATCGTATTATAAAAAATGTCATATTGATACAGCAAGGGCAAATTAATTTCGACATTCTTACTAATAGTATATTGAAATTATGGGTTTTGATCGTATCATCTCTAGATGAAGGATTGTACTTGATCGTATCAGGAACTGTATATGATAGTATTATATGATCCCTGATCGTATCCATCAACGGTTCGTGATGTATCACTGTCTTAGACAGGTACAACACAATTTAGCGTTCTTAAATGAAGAGCATTTCACATTTTGCGACAAGAATGTAATACATTAAAGTTATATATGTTCTCTTTTAATTCGTACCCTCAATATTTAAAAAATACTGCTTCATAATGCCATTTATTAATTAACTAGTGAATTATTGGCTTCAATAAGACTTAAACTGTCCTTTCAATACAGAATCATTAACTCGGCCAATATCGAAAAACCTGGCCAATACAGGTTTTTTTTTTGTGTATTGGTCGACTTGTACCCGGCCAATATCAGGTGAGTCGAAAACTCGTTTACATTATATCTAAATTTGTTCAAGGGTCGTTGATTAAAGGTGCTTCAAAAAATAAATAATTATAAATTATTAAGTAATAGCTCCGACTGAAAATATCTTTCATAACCCTTATTCCAATCCTTTAACGAATATACTTAAGAATTTTCTAAGAAAAAAATTCATACAGAACATGCACTGTGAAAAATAGTTAATTACTAGTAATAAAGAGATCATTACATGGTTGTTTCTGCATTGGCCTTGTTATTGGTCCTCGGCCAATACAGAAACAACCATGTAATAATATAAAAATGCTTGGGAAAATGAAAAAAGTTATGCTTTCGTCAAAATACGGACTTTAAAGCAATTTGCGATGAAAATTAGGATCGATTTCTCTTATATATATACATACATTGACATAAAGGACTACCTTTCATCTGCACATACAACATTTAGTTCATTAATAAAAGGTGATAATTTAAACAAAACAAAAAACGCTTCTAATAATAACACGGACGGTTTTTTATAGTGTCCGTCGGGTTTCAAGTCGGTAATACGGTGTGCTTAATGGTGCTGAAAAGCTGTAGTAATCGTTTGAATACTTCTAAAAAGGCAAGGTTGTAATTTTACGAATTCAATATACATGTACATAAAAGCTTTCTTTTTTAGAATGTCAAATTTACGATGCCTCTCGTTATATAAAAAAGGCATATTTGATAAGGTCGTAGAACAACCGAACCTTAAAAAAAAAACAAAAAAACCAAAAACTGAGAGGTATCAGAGATAAATAATTGTGTCATATGCACATTCAAATAAGATATTTATTCTTAGTACTACTTGATCCCACGACATACAAATCCAAGATCTTCAAGATGTTAACGAACAATAAAGATCTTGTTTTTTTTTAAAAAAAAACAGTCAGAAAACCTATCTAACTATTCATGCTGAATGTTATGTTAGAAATTTATTAATTTTTGAACATTTTGTAAACTCGGAAAAATTTTGAACATCAAAGCAAGATAGAAAAAAAAATCAAAGAAAAAAACAAAAACGTACAGTGGCGATGAACAACCAAAAGTTTTTAAATGAACTAGGCTAGAGGGAATCACTCCTGATGATCAACCTACAACACGTCCAACAGTTATCGACTTTTTGTGATCGAAGTTGCTTACCATGGTTAGATCACTTTGCTAAAGGACTGTAAATACCAACATTTAAGGGTGTTCATCCGTATAAAGTCGCTTTATAGGTAAAACTGCCTCTACCTTGGGATCTTCACAGAGGTTAATCAGTCTCCACATGAATCGTTATCTAAGACAATGTTTATAAACTTATTGACTGTAAGTACCAAAGGACGCGATTCATCTGTTTTGGACTTTTTTCAATCATAAGAAGTATAAAAAATACAGTTGTTGGACTATAAAGGTATGGTTAATACACTTTTTTTCTGCTCAACATACTGGTCGACTCGGAGTCAGTATAATGTGTCCGAGTGGGGTGATATGTTATCCTGCGGACAGTTACCTCGTGAGCTAGCACATTAAAAATCCGACTCAGCGTGTCGGTCTAGTACAAAGCAGGGATCATATTCATTATCATATCAACATGTTCTCGTTCTGATATGCACCTGGCTGCCACTGGAAGTCAAACAATTCATCCATCCACCCATCCTGCTCAACATACTTACATACTTATTCACAGTCCATTGGAAATGTTATATAAGCTTGGCTAAAAATCTTAAATACCTACAGTCCTACTGATCTTACATGTACCTTCGTGAACATCCTTAGGGATTTACTGTTAACGAAAAGAGTTCTTACAGTTAACTCGCAGAGTGATCTTACCTTGATAAACACTATTTAGTACTTACAGTCCACTTACAAAGCAATCATTACCTAATGAACATCCTTAGGTACTATAAGTGATCGACCTTGTGACAACACTTAGGTAATCCACCTACAGAATAATCAGCCAAACTATCATAAATATGCAATTATAATGTAACGGGGTACCATATTATTTAGGCTGGAGGAGTAATGGGGTACCATATTATTTAGGGTGGAGGAGTAATGGGGTAGCAGATTATTTAGGCTGGAGGAGTAATGGGGTACCATATTATTTAGGCTGGAGGAGTAATGGGGTAGCAGATTATTTAGGCTGGGGGAGTAATGGGGTACCATATTATTTAGGCTGGAGGAGTAATGGGGTACCAGATTATTTAGGCTGGAGGAGTAATGGGGTACCAGATTATTTAGGCTGGAGGAGTAATGGGGTACCATATTATTTAGGCTGGAGGAGTAATGGGGTACCATATTATTTAGGTTGGAGGAGTAATGGGGTACCAGATTATTTAGGCTGGAGGAGTAAATGGGGTACCAGATTATTTAGGCTGGAGGAGTAATGGGGTACCATATTATTTAGGCTGGAGGAGTAATGGGTTACCAGATTATTTAGGCTGGAGGAGGGATTAGAACAACGCTTATTATATCATGGAATATTTTGTTATATAATATATACTTACGACGAACTGTTCAGCAGCACCAGCTGTGTATACCGGAAGTGCACATTTGGAAGTATCCGAATGTTCAAACACCGGTCCATTGTCATCTATGTCTTCTACTGTTATATTGACCACCTTAGACTTAAAAATATAGTATGAACTTATTGTAGTCTTCTGGACAAGTGTGTTGATTGTTACTACATCTTTCCAAATTCAAGACTACACATATTCACAAATATATAAATGTACAGTATATGTATGTATTTTTAAATTTTCAACAAGGCTTCTTTCTGTTTGCCTAAAATATTTTTTTGTATGGTTGGTCAAATTTGACCCTAGACATGACCTTCAAGCGGCTGTAGTTAGATCTCCCACGCGCGACATATAAACAACCGAACGAAAATAAGGAGAACCAATTTCAATTAGATTGAATCTAACGAAGATATCTAGTCTAATACGCGAGATAGAAACTTCGTATCGGCCAATCAATTCGTGATGATGACCGTAAAACTTTTGGAGTGATGAAATTAACAGAGACTGAACACAACCCTGTCTTAGAAGTTTATGTGACAACAATCTCGCTCTGCCAAGAAAGTCGCCGAATAAACTGTGAAATGCACAACACATAGGCTAGAGACCTTGGTATGTTACTGCTAAGAAAGGGGAAGTTCACAATCGGAAAATTAAAATCATTACGTTTGTCATAAAGTTTTGATTTCAATCGCCCATTATTATCTATGTTCAAGTGCAAATCTAGATATGAAGCAGAAGCTGGTGTGTCTGTGGTCTTTTTAATTTCAAGTTCAGTGGGATAAATGAGATGACGCCACCAGAAATGGATGAAACATACGTCATTGGATGGTTCAATTTTTCACTAATAAACCACTTAAACGGCCATTTTTTACTGTTCATTCTTGTCCTTCTTTATATCCAGAACGTCAATTTGCAAGCAAAATAAAGATGATAAGACCAAAACAAGATATACTGCATTCCGGTCAGTTATGTAATACTTTTGCTGAACTTAACATAATTTGTCTTGATTGGTTTTGATCTACTACAAAGCCATGTGACTTGATTTGATCTTGTTAATTTGATTTTGTTTCAAAATTTTGTGACCAAAAAAATCAAGATAATCCAGAATATACACTATCGTAATGTCTGTTCGAGACAAAATTTAGGTTATTAGTGTTTGTTTCCTGAATTGCTGTGTAATGGAAATAATTGATCAAAAACAGAATTGTTGATTAAAGAAAGAGTAACTGCATATGCCACGTTAAAAGTTTATATTAGGTAACTAAATATCAACTTTATCTGAAGAAATATTTATATTTAGCTGGTAATTCAACTTCAGTCTAAAATGGTGTTATGTTGATGCAAAGGCTGTTAAATTTGGGATCGTGGTAACGAAGGTATTGGAGAGAGGAACGTGGGGTTACCTACTATGGTGTGCGCAGTGGTTGACGAATTATGTACCTATATGGACAGAGAGGAACGTAGGGTTACCGACTATGTTGTATACAGTGGTGGACGAATTATGTACTTATATAGACAATACTAATATATTTATCTTTTAGCAACGAAAATTTTTATCATTACAAAAAGGTAAAATGTCTGGGTTACTCACCGAAACGTTCTTTTCTTTTATACACGATATTTTCAGTGTAATGTAGTTTACGACTGTCTTCTGAAATAAATGATTGTCTGATTTGTAGGCAACTACAAAAGATTTGTCAAAGTGACACTCCTGTAAGATCACAGCAGGATTTTTTTATTTCTAATCTTAAAATCATATCTAAACAAAAAGATTTAATGGAATTGTATATGATTATTTTTTTTCAATGCCTGTATAAGAATGTTTATAAAAAATGGTCATCATTTTGTATTCATTATAAACGCCAACGTAATTTTAAACTCCTACTAATCAATTCATTATCAAAACAATGACTATAATCTCTTATGAAAATTTTATTCTCCACTTTCAATTGAGAGTGGTGAAATACCTTGATTTTTCTAGTGAAAGAAACCCGATATGGAAAAAAAATAATGTTTCGCTCTAGGAACTGAATTTGCGTCACTACTAAACATGTACAAACTTCGATTTGTAACGACATAAAAGACATTTCCTACCAATATTTTGAGTTTTTTTTTTATTTTTTAAATTTATTAAAGAAAAACTTATCTTGAAATTCGAATATCACCAAACCCTTAACTCATGACCAAAACAAAACATTATTATCTACTTGTGTAATAATCACACTAGTCAATGTGCTTTACTACCACTTAGATGATACCACTGCTGGTGGACTGTAAGTTATCGAGGGTACGTGTCCTCTCAGTATTTCATCGCTTTGGCTGTGACATGGCATTAAATACTTGTGTTAAAAAGTTCAGTTGATAAATTTTGAAATACTGTCACAATGTAAAATTAGGGTTTCAATTCCCTGAGTCAAGGTTGACCTTACCTGGATTTTGGATAAAATCTTTGATTCTATAGCTCACAGTGTGTTTATTTTTTTGAATTTCAGACGTTTTGGTCACGATCATACCTGATGAAGGTTAATCCAGAAAAGCTGTTTGTACGAACGGAATTCTGTCACCGGGTCTGTTTTACTACGCTGTTCTCTTACTCAGTATAGATTTTAGTTTATGGAATATCACGATTAGTTGTACTAAATATGTACATGTATATCGGCAAAAGAATACCGAAGCGAAAAAAATGTGGGAAAAGTCCACATATTCGAAGTCCAAGGAAAAGACAAAGTCAGGAGAATAGAGCACAACAAACAAACGCCACAAGGATACATGTATAACTAAAAGAATAAAAAACGTATAATAAACTAAACAAAACTAGAAACAAGGCATCACAGAAACTAAAGAACTAACAATGTGAACTCCCATTAAAAAACGGGATTGTACTTTTTATATTGTTTGTCTTTGTGCGATTACAGAATTAACGATAATAAGAAGTTGATGCCATATGTGCACATTTTAAAAATATATTTCTATTCGGTGTTGTTTTAAAACAAAGAAACTTGAAACAAAAGTAAAACTTTAAATCGCAATGAACAAAAATGAATATTATGAAAAACAAAGTATATTCACCCGACGAAAACTGCTCGAGAGAAGGTAACATTAAAATTACCAAATAACAAAAAAAACGCTTTGCACAGCACTGGTGTTGAATTTACAGCCCACCAGTCTTCATATTAGTTGTTTAAAAACTTACAGTCCACCAATCATGCCATTGCTAGTTATAGTTCAATGTATCCGGCATTTGCTTTGTGAATAATTGCAGGTGCACTTTGTCAATAATTCATTTTATGATTTAGTGATACTCTTCCTCGTATACCAAAATTAAGAACCATGTGTAGTAGTTTGAGGTGAATGGCAAGCAGTAGGAGGATATTAATATTGATGTAGGTGTGAGCTTTCATTGTTTCAGAAGTTCAAGCAACTTCCAGGATAATGAACAGCACTGTTCATATGCCTTTTTGTATTTTGTGTCAGTATTACATTTAACTAAGGAGTATCTCCCTCAAGCATAGCTCTGTCCTAAGATGGTTTTGGCTTTACCCCTTTTTGGTCATTTTGGCATTTTTGAATTTGTTCTTCATTTTTGTGGATTGTTATTATTTGGTTTTCAACATTTTAGACCTTGAGCAGAACTGATGAGTCGTGAAACGATGCAATGTGCAAATCTTGTGCACCAAAATTGGTATGAAGAGGACAAATATACCTAAGGAGCAATCCAAAAAAGGCAGACAAAATCCGGGAAGACAAATGAACAACCACAAGCACAACAAATTAACACTGAAAACTAAAAAACAATGAACAACACGAACTCCTATAAAAACCATGAGGGAACTCAAAAAAAGATTCTTATTTGTTTCTTATGTATGCTAACCTCGCATATGAATTTTATTCTTATTGTAAAA